>CM066215.1:3989402-5189402 GCA_033675125.1 Athetis lepigone | reverse complement strand
GAATGCGGCGTCTCAACGTCTGACAGATTTGTTGCGAAACCGATGAGCGGCGCTTAAAGCGGATTTAGAGCGCAGGGCACTCCGCTACAACTCTGCCAAATTAATGCTTAGTCTTGTTTGTGGAGCGCTTTAGCTGCTTTTATTACAGATGCTAAATTGCTAACCATTTAAGGTATAGTGGCGTTCTGCCAGTGTCTAGTGTAACAAGCCAGTGACAAATATAACTTTAAGGCCTCTTTAGGTTCTCTGTTTTCACAGGCAGCGGATTTAGACCGCGATGTACTCCGCTACAACTTTGCCAAATGAATGCTTAGTTTTGTTTGTTAAAGCGCTTTAGCTGCTTTTATTACAGATGCCAAATTGCCAACCATTTAACGTATAGTGGCGATCTGCTAGCGTCTACTGTCAACAGACAATCTAAAAGAAAGGTTATTCAAAATTCTTTGGAGCTCCAGTTTGCTGCAGCGCATAGCCCGTACCCAGCTTGGACCAAGAAATTTTGCGAAAATGTCTCGTAAATAATCTATAGGATGATTTATTGCGATCAGGCTAAGCAGTGGAATGTGAAAATATTGCATTGATTGGTTGCATGAGACATCGCCTTTCCGCTTTGCTTAAGTCTGGCCTTTAGTCTGGCCCAGGCTTATGGATTCGGGGTTAAGGGTTCTTAAACTTTATCTATAAGGGTTAGTGATCTCTCTAGCAATTAGCTTCAAGGTATTTTTTCTGGAAAATTAGTCCTGTAGTACCTCTAGTCGTAACTTCTTTATAATTAGACAAAGTTCGACCAAAACCAATTTCGAACAGAAAAAACGGCAATTAAGTAACTGCCTTATAGGTGCCACTTATAACTTTAAGTCCAGTTTCGTGAACTCAATAATCTTCTTTCATAAATGTTCACGAACTTCTAGTTTAATGGTCCGAAATTTTTAAATTGTCTACAGGAGTAAATGACCCAATAAATTAGGCACTACTAGTAGGTACTTAGGAATAAGTGGTAAATGGTGTTCACAGAAAAGTCGTGGGTTCTAAGCCTATGTATATCTATTATATTAACAGTAAAAAGATTCTAGAACTGTAACATTTAAACCTTACGTGTAACTCCATGTTATTCGATAACGTTGTCCGAAATTGGGTCATCGCAATGTTAGAGTATTTCCTTTTGAGCACCAATTTTTCAGCACTTCTGCTTTGAGCACCATAAGCATTCCTCTTTGAGTACCAATCAATATTTTGACGTCGAAAACGTCAACGTTATAGTTCGATTAACATTCTGTATTGTCAGTATGTGTGAGTATGTAATATATGTTAGGCTACATTACTTTCAAATTAAATAAAAAAGATACAATTCCTACTCCCAATAATAATTTCTATTGGTAAAACCTTTAGATCTACTCAAACATTCCTTCAAACCAACCAAACCTTCACCAACCAAACCAAAAAAAAAACACTCCACGACAAAAAAAAAACAAAACACAAGCGCCAAAAAGCCGTACGTCACAGCGACATTACCCCGCGAGGCGTCATTCCCATAAAATTTGCGCAAACGCGAAAAAACGGCAACTTTTGCCATTCATAAACGCAGGCAGCCATGAATGAGTTAGTAGGGCGAGGCGCGTAGATCGCAGCGCACCCATTTATTACAACACCATGTATATTAGAATGGGGGTGTAAATCTGACGGGGTACAATTGGGACCGAAAGTTGGTGTGTTATTGTAGCTCGTGCTCAGTTTTGGAGGCGTTTTTCTGCTATATTATAGCAGAGTTGAAGAGTTTTTTAGCTTTTAGGTGGTTTCAAAAGTAGATATATTGAATTGAAGTAAGAAAACTGACTGAATTATTGTTGATACATCAACTCACAGCCCAAAGCACTGGTACTAGAGACATGAAACTTGGAGGGTATGCTCTTCGTGATGTGTAAGCATTTACTAAGAATGTATTTTTGAATAAAATCCTACCCTAAAGGTTCAAAGGATATACACGCAGGCGAAGCTAGTAAGATATATATCTTGGGACAATTCACACAACTATCTGATATTAGAATGGGGGTGTAAATGAGTCGTGGTGCAAATGGGACCGAAAGTTGGTGTGTTATTGTCGCTCGTGTTTAGTTTTACAGGAATTTTTCTTCAATAATATAAGAAAGTTGAAGAGATTTTTATGAATGAACATAAGCACATTCATTCGATAAGTCTAATAAAATTGTTTTTATCAAACATCTAACATTAAGTATGAAATAATATATGCAGAAACCGCTCTCGTTTACTTTTGATCCGGATATTCGTTTATCCGAATGCCTACCGACAACAATTAGTCCGATTAATCGAGTGTTTAGTTACTGTATCCTGTGAACTTAGTACACAGATTATTGTGTTCTAACATATAAACATCCATTCAATTGTTTCTACAGGAAGTAAGTCTATTTTCAGGCTTTCACAGCTGAAACAATTGAACCTAAGTGCACTGAGATATTTCCTGACATAAAGTTTACTGCACGACAATGCAAACGCTCGTTAATTTCAGGAATGTCTTTAAAAACTATAAATAGTGTACCGTTGCATATTTCGAAGAGGCATAAAGATCGGGATTCTGTATTTATGAGAAGTGCGGTGCGATGACAAGATGGTTAAAGTATTTCTTTACTAGAATGTGAAGCTTGGTGGATACAGGATGGCAGAATTTGTTCGAAAGAGTCACCGCGACCCTGGAATGCTAAGGGCATGCATGCAAGAAGGAACAGGGATGGATTTTAATCAGTAAAAGTCTTAGTCTTTCTTCCTTAAAAATGTATTAAGGAATAAGGTACTGAATATACGTACAATATGCATCATTAATTTAAGCTAATTGAGTGATAATATTGTGTAAACTATAGTTATGTCGTTCTTATAGTTAGACGTTCATGTCAAACAATATGTATGACAATTAGACAGTCATCATCTATCTAGCCTTTTCCCAACTATGTTGGGGTCGGCTTCCAGCCTAACCGGATTCTGCTGGATACCAGTGTTACGTGAAGCGAGCGCCTATCAACCACAACTCAGTTACTGGGCGACTCGGTGCATTAACAAAATCATTCTGTGACTATCAACACGAAACATCGACAATAAACTTCACTTGCCATTTTTTTAATTAACCAACATTAATTGACATTTTAAAAATGCAATAAAATTATGCAAATTTCTTAATTTAATTTGAGCGTCAATCCGCGGTTTGTGCTTACGTAATCAGTAAGTAGGTATATGGGTTTCGAGTTAACCCGTAAATGCGAACGTGAAAGTGGTGACACGAGTCTTGAGTACTCACTCACTCACTCACACACACTCACTCACTGATGACAAATATCACAGATCGAGTCGCCGCTGGAGATAATTCGTGAGAAATGTGAAACCTTCTAAAGGTATAGCACTCGACAAATAAAAAGTTTCATTGAGAAAACACGTCAAACACGAGTATATCCTAAAATGTGACTACTGTCAAGTAAATAATAAGCTTAAAAAAAGATTAAGTAAAGTAAAACAATGGTCAGCCTAATTCAGACTTACTTGCATTGTCAATTCTCAACGAACTCCTTTTTTTCTTAATTTAATTTCAGTCCGCGTAGTTTTACAAGTACGCCCACAGGAAATTTGATTTCCCATAGACACACTGAGAGGTAAGGAGAATAAGAAGCACACAAATGACAAACTCATTAATTGAAAAGGTTTATATCTTAATATTATCTGATAAACAGAATCGATTGGTATTACTTTCATTTAGTAGAACAAGTTCTTTAATGAAAGCTGACAGAAAGTAATAAGTAACCTTTAACATACGTCGTGCTTAACGTCCTTGATAAGTTTTCACTTCTATGTTCTGTCATAAGTCACTGACCTGGGATTATTCGTATCTGTTTCAAGTTAGATTAATGTTTATAGATAAAGTTACAAAAATATTTGAAATAAAAACCTATGTATGTATGTCATAACCTAGACCGTAGACATATAAAAATATGATTCAGTTTGCGTCAAAATTTCAACGAAAACAAAAAAAAAATTATAATGTTTTCCAAAAGACTCTTATTAATCTCGTCATAACTTATGTCATCAAACCGTGATATAATTAACGGTACGCAATACTGTGACGTCTGACTCACGGCAATTACTTTTCCAATTTCAATAAATCAATATTGAGTGAAACGTAAAATAAATAATTTAAAAGTAATGAAGCTCAATGTATTGATTTGGTTAATACGATGCGTGTAACTGACGAGGACCTACCGCAGTAAGCTTGCTCTCAATTTTGCGACCAAGCAAGCTCATAAACGAATTACACTCAATTTTTAATGGATTTTTTATGTATTCGAAAACTGGAAAAATTCATACTCAACTAATCACACCTCTCTTTTAAATAAATAGCCAAACATAACGATATATATTTGTCATTCATATTACCCTCTTTATTATTTATCAGTTGTCAAACTTGTGAGGAATTATTTATAAATGAGTATGTTTTGAAATAAAATATATTATGCTTTTTACACAAAAACAGAGGCAGACGGCCGGACCATGACACGAACTCTGCAATAATAAATCAAAAAAGTTTTACTGAAACTCGAGATGAAATTAAATCTAAATATTATCTCATTATCTGTATTGGCCTTCTCGACCCCTCTAGTAGCGTTTAGGTGTTAACAAATCTCTGAGTGTGAAAGCTTGACCGTTATTTGTGTGTGTGTCTGTTTGTAGCACCGGAGCTCTTAAGTGGGTGAACCGATTTGAATGAGGTTTTTTTTGAAGTGAAAACTTCTTTAGCGGCGTTGAGCACTTTTTCTGTAATGGGTATAAAATCTTAAACTCGCGTCAGGACACGTGACCTGATCGAAAAAGCGTAGGACGGATGGATAGTAGACAGCTATAATCAAGTTTTCACTTCTGCCGGCACTCCCGGAGTGCAACCCGTCTTTTTTTATTATTTTGATCTAAATCGGTTCTGCTTCTGTTAGTTGGAAGTCACGATAATAATAATTTCGAGATGCGGGGTTTTTAATTTTTTATTTACCTATAACTGGCTTTTGCCTGCGACTTCGTCAGCGTGGGATAATAGTTCCCGTTCCCGGGTATTTCCGAGATGAAAACTATCTTATGTCCTTTCTCGGGTCCCAGACTATATCTGTACCAAATTTCATTCAAATCGGTTCAGTGGTTTAGGCAAGAAGAAGAGACAGACAGACAGACAGAAAGAGTTACTTTCGCATTCGTAATATTAGTACGAATTGTATACATATAGCTTGATAATTCAGTCTGCCACTGCCAATTACGCGTTTCTAAATTTGTCATTTAAATACCTTGTTCTAGCCACCGAGTACGTAAGTATGTTGTAATGAAAGATGTTACTATCGATTTATATAAGGTAAACGACTTTCTAATCGGTTTTATCGATATCCTATTAGCCCTAAGCCGTCAGTCTGAGTAAGGAGATGTTTAACGTGTCCAGTATAAACATATCCTCTGCATGTGCGAAAGTAATTCTGTCTGTTTGTCTGTTACGCTTTCACGGCTAAATTACTGAATCGGTTTTAATAAAATTTTGTTCGGAGTAAGCTTAAATTTCAAGGAATAGTCTTGACTACTTTTTTTTTTAATCTAAGTCGCTAGTTTTAAACGTTTTTTGCCTATTTTTGTATTTTAAAAGACGAGCTATTTGGTGGTAATTAACTTACAGTCAAAAATAATAAAGCTAGAACCATGACATTTTTACAGTACTTTCTTTTTAAATCTCAAAGGCGCACTAAGAAGCAATTTTTGGTAATTTAACACCTTATAGGGAAAAAATAAGTGATGAAAGTCTTTACAGAATTGATCAGGCGAAGAAGCAAGAATTAAATAATAAACATCTTGGGACAACTCAATTATAGGTCTACAATACTTTTTTTTTTTTTGGTGAGTGGGAAATCATCCTATGACTGCTCCCGTCCTGGGTGGGAGGTGGGTGGAGGGCGTGTCAGACTCTTACTGACTAAAACCCACTCATGTTCCTTCGATTGCCCTTTATGTTCCAGGGTCACGGTAACTATTATAAACATTGCGCAACCCCGGCAGGCGTTGGCCCTGTTGGGCCCCTTCCTGTGCTGACTCCTCTTTGAGGCGCGCGTGGAACACTAACGCGCCGTCGACGCGGTCCTGATCCTAGCCGGGCGGCGAGCTACCCATCGCTCGCCATCCGCAGAACCGCGCCCACGGTGGCCGGTAGTCGTCGATCGACCGCACGATCCCGCGTATAGCCTCCGTCAGGAGGCGTTTGGCCCACCGAGATTGGGCAGGAGCCGTTTGAGGGCAGCTCCAGCCCTCGCCAGTTTGGGAGATCTACAATGCTGGTTACCAACTTATTTATTTTATATTTAATTCTACACTATCCCAGCTGAACAAAAGTCCCACCTCCTATCCAGGCACATCTTTTCCCCCCTCAACCTGACTCATTATCTTATTCATATAAAAATAGTTTGCGTACCTTCAATTCATAAAATAAAATTTAAACCTAAGAAACTTTTGACGTGTGTCCGTCCTACATTTTATTCAAAAGACCTTTTCAGCTTTCATTATTTTAATGAACTGAATCTGAATATCCTGTAGCGAACAGTATTTACATTTTATTTTAATTTTTTTTTAACCATTCCGTGTAAAGTGTTACTAGAATTGACTGATGGCGGTTATTTATGTAATTACAAAAATGAGATAATTATTGCAGCAGTGTGTAACTTTGTGGCCATCTTAATATTTAATGTACTAAAAAAATAAATAATTTAAAAAATTAAAAAACACGACTGCCATGACATAAACTAAACTAACAAAACTAAAATTTTCGTCGCAGTCGGGGGACCGCCTTGCGGAATACTCAAATACTGCGGAAAGGTCCCCCGACTGCTACGAAAATTTTAGTTTTGTTAACCAAGTAGTTTTGGATTTTTCATAATTATAGAGCCCGTGACTGAATGAGCAACCTTTCACTTTTTATGTAAACAGTAATATAATAATTTTCTATGAAAAATCTTGTTTTTTGCCTTTTAGTTCTTTATGTCATGGCAGTCGTGTTTTTTAATTTTTTAAATTATTTATTTTTATTTAGTACCTTTTAGTTTTTTTTTTATTACTTATGGGCTTGCTCTTGGTCCCAGACTAGCCCGAGGGCAAAGACGGGGCCTACGATGGTGCGAGCTCACCCAAAAGATGCCTATGCACTCGTCTCTTGAATAAATCCGGGTTATATGCATTTGGAAACACAGACGCCGGCAGGGAATTTTATTCTTTTGCGGTGCGCATAATAAAAGATTTCGAGTAACGCTGCGTGCGGATTCGAGAAATATCAACCAAGAAAGGGTGGTATCCCGCCGTACGTCTGGATGTCCTGTGGTAAAACGGAGACGGGGGAATGAGCTCGTGTAGCTCATGAGCACACTCACCAAAGTGCAATCTGTAAAACACCGCCAGACAGGCAACTTTACGCCGATGTGCTAGAGGTTGTAGTTGGGCCACCAGCTTCTTGTCGCCAATTAACCTCCTGGCTCTGCGTTCTACCGAATCCAATGCGGCCAGTTGTTGTTTGACTGAGCCATCCCATAGATGACAGCAATACTCCATACACGATCGGACTTGAGCTTTATAAAGTGTTAGAAGCTGTCCCGGCGTGAAATATCGCTTAACCTTGTTAAGGATGCCCATCTTTTTCGCCGCAGTCAGCGCTTTGGACTCGATGAAAGCGGCGAAGTTGAGGTCAGAACTCAACTCCATGCCAAGGAGTTCTAGAGAGCCGGTTACATTTACAGGTGCACCTTGGAAAGTAGGAGCCAGGTCGAATGGGCTCCGTTTAGCGGAGAATAGACACGCTTGCGTTTTGGCGGCATTAAACTGCACTAGATTGTGATCGCCCCATTGGGACACACGACTCAAGGCAAAGTTCACTCGCTCTACCAATGGCCTCTCTCTGTGAACGAATATCGTCCCTACTGTCTTTTGCGCTGGCCAGATATCTCTCTACAACGGTACTGTCATCTGCGTAACCGACTATGCTAGGGTTTAGCATATCGTTTATATGAAGCAGGAATAGTGTTGCAGAGAGGACAGACCCATGAGGAACACCGACATCAATGGCCATAAGATCCGAAGAGCAGCTGTCGACGACCACTCTGATCGACCGTCCCGTCAAGTGCTACGTTCCTTTAATATTGTTACTTCGTGGATAATCAAATGTCGGTTTACAAGTAGATGTTTTTATTAACTACTAACAATAACAATTTAGCACCACGACAGTAACCAATCATGTTGTATCTTACATATTAAAATCCGTTAAAATTTTGCAAAGGTTGTCAGAGTACCTATGTCCCATATCACAATAATTATCACATGTTTCTCGTGTCGGTATCAAAAACACACTGAGTTTTTTCGTTTTATTATGACATTTTCATCTCGCAGTTCAGCTCTACCGCTGTTTATTACTGCTTAACCAGACAATTGAGTTTCTTCCGGTCGGGGCAATGCTTTTATACTCTGAGCCAGGAATATTCCCGAGAAAGACGTTTCTAGAACAATGTAGTCGCTTCGTAGGGTTCTAAAGTAGCTTTTGGCCACAGAACGTGGTGTCAAGTTCCACCGGAGTGCACAAAGACTAGTGCAATGTAGTGAAGTGCTACTAACATAAATTTAAGTTTTATTACTAACACAAATGTATTACTTGTCGTCCACATTGTTAAACACCAAGTTTCCAGTCACTAACTTCAGTAATGTCAGATTTTCGTTCATACTTTCATCCCCTATTTCACACATATAGGGGTTGAATTTATAAATTTTGTATCTCCGTCCAAAATGGTAAACACCAAGTTTCCAGTACCTTACTTCAATCAATAACGACAGATTTTCGTTCAAACTTTCATCCCCTATTTTACAGACACTGGGGTTGAATTTCCAAATTTTTACTAGCCTATGTTACTCGGAACTATGTACGGATTGTAACGATACATCATACATCTAAATCGGTTCAGGCATTAAGAAGTTATGGTGGAATAAAGAAACTCACATACATACATACATGAATCTTGAAAACATAACACTCTCTCAATATCGTTTCTGTGTGGTTGACGCTTAAGGCTCTCGGTAAAATTGTATAAACAACGAGTTTGAAGTCGTAATTAATACTATTTTAGAATTTTTGGTGAGGTTGTTCTAGTTACTAAGTCAAGAGTTACTAGAATCCAGTATCTCTTGGTGTTTAAAGCGTAGTCCAGATGGAGAGCGTAGCGAAACGAATTTACTTTTAATTCGCTTCGCCCCCGGTGTGGCCTGCGGCTTAAGACCACAATAATAAATTTAATAATCATCATCACTGACAGGACTGTTGTAGCAAACAAGCCTGATATAGTAGTGGTGGATCGATTGGAGCGGCGCGCAATGATCATTGACGTTACTGTCCCACATGACGGGAACCTCGTGAAGGCTGAGAAAGATAAACAAATTAAGTATATCGACTTGGCTCGCGAGGTTGTCGATATGTGGGATGTGGACTCAGCGATCATTGTGCCGATAGTTGTTTCTGCCAATGGCTTAATAGCCAAGAGCCTCGATCTACATCTAAAGAGGCTCTCGTTGGGTAGCTGGATCAAGCGCTTGATTCAGAAGGCAGTACTACTGGACACGGCACGCATTGTCAGGAGATTCCTTTCTCTGGAGCCCTGACCACCGGTAGCTTGGACCTTGTTCCCGATACCGGTAGGTTACTGTTTTTTATATTTTTAAATGTTTTTGTTTTTTTATAAAAGTATTTAAAAATGTAAATAATGTGTATAAAAATAAATAATAAAAATTTAATAAAACTTGGTTCAACATAATGCAGGTACATTTCGACATAACAATGAATATAAACCAGATTATAAACCTACAATACGACAGTTGCCGTATTTATAATGTCACCCTATTTTGACGACCATAAAAAAGAAGTTAGTAGGTAGTAAAGAAGAATTATATTTAAAATAAAATAAGATTTCTTAAGACTTTGACCGGTTACACCGCCGATCTGTAGCCCAATACTTTCGCTTGCGTTACTCGTTTTAAAACTTTTTAAGTCCGAAGATTAATGGACTTGAAAAGTAGGACGTAAAGTAGGTATAATCTGTTAAATTAAATGGAGTTTAGTCTTCTGTAAAGATGCCTAAAATATCTATATAACTATAATTTGTAGGTTCTTGAAGAGAAATTATTGGATTGTATTTGAGGAAACCACTAGGTTTTTTTTTACCTTCCTTAAATCAAAATTTTCCTGTGTCGCAGGTAATAGGTACACGATGGCTATAGAAGAGTTTTAATTCTTACCGTAAAAAATAGGAAATTAAGTGTTATTTAACTTTATTTTGTACGGTGAAAATGAAAAGGTTTTTCTATCTGAACGTACAAAATCAGCATAAAAAAAGTATGGTCCGAAACTTCCTTTAAAATATTTATAATTTAATTTCCGTTTCAGGAAAGCCTGTCGACGGCGCGTTGTGTTCCACGCGCGCCTCAAAGAGCAGTCAGCACGAGAAGGAGAGAAGTCAGCCTCCAGGGCCAATGCCTGCGGAATAGGGTCCCAGAACATAAAGGGCAACCGAAGGAACATGGGTGGGTTTTAGTCAGTAAAAGTCTGACACTCCCTCCCGCCCCGCTTAAAGCGGGAGAAGTCATTTGACGGTTTTCCATCTACAAAACAAAAGCCCAAGATAGAATCGAAACATAGCTAAACCAAAGCCGGAGCAGAAGCCACATTTTTCGGGCTAGTCTGGGACCAAGAGCAAGCCCAAAAAATAATAAATAAAAAAAAGTTTTTATCTCTGCATAAGTTTTGAAAATTCTATGGTTACACCCGACCTTTATCTAAGCACATAAAATAAGAAAGCAAAACAAGACTTCAAAAAACTTTATCCTGAGTTCACATAAATTTATCATCGACGTTATCAAGAGTGCTGAAAAGAATTTTGATTAAACGACCTCTTCCTTCAACTTAGTTATATTATATACTTAACCTACTTCAGAAACAGCATTCATTTAACTGTGGGCTCTAGACTACTTTATTTAACTTTTAGACTTAATATTTTTCTTTGGTAAAAAGCTGGGGTTTTGTTTAAGTATTGGAAAATTGTGTTGGTAACAAAAAAAAAGAATTGTTCAATAAATAACAATAATGAATAAATCAATGTTTTGGGACCACTCTCGCATGGCTATCTGAACCCAACTTCCACCCACTTACTATGGTACTTGACAACACTGATCCATATTAATATTATAAATGCGAAAGTAACTCTGTAGGTAGACGTATGTTTGTCTCGATTTTAATAATAATAATAATAATAATAGATTTATTTGTCAGAATATTGTTGTTACAAGTTGTTACATGCTATTTTACGTCCAAAATATTCTGCTGTTTCCAGCGTACAAATTTTTCAGGGATTAAATTATAAAAGTAGTACACAAACAAAAGAAAACATTATCTTATATCAAATACAATTTAACGGAGTATTAAATATGTCAGGAGTTATTAAATACAATGTCAAAGTAAGCTAAGTATATATAGTGTCAAGAGTCATCAAATAAAATGTCAAGGAATACAAAATAGGTCAGGAATGAGTAGATACAGTGTACAGAATAATTGCAAAGAATGTCATAGGTATTAAATTCAATAATTAAGGCAAGTCGTCGTCCAATTTAAATTTTGAGTTAAACTTTTCATTTAAGAACTCATCTGTTGAGTAATAACACTTATGCAATAAGAAGTCAAATAATTTCTTTTTAAATTTCATGAAGTTAAGATCTTTAAAAACATTAGGTAATTTATTATAAATACGAATTGCCATGCAGTAAACATTGTTGGAAAATAGTTTTATTCTTTGTTGGGGTACACATAAATTGTGGATATCTCTACTTTTTAAGCCAAACCCTTTTTTTTCCAAACCTTTTTTTTTTTTTTTAAGCCAAAACTACTAACCCGATGCACCTCCTTTAGCTTCTGTTAAAGTGGTTTCTTTAATTTACACTTAAAATACAAAATGTCTTATTTTTTTGCTAAATGCAAGAATTTCAGTGTGAGAAATAGATAAAATATTAAAATATCCTTTACTATCTTTACAACTATCATAAAATCGTAATAAGTTTGTTCGCCATGAAATTAAAACTGAGCATTTCCCTGGGGACGACCAATTATAAATGTTTAAAAAACTAATTTATCGCTAGTGAAGCTGTGGGCAACATCCTTTTTAAATCTATCATAAAGTTTTGATCAACAAACAACGTAGAGCGGCAAAAAAAAAACAAACCCCTGCTTTATGCGAAAACTCGTTCTAATTTTGAATTTCGCGGGTTAACTAAAAAGGGACTCAACGACAACCCTCCAATTACAATGACCGAACACAACAGATACGTACGAGATTATTTAGTACGTTATGTTGGCAGACTTGAAGCACCAACCTAATCTGCATAAGGTGAAGAGCTCCGAAACTCTTTGAATAAGTAATCAGCTCCCATACCCCTATCATAAATTGGAAATATTAATATTTGGCTCTTATTACGTTTCACATTTCCCTCTCGATGTCAATCCATTAATATTTAATTTCGAATCAGATTTTATTATGGCCCTATTTGTATTGGATTTGAATTGCTTTTTTATTTTGACGCCGTCTGGCTTTAGTGAACCAATCGCAATTTCCCTTATAGAATACTGATTATATTGGTGTAAATGGCTATTGAAGTTAGCCAAGGTATAAAATGGAAAGTCTAAAAGAAATCCTTTGTTGATATTTATTGTAATTCTAACTCTAGACTTTTTTACATAAAAATGTACAAAGAAATAGATAGTGAATAAAAAGAAAAAGTATCAAAAGGTGGTTGTGTTACTAAAAGAATTCTAACAACAAAGGCTACAGCAATAAAAACACTAAGATTTTTCGATTACATAATTCAAAAATCAAATAAAGAAATTGAAAAAAGTATTATCTTCTTAAACGAAAAGTATGATGACATCACAAAACAGATAGAAGTTATACAGAAAGATAGACAAGTTCATAGAGAAAATGTACTTTTACTAGAAGCAAAAACCCTAGACCTACAACAGCTTTCACGGCCCTCCACTATCGAAGTCCGCAACGTTCCACAGCTATCCGAAAATGAGTCAGCGTCTAGCTTAACCGAACTTGTGTCCAAGGTTGGATCTGTGTTTAACATGGATATAAAGGAAAGCCATATACGGGATATCCGTCGATTACCGGGAAAGCCGGGGATAAGCAGACCAATTGTTACTGAGTTCTGCAGCGTTCAAACTAAAGAACAATTTCTTACCCTAGCGAAGGATTATAACAAAGCATGCTCTAAAGAAGAGAGGTTAAACACACAAAAGTTGGGTGTACCTGGTGAACGTCGCCCAATCTATGTCACCGAATACTTGCCAACGACTGTGAGGAAGCTCTTTTTTGCGGCAAAGGAGTATGCTAGTGCTAATAATTATAAATTTTGCTGGACGAAAAATGGACAAGTATTCGTAAGAAAAATTGAAGGTACCAAGCAAATGTTAATAAAGTCGGAACAGACTCTGCGCGATTTATCAAGACAACAATGACTATTTTGCAACAAAATTCTGATTCATACTGCCTGTTATACAGTAATCTCAAGATATAATATAAACATATATAAACATAACTTAACACTACACACATATTTCTTGTACACACGTAAGTTTTATTGTTATCATTTTTTTATCTATACGATTTTTTGTTTTTATGGTAGTAGGCTCCTGTGCTCGGCTTGCATTGAAATTTGCGTCTTTGTGGCCACATTTTTGATGATAATTTAATTTAAATTCGACTCGATAAATAACCTATTAAATGACATTGATAATTTCCAGATCTCTGTTCCAGTAAATTGCAATCCCGAAGAATGTTTATCATATATCCCAAACTCTGACAATTATTTAAAAGTCTTGCAACAAAATATTCGAAGTATTAACCGTAACTTTAATGAGCTGCATTTAATGTTGACTAGATTAGGTTTTCTCTGTGATGTTATTGTATTATCAGAGTGTTGGTTATCCCAAGTTGTTAGTTTGCCGGTGCTTAAGGGATTTAATTTATTTAAAACGAACAAAACTTTCAATCAAAATGATGGAGTAGTTGTCATGGTTAATGACAAACACCAAAATTGTAAAGTAGAGGAATTTAGCCTATCGGAAGCAAACTGTCTACTTGTAAAATTTGGTAATTGTACAGTTATTATAGCAATATATCGACCGCCTTCTTTTAAAAATCTAGATATTTTTTTTCAGTCTTTGAACATTTTACTAGATTCATTGTCACATTACGAAAACATTGTCATCATTGGCGATATAAATATAAATATATTAAACTCGGATGCTAATACTTCCTCTTATTTAGATATTACTGCATTTCATGGACTCCTTCCGGCTATTTACAGCCCTACCAGAGGAAGTAGCTGCCTTGATCATGTCATCACTAAAACAAAGCTACCTGCATTCACGTTTAATTTTGAAACTACAGTTACGGACCATTCGGCTATTCTCTTCTGCTTAAACTGTTGGGGTGCTAGGCGACCAACTAATTATAAAAAACAAAAAAAGATCAATTGGGCGGGGATAACAACTGATGTCAATGAAATAGACTTTAGCTCAATTTATTTACAAAATGACCTAAACTTAGCTACAGAATCTTTACTAAATAAATTATCAGACCTCGTTTTTAAAAATACTTTGACCTTGAATATCCCTCGAAGTAAAATTATTATAAAGCCGTGGATAACGTCCGGGTTACTCCGTTGTATTAGAAATAGGGATGTAATGCACAGCAGAGTTAAGAAAGAACCAAATAATAATGTACTTTCATTAACTTACAAAAGGTACAGAAATTTCTGTAACAATCTTTTAAAGAAATTAAAACGCCAATATGAACGAGACCAACTACAAATGGTCAGATCCAATACAAAAAAATTATGGCACACTATTAGAAATGTAACTAACTCTGCTACAAAGCGTGAAAATAAATCTAGAGATCTTATATCAGCATACAACTCTCCACAAAGCGCTGTTAATATAGTAAATAATTTTTTTGCAAATATAGGTTCGCGGTTGGCTGAACAAATTCCGTCTGTTACTCCATTCTCAAATAATGCGACTAACCAAATATCAAACTCTTTTGTACTACTTAAAGTAGATTATGTAGAGGTCTTAAATAATATTCTCAATCTAAAAAATGATTGTTCGCCTGGTTGGGATGGACTCACCTCTAAGTTATTAAAATTAGTCGCAAGCAAAATAGTACCAGTACTGGTGGATCTGTTAAATCGATGCATTGAATTCGGTGTGTTCCCTAGAGCGTTTAAAAAATCAATACTGCACCCTATACACAAGGCTGGGGATACAGATTGTGTCAATAATTACAGACCTATCTCGATTCTCAGTTCAGCATCTAAGGTATTTGAGCGCATTATAAACTGTCAGCTGACAAGATATCTTGAATCACAAAATATTCTTGCACCTTCACAGTACGGTTTTCGAGCTGGTAGATCTTGTGATGACGCTATCCATGACTTCACCGACTTTTTAGTCAAAAATTTGGATGCTAATAAGAAATGCCTGACTATATTTATTGATTTAGCAAAGGCGTTTGACACCGTCTCTATCCCCATCCTAGTTGACAAACTGTATAGGATGGGAATTCGTGGAACCCAACTAGATTTACTGGCCAATTATCTCTCAGAGCGTAGACAGTGTGTAAAAATTGAAGAATATGTTAGTGATGAACTTCCAATTACGTATGGCGTCCCTCAAGGCAGTATATTGGGGCCCACGCTGTTCTTATGCTACATAAATCAATTGTGCCAGCTTGAAATTAAAGGATGTAGGGTTATTTCTTATGCGGATGATACCACATTAACCTTTGTGGGAGATTCTTGGGAGGAAGTTTTCTCCTTGGCTCAGGACGGTTTTAGTGTAGTCTGTCATTGGCTTGCAGCAAACTCACTTACTCTAAATGCAGAGAAAACCAAGTACATGGCTTTTTCAATAAGGCAGTCCACGTTAGACCTACATGACAGATTCCACTTACGGGCACATAGATGCTCGTTTCCTCCAGTGTTACAGTGCAATTGTCCGCGGATAGAGGTAGCGCAGAGTATACGATATCTAGGTGTTATAATTGACAATAAGCTGTCTTTTGCTATTCATATACACACTGTATCACAAAGAATAAGGAAAATGACATATATATTTAAGCATCTGAGAAACATAGCCGATATTAAGATAATAAAAATGGTATACTTTGCGTTGGTTCAATCAATCATTATGTATTGCATAGTTACATGGGGGGGAACAGATAAGACCAAATTGTTAGAGCTCGAAAGGGCACAAAGACTAATTTTAAAGGTTGCCTTCCTTAAACCCAGATTATTTCCCACAGCTGAACTTTACAAGCTTACAGAAGTTCTGACAGTCAGGCAGCTGTACATACTGCTTACTATAATGAAGCAACACACAGATGTGGTGTCCTTTGACTTGGGACAACGTACAGCTAGAAGGTCGTACGCTATTTGCAAAAGAAGAAGAGTTAAAACCAGTTTTGCGCAAAAATTCTATATGTTTCGTGGACCACTATTATATAATAAATTAAATAAAGAGTTGGATATTTTTGATAACAATAAAATTGAATGTAAAAACAAAGTCACGGCATGGCTACTTTCATTTGATTACATAAATACTGAACAATTATTCTCCATACAGTCATAAATTTATGAAATATCTCACATTTACACACACTCACTTACATACACACACCACACACACTTTTTCACACATGTGCGAGCACCTTCATTCTTATCGCTACGTGCTCAGCTCAATATATTATACGTTCCCCAATTTATTTGATTACTGGTTAGTTATTATCTTGCAGTACTATTTAGTTTGAATTTTTGGTTCTTTTTTTCCTTATACTTATCTGTACATTTCTCGACAGAATGATGAGCACACCATATTGTTTACATTATTTAGTGGTGGTGGGGGCCTGATGTCCTAAGATACAGGCCTCGGCTTAGTTTAGGCATCAGTCTCCCACAAATTATTGTATTGTGTAACCTAACTTTATGCTGTAAACTGTTGTGTAATAATTTGTGGAAGAGAAATAAATATATTTTTATTATTATTTTATTATTTATTATTATAATAATATTTTCCATTGTGGAGGTCTGATAGGCAGTCGCTTTACGTAAAACACAGGTATCCAATTATCTGGTGAGGCTGGAAGCCGACCCCAATATAGTTGGGAAAAGGCTAAGGAAATGATGATGATGATGACTAACACTTTCCATAAACAAAGAGAGAAGACAAGAGCTCCTCAACTAAATCCGCGAATAAAATAACAGAATAAACAAGGCGGAGCTAGTAAACCTTCGAAGACACGTTTTGAGACCCAATAAAAAAACAATAGCAGTGCGACAGTCGCTTGGTCGTCGAAAGGATAAATATCATGATTTAAGTTCCAATTACTTTTCGACATTCAAACACACAGTGAGTGTGTGCAAAACGCGGCAATCCCCAAAATTCCGGGGTTGCCATTACCAAGTGTAAATTAGGGGATTCCGATGAAAATGTGGGGTCAGTGATTACCAGAGGGGAATCTAATATTGGATTAACGATTTAGATGAACATTCTATCGTCAAATCAATTTCGATTCTGTAAATAAATGTGCTAATAAAATTTGAATTTGATGCGCGTTTTGAAATTGTAGTACCTAATTATCGGGAAGTTTTATGTTGTGGCTGTAGATTGGACGTTAACTTAAATAACGTCTGTAAGGTATTTGGTGAAACTGAAGAATAGGCGATCTATTTTTATCACATTTTCGTTAATAATACCTTTAGATCTGAAACACAAAAAGTCAAAAGTATGGACTTTTTTGTCCATTCTTCTCCATACTACACAACTTTTTGAAAAGGGCAACTACATATTTTTTTTGTTTCTTTTAATGACGTTGTAATGTTCCTTCAAAATGGACATGATTTGAGTTTTATAATTCACATGATAATCATGCAGGTATAAACACTCTTCTCTAATTGAAACAATCTGGTGGAATAGACATCTAGATACATTTTGATACTATGAGATACATATGATGAACAGCCTAAAGACAAAACACCAGAATGACCCTAAAAGTTTTTTAATAAGTAACAAAATAAGTCCAAATGAATACTTACTACAAAATGTAATAAAAGAACATGGTCTCCTATTAATAAGTACACGACTGGATATAACCGAGGGTCACGGCTATTCATTTAACAACAGACCTGCAGGGGATCATAGAAATGCGATTACTAACGTAAAGGGGGATTAAAACGCGACAACTATTTCGATTATAATAGAGAAACCCGTCCTTATCCATGGCAATGAGAAAGAAAGGGACAACGATATAATTTTTAATGTTACTAGCAGCCAGATGGTAGCTGGATGATTTATTTGGAATGTAAAAAGAAACTTAAAAATATGGTATGAATACACTAAATGGATTGGAACATGGACAGACGGTGGACGATGTAATGATAATTTCGAATTGCGAAATAAATGTAATAAATATCTTTGGGTAGCTCTCACTCGGCCATCTGGTCAAAATATAGGCAGAAAACTTTCATAATTTATAAATACAATACATATTGTAATAAATAAATTATACGCATACACCAAACATCCTACTAATATTAAAATCCTAGTAATGTTATAAATATTGAAGTTTCTATGTGTGTGGATGTTTGTTACTCTTATTTTATATTTTTCTGATTACTATTTTTATATATTTCCTATTGTCTACTTTATATATTTTTGATTACTAACAATCAAAAACTTAAGGTAACACGGTTTATTATCCAGTTGCACACCGTATTTTACTGGGCTGGACTATGTAACCCACACGAATTAACGGCTAAATCATATGTTTTCGTGTCAGTCACCCCTATATAAGACACCATAAACATTTCAAAGTGTAGATAAGTTTATAGTAAGTCCTGAAACCTGAAGATAATGTAAAAGCACCTGAAAAGCATAATTTTGAAGAACATAAGGACATAAGCAAGGTAATAAAACCGCATCCTAAACACATAATCCTAAACACATATTGATGAACCAGAATCTTCAGGTAACTTTGATGACAGAATAAAAATAAATGATGTTCGAGAAAGCTTTGAGAGTCTATATATAGATGAAAATGAAAATTGTATACGAAATGCAAACAGTTCGAGATGAGAATCACTTATTCATGTCGAAGTGAGTACAATTTGTGATTTTCATAAATCATTTACGTTTGTGAATAATACAAGACTGAATCGTTATCTTAGGAGACATCAAAGCTTTGGAGATTGTGCTGATAACACTCCATTTTTTATTGAATTTTTCTTTTAAGATTGCGGCACTCGGTTGCCTCGTAGACAGGCTGGCCGGCAGGTAGGTAGGTAGGGGTCCAAATAAAGTAACGAAATTAGTAGATTCAATACTCTATTTAAGCCAACTTCTGTTGCCCTAATCACGTCCAGATCTTGAGGTAGGAAGAAACGCTGGGAACACTGGCCTGAACCGTAGCGTAGCTCTGCGGGTGGCCCTGCTCCTTCCCCGGTTGCACTTCTAGGTCTTCTGCACTTCTAGGTAACTCCAGAGGACGGATCTTCCACTCGCCGCCAGGTAGACTGTTGCGAAGCGAGGGTCTAAGGTGGAACTTAAATCCTGGAAGCGCAGACACAAGGCAAGCGTTAGCAGAGCTTGGACCACGTGCAATGCATGGAAACTTACCCCAGCGGGATTTCCGATTAGGATTTGTTTTTAGAACAAATTCGAAATAATTAGGTTAATGGTACGTATTAAATGTAGGTCAAATCTAAGACCGTGTGACACAGCCGTCACCTCTGATGCGTTTAAGCGGTATGACCGTTGAATTTTACGAATGCGCCCGAGGTGAGCCGAACGGTGGTCGCGCGCGGCACGACCAGTTTTTAACTCGTTTAGAGATGCGTAGGCGCAATAGATACGAGGACCTTCGTGTAAATAATTAATATTGGGTTCCGTAGTATGTTTAAAATTAAATTATAATGTAGTTTAAATTGATAGGTATTAAATTGTGTTTCTATTAGTTTAATTAAGGTGTTTAATTAATATTTTTACAATAAATCTCTTTTAGTTACTTGTAGTTTTATAATTTCTAACCTATTCTAAGAGCTAGCAAGGTACAACGTTACAAGATGTTAGTGAAGATGAGGAGTTCTAGTTTTATGAGTGAATAAATTCTGCACGTAAAGTTAAGGTTTTTGGACGTAAAAATATCCTATTTCTAAAATTAAAATCTGTTACAAAATCGGTACAGCCGTGTTGAGGATTGGCCGGAACAAGCAGACAGAGGTTAAAAGAATGTTAAACTTTGACATAAACAGACATTTTGATTTTGTAATCGTTCCTTCAAACACTTTGCTAATATTAGAAGTTCTGTGTAAAGATTATCCTTGTTTAGTAACTGCCCTACATAAGTTGACCCCTATCTTTGTAAGAAGGGTCAAGTAAATCATACGTTCGTTTTTCCGTAAGATATTCGGTAGATAAGGTCATATGACTTCTCCACCGGTTATGTCATTGCCATATATTTATTTGAGGGCGCTGAACGCTATGATATAAAACGGACTTTAAATTGGGCAACACTCAAGTCTAATGTCGAATTCATCATCTCCATAGCCATTTCCTAATTTTTTTGCCTAGCCTAATCGGTTTTAGCTAGAATCTAGATAAAAGTGTTTTTTTAAGCGACTGAATATAATGTCAAATCCTCAACAATAAAATCTGTCAATCACAATGCAAAAACAAATCGTCCACTCCAAACTCTACTATTAAAACTGTCAAAGAATATGAGATTTCAAAAATAAAGTAACCCTAACATTTTATTTTTCTCACGAAGAGTTTCATATATTTTTGTAGCTGACAACCTTGCCTTGGGGAAAACACCGAAACAAACTGTGTTAGGAAAGAAAAGCAACCTAAGCGTATAAATGTACTGCTGAAGTTTAAGGTTGCCAGAATTTTGGATATTCTGTGATTGTACGAAAAATCTTGGAGATGAATATTGCCTCAGTGGCGCTTAGGAAAAAAATATAGATAATTTTAAAGTCTGCGATATTTGTATATCTTAAAAAAAAAGAAAATTTAACTTTTTTAACCTTTGACTTTAAATATTTACACCCTTGTTCCTTCGGTTGCTCTTTATGTATTCCGCAACACTTTTTTTTCAGGTACGAGATCTATGGGGGTTTTCAAGACTCATTTGTAATAGTGTTTCGCGTATTTATTAGCTCTTCGCTATTTTTACACCCTCGTATGTGTAAATTCAACAGACAAAATAGCCAAAAACCAATTCATTGTCAGTCTAGTTTATTTCACTGCCTTTTCTAAGCACAAAATTCTACCATTCCATTAAATTTCTACTGCTTCAGCATGGCAACACTGTAGTTAAAGCTTGTTGCTTAGTCCACTGTTTTATTCAACGACTCCGTTCTACTCGTGCATCCCTCGCCTAACTGCCAGGTAAAGGTAAATTCAGATTGTAAAAAATTTATTCGCTCAAACATTTACACGACCTGCAATTCCGTTACAGGGAAAAGTGGACGGGACAATGTTTTGTTCAAAATCTTTTGTTTATTTTATTTTTGAAGAGGAAAGTGCAGTGGTTTTTGAAGTTTTCAAAACTTCTTTTCACTTGGTTTTGGAAAACTGAAATGCAATTTTATTATGCACTTGCTTTTGTGGGCGTTTTTACCCGCACATAATGCTATAGTCTATAAAACAAAAGTAGCTTTCTAAGATATCATTAAAAAAAACAGGCACATGCTGTGCAGTGTAGATGGGATTTATGCCGGCAGTGGACGTGCATAGGCCGAATTGATGGTCATGATGATGATTTAAGTCATGACTAGATTATGCTACGACCTCGTTCGTTTACTAGTCAAGTTAACCTTAGAACCAATCCTAGGACAAAATCCGCAAAGTGTACCTTTTTATCGGTAAGACACATTTTCTATTTGGACCAGAGATTATCTCTTACATGAAAATTAAACGTTTTAATAATATAACACACTGCAGCAAGAGAGGAGTAAACTAAAAGAACGAAGAACCAATAAAACGGCTGTAAAGGCGAAAAAATATTCAAGATCGTTAGCACTAAAGAGTAAGCCAATCCGACTAATGGAAGCCCCTACATTAGTTAGATAAACTAATGAACTTTATCTAGTAACTGTTGACCTACTGAAAGCAAACAAACTAACCCACTTAAGATAACATTACATAAAGGTTCAATAGCTCTTGATTAGGGTCATTACATCTATAAAAAACTCATTACGATCTTAGATTATTATAACACTATAAGCCGGGGAACTATTCTGTACTTTCCTGCGGTGAATTGAGTATTAATCATTGTCATCGAATAGGGAACTCTATAAAAGCTTTGAATTTATGTGAAGAATGCTTGGAAAGGAAAAACTGATGAGGAAAGACAACACTGGTATTCAGCTAGATTCGGTTAGAACGGAAGCTGACTTTAACATAGTTGAGCAACGGCTGATGATGCTTCAATGCGCTATTCGACCGGATGATAAGGTTTGTCAGCTAACGTCAAGCAAGACTGTTGTTAGGTGCAGAGCTACTGCCATCATTTTTCAGTTCAGCTTCCCCCAAATGGGAAAAGATTCGCCAAAAATCATAAAGACACAGAGGTTCTTTTCGTAATCTTCTGTCTGTTTTCTTGACCTCAAGGTCAGTTCGTTCAAATTCACCGAATGACTTGACTAGAACAGCGCTGCAGGTGGTCTTAGACTTGAGGTTATATCAGTCTCGAGAAGCAGGTGAACTGTGTTCACCTTGACCTCATGTCATCGAAATTCGACCTAAATTCGTCAAGAGAAAACTTTACGGAATAGACCGCCCAAACCTGCATTCCAAATTGAAATGGAGTCCACATTATCACTAACGACGCCCAACCAGCATAAAGAGCTCCCTAATTTGTCCTTAATTAAACAAAAGCACATCGATACAAGGGTCTGTTGTGACTGGACACTTTAAATCGACCAATAGGGGCCAGGAAGGTCTGTATTAAATTGTGATTGATCGTTGTGTGGCCGATTGCGGACGCGAGGCCATATTGATTGTACCCTGATAACTACGCATTAGTTTTATTGGAGAAAAAAATGCTGAACTTTAGACTACTAGTAATGTAAGTATTTATACTAATAATAGGATCTTCTGTGCATATATCTCCAAGAATATTCACTTGTACAAGCTAAAATTAAATTTCAAATATTTAGTTTCAGTATGTCACTACCTTGGTCACTGATGTTAATGCCCGTATTTGAACTACTAATACATAACATACAACTAATACATACTGGGCTGGAATGTATACGTCTGTTTGTCTAAAGGCCCAGTTACACATGGTCGTTAGCTCGCATTCGATTGTCTGGATTCGTACAAACGACTAAGTATAAATGGACGTATTTCATTTTGGTTACTCAGCTTTGAATTATCAAGCAGTACTTCGCCACTCGTCACAATAAGTAGTGTTGATCTCCGAAGAAACAATGTATTAATTCATCGGGTCAATAAATTAATAACGGCATCAAAATAAATAAACCACCTACTACGTATCGAATTAGTTTTCAATTCACGTGTATTAAACATGCAATCATATCATTACCCCCAGATACAGGACAGTTAATCATGCAATCAATAATCATTATCATCACAAAAACTTTGTTCTACAACCTGGACATACAAGTCCAAATCGCCAAAACTGCTTGCTGAATATGAGAAGGGTTTAGACCTACAATGAGATAACAAATGACTGGGATACTCACCTCAAGAGAGGCCCAATGGACACCGAGATAATAATTAAAGGTAGAAATGACACAACTCAAAACATTTTAATTTCCTTTACAAAAAGAAAGGCCTGAACCTTTGGGAATATCTACTGCCTGCTCTGAAATCTTTTGCCTAGTTAGGTAACCTACAGTCGATAATCTTGGGAGAAAAACAGATAAAGCTTTGAGAACGTCCTCCAAGATACGAAGGTCCCAAAGGACCGTCAGCTATCTTGTCTTAAGAAAAGGGAAGGTACTTAATTCGACGGCAAATGGGAACAAGACGTTTGGTTGGCTAAACGATATTTTACTAAGTGAGACGGTACAATCAACTGGGACTGAGACTGGCCGATCGGCAATTGTTTTTCGTATTCTGTCTATCTTACAATTTTTTTAAATGTGAATGTTTGTATGTATGAATGTTTGCTACTCTTTCACGTAAATACTACTGAACAGATGTTGATAAAACATTTCAGTTCTCTCATCAAGAGATCACTTCAGTTTACCTTCATGGTCCTCGCATAATTTGACCAATACAATATTGTATGGACTTCAAAAGAGACTTTGACCTCTGAGTTTGTTTCGGTTGTTTCTTTTCAGAGTAGTCCAGCCAGGAAACACCGGCTCCATCGTTCGATTAAAATTAGAAAAAAAAATGACGTGTAAAAGTGTAATTTTTTACCTATTTACAAAAATAAAGTCATTTATCATTTATCATTTTATCAGTAATATAGCTTTTACATCAGAATAACACCTATAGCTACATAACATATACACATATAGTACCACAGAAGCAGTAATAAAAAAACTAATACAACGCGGGTGAAAGCGCGTGGGATAGCTAGAAATTAATCATAATAATAATATAGCCGTGTCCTGTTCGAGCATTTCGTTGTTTGTACATGCGGTACTCTAGGATTGTCAGTTGGCTTGAAGATACGTTTTTGTGTTTGTTCCAGATTTATGACTATAAGGAATAGTAAAAGCCATATAATATCATGATAATGACCCACTGGAGCGGCATACTGACCAATGAAATCAGATTCGCGAGGGAACAATTGTCAATTTATCAATTTTAATAAGTGTCAAAAGACGATGAAACCGCAACGCTTTGCTAGTATTTTTATTACAAGGTGATAAGAAAAAATTTGAACACTTTTCAATAAATATGCACTGCAGTGTACGATTTGGCATGTCAATATTATATGGGAAAGCAATAAAGCTACAATAAGTTAAACAGAAACAAATAACAGCAGAATTTTTATCTTTGAAAAACCACTAGTGCATTGTCGATGATGTAATCCTACCTTTTTCATGAGAATTTATTTAATCAGCTAAGTAAATAAATAAGTACATGTAATAACACTTACATAAATGTAAATGTTATATGTATTTATCATTCTATTGAAGCATAACAAATTAAGAATTCCATGCTAATAAATTGAAATGGCGTTACATATCGTTTTCTTTCTCACTCGCTATATAGTGTACTTGAGATAGCATTATTGGCTACTTCGCCTGACCGCCATTTTAGATAAGTATGTTTAAAACCGCGAGTTATATGCATCACTGATTGCACACTGCATAACTTTCCCACATAAATAATGTAGGTAATGAGTAAATGCGAATTTCTTTGGTTTAAAATGGAAAAAAACCGGCCAAGAGCGTGTCGGGCCACGCTCAATGTAGGGTTCCGTAGTTTCCCGTCCATCACAATAAGTGTACCTACTTATAAGTTTAAAAAGGCTATGTTACGTTGACATACTAAGTACGGAGAAATTATTTTGTACAACCTTTTTGTCTTTTTTGTACAAAAACTGTTCTTTCTATCAAGTTCAAAATAATTTTCCTAGAAAGTCCTTATAAAGTTCTACTTTCCAGATTTTTTTCATATTTTTTAAACCTACGGGTCAAAAGTTAGAGGGGGGGGGGGGGGACGATTTGATTTTTCCTTTTGGAGCGATTATTTCCGAAATTATTGACATTATCAAAAAATGATTTTAGTAAACCCCTATTCATTTTTAAATACCTATCCAAAAAAAAAAATTAAAAAAAAAACCACTTCCCTATTTACATACAGGGAGGCTACCCTAATAAAACGTTTTTTTCCAATTTTAATTGTCGGCGTGATTGATATACATATTGGTACCAAATTTCAGCTTTCTAGTGCTAACGGTCACAGAGATTAAGCGAGGACGGACGGACAGACAGACAGACATGGCGAAACTATAAGGGTTCCTAGTTGACTACGGAACCCTAAAAAAACACATAAGACAAGAATTTAATGCACGATTGGTAATAAACGTGTTTGAGTATTTTTTAGTTTTAAATCCATACTAGTGAAAGAGTAACTTTATCTGTCTGTTAGCTTTCCACGGCAAAACAACTGAACCGATTTTGATAAAAGGTAAGAGTATGCTTGAACCACATTGGTTACTTTTTAACCCCCAACTTTGTCCATTTTTTATCTCCATTATAAATCTTTAACAGCATTTTATTAAGAGCCGAGTATTTCTATAATTATTTACAAATCCAAAGAAACCATTTTACGTTATTCAGATTAATGTTTACAAAAACCACATTCAAAACTAATACAAAAAGAGCTACAGTAAGAAATGAATTAAATTTTAATGAGATAAACCCATAAACGCGTCAGGGCGTGAAAAAGCCTTTCCTGAGGGTATTATCGACCCTCATTATTCCTCTGTCCCTACGGCATTATGGTTGCTATCTTCAATATTGCCTTTTTGAATATTGCATTTCACTCTGGTATCTGTTTTGAATATTTGATTTCGGCATCGGCTGTGGGGTTCTACAAACTAAATATTATGACAGTACGCCGCCGCCGTACGCGTCCATATCAATTGCCAAACTAAACGTGCATAAAAAATCCAATATGAAGCCAGGGAGAAATAAAATAAAAGTTATATAAAAATGGAACCTATATTTTTCCAACGCAAAAACCGAGTGAGTTTAAATTCATTTAAAAACAGCTTCCATTGTTTTTAAAGTGAAAAAAACCAGAGCGTTGGATGTTACACAGATTCTTTTTAAACAAAAGGTACTAACTACCTACAGAGGTGGCCAAAAATGAACACGAAAAAATAACAGTTTTATCAAGTAAAACTTGGGAACAAGTAGATTTTAACAGGGGTATCCTTTAACGAAACTCTTGAGACCGTTGAGAGGCTTTTAAACAATATTTATCTGATGCAAGGGTTTGATAATGGTCATTAGGCGTCGTTGGCGGTAGAAAATAGACTTGCATCGTAATGGAATGAGCCTGACACAGCCCTAAAGGTGTGGACACAAAATCAGCGAGCGCGGTGGTGGCAGCGGCAGCGACGCGGGGAGCGGCGCCTTTTAACGCATAGATTTACATGGAACTGGCTTCGAAGGTAGCAGCGCGGACAGCGGCGAACAAGACTCTAGCCTTTCCTAACCTTATCAATATTGTTATCCCATAAATGTAATAATGCATCTGAATTTACCACCTCCCTCGTAAAATGTCATAAAATCGATGGTGTTTTGTTTGGTATGGTACTTCTTTAGTAATACACTAGCTTCTGCCCGCGGCTTCGCTCGCGTTAGAAAGAGACAAAAAGTAGCCTTTGTTACTCTCCATCCCTTCAACTATCTCCACTTAAAAAATCACGTCAATCCGACGCTCCGTTTTGCCGTGAAAGAAAGACAAACAGACAGACAGACAGACACACTTTCCCATTTATAATATTAGTATGGATAAATAAGAAAAAACCCACTTAACATTTGTGTTAATGTATTATGTTAATGAAATTCTTTTTCACAGCAATGCCATTTTAACCCTGTAGAGCTAATTACCCATAGGTGTGAAACCGCTCCAGCCACCTAGTATCACACAACGCCCGCTGTTTTCGTGTCCGCAGCCTAAAAGTGCTTAAACGGGAGAACCGGGAGTAAACGTGGCCCTTAAAGAGTGAATTACCGACAAGTGACAACCAATTGCTGAACAAGGACGGCAATAAACATTATACTTAAAGGAGTCGTCGAATTTTTATCTCCTGTAAACGACAAACTGGCTATGCCTATTATATTTGGACTGCTGGGCAAAAGGGCGTTACTTAAGCCGAGATATAATACACGAGTTAGCACGTACTTGGGCTTATATACTCCGACTCTCTCTCTCTAACCGAAGCCCTTGCTAACCAACGTTTCGTTTTCGTTCATAATTCGTACTCACTCGCTAGATAGAAGCTTACACGTTTCCTTTCACATACAAAATCACCTAAGAACTCCAGTGCCAAAATAAACACGCTTACAGTTTTAGTAACGTTTATTTCAATGTTCCACATCAGGAACCCGCAACTCTATTAAATAAATTCTTTTGAAGGTAGTTTGTAACAAATATCAACACAGGAATGGAATGTTTTACAGATTAGATGAACTAGGTCGAAACCTCACAGTTCGGCCGCAAATGGGAAAAGTTTGGTACAAGTTGGACTATCCCTAAAGTTGTGGCAAAAATCCTTTTCAATGGTCATGTTTTGTTTAGAATATAAGTTTAACCACCTGATCTTTGTCAATAGAAAAAAAAAATGTTTGAGTGTCTTTGAGTTTCTTTTATAAGTAATTTTGACCCAAAAGCTTAAAAATGCATTAAATCATATTTAGCCTAAATTACCGTTAAAGAAAAGCGTTTTTTCTTTTCTAATTAATTTAGTTGCAGAATACAAGACACGTCTAGCCTTAGGTCTCGATGTTTTTCTGGGAGACGTCACTGTTGAATTTTAGGAGTTGCAGTGTTTGGGAACAGTAAGGTATAAAACCGAGAAAATCCGTATTGGGGACTATGCAAAGTGCAAACTAAGGGCGTGCGCTGCGTTAAGCGTGCGTCCGTCGCGGGTGTCCGTCGCGGGCACCTGCGCCGTGCTCCGTGTCGCGGACAAATTCAATCCGTCGCGGACGCCCGCGCTGTGTTCCGTCGCGGACAAATACCCGTCGCGGACGCCCGCCACGCCGACGGTCTCCCGCCTCTCGCAGCGCCGCGCCAGTACAATTTTGATCGCGCGAGTGTACTGTTTCCTAGAAACATCTCCGCTCGCGTGCTCCGTCACGCGGACCCGTCAGCCGCGTGCGACGGGCGACCCGCTGCACGCAGCGCTGTTCTATGAGATTACATGAAACAGCACGCCACGCGGACACCCGCGACGGACGCCCGCTCAACGCAGCGCACGCCCTTACTCAGCCCCATTCGCATTCCGCTGAACGATTTTAGTCACACTATACAGGTCTGCTAGCCTCGTTCAGCGTCGTACCAATGAGAAAGCCGTCAAGCTTTAAGGACTACGCATATTTATTCAGCTTAATTCAGCTTCTTTTAACATTCAGGCTAAAAATGTCTGTCTGTGTTTGTATATATGTTATAGGCAAACTCCGAAGCTCCGGCGCTCCTAGGTTGGACTGGTCAATCCTCAGGTCAGACTGAATGACTTAGTCAAAGCCCAAACAAATGTAAATTTTCGGCCTTTGACTAAACAATTTTCGTCAAACCTGGGAGAGACTAATTTGGTCAGGCAAACTTCAAAACACAATTTTATTAATACGGGGTTTGACGAGTCAAACTCCGATATAGGTATGAAGTGTCTTATCTTCGTATATTTGGAAGCATTTTATCATTTAAGCAGCTTTCAAGTCTTAAGAACCGCTTAACTCTGCCAGTTCTGACACCTGATTGGTTAGCTTACGTGATTTTCACTTTTATATTTGAGATGCTTTGAGAGAATGCCGTGTGGCATTAGGCCCGCCTTTTGTACGATGTGCAGTAAAGTATAAAATAAATAAATAAATGCTTTGGAATATACTGAGGTTAGTTTGTAAGATTAGGTATAAAAAAATAACATTAAAATTACACACCCGCACGCTCAATGAACGAATATGAAATGACAAAACAATCGGTCGGAACACCGCGAGAGACATTATGAACCTGTTTAAACATGTTCAGATCAACGTTTGACCGAGTTTTGCAGTCGCTTCTAGGATTGACTAGGCCAAAACCGAAACAGAATAATTTACTTTCGACGTTTGACTGAAAAGTTAGGATCTCCTGGGTTTGACTAAAAATACTTCAGGCAAAGGGCGAAATTGAAATGTATTTCGGGGATTGCCTGATGGCTTTGGCCAAACCTAGGATAAACCAGTCCTTCCGCGAAGAGACTGTGTATCGGACTTTGACTATAACATATATATAAATGAGAATATTACAGCTAACCTCAACAAAGCCTTCAAAAAGCCTAGGTTAATACATGTCTGTTTATGTTTGTGTTTAATATTTACACATGTCAAACCGAAGTTTTGCTAGTCGTTACAGGCGCACCATGGGGATACTATATGTCTTGTCTTGGACAAGCATAAATAGTAAAAATAACAAGCTTTACAAAGTCAATGTGTTACTGGAAAACCGGGCGATGTCTTGTATTTTTTATTTGTTTTTTGGGACATGGCCAAAATTGCATGAAATTTGTTCGTTCAGCTCAAATATCAGAGCTTTATAGGTTCGGTAAATGTTCGATGGGCAAAAGTTTGAATTATACGTAAACAGATGTGTTTTTGTTTTTAAATTATTGCTTTTTCTGAACACTGACCTGTTGGCCAGGCCGCTAAGCCGGAGTACAACGATTTCCATCCAAGACTAATCTTTGTGTGGTAAACAAGATTACCTGTACTGTCTACATGTAATTTATTTATAATATGTGTTTACTGAATAGGGATGTGGACTAACTACATCAAAAGAATAACATTCTGTTTAGTCCGTCTGTTAGACAGTCCAAAAATACTGGACACATATTTTTTGCTTGATCAAATTAATAACAAAATACAAAGATAAAGAGCATCAAAGTTTCGGAGAGGGGGCTTGTGAGTGTGACGTCACTTGTCAGTAAAAATTATACAAAGGCGTGACGTTTCACGAAACTTCAACGCACTGTATTGTCGTCATTTTCTGTTTACGAAAAAAAAAGAAAAAATACGTGTCCCAAATTTTTTGATTTTCTAACTGACGGACTAATTACTTTTTTTTTTTTGTCGTCTCGCCTATTATTCTTCCCACAGAAAATATATCGCTTGATCATCATCAAAGACCACTCATAAACAAGACTTCAATTAGAACTGTGATCGTTTTTTTTTTAATAGATGTAGAGTGATTCAAGAGAAAGGTTTATTAGCTATGTATAATGGTGCCGATTCTCTTGTTCACAAACTAACGTAAATTTAGTTAAGTGCATCTTTCTCTTTCCTTTTAATTAAGAAAAGGACAGAAGATAAAATATTAGTTAAGTTCTGTCAAATTTAGACACTCCATAGATAATTTAGACGCGTTTTAAAAACATGGTCTAAATATACGTCAATTTTCTTCCGGCGCTGTCTAATTTGACAGGATTAAACGAAATTGTATCTTCTGTCTTTTTCTTTAAGAAATGGATAGAGAAAGATGCATTTAACTTAAAATTAGTCTAGTTTGTGACCAAGGGAATCGGCACCATTACCTGCATATTATAGTAAGGAAAAGATTTGTAACACCCGAGCCAAGCTAGGGCAGATGGCTAGTTAAATATTAGATATAGGTCACAGTGCAGTTGCAGCAATTATGCAGAAGTAACGGCACAATTCCTGCATTTTTATGGCTTCAAGATTACTTCAGTTTTCGAGTTATTAAAATTAATGGTGGTAAAACGTTTAATTGTTTACTGAAACGAGAGTTTTATGCTTCACCCATAAAACCATGGAGTTTTCTAATTGCATTAAATTGACACGTAGCTAGTAAATTCTATATGGGTATATTTATGGACTATTTTCATCATCATCACGGTTGGTATAACGAAGGGGTCATTAAAATTAGCTATAAATTGTTTAAGATGTTTTATGTCATTCCTCTGTACAACACTGAACTCAACATTTACAATGCTTTTAAAAAAAAAGATAAAATAAACTGAAACTATATTTTGCACTTACTACTAATATTAACATTTTGACGACAAAGCGACATTCGGCTGTCGCGCTGCTGTTGTCTCTCTGTTGTGTCACGAAAAATATTTTTTGTTAAGTATCTCAAGTATGACTACAAGCGATTTTTCCGTTAAGGTAAAACCATGATAAGCATAACACAAAACATAGGTAGTGTGGCAAACAAAGATAATAACAGCGGTATAGGCAGGAAGTCAGCGTCCTCAATAACAATAAATATTTTACCGCAGAAGTGCTAATCTGTACAATTTAATACTCATAGATGGTTTAGGACCATATTTCATTAGGTCACAGGGGCTCAAGTCTGGTATCGCAATAAAATAATAAATAAATATCCTGGGACAACTCACACAAGGTCATCTGATCCTAAACTAAGCAGAGCTTGTTGATTAGCATACTTATATAATTTATAAATATATACATATCAATATATAAATTATACCCAGACACAGAAGAAACAATCATGCTCATCACAAAGTTTGTCCTGGGTGGAAATCGAACCCACGACCTCCGGCTTAGCAGTCAGGGTCACTAACCACTAGACCAACAGGCGCGGCAATAGTGGTTCAATGATCGATTTTTGAAGTGTAACACTGACCTTTGACACTTTGGCCATACAAAAACTGTTTAAGTTGTCAAAAATCCGATCAATGACTCGTCATTGAGACATGATTGCAATAGCAGACTTGAGTATACCTCCTGGTCCCCTTCCCTCGCAACCAACAAAATCTTATCCGTCCAATATGGTCTCATACCATTATCGGCAAAAAACGGCCAAAAAACTTTTTTATAGTAATTTTTTTTTTCTATTTCTTGTACTTTTTGTTTGCGGCAACATAAATCCATCAGCTATGAACATTTCAACTGAACCTTTCTATCTGTCACGCACAGTCCATACAGCCTTTTAACAGACGGACAGACAGACAGACGGAGTCTCAGTTAAAGGATTCCATTTTACCATTGGGATACAGAACCCTACAATCAACCTATCTTCTCCCATCCAACCTGATAATAAACTTTGGTCCTTTTTTTGGGGAGTGGGAAATCATCGAATGACTTCTCCCGTCCTGGGCGGGGCGGGAGGGCGTGTCAGACTCTTACTGAATAAAACCCACTCATGTTCCTTCGGTTGCCCTTTATGTTCCGGGGTCACGGTAACTATTATATACATTCCGCAACACCTTCTCCCATCTAACCTGATAATAAACATTGGTCCTTCTGCCACATTTCGTTTGCGCTCACAGCTGGTACTTACATCAACTATTAGTCAGTATTGGGGTTAACATTCACCTCGAATAGCGTTGTTAGTTGCGTATATACCAACAACTGTAATTATTTCATGCCTATTCGATAGTCGGTTTAAAACCGGTAATGTAAGGCAGTAACTTATGTATTTATAGTAGTGTGTTTGAGTATCATTACATAGTACAAAGCAAAGTCACTTTCCGCCCTCTGTATCTATGCATGCTAAGATCTTTAAAACTACGCAACGGAATTGGATACGGCTTTTTTAATAGATAGAGTAATTCAAGAGGTTTTCAAAGATTTGGAGCACCTATGCGAAGCTGGGACTGGTAAATAGACGTAGACAATTAGCGCCTTACTAATAATCGCTGCATAAAGTTATGACAGGTTAATACGTCAAAAAATGTATGGTTACACAGGCTTTATTCATTGCATAACTTTACACAGTGATTATTAGTAATGGCATTAAAGTGCACCCTTGATATAACGAAACTAGAGGGAATTAGAAAATTATTGTTTTACCAAGTAAGCCGTTAAAATGAAGTTTGTTCTAAATCGGATTCATCTTCACTTCACAAGATGAAAATATTTTATTATCTACAATTAATACAGTAGAGAATTCATAAAGCATTAATTCCCACTTTACACCGTAACTAGTGAAGTACAAATATATAAGTAAATATATTCATTTTCACAGTGTACTTTATAGAAATACTAGCTTTTGCCCGCGACTTCGTCCACGTGGAATAATAGTTCCCGTTCCCGGGGGATTTCCGGGATGAAAACTATCCTATGTCCTTTCTCGGGTCCCAGACTATATCTGTACCAAATTTCATTCAAATCGGTTAAGTGGTTTAGGCGTGAAGAAGAGACAGACAGACAGACAGACAGAAAGACAGACAGACAGAGTTACTTTCGCATTTATAATATTAGTAAGGATGAAATTCAATGCCTGGCTAGTTCAACAGTAACATGTACATAACAACGTCGTTACCTAATATTATCGCAAATCTCTGCGATGAAAAACATTTTCTATTCAGGCCACGTGTCGCTATGACGTGTTTATTACTTAAAATAATAAATAAACCTTATCGACAGAGATTTACAGGGATTGGACAGATTAATCGCTTAGCAACAGGTGAGTATTGTTTTCGAACTTATTTAAATAACTAACGCTGACAGTTACTTAAATGACTTGACCAATTAATCTTTTCAAATTATCTCTTTTAGTTAAATGTATGATGAGCAGTTCGGAATAAGTACAGTGTAATATTTTACTGTTTTACGGGATTTAACACCTGCCATGGTCACAAACAGACTGTTCGGCGACACTACTCCATCGCCGAACAGTCTGCTTGTGACCATGGCAGGTGTAACCCTGCCGAAACGTCAAGCGAAAAACAAATAAAAAAGGTACGTGCGCGTTAAATCCCGTAAAACTGTAAAATATTAATATGCAACGCGAAAGTTTAAAGTATAATAAGTACAGTGTAGGACTCGCATAGAGTGGATAATTTCTCCTCGAGTGTACTGTGTACAATAAAACTTACCTATATTCGAAATACTTTTAAAACGTAAGACGCTCACTAAAACGAGTTCAAGAAAAATTACTTAACAAGAATTTTGACCAGCCATTATCTGTTTCTATCTAGCCAATGTAATTTGACACGATTCCCATTTTACCCCTTATTTTTTGAGACTATATTTTTTCATTGTCCATTTTTCCCTTAGGGGAAACTTTGGAAATAAGCCGAACGATGATAGTGAGCTTAGTTTACTAAATTCACTGGCTAAGCAACGTTTTAGCTTAGACTAAAAGACAGCCTAACAAAGATCTCAAAAACAACTCCTAACCACTCTAACACAAATTTAATCCTAACATTAAACCAAATTGGACCATAAAGCCTGCTAAGTTAACTACATAATTTATCTCAAGTTAACATAATTCTCTTAAGTTACCTGAAGCATCCGTTGACATCAATTATTTTGCTCTACGGCGTGTAATGTTCTAGTAAATTGCTACAAGATACATTATCTCTTAACATGAGAGTGTTAAGAGATAGTGTTCTGTGCACCGCCTTATCAGGTGAGTCTGAATGCGCTTGTGTTGTGGGTTCGGCAGAACAGGGTGCGAGCTTTTAAATGTACGAAGTTTAAAATTCTAATATTTTAAGTAGCGACCCGCCCCAACTTCGCACGGGTGTTACAAATCTTTAAAAATCCCGGCTTTTATCTACTATAATAAGCATGTATTATACTAAACATAATATAAACCTTCCTTCTCTATCTATTAAAAAAAAGCCGCATCAAAATCCGTTGCATAGTTTTAAAGATCTAAGCATACATAGGTACAGACAGACGGCGGATAGCGACTTTGTTTTATACTACATATGTAGTGGTACCAAACACTTCATTTAAAAATTCTACAGGAGTGTAACGGAGACTAAGTTATTTATATATTCTTCAGATGATGAACTTTGGCAGTTCCTAGATCTATACTAATATTTTAAAGCAGAAGAGTTTGTTTGGTCGTTAACGGGCCAATCTTAGGAAATACTAGTAAGAATTGTTTTTTTTTTTGTTGTTATGGATAGCCTTTTTATCGAGGTAGGCTACAGGCTATATAACATCACGCTACGAGTCGTAGCGTAATGTTATATAGCCAAGAAGAACATATATGTTATATACAGGTCGTAACCTACGACCTGTGGGAGAGGATTAGTAACCAAAAGTGCGGATGAAACCGCAAGGAGCACAAAAGTTCAGTCTTACTCAAGAGGTTCTGTTCCGTGACCCCTACAACCCAGTAACTGGGTTGAAAACGCCTCTAGACGCACCTTGTAACTAACTGAATTTTCACCAGTTCCGTATAAACTCCAACATGGTTGGTAATTGCCTAGGCAGATGACGATTTATTTTTTCTTCAGCTTCAGTTTACGTACCTGTAACAAAATACAAGACTTTAATTAACAACATTTTTCACGCTTACTTTCACGCAAATACAACAAAATAACATGTAGGCTACATTATATCACGCTATGAAAAACGGGAGCGGAGTAGTGACCAAAGACCTAACACATGCAGGTGGAACCGCGTGGAACAGTTAGTACTATTATAAAATATACTCGTAAATCTTTGAACACACGTGATATACACAATAGAAAGACAATAGCAGCCCAACAGCCGTCTGCCGCTTGGTCGTCGAAAGGTTAAGATCATTTATCTGCACAGAACTTATAAGACTACTGTTAGAGTTAAATTAGCTAAACCAAACCATGATTAAAAATATGCGTAAGGCTGATCGTAACTGTAAAGTGACAAAAACAAACAGAAGCAATAAAACAAGTTTTTGCAATCTAAACAGGTTTTTACGTATTTAACGGTAACACAAGTATATTCAAGCTACTAAAATAACAAAAAAAACTGTCTTCTTTACCTAATTCCAATTTTATTTACATAAATTTTATAGGTTAACGTGCCTCTTGACACGTTTGCTTGACCGATGACTAATTTCTTTGGGATTGCCCAAGAGCATAAAATTTCCCCTACGTATTTATTAAAACCTAAGTTTTTCTTTAATAACCATTCTAGGAAATGATAAATTACGTCAGATGTAACATACATTATGGGCTAAAAGGTGTCGATCGTCATGTTCGGGAACGGATTTCGTGAGTCACTTGTTATCACTTTGTTGCCACCTAATTTTTTTTTAATTTTTTTTTTTTCTTACTGTCGACCTCTTCTACCTACAATGTTTCTAGATAAGATATTTAAACCACCGCAGTACGTAGCCTCAACATATCAAGCAATTTTTTACTAATTTCCTCACTCTGCCGAAGTACCAAGGCTCTTTTTTGTGTACCTTAAAACTCGCTCTGTAATCTTGCGCACACGCAATCTCCGCTTACAAAGAGTTCACTATTACGCAACAGTGCACCAACATCACTTTATAAGGTATAACATGGAGTGATTTACTTTGAATTTATAAGCTAAAGTCGGGGTTAGACAGGTGTAACGTGCAACGTAAAATATAGAGAATGGTGCTGCTTCACGGGTCATGCTCTTGAACGAACATTGTAAGTTGTGATTGAATAGAATTATGTCATATTGTTCTTAATCGAAATTATTGTCACGTTATCTAGGAGCAAAATGAATAATGCAACCAAATTTTTTAGTAACAGCCCGTAGGAATTATCTGTGCACCTTGCTAGAATGCAACCCCTGTCCTGTTTCCCCGCGCCCCGTATTCGCCTCGTTCGTTTAGCAGCGATGGCATTCTGTCAGCGTAACGTCAGGGTCTACCCACATTTACGGATGCGAAATCGGCTTAAGCCGAGTGCGTATCACCACAGCGCCGTACAGATACGATCAGCTAATAGACAAACGGCTCGTTTCGGCGTCGTGACGCGTCGTCCGAGCCGAGCCGATGCGAATGGTATTAGTAACACCCGTATTCCGTAGACAAAAAAAAGACTTTTTTGATCGGTCATGTTAGCCGATTCAGAGTCGATAAATGTGGGGAGACCCTTACTGCGCAAGGTGCACAGTAGTCGTACGGAAGTAAACAATATTCTGTCAACGTCGCACAACTGTCAAACAACTTTGCAAGAGAGAGACGGAGAATATGTAAGCCAATTAAAGTGACGTATTCTTATCTTGATATTACGTATATTTATAGAATTACTCTAGTCTGGACTCGGCTTAAGCCAGCGACGCATGCGGTCTACATTGACACATTTTACTTAAGGCTTTTCTTCACTTAACTTAGATCTGAAGTAAGGTTGTTATAAATCAGGTCAACTGCGACTTTATGGTATTGGGTTCTAGTAATTGATACTAGTTTAGTTAACAAGTTATACATACGTGTATTTATGTATATTTATATATTTGTAATTTAAATCCTAAATAGGCAAACAGACAAAAATTTTACGAGCTATATTTTTAACTTCAGTGTCAAACTACTTCTCCCGCCTGTGTCAGACTTTTACTATTCCTATTTTGGAGAAAATATATATATAAAACTGTTCAAAGTACACTTTTGACCTGATTACGATTTTTTATGTATAAATGGAGCTATCGAGGTAGATTTTTAGACCTGGGCCCAAAAAGCTGGAATCCCGGTAGAGGCCCCAGAATGACATGAAGTTGTCTAAAAAGTAACTAAGATGTGACGTCAACAAATTGCTTCATATTCCGCTGGATATTATCAAGGTTACAGACTAGTGACATTGAAAATAATGACCATAGCTATTCATAGTAGATGGTAGCAAGAAGTACTTATTCACATATAAATATTTTTTTATTCAATGTTCATGAATCGAATACTGAGTCAGGTGGGATCGTTCGGTTGCCGGGTCTGACAAATGTTATTGGACTTCTCTATTAAGTATTACAACCGTTGAATTTTTTAGTTGGTACCCGGTATAATAAAGTGTATAGTAAATGCTATAATACTTATGTCACGCTATGTCCTACGAGAGTGTGGCAGTAACCAAAAACATGAATGAAACCGCGAGGAAATGTAAGTAATTCATAAAAATTAAATCGACAAGTAAAACGACCCGGGTTAATATTCACGTTGCTCTAGAATCTAAGTTTTTTCCTTTTTAGCTATGCACGGAACTGTAGAAAACAAAAAAAACAACCTACGCTATTCTACACATGAATGGAATTTCTCCAACTAGGTCGAATTAGTTAACTAGTCGCGTCCACAAGGTACGTCCGCTAGTTTCCGATATTTAGTGCGGGTCAGTATTCCAAGGCAAAAACCTGTTATTTTTATTAATAAAACTAGTAGAACTATGACAGATATGTTGTTGAACCAATGCAAGAATGAGAACAAAATTGCCATTGATGGTGGAATCAAACTGTAATAAACTTAAGTTGTTTGTGTAATAAGATTAATGACCCCCGTGTATGGCAATTTCTCTGCTGAACGAGCTACCAACCTGGTGATTACTGAAATTGTAAAGTATTAATATTATCAAAATTGAGGAATAAGTAATTCTAAATAAGAATAAGCGCACTAGGCATATTAGGAAATTATCAAATAAATTTTCTCGCCCTGGGCTGAGCGGGAGGGAGTGTCAGACCTTTACTGACTATAACTCACCCTTGTTCCTTGGGTCACCCTTTATGTTCCGGGGCCGCGGTATTCGGTAACTATTCCGCAATCCCGGTTCACCAGGCATATTGTGTCTCAAATATTGTGAATAAGCACACATTTGTTGCGGTTGCAATACATTTGTAGGAAATAATTGTGGCGCAATAATTGTGGCGATGTAAATATTCGATGCGTGTAGAATGTGGTTCTTATGTGCGACCTGCCTAAGAATATTATTTGGAGAGAACAATGCAAGGCCGTTAGTATTTTATACGAATAGTATTAGGTAGGTACTCTGCGAGTAATCGTTTTAATACTCATAAAATATTACAAACTAGGTTCATCTTTTTGAAACCGAATGCCATATGTATATTTTTAAGTTGTTTTATTGTTCTTTGTTTTTATTTGTTGTAATTACGACGATAGGAAAATAAATTTTGTTCATTTTGTTTTCTATTCTTCACCTATTAGGTACGATTTATGGGACGCGTCCAGCAGACATGCGAACGCATGGATTAAAAAGTAATAATTGTTCATTAATAAGTTGTTAAAATCAACGAAATGTTGAACTACAGTAATATGAAGTATTGTGTGTCAGTTCGGCTTTTATTAGCCGCGTTCAGAGCCGTATTAGAATGATATTTTTCGTATTTCAATGACGGCTTTTAAGCCGTCATTGAGACTACTTACACATTTTTATTCAGCTTCATCCAGGTTATGTCATTAAAAAAACTAAATTTTAAGCTTTCTGCGTTACGAAATCAAAATCGTTTAATTAACGAAACTCGAATGGAGCTAAATAAGAGTGCGTAGTCCTTTAAACTGAAATGTAAGTATATTTCTTTATCTAAACGCTAACATGTGAGGCCTGGGATATCTTAAAAAAGCCCTAAATTTTTTCGTATAAAATCGAATTTCACTAAGAGCTTTTCAAGGCCAAATTAGGTATCTTAAACACATTGTTGAGCCTAAACAACTCTTCATTTTTCTTTTGTCTTCGAAAATACACAATGGCGACGGAAAAATGGCCGCCCTTCCCGAAATGATAGGAGGATTATAAACGTAAACTTTGTCATCCTAGCAAGTTATTTATCATCACCCTGTGGGGATTTTTTATTTAAAATTCGACCAATTATGAAGAAAATGGATAATCAAACTTTTACCATAATTATTTATTATTTTTATTGTAGGATGGATGTATATTACGCTTTCATACACTTGGATATGGCTATCAGAGACTACCAAGGTATAGTTAAATTAATAAATATGGCTAATAACTAGAGGTCGGACTGAAATAGTAATTTTAGTACTTGCATCGAAATATTGATATTAACATGGATCTTCCTGGGATTTCTAATAGACAATGTCGTGTGCAAAACAGTATTACTATAACAAATAAAAATAATAGAATCATCAGAGATAGATTAGACAAATAAATTGTGTAAAAGTATATAACTTTTTTATTTTAAATCACGGGATTTTTCTGCTCTTTAAAAGTAACTCCGGGATTTGGGGCATTTCCACTTTATTCTTTCGCTGTGTGAAATCAGTGTTAGTACATGAATAACTCTGCCTGATTCCGACCTATGCTAATAACTGACTTTCATTTAATAATATCTTCACCATAGAGATTATGCTATCATTATAAAAACAGTATAAAAAATAAACAGCTATCCGACTAACACGAAGACACTAAAACATTTTTATTGTTATACAAAACTAATAACAGACACTCCACCTTAACTAGAATAACTATAGACACATGTAAACGACCTCTACTAAACTAACTCCACGCGTTTCTATTCACAAATTATCGTTCGTTTGTCTTAAAACAGTCGTAAATCATGAAAGAGCCGCCACTTAGTCACACGATAATTACTTCCCATTGACTGAGAATCAATAGAATACTAAATTGGGCTTTGTTTACACGCTTCGGTTATGTAAGTAAGTGAACTTGACGATTTTGGAGGTCGTACTTATCCAGTATAAGCTGACTTCTGATTGTACGAAAAACATACACACAGCGAGGTCAGCTAAAACTGGTTTTGTATAGCTTGATGTGTAGCCGTGTGTACCTCACTTGAAACAGAAGGTAGTAGGATTACGGAGATAGAACACCTACTTATTATATACAGCGTGTTAGGTAAGTTGAGGGACATATTTAATGACGTTATTTTATATGCTCACTTATGACTGGTAAAAATACAAATAATGACAATAACAACAATATGAAATTGTAAAGAAAACGGTAGTTTAATTATCGCAATAAGGTTTTCAAAGTGTTAAAAAAGGACACCCTAGCGCTCGCGGTTGCATCGGGTCACTAACTTATTTGATAAGAGAGTGAAGTGCGTATGATCCGTTGTAATCCGTTCTTCATTCGATGGGTATCTGGCGCGCGTGTCAACAGATTATTTAATTTTATGAGGCATTTGGAAATAAATTAAGATATTGTTTACTAGCTTTTGCCGCAACTTCGTCCGCGGGGAATAATAGTTCCTGTTCCCTAAGGATTTCCGGGATGAAAACTATCCCATGTCCTTTCTCGGGTCCCAGACTATATCTGTACCAAATTTCATTCAAATCGGTTCAGTGATTTAGGCGCGAAGAAGAGACAGACCGACAGACAGAAAAACAGACAGAGTGACTTTAGCATTTATAATATTACAATGTTTCAAATATAAGAAGTGCAATTTGACGTTTCATACTTTTCATGACGACACAACTTTGTACATGCGTAACTCAAAAATTGACATTTATTTCTTCCGTAAAACCACGTAATTTTAAAGTTATTTTTATTTTATCACAAACTGCACAATCCTTAATCACTTAATTTACATTAAAAATTTTCAAACAAAGCAATATAACCATTGTTGACAATAAATAATATTTTTTCTCGACGTCGTGTCAAAGTCACGTAGTAAGGTACGATACCGTAGTGTTGTGACTCTTCAAATTCACTTGTATACCAATAATCGTTAAAAATTACCGAATAATCGAACTAACTAATAACGATCGTTTTCAATGAAAGCGACATTTATTATTTAAATATATTTTTGATGATTTCTAAATGTCAACGAAAAAGCATATTTAAAATTAAACATATAGTTATTATAATTTTAATAAGTTTTTGTAAGCAAAATCACTCGTGCTCAACTCTTGACAAAAAAATATTTTTTCTTTTAATTTGGCAACACTGGCAAGTGAGAATTTGAGAATTTCTTTCATCTAAAATTCAGAAATTTACAGTCATAAAATAAATAAATCTGTAACTTAAATCGATTATAAATTACAAAGAAATGAAATCAATATCTCGTATAAATCGGATATTGTAGTAATCGATTTTTTAACCCAATCCCTATTCTTCAGTAGGTTAGAAGTGTCAAATTGCACTTCTTATATTTGAAACACAGTAGTTACGGATTTTACTTATTTGGATTGAGAAACGAATAAGTACTGCATAGCCTCCTTCAATAATATCTCTCGTCTTACTTAACAGGGTGTATAAGTAAGTGAACTTGACAATTTTGGAGGTCGTTCCACACCTGAAACAAAAGGTTGTAGGACAGCGGAGACAGATCATATACATACATGTAATATAAATATGTACCCATGTATATGCTAATGTGACATACATTTTCTTTGTAAATAGTTTACATATTAGGCATACCTTTATTTTTTTTTCTCAGTTTGACAATAAAATTTTGTTACATTTAGGGAGTTTTAGTATTTTAAACTTCGGCCTAAAACCTAGCCTAAAAAAAATAAAAACATAGAACTGTCTTCAAAACCTAAAAATAACTTAAATTTCGGAAGTCCGTGCCTAATGCCCAATGTAAAACAACAAACAGAACGGAAGCCATCGACTTCCGAATGTTAAGATATTGTTCTGTTTTAGTTTTTGAATTAGTGACCGATTTTTCTGAAGACGGTATTTTTTAAATTGAGCGCTTTACTAATAAACGCTGTATAAAGTTATACATCAAAAAATGTATGGTTACACAGGCTTTATTCATTGCATAACTTTACACAGTGATTATTAGTAAGGGCATAAATCTACAGCAAATTCCGTGTTGTAAAAGATCTAAGCATACATAGAGTCAGCGGAAAACCACTCTTTTTATACTTCTATGTAGTGAATACAAAAACACACTACATATAGTCGTCGAGACACATACTTACATACCTATAATATCAACGATATATAGTTCTGTCTTTCACAACCACTTCGGGTCACTGAACCGTAAGTAACCGAGTAAAGGTCGCGACTGATTGGCAATTATTAATATACCTACCTGTATAGTGTATACTGACGACTTTCATCTTTATTTTCTCCTAGTATAGTATATATCTTATATGTCATATCTTTAGCTTTAGAGCTCTGGAGTTAGGTCGAACCAGATCCGCCTTCAATGACTAAAAACCAAAAAAAAAAACGGAAGTCAGCGACTTCCGTTGGCTTGTGTAGAGTAGAGACAGATAGACAGACTGAGTTACTAATTTCGCATTTATAATGTTAGTATGTAGTAATGATTCGTAATGATTCGGAATGATTCCAGTATTAGCACTCTTTGAACATGTTACAAGTGATTACATACATTAGTTTTATTGCTTATTATTAAAAAAAACAATCTGATAAAGGGACATAGAATATAATGTTTGAAAATAATAGGTATCTGTAAAATTGGACCAAGATATCTGAGATGCCAGAACTACGTCATTTTTGGATCAACAGATAAAAAAATGTAGGAAGATGTTCTTGCTAGTTTCAATGCAAAGCCATTTTCCAGTAATAAGGCACAATTATCTTAACCACATTAAAAAAAAATACATAAGACGTTTTATACCATTTATTTAATCATGCATACTACAGACACAGTTTAACGATCCATACAGTTGTAAAACGAATGTACTTGCATAGAGCAACGGCGGGGATCTCGAGGGGAAGTGGGCGGCGCGGATCGCTGCCCACGAATGCGCGTAGTTGGGGGGCCAAACTCTGGGGCTAACGCATCCGTGTAAATCGCGAGCGAGTTTTCAAGAATCATTGAATAAACTAATTATAATGGTGCACACTTCTTGTTCTGTGTACGGATGTACCTCGACAACGAGACATAATAAGGATTTAAGATTTCATAGATTTCCCCGTGACGCGAGGTAAGTTTATTCTTATAAATTCGTATTAAACAGGTGGGTACCTACTAATATTTATTTTGTATATACTAATAATACCCGTCGTGTTTATAGTTACGTATATAATTATAGTAGGTACGAGTAAAGTTATACACGTATTCGTATACGTTATATTATTACAATCGGAAAAACATTTCAATCGGCATCATTTATATTGCGTATTGTAGGTATATACGCTTTGCGAACGGGCTATCTCAGGCACTTGGACACTGTTCACGCAATGTTAGGTTATTTAAGTTAAAAAAACTAAAACCTGACTACAAAAAAACCCGGATAAAACAATAAACAAAGGTAGGTACCTAACAGTCTGTTTCCAGGTTATGACCGTAGTCGCATGCCGCGGTGACCTGTCTATTTTTCTTCTAAAGCTTGTATCTCGAAAACGGTGTGTCCTATCGCAAAAATAATGAAAAATTTGCCCCCCCTTTAGAAAACCGCCAGCCGCGTAATTCTCACATGTAGGTAATATTCAATTATGAAAAAAATAAAGTTTGTCTTTTTTGACAACCCTTGCGCATTTGCACGCGGTAGCGTAAATACCTACACGGGCGGCGGCGGCGGTGTCGTCCGACATCAAAGGCGTTTTCCAACTGTATGGATCGTTAAACTGTGCTACAGATACGCAAATAGAATAGCGATATTATGCCCATTAATTGTAAAATAAAGTATTCAAATAACGTTATAAACCATCCATTATTTCAGAATAATTACAAACCAAATTAGACTATTTCCAGAAATTAAATTTCTCAAAAATATACTCATTTTCACATTACATACAACTTAAGAACTTTGGCTTTTATTTGGCTGTTAAGTATTTTCCTAATGTTTGTTTTATCTTTATTATTATTATTATTTTATAAACCTAGACGAGAAATATCGACAAAAGTATTATTAAAACTAGCGTCCCGTGCCAGCTTCGCATGGGTTTTCCAAAATTCCAAATCTTTGAAAACCCCGTAATCCTTGACTAAAAATGTATGTTTTATTCATTATAAAACTGCCTATTCAATCACTATATCTTTTAAAAAAATGCATCAAAATCCGTTGCCTAGTTTTAAATTGCGTTTTTAGTGATGGTTTTAAACCAGCTTTAACCGTTTGTACCAGATACCTAAAACACGCTTAGCACTAGAATCAGAAAGCACGCTTATTTTTCTATCCACACCTATCTATAAATTCTTAAAAAATCAGCAAAACTAAAATGACATCCATTCAGTCTGCTGCTTGAGCAAAGTGTGGCAGTCATAATTCACGAACCAACATCAGATTTATTGAACGAATAAACAAACAAAAATCTCCTAACAAAAACACGTAAATCTAACTACTCAGCATCCCTGACTATACGAGCAGCGTAATTTCACACATTAAACAAGAGTAACAATAGTTTTTATGCACATTTCACTTCGACGCACGCGCAATATAGAATGCAGTGAAATCGAACGATAGTGAAATGGTTCACGGTTACTGTAGCGTGGCTAACTAGCCGTAATAAGGCCTGTTTGGTGGCGCAAATAGAAAACTATTTTTAAGGCATTTAAATGATATTTAACTACAATATTTTGTATGAAATAACGGTGTGGTAATTAAAACAAGGCGGTTTCTAATTCAATTTTAATGTTGGACTTGGAACTTGGAGTTTGTTTCGGCATTTCTACTTAGGTAGTTAATTAGGTAGTTAATTTGTTATCTGCATTAACAATTGACCTTACACGAAACAGCAAACAAAGATTAAAAAAACAGATGGTATATTCAAGGTATCGCAAATTGTAACATTACACGCGAATTTAGCAATAGCGTGCCAAGTGCAACCATTAATAATTACTTTATTCCACGAAATGCTTTAGAAGTGAAACTTAAACATTTGGAATACTGAAAAAAATTCAAATGTAGCTTTTAAGTTAATTAATTCTTCAAACACACGTGATTTGAGACACAATAGAAAGACAATAGCAGACCGACAGCCGGCTGTCGGTTGGTGGTTGAAAGGTTAATATTGCCCAGCGGTTAAGGCGCCCGCCTCTCATGTATGAGGTAAAGGTATGTTTTGGGATCGAATCCGGGCAAGTACCAATGTGACTTTTTCAATCAATACTTACTTATCTTAAGGTTATCTTGGACTTCATTGACACTCCGTGCCTTGGAAAGCACAAAGCCGTTTGTCCTGGTTGTTTTTCGCAGAAACAGTCGTTACGGGTAGTCAGACGCCAGAAAGTCTGACCAGTATAACCAATAACCTATTGGTTACACGGTACCTACCGTGTCGCCTAGTTACTGGGTTGTGGAGGTCAGATAGGCAGTCGCTTCACGTAAAACACTGGTATCCAGCTGAATCCGGCTAGGCTGGAAGCCGATCCCAAGATAATTAGAAGATGATGACCAGTAGTTCAACCAAAGAAACAACTTTTCAGCTTTATAATATTGCTAGTTGTTCCACGCGGTTTCACTAGCGATGTTTTTTGTCTCTGCTCCGCTCCTGTGGATCATAGCGTCATGTTATATAGCCTATGTTACTCGCTGATACCGTAGCTTTATATTGATGAAAGAAATTTTCAAATGGATTCAGTAGTTACGGAGCCAATTTTCAATGCAAACAAACAAACAATAAAATATTTCCTTTTTATAATAATACTAGCCACCCGCCCCAGCTTCGCACGGGTGTTACAAATCTTTAAAAATCCTGGCTTTTCTCTACTACATATAATAAGCAAGGATTATACTTAAAAATCTTCCTCTTGGATCACACTTTCTATTTCAAAAAAACCGCATCGTAATCCGTTGAGTACTTTTAAAGATTTAAGCATACATAGGGATATAGGGACAGAGAAAACGACATTGTTTTATACTATGTAGTGATAACCAAATGTTTCGTGACAATGGCCGTTGTCACAAAACTGACATTTTTTTTACGATATAACGCAGGAGAAGTGACCGACAACCGGATGATGGATGGTGATGTATGGACAGCACACATGTTGGATGTTATTGTATTTGATGTTACTTTTAAGATTGCTTTTGATAAAGGTACAGGAACTGAATCTATACAGTATATAATGTATATGAAGATAAGATAGAAGGAGTCAGCACAGGAAGGGGCCCAACAGGGCCAACGCCTGCCGGGGTTGCGGAATGTTTATAATAGTTACCGTGACCCTGGAACATAAAGGGCAATCGAAGGAACATGAGTGGGTTTTAGTCAGTAAGAGTCTGACACGCCCTCCCGCCGCACCCAGGACGGGAGCAGTCATTGATGATTGAGGGATGTAATTTCAGTTAATATATTAAACTGACTGTTGATATATCAACACACAACCGCCGGTTCTAAAGACATGTAACTTGGAAGGTATGTTCTTCGTAAAGACAATGGTCCTGATTCTCTTGTTCACAAACTTAACTAAATTTAAGTTAAATGCATCTTTCTCTTTCCATTTCTTAAAGAAAAGGACAGAAGATACATTTTAGTTTAATCCTTTCAAATTAGACAGCGCCTGAAGATAATTGGCGTATATGTAGTCGCCATGTTTTTAATCGCGTCTAAATTATCTATGGAGTGTCTTAATTTGACAGGACCTAACTAATATTTTATCTTCTGTCCTTTTCTTAATGATGTGAAAAGATAAAGCTGCACATAACTAAATTAGGTTAGTTTGTGAATAAGAGAATCGGCACCATTAGCCAAAAACGCAAGAGAAACCGCAGTGATCGCCTATCACCTAAACCCAGTGTCTCAATCAATACATTACAGATAGCCAAGGGAATTTAGTACGTGCAACCCAGTTATAAGCATTGCGTATTAGCGTACTCAGTTCTGTTCTGTTGCAATCACAAACCTGGCAAGTCAACACGTTATACCTACTTATAGATAGCAAGACGAGTCTTGAGATAAGTCTTACGACAGATAGTTATGTTCTTGTCTGTTTTAAAATTTTACAGTCTTTCCCTATTTATTATAGGTGTTTAATTGCCTGTAATAAATAGGGAATGTATGTGATTTGAATGAATCAAATCGATTTATTAGAAACTTTATTACCTACTTCAGATTAATCCTGACAATAGCGGCCCGACAGCAGGTTGTCGCGCAGCTATTTTCTTTTTATTGTAGGTTTAATATTTTAGAGTAAGAGCAATTTTCATTCAACAATTATATATCAGCTTATGCCATTTGAAAATAATGATTTTGTATGAAGACATTCCGCGTCTGTACAACTTTCGTATAAAATCGTTGTTTTTATGGTCATAAATTTGTGAAAATATGTGCGTACTCGTAGTACTTAACTAAAAAATTAAATATCAATTTTATTTCAGGGATTACACACAAACATAAAATACCACTCCCAATTTGTATTTTTTTAACTGTCCCTCGCGTTTTACCCGCAGTCACTAGTGAGTAGTTTCAGTTCCCACGGGATTTTTGGGATAAAAACTATTCTATGTCCTTTCTTAGGCTATGGTCTATCTTAGTACCAATTAAATCGGTTTCGTAGTTTTGCCATAAAAGACGGACACGTACAGACACTACCCTACTTTTTGGAAATATAATGTTTTTTTTATTATTATTATGGGCTTGCTCTTGGTCCCAGACTAGCCCGAGGGCATAGACGGGGCCTACGATGAAGCGAGCTTACCCAGTAGATGCCTATGCACTCGTTCCTTAAATAATAATATAATAAATATAATGTTTTTAAAAAGCAAAGTAAAAGATGAAAGATGAAAAGGATTGTTATTTATATTGTAGCTTATCGCTCATTGGCCCCAATTAACATTAGATAGGTACCACTAATTAATAATAAAAATCATTATTAAAAGATTAAATAATGGTCGACAAATTGGTTATCTAATTATTTTATCAATTAGGTAAGCCGATAAAACAGCTTACATTTAGTTTGACCCTATTGATATAATTTAGTACCTATTTTACTAGGTAGGTTATATTTCGTTATTGAAAAATATACAATACGTCTGTAACATGTATCTAAGGAAAAGGTATCCAATTATATATAAATATATTTTTGAAAATTCAATCCTTTATGAGGTTTATTTTCTTCTCTTATAAATATTTATAAGAGAAAAAAATTTATACACAGATCAGTCAGACTTTATTAATGTATTACAGTCAGTAAAATATAAAAAAATAAGATTTTAGAAAAGAAACACCGCGTGAGTTAGAGTTATATTATAAAACCAATATTTTTTTAAATTCACAAGAAACTACACGAAAATCTTTGTTTCAATGTAAAACAAAGTTTCTGAGAATACGAACAGGAAAGTTTAACAAAACTGTAGATAGAGCAAAAAGCCTTGAACAAAACAAGCACACGCCGTTTTTGCTTAAAACCCAAGAGTCTAAACATTACACAAAATCTATACCTACTAGTCAATGACAATTAATAAAGCCTCATACTAGTATTAAAAAGCAGAAGAAGAGTTTAATTTTGATTTCATGACAGCAACAAGTTTAAACCTTAGTGGTTTATATTGTTGCTATTTGATTAGAATAATTCTGTATTATTATTTTTATAAAAGATAAATAATAAAAAAAAACTTGATATTTTTTTTACCCGACTGCCTGATACTGGTGCCGATTCTCTTGTGCACAAACTAACGTGAATTTAAGTTAAGTGCATCTTTCTCTTTCCTTTTATTTTTTATTTATTTTTTATTTAGGATATTTAATTTGACAGGATTAAACTAAAATGTATCTTCTGTCCTTTTCTTTAAGAATTGGAAAGAGAAAGATGCACTTAACTTAAATTCACGTTAGTTTGTGCACAAGAGAATCGGCACCACTGTCTGTCTAATTCTATGGCACGCTCTACAGCCTAAACCGTTTAACGAATTTCGACATATGAGTGTCATTGATTTAAACTCAACTGTGGGAGTGATATAGGGTATATTAATTTGATAAAAAACAAGAAATAAAAAATAATAATTAAATAACCAAAAAACCCAACTGCGACTTAGGAAGTTGGCGACTATTACATGTAACAGAAACAAAGCGTTTTTTGATTACCTATTTAATTATTATTTTTTGTGTATGATAGCCTATTTATTGATTAAGGCTCTAGGCTCTTTAACCAGGGCCGCGCCGACCCCCAGCAGCGCCTGTGTGCAAAACCTATGGAGCGCCTCTTTTTTTACGAATATTCATATTTCAACGTATTTTTTTCTTTGTTAGTTTTGACAAAATAAATTTTCTCTAATTTTATAGGTATACTAAAGTAAACCCAGTTCGCTTCCGTTTGGTAATTACCCCGAAAAATAAAACGCAAACGAAGAAATCGCGGTTAGCCGGTTTTTTTTTTAATAATACCGATGACTATAACATCGCAGCACGTGCTACGGGAGAGGAGTAGCAACCAAAAATACGTCTAAAACCGCGGGGGACAGTATTTAATAAATATGAAACGCAATCAACTAAGAATTTGCTTACAATTGAGAAACCGCGACGGAAGTAAATAATTTTATCGCTATATAAGTACGTAATACTATACTAAATGTTATGGCTCAATCTTATAAGTGTATAGTTACTTTACATCCGTAGTATTGACAGGATGTCTATAAGTACTTAACAATGAAATAATATTACTATTATAGCATAGTCTGAAATGAGCCTTTCTTTTTTTTTCATCTTGGACAGGGGTCTACAAACTACGGCCCGCGGACCAAATTTGGCCTGCCGGTGTCATCAATCTGGCCCGCGACAGCCAACAATGATTTATTGTCATGAATCTGGCCCGCGACAGCCAATGAATCTAGAAATATAGTTAAGGGCAGAAAAATTAAAACTGGTTTTGGCCCTTGAAACAAACTGAATGACTGAAAAAATTATGGCCCGAAGGCTTCATTGTTCAGAGACCCCTGATCTTGGACATCACTGACATCCCGTGCCTCTAAAAGCACGTTAAGGTTATCCCGGTTGTCATTCATAGAACTTTGACAATCTCTACGGGTAATCAGAAGCTAGAAAGTCTGACCAGTCTTACCAAGGGGTATCGTGTCGCCCAGTTACTGGGTTGTGGAAGTGTGATAGGCAGATAACATTCCGTCTGCGTTACGTCACAACGCGAGGTGTACAGTACGGGTAGTATTTATTCGAGTGTCTTCTTAGGATGGCTGGTAGGAAATAGATGCAAGTATCCAAATATAGCAATGGATTGACGCAAGCAAACTCAAACTCAAAACTATTTTATTCAAATAAACCATTTACAGGCAACAACCACTTTTTAATCGTCAAGGTGTCAGTCTGTCAGAAAATTGAAGCTAGTTGCTCGTTCCAAACAGTAGGTCCCATGAAGAAGAGCTGATTATGACCAAGTATAACATTTCAGCCAAAGACTATACAACCACTTGACCGCCCATACGGGTGATTCGGGCTCACGACACTTAAATGGAATATCACTTATAAGAGACGCAGGTATGAGTGCAATTTTTAGTACTGACCAGTTGTTGGATCCGTGCACACTTCCTAATTTCGGTACCTAAAAATACATTTATCGTATAAAACCGAAGCAAAAATGAGTACATGTGCAATAAAATGGTGCGGAAAATGTTCTAAAACATCTAGTTATAAAAAAGATGGCATAAGTTTTCATCGGTAAGTAAAATATGTTTATATTTATCTACATTTTTGGTAATTAGAGAGCTCAAGCTAAACTGGTTGGTTTCGAAAAAAATCATACCGCGTTGATGTCTTTTGAAAAAGTCCTTTACTTTCACTAGAATATTAGATAAGTCTATCCCTTTCTATTCGTAAGTACTTCGTACTGTGTCCTGAAGTGATGTGACTTCACAAAACACAGTAGATAAATTATTTTATCGATAATTTTTAATGGTAAAATAAAAATAATGTTTCGTTTTAATGTTTTCATTTTAGATTTCCAAATATTCCGGATGTTAAAGAAAAATGGGTTAATGCCACTAACAGGGAAAACTGGCTTCCAAAATATTATAGCGTCATTTGTTCAAGGCATTTTACAGCTGATTGCTTTAAAGTTTTAAAGGACCGACGCCGTTTGTTTAGTTCGGCAACGACGACCCTATTTTTGCCTGTTTTGGTAAGATTTGTTTTATATACAGGGTGAAAAGTTTCAATGGGCCCTGGAAGAAAACTACCTTGAATCATTAAGATAGATTATTTTACTTAAAGGAAACCTTCCTTTATTTTTTACAACAAATAAAACTGCATTCAAAGATTTTCGAAAATCCGCTTTCCACTCCCGGGAATCGAACCGGTTAAAATCCAAAAAAGTTACACTTTCTATTTTAATGGTGTGTAAACGTTAGGGCATTTTATAAGGACCTAATCTCTCTAACAAACATGGTGGTTTATGGTGGTTAAAAGGAAAACCATAAATCTTAAGAAATTTACTTTAATTGAACGAAAATTTCGAAAGTTAAAGTCGTCCTTTGATTTGAAATGTTGAAATTTCATGGTTTTCCTCTAATTTAATTTACCATGTTTCTTAGAAAGATTTAGTCCTTTTATAAAATAAATGAATGTTTCCTTTAAGTAAAATAATCTATCTCAAAGATATAAGGTAGTTTTCTTTCAGGGTCCATTGAAACTTTTCACCCTGTATATAAAACAAATTTTTATAAAACCCTGTTTTATTACAAAATCGCGTCTTATACAACTAATAATTTGAATAATTATCGATATCGATATTTTTTTAATCACCCTTTTGCAATCCCTAAAAAATCAGTTGTCAAATTCATCGACCAATCACAGCAGGCGAAGCTTAGCTCCACCCCTTCGTTATCTGGTGACTTTGATTTAGAACAAAAACATGCCTATACCACAGATTAATAAATAGTTACTACGTAACAGATACTTCACTCCAATACAAAAACGAAAAAACCTACGCTATAATAGCCTACAAAATCATAATAATAATACCAGCTGTTTGCAGCAAGGAGAAATGTACCATAAGTACGCACAAAGAGAGTTGAGATTCTTTTGCCCGCCGCGCGACTAACGTGTGTGCGTGTTGTCCAGCAAATCTGCTAGGGTTATACGTATGATGATAATGGTAATAAAACGAATGTTTTAGAAAAACAATATTTTTTTTATTTGTTGATCAAATATTTTTTCTTTTAATAAAATCACTGATGCATATTTTTCGTTCCTTGAATTCCTGATTATTATATTTTAGTGTCGAAAATATCCAAAAAAGCGTAAATAATTTTAATAAATAATCAAAAGGGAAACAGGAGAATTGGGAAACAGGGGAATTGCACAATAATCACGCAATAATTACGTGGTTTCGGCATTTTGATAGTCAGCGCTGTACCCGTGACGCGCGAGCACTCAGCCGGGCGCGCGACAGCCCGGTGTTCGTTGTATCGTCGACGATACGCGAAGCGGTAGGCATAAAACGCGTGGCCTTGAGCGAGTGACGGACGCCTGCCTATACGCACTCCACTGGTTTGCTGCTTCATGATTTCAGCGCTTGTAACTTTTGACCTATTTGACTGGCCTGTCTATCTAGTAGTCAGTCAGCCTGATTGCTAAGCCGGAGGTAGTGAGTTCTATTTCCATCCTAAGCATTGGTGTGATGAGCAATTTTTATTATGGGAGCAAAGCCGAATTCGCGAAAAAAATATCAGCTGTTCAGTACATTCATGTTTGTCTAATGTACTACACAGCTGATTTTTTCGGGATTTCAGGTACACTTAGAAAATCACTTATCAAAATACACTGCATACTTTGTCCGTGTGTGAGTTATCCCAAGATAATTATTAATTTTGGGCAAAGCCGAATGTAGCCGAAGTTACCCGAAGGAGTCATCGGCCACTAGTAATCACGAACCCATACACATGCAATGTTAACGACCATTACATCTGATTGTGCATATTAATGGAAGTAATGTATGCTTGGAACTCGGTGCATCCGCATAACGAAGGTATGTGCAGGTGGTTCAGCCATGATTGTATTTATGAGCACTTCGGGGAATAGAGCGGGATGGAAGATGGACCTTTCATAATAGATATACTATATGTTACCTATGTTAGGTCTCTGGTTTCTGTCCCTCTCGTGTTATCAGCCTAAGGCTGACTGATAAATAAATAATGTGGCTTTCTATTGGTAATAGAATTTTTAAAATCGGTCCAGTAGATCCCCTCTTACATCCTACAACCTCACAAATACCTCTTCTCAACCTTTCACGACGAAGCGACAGCCTGCTGTCGGGCTGCTACTATCTTTCTATTGTCTCGAATCCCGTGTGTTCGAAGAATTAATTCTACTTCCTAGTCCGACTAATTCCTACTAATATTATAAATGTGAAAGTTTATATGTAGAGATGTACAATTTTATTGCGTGATTTGTGTTCCTCTTTTAAGCCAAAAACTTCTAAACTACTGAACGGATTTTGATAAAACTTTACAGAAATACTAGCTTTTGCCCGCGACTTCGTCCGCGTGGATTAATAGTCCCCGTTTCCGGAGGATTTCCAGGATAAAAACTATCCTATATCCTTTCTCGGGTCCCAGACTATATTTGTAACAAATTTCATTCAAATTGATTCAGTGGTTTAGGCGTGAAGAAGAGACAGACAGACAGACAGAGTTACTTTCGCATTTATAATATTAGTTCGGATAGCTAATTACCTATAGGTACATTAGAATTGCAATAGGCAATACAACATCACGCTATGACCCAAGACAGCAGAGCAGTAACCTAACATAACGCGAAATAACTGCGGGACACAGTAAAAAGTCTAGATAAAATTTTATCACATTTACAAATCATCTTTACCAATCATAAAGAGGTTAAAACATCCATCGATTTCTCGTCACCAAGTACCTCGATCTAAATGTAAACGTAAACTGTTTACATTGACGCGGTTTTTACTCGCGACGTGTTAATTTTAGACGGCCGGTGCGCAGGCGTATCCGTTCGCCTGATTCATAGTGACTCGCCCCTGCGATTTCACCCGCGTTATTTTAGTTTTTTGGTTCCTGTTCCGCTTCTACAAGTCATAGCGTGATGGTAAGTAGCCTATCTCTTATCTGATGTATAAGCTACATTACTGGAAAGTTTTATCAAAATCCGTTGTGTAGTTTCTGCGTGAAAGAGTTACAAAGATCCACACACACAAAATCTTTCACATTTGTAATATTAGTAAGATGCAGTATTACTGTTACGGTAATACTTTGGGTTAAATAGGTAATTGGTACATCACGGCTTATTCCCGGAAGGAGTAAGCAGAGGCGTATGGTCTTTAAATAAGGTAATAATAAGCGTTACGTTGAATAGTCGATGGAGGTCGTGGGTTCGTTTCCCACCCAGGACAAAGTTTGTGTGATGAGCATGATTGTTTGTTCTGTAATTGTGTATTTGGGTGTAATTTATCTTTGATAAGTATGTATTTATAAATTATATAATTATGTTTATCAGTTACCGGTATATCATAGTACAAGTACAAGCTCTGCTTAGATTGGGATCTGATGGCCGTGTGTGAGTTGTTCTAGGATATTTATTTATTTAAAGTTACATGTTTAAGGTACAAAATAATTAGTTATTTCATTAATTCATATGGACACTTCCACCGGCGTTCAAGAACACTTCAGACTGCCCTGGATATAAATCTAGTTTTGGTGGCTGTACGTACGTAGGGGGCGTTGACCTCTGCTCAAACAGCTGAGTAAAAATAAAAGATCACGACGAATTGAGAACCTCCTCCTTTTTTTTGAAGTCGGTTAATAATAGACGAAATTATTGGGAAACTTACTTTCATGACTACATTAGATCAGAGGTTCTAGTCTGCTATTACAATCGTGTCTCAATGACCAGTCATTTACCGGATATTTCAAAACTTTGACAGTTTTTGTAAGACAAATGTGTCAAAATTCATTAAACGTCAAAAGACGACCATTGAACTACTGTAGCAATAGCAGACTAGAGCCCCTGTATTGATCAGTCACCCTTTATCAAATCTTGATAGAAATTTTAACAACTGCATTTGGTCCATGGTCAATTGAAAATAGAAACAGTCAATTGTCGTAAGATTTTTTACGAAAACTGAACAGACTCGGAAAGCTAAACGGTGGCGTACTCATTTTCATTCAAGCTGAATGGACCTGAATTTTTATACATCATTGACCTGAATAAATAAAGTAAAGTACCTAGTCGCTATGCGTTTTAGTTTTTCTTCAAAACGAAGGGAACCCTAAAAATGCCCAGTCTAAGTAAATGTCCTACTTTTTAACGGGAACTGCAAACAAATTATTTGTGATTTCAAAAGATATTTGTTTTACTGAACAAAACGAGCGAATGGCGATGTTATCATAAGTCTAGGAACTTTATCGATATGTCCTTGACGACGTCTGTCTTATCACACTCACCCAGAACCTAGTTATCGATTGTGATAAAAAACGCCACGCATAAACCTGATTTGTACGCAAAAGGTTCCGTACGGTGAAAATGTCTTTCTAATAACAAAGCTAGAGCTTTGTTATTAGAAAGACATTTTGACACAGACAGAGTTTGTTTGCTTGGTTAAACGCGCTTATTTTAGGAACTACTGGATCCTAATTGAATAAATATTTTTGTGCGAGAATCAGATAGCTCATTCATTTATCGAAGAAGGTAGGCTTTTATGTAACATCACGCTATCTAATATTATAAAGCTGAAGAATTTGTTTGTTTGCTTGAACTAATGTCAGAAACTACTGGTCATAAATCAATAAATATATTGGTCTGTGTTGGATAGTCAGTATGGTACAGTCACACAACACTTCACACAAAATTGTTGTTTTTAATGAAATGGACAATCCTTCGATCACATGTGATTTGAGATACAATAGAAAGATAATAGCAGCCCGACAGCCGGCTGTCGATTGGTCGTTGAAAGGTGCCATAAGTTGAATAAAGTTAAAATCATTGTACGTAGTACCTTAGGGTGTTACCACACCAATCGAGCGTTCGTCGATCGATGGTAGAATGGATTAGTCGACGTCAATCGATAGTTTCTACCACACCTATCGTTCCGATAAATGCCATCGATCTATGGTATAATGGATTGCTCGACGTCGATCGATTGGTTAGTCGACCGGTATCCGTCGATCAATTAAAGCTACCACACCAATCGATCAACGTCGACCGATGTCGATCGATGGCATCGATCGACGGATTGCGGAACCCTAAAAATGACAGGTAAACGTTTACATAAGGGCTGCACTATCTGAGTCAACGTTTTTATCGCTTTTCGTTTATTACTTACTGCACCTAAATAATCATTAATAATACCGTCAACTGTGGCAACTTTACCGTATTTTTTACGTTTTTAACTATTTATCACAAAATGTAGCTAGATATTTAAGCTTTTATTGATTTATTTTGTACAAAATGTGTGTCCCTTTTGGTTAAACCAATGAATTCTACTAAATCTCACATAGAATTGCTAAAAAAACCAAGAATATGAGCGAGGTAAAATTGACACAAATTTGGCAACTTTACCTAGCGTACAGTTTTTATTGAATATGTGTTCCAAAGTGCATGCAATGAAAAGTTGCCAAAGGTCCAGGCGATAAAAAAGCGATGTATTTTGTTTTGAAGTTTTCATCTTTCTTGGAGTAACCACTACCAATACATAGGTAAAGTTGCCAACAGAAATTCAAAATTATCATAGAAATTGCCGCATGCCATCAGGGTTGTCGAAAAATAATACACATATTTTTTATTTTTTTATTAATAAACTTTTATTTTTGCATTACTTTGCGTCAAAAAATTAAGTAGGAACTTGGCGTAATTATAATCAAAACTATTCGTTAAAAAGTATGTATGCGAAAAAAAACTCACGACCTAAAATAAATAATATTCTCTCCAAAATGAATAATCAAAACACCTAGGTAGGTTCATAAAAAAATCACAATATATAAAAGTAATTCAGTCTCTTGCTAACGTAAAAATATTCGTAACAAAAAACAAAAACTTTTGTTTTGTAAAAAAGTTTTGTAAGTTAAATTTGACAACCCTAGCCATAGGTAAAGTTGCCTTCATGCTGAGTTTGGTAACTTTACCTAACCTCAAATAACATTACCTATTCGAATAACTCAGAAAATAGAAGATTCTTAGGATTTAATCACTGCGTTATACCAACATGACAATATACCAAATGCTATTTAATATACGCCACTTACTTGCACTTTGATTTACTGCAGGAAATACCAATCTCTAAGCGAAGACGCCGCGCACGAAATTGACCGCATATAACGAAAAACCACTTTATCTTGACAGTTAATGAAGTTGCTAGCTTAAAAAACTTTTTGGGTTACCACCATTTATTACAAAATCGACCAATATGTGCAAAATAACATAAACTGCCACAGATAAAACAAAAATTAACTTGAACTAGTATAGGGTATGCTTAGGTAAAGATACCCACGGAAAGTAAAGATGCCACAGTTGACGGTATTGACTTTGTTTGAACTGATAGCTGATAACTTTCATATAGAAAATATTGATAAATAATTGAAAGACAGTTTCAAACCATTTTTTTTTTACAAAATTGTATGAAAAACATCTTTATCCATACCAAAATTTTAAATGCGTAAGTAAATCGGTCTGTTTTGCTTTCACGCCGAAACTCTCGAACCGATTGAAATGAAAGGTACAAAGATAGAACTATCACGGTTCATAAGATACAGTCTAGTGACAGACGGACAAACATACAGACTTAATTAGCCTCCATTTTAGCCTGTAGGTGTGGCACCCTAAAAACTTTAAATAAAGGCAAGGCAGTAACACTATCGAACATTTAACAACACAGAATCTAATAATATATTAATCTTAGAGAAAGTTATAGCGTAGGTGTTAGTTATAAAGGAAAATAACATCAATTAAGGTAAATTGTCTGATGATTCATTCGATTTACGTCACAAGACGCCGTAACATGAATCAAGTCTTACTGAGCAATGATTTACAAAGTGTGTACTTCTAAAATAAAGAGCATTTTGTACAGGTAAACTTATAAACAACCTCACCTTCGAACACACTTGATTCGAGATACAATAGAAAGACAATAGCAGCCCGACAGCCGGCTGTCGGTTGGTTGTTGAAAGGTTAGGTAATTCTACTAATATTATAATCCTACTTCCTTCTACTCCAACTAATGTTAAAGTAAAGGGTGTCCAGCGGACATTTTTCAACTTTAAACTGCAATTATCGAAATAATAGCGGGGTGAGGTGAGCGAGAGGGGTATCATTGAAAGCGCGGTACTTGCGGATTTGTTAGTAGCCATGAGTCACTGGATAGGAGCGCACCGCTCGTTCGCGGTTGAGCAATATCTAAAGAATGGTGAATCGTTGGTACTCATTTTAATATTCGGCGTTTAAGTGATGGGCCAAGTACGCAACTTATTTGGTCGTGGGTACAAAGGTTTAGGCAAGAAGGGACAACGCTCAACATAACTCCTCCAGGGCCATCAACATCAGCAGCAACGCCCGAACGTGTGTCTGAAGTTCGAAATGAAATCATTAGGAATCCACGCAAGTCGATTAGGAAAATTGCAGTCTCCACAGGAATCAAAAAGTCAACAGTGCATGTTATTTTGCAGAAGAAATTAAGGCTCCATCCATTCAAAATGCAAATTGTTCAGGGTCTAAAGGAAAGCGACTATCCTTTGCGAGAAACCTTTAGACTATGCTTTCGAACACCTACCACGTTGGGAAACATTTTGTTTAGTGATGAAGCACATTTCCACATTGATGGATATGTAAATAAACAGAATATGAGATACTGGTGCCCAAACAACCCAAGAAAACGCCACCAGAAACGTTTACATTGCTTGAAAACCACAGTTTGGTGTGCCATTTCGGCTAGCGGTGTAATTGGGCCCTATTTTTTTAACCAAGGAGAAACAGTCACTGCTCCGGTGTATTGCCGTATGATAGACGAATTTCTGATACCGCAATTGCAGCTGTATTCAGGTTACAGCAATAGGGCACAATTTCAGCAAGAAGGTGCCACTCCGCATACAGCTAGAGTGTCGATGGAAGAGTTAAGAACATTTTTTCCAAATAAACTGATTAGCAAGTACGGAGACATCTCATGGCCACCCAGGTCGCCCGACCCCACGCCCTGCGACTTTTTTCTATGGGGTTACCTTAAATTAAAAGTTTATGAGAACAATCCCCGGACAATTCAAGCCCTGCAGGCCAATATTCGCCGTGAAATTCAAAGCATTACTCCAGAGCTTTGCCGTCGAGTAATTGCAAATGTAAGGGTTCGACTACAGGAGTGCGTACAAAAAAACGGTCATCATTTAGATGATATAGTGTTTAAAAAATGAAATCCGCAATAATGTAGTACATTTAGTTTTAATAAAAATAAATAAAATCCATGTAGTTTTTTTTATGTGAAATTTCAAAGTTGAAAATTTTCCACTGGACACCCTTTATATATGTGTGTGTTTGTTTGTTTTGAGCCAGAAAAACTGACTACTCTAACCTCAGATTATAAAACAGTAGGCAGATAGACAGCGCGGAACATTACGAGTGCGGCGAACGTCGAAACATGTGTGCGTGACTGCCACGTGACTGCGCTGTAAGAACACGTCGTCTCTGTGTGCGTTCCGGTTGCCAGGATGATGAAAAATTACCCGTAATATTTCATTCTTATCTGTTTATATTAATTAAAATCAATTTATGAATTTACTAAAAGTATGTAGGTACGCGTATAGCATAAGAACAGCTACGCCTAATTAGGTGAATCTACTTTGTTGTGTTTGTAATTGTCAGGACAATGTTGGTATGACAACATTGATTTAAAAAAAAATGCACCCTGGCTAAGCTGGAAGCGGGCAGATAGTACAAAATAATAATTGATTTATTGTGTTTAAAATTATGGAACAACTTAGGGATATAAATAATAAAGTGCTTAGGTGTATAACAATTTTATAAAGCTAAAAAGTTTGTTTGTTTGAAACTTGAACGCGTTAATTTATTCTCTTATTCACAAACTACTAAATTTAAGTTAAATGCATCTGTCTCTTTCCATTTCCTAAAGAAAAGGACAGAATATAAAATATACTTTTATTAACGAAGACTTTTGACACATACAAGATAAGTACACACACATGATACAAACATACCAACCAAAAAGAAAAAAACACTCGAAATAAATATTCTTGTAGATCGATAATCCTGTGTCCAATACATATTTCCCAACTTAGGGGTAAATTTTTTCACAATAAAATAGCAACACCGACAGATTTCTGTTGAGGTTTTGTGTTCCAAATAAAATAACATCCAAAAAGGCAAAAATAACCATTTTAATCTATAAAAAGGTACTCCATCTTCTTTCTTTTGATTTAGGGAACAATTTTTGCAATGTTTAAAAACAAAAGACGGCATCATTCTCTAAAATATGAATATTTTCTGTGACATGTTTACGGCGCGACGCTTCGTGCCGTACTGACTCGAGATTGTATTCGCTTTTGGTTTTGTATTTGCTTTGTTGAGCGCACTCGCGGTGTTCCGCGCTATCTATCTGCCTTCTGTTTACTAATCTGAGACTCTAACCAATTACCAAGAGGTATCGTGTCGCCCAGTAACTGGTTGAGGAGGTCTGAGCAGTCGCTTCACTTAAAACACTAGTATCCAGCTGAATCCGGTCACTCTAATATGAGGAAGGCTAGGGACATGATGACTTCCCGAAATAGCCTCCTCCAAAGAAAAGGATTAAATAACAAACAAATTCTATTTTTAATATCAGTGTAGATATATTTAATTATGCCTGTTTTAGGCACTTGAGCCCATCTTAACTTCAAGATTAGCATCGAGGCGCCCGCTTAAAGCTCTTGACTTAAATTATAAATGTATTTGCATATTTCATAGGCATGCGTTCGATCCTAACGCCGTGGTCAGACAGCGCGACTGTTAGTTGTTTTAAAAATTGTCGATTCTGCGTGTTTGTGACTAATGCAGGCATACTCGCTTGGCAGTTTTTTTGGTTCTGGCCGGGGCGGGAGGGCGTGTCAGACTTTTACTGACTAAAACGCACTCATGTTCCTTCGGTTGCCCTTTAAGTTCCGGGGCCACGGGAACTATTATAACTGTTCTGAAACCCTCGCTAGGCAGGAGGCGGGTAAAACTTTGAGAGACAGCAAAGACCAGAGGCAGAAAAGTACCTATTGGTAGTACCAACAAATTCGAAATGCATGCCAGAATGGATAACTCACCAAATTGTGTTACGCAAAGTATTATAGAAATTTCTTATTATATTATTATTATTATAACTAGCCCGTACTGTACCACTGCTGGGCAAAGGCCTCCCTCCATTCCTTCCATCTGTCGCGACTTTGCGCTACGTCTTGCCATTCCTCAAGGAAGCCGACCAAGTCGTCCCGCCATCTCTGTCTTGGTCTGCCGCGTCTCCGTCTCCCCCTCTATAGATATAGAAATTTCTATTTACCTTTTATACAAATTGGACTGATTCTGAACGCTTTCTCGACTTTTCGCGTTTTGTGGTCATAGTTGTACCCTAACATAACCAAGTTTTATGAAAACATTATTTTAGTGAGCATTTAAATAGTATCCGCTAGTGATTGTATTATACTAGCTGCCCTCGCGGTTTCACTTGCGTTACGTTATGCTTTTGATTACTGCTACCCTCCCGTAAGTCATAGGGTAATGTTATGCAGCCTATATATTACTCTGAAGTGTAAACTGTAAAGTTTGATCAAAATCCGTTACGTAGTTAGTAAACAGTAACGAACACATGCACACATTCAAATATTCACATTTATAATATCAGTAAGATGAAATAAAATCGCCCGTCTGGACCATTCTTTATACAAACAGCAGTTGGTGGAATTACTTCTCTTATTTGATATGGAAATTTTGTTATGTCGCACTGTCCTCTATGTTACGTGTGTTACGTTGAAAATAAACAGGAATATCTACTGGTGAAATATGAAACGATAAGTACTTCAAATTCACCTAAATCTTATCTTGTATTATCTCATACATTATTCAACATTTTATAAGTAATATTGTTGTAAGTTTCCATAAGTAAAATTAATATTTTTTCAACCGTGTTGTACAACAAGCTTTCCCCGTGGTTTTACGCGCTTAGGACCTGTTCCCGTGGGATTTTCAGGATAAAAACTATCCTATGTCCTTAATCAGGCTATGGACGATCTCTGTGCCAAATTTCATTTAAATCGGCTCAGTAGTTTTTGACTAATCTGTGGTTTTGGCGTGAAAGCGAGACAGACTGATAAACTTTTGCAGATATAATATTAAATATGGATTAATAACCGATGCATTTTACGGGTTTGACTTCCGTTAGTGTTACCGTGTAACTGCCTGTATTACACCTCACCTTTATTCAGAAAAATAACGGCCAATAAATTAAAGTTAATAATAATTCTGAAGCGAATAAGAGGCGAACCCTAAACATCTGTGTTAAGAAATGTAAAGAAATATTTCCATTGATCCGTTTAAAAGGCCCCTAAGGGAGCTTATTGAAGGGATGTTAAGGAGCTTCGTAACCGTAACCAAAATGTTCGGGTATCTGAAATATCCGTAACCCTAACCGAATCCTATATCAAACTTTCGGATACCAGTTTTTGCTTGTTATACACTCGCTTGTTTATGATCATTGTTGTTTGTTAATTATACGTTTAAACTAACATTATAAACTAGCTTATGCCCGAGACTTTGTCCGCCTGGAATACTAGTTCCCGTTCCCGGGAGGATTTCCGGGATGAAAACTATGTCCTTTCTCGGGTCCCAGACTATATCCTTACCAAATTTCATTAAAATCGGTTGAGTAGTTTAGGCGTGAAGAAGAGACAGACAGAGTTACTTTCCCATTTATAATACAATATTAGTATATTAGTATGGATGGATAGTATGGATGTGTGTGTGGTGGATGTTTCTTACTCTAAAACTATTGTACTGATATTGATAAAACTTTACAACGATACAGCGCATATCGCGTATAACTTTACGCTATGACCCACGGTAGCGAAGCAGTTACCAAATACTTAAGATAACGCGGGTAAAACCGCGGGAGGCAGCTAGTTTCCAATAATTGTAATAATACTTAAACTATTTAAAAACCGTAACCGAAACAAACTGATAATCTGAAATATTTTCATATCTTTAACAGAAATATTCGCATTAGTATCTAGATCCGAAATTTCTTATCCGATTTTCATAACATCCCTGCTCTATTGTATCAACAGGGCTCGTAGCTTCCCAATCGTGAATTATGACCCGTTAAGCACGCCTTTCGGATCCAGGTTAACTTTTTTAATGAATTCTCTTAGTTGGAAGTAAATTTTATAATTGAATTCACGATGCCTTAGCTAACAGGACGATAAAAAGTTCTTTATGCTCCTAATCAATTTAATTTAGGGCAGATTGTCATTATTTTTGTTAATAATTTTTTGTTTAAAAGATATCTCGTTAACAAAGTTTGGAACAATTTAAATACCAATGACTAAATACAAGTTTTTCTTATAAATAATAATAAAATGTCGTTGACCCAGTGGTTTAGGTATCCGCTTCTCAGTGAGAAGTTGTGGGTTCGAATCCAGTCAAGTTCCAGTGAAAGTTTTTCAATTTTTACGTAGGTATATACTTTCTAAAGTTGAAAGCATGTTTGTTACTTCTTCACGCAAAAACTACTCAACGGATTTTGCTAAAACCTTACAGTAATATAGTTTATATATTTAATAACGAGTAAACTACATAACATTACGCTATGACTGACAGAAGGAGAGCAGTAACCAAAAAACACACCCTGCTTTTAGAAACATGAAACTTGCAGAGTGTGTTTTTTGTAAAGAGTATATAGCGAACACCTTGTAAAAGTCTAGATTTTCGTCGCAAAGTTAGCCGTATCTATACATACCACAAGTCAGAAAAAAATACAGTGTATAGTCTAATATATAAAGAAAAGACTTACACAAAAACAATTTACAAATGTAGTCTAGTACTACGAAAAAAAAATGTTCAAAAAGACCACGAAAAAAAAGTTTTCGTCTCGAAATTCTCAATTTTTTCAGCGACAACCATCATATTTTTTATGTCTATAACAAAGAAAACTTATAAACTAAACACATATCTAAAAATTTTTAAACACAGAACTGTATTTTTTTAAATATTCAATTAAAACTGCAAAATTACTAACATTTTTGCGAATTTGCCAAAATATTTTCGACCTTATTTCTATTAATTCGATGCACCACCGCGAATAGCTACTTAGATTTTTGGAAATTCCAACCCCCAAAAGGGGTAAAATAAAGGAAGAAAGTTTTGACAGTCACGCGGGCGAAGCCACGGATAAAATATAAATGGTGACTGGTAATTGTGTACGATACTTAAACACGTGACTGTGCTCATGATAACAAACTACTTTTACTATGGAAACAAACCTGAAATGGCGAAAAAAACAGCTATTCAGTACATTTATGTTTGCCTAATGTACTGAACAGCTGATATTTTGTTCGCGTTTTCGGCTTTGCTTCCATAATAAAAATTGTTTGTCATCATGAGCACAATCACGTGTATCGTACACTAATTACCAGTTACCATATATAGTTACATAAGACTATTACCACAGATTAATAAATAGTCACTACGTAACTACTATTACCATCTGTATCACTCGTCAGGGTTTCTAATAAATGAACACACAAGGTCATACACACTTCCTATTTATCTCACTATAATTGTGAAGTGCAGTATTTTTATTGTTCAATTACAATCCGGAAATGTAAGAACTTGTCTGACATGATAAGCATTATTGATAATAGTAAGTATAAAAAAATAAAATCGGGTTTATAAGAAACTAGCTTTTGCCCGCGACTTCGTCCGCGTGGAGTAATAGTTCCCGTTCCCGGGGGATTTTCTGGATGAAAATTATCCTATGTCCTTTCTCGGGTCCCAAACTATATCTGTACAAAATTTCATTCAAATCGGTTCAGTAGTTTAGGCGTGAAGAAGAGACAGACAGAGAGAAAGAAAGACAGACAGACAGAGTTACTTTCGCATTTATAATATTAGTACGGATTGTGGGTTCTATCTTTTGCAAATAGATATTACCAAGTCTGCCTTTATACAGCGTTTTTAACAGAGGTTTTAAACCTTCGACCATACACGACACAATAGCAGCCCGACAGCCGGCTGTCGTTTGGCCGTTGAAATGGGTTTTTTTAGGGTTCCGGAACCAAAGGGTAAAACAGGACTCTATTACTACCTAAGCCTCCGCCGTATGTCTGTCTGTCTGTCTCCAGGTTGTATCTCATAAACCGTGATAGTTAGAAAGCTGAAATTTTCACAAATGATGTATTTCTGTTGCCACTATAACATCATATACTAAAAATTTACAAAAATAAAATATTAAAGGGGGTCCCCATACAATAAACGTGTTTCTTTCGTATTTTTTGAGATGATAGTACGGGACCCTTCGTGCGCGAGTCCGACTCGCACTTGGCCGGTTTTTTTTTAAATCCCTTATCACATGTACTTTTATGTCAAATGTTTTTTTCTTTCTTATTTCCGTTATGTTAGACAGTTCTTAGTACCTATCTCGTTATCTAGAAATTGCACGAAATAAAAAAAGTTGCTCTGTGCCATATCGAGCAAAAGACGGCGAAAAAACACGTTTGTTGTTTTTTATTATTTGTTGAGCAACAACAATGTGATACGACATATTATACAAAATTTACACTCATTTAATGCATTCAAGAATCAATTAGTCCAATTTATCCTAAATAATAGTACCTAGTTAAGTTCCTAAAACCGAATGCATTGAATGGGTGAACGTCACGTAGTGACAAACTTAATATTAAAATTAGCAAAGGTAACTATTGTTTCTCAAGTGAGTGACTGTGTCTTTTTTGAGAAATAAATGTCTTTAAGCCTATAGGAAACCTTTAAAAATTCCGACTTTTCTTCTTTCTTCTAAGCCTTCCTCTTAAATTGTCCCTCCATTATGCATCTAAAACCAGAGCTATTCCTGTGTTTCTATTCATGAAGTAATACCTAATTAATTTGCTACGAAAACAAACAATTATTGAGAAAACTCGAAGCACCATTCATTTTAATTTGTAGGTACCAATCCTGGTCTTATTGGGAAATTTCCCAATTCCTGTCATTCTTAGAACCCATTCTTTTAATTCTGTTTCATTTACTGCCCGAGGTACATTTTTAATTAAAAAAATCGACATACTGGTGAACTTGATTTTAGGGAATTTCCGAATAAGGGCGATATTAAAATACTGAAGGGTTCTTAATGACAATATGAACATATTAATTATTTTTTCTACTGTACAGCTCGTGGCGCGGGTTCAAATAATTGGCACAAATATTGAATAAATTTTTGTATAAGCAATGTCATAAAATCAATTTATGATTTTATTAGGGCTTCACAAATTATTTCATTGTTAAAAAGTATGAGTACCACTGCTGTACGGCACAGCATTATTAAACAAATACTCTCAACAACTAGTCGCCCAGACGCGACTTATGTCACTCAAAATTGCAATAATGGCGCTCTTGCCTTTAATCTTGCTTGTTTTATTCGTATGTTGGTTCTCATTGCAATGGTTTACGTGTACCCAGGCGAAGACGTCGAGAATCGCAAGACGACTACCGGCCACCGTAGGCGCGGTTCTGCGGATGGCGAGCGATGGGTAGCTCGCCGCCCGGCTAGGACCAGGACCGCGTAGACGGCGCGTTTTGTTCCACGCGCGCCTCAAAGAGAAGGAGTCAGCACAGAAAGGGGCCCAACAGGGCCAACGCCTGCCGGGGTTGCGGAATGTTTATAATAGTTACCGTGACCCTGGAACATAAAGGGCAATCGAAGGAACATGAGTGGGTTTTAGTCAGTAAGAGTCTGACACGCCCTCCCGCCGCACCCAGGACGGGAGCAGTCATTGGATGATTTCCCACTCACCAAAAAAAAAAAATGGTTTACGTGTGTCAAAATTCCGACATATTATGACTGTCAAACTTTTAGATGTATGTGTTATACACTATTATTTTATGAGTTTCCAATGACTTTTGCCACATTTATGTTTGGCATACAGTGGATTTCAGGGAGATAAGTAAGTATCAAAGCTTTTTCTAGTTTATTCAAGTTTTCTTTTTAGGGTTCCGTAGCCAAATGGCAAAAACGGAACCCTTATAGATTCGTCATGTCTGTCTGTCTGTCTGTCTGCCTGTCCGTCCGTATGTCACAGCCATTTTTTTCCGAAACTATAAGAGCTATACTGTTGACTTGAAACTTGCTGAGTAGATGTATTCTGTGAACCGCATTAAGATTCTGATACACTAATACAAAATAAATAAAAAAATTTGGGAGTGCCCATACATAGAACTTAAACTCAATTTTTTTTTTCCATCATACCCATATGTGTGGGAAATCTATGGATAGGTCTTCAAAAATGATATTGAGGTTTCTAATATCATTTTTCTCTAAACTGAATAGTTTGAGTGAGAGACACTTTCAAAGTGGTAAAATGTTGCCCCCCCCCCCCTGTAACTTCCAAAATAAGAGTATGATAAATCAAAAAAAAATATATGATGTACATTACCATGTAAACTTCCACCGAAAATTGGTTTGAACGAGATCTAGTAAATAGTTTTTTTTTAATACCTCATAAACCGTATATCGGAACGGAACCCTTCATGAGCGAGTCCGACTCGCACTTGGCCGGTTTTTTTTATAGTTTCGGTTTCAAAAGGTACAAATATAAATTGATAGGTATTGTTTTATTTACTCTGCAGAACGAGGTAGTTGGTGTTAATTGTATTGTACTACATAAGTGATCATATTTATGTTTTTCACTGAGTTGTTGGTGACTGACTGCTTGCAGCTCGTGAGTTCGATTCCCACTCAGGACAAATATTTGTGTGATAAATGTGATTGTTTGTTTCATGTTTCATTTGTTTACCATATATATTTACTTATAATTTTGTGAATTATTTATTTACTAAAGTCTTTTAATCTATTGTCTGTGTACCAACCATGGTACTTCCTAGTTCCTAGATTAAGATGATTGTCCCAAAATATCTATTTATTTAAATAGCCATTTTTTCACATTCCTTCCAAATTGAACCGTATTAACGAAATTAAATATCATCAATCAGAAAATTGATAGCTATTAAACAATAAAAAATACTACAAAAATAAAAGCAACAAAAAAATTACCTACATGATAACATTAAAACTTAACAACAAACTTTACAACGTGTAGTGTGGTTGCGGAATGTTTATAACAGTTACCGTGACCCTGGAACATAAAGGGCAACCGAAGTAACATGAGTGGGTTTTAGTCAGTAAAAGTCTGACACGCCCTCCCGCCCCAAGGCGGGAGAAGTCATTTGATGATTTCCCACTACCCAAAAAAAAAAAGCACGTGTAGTGTTAAGTTTTTACACGTCAATATTTTGATCAAATTATTTTAAGCCTTTGGACACACGTGTATCGAGACACAATAGAAAGACTAATAGCAGCGCGACAGCCGGCTGTCGCTTGGTCGACGAAAGGTTAAGCGAACGATGGGACCGGTTCGCAATTGCATTGCGATTGCAAATTTATATAATGCAGTCATCAGTTACCTAATTAAAAGTTATTGTTCTAATTGCTATAAATACAATAGCAGTGCGTTCGTTTGTGTGTACCTATGCAAATAACGATAACCTACATTTGCGGGCGTTGCTTCATTTTGTAGGCATTTATTTACACTGCTTAACCTTCGAACACACCCGATTCGAGAAATCCGACAGCAAAAAATCCTGTGTCGCAAAAAGAACACAAATAGCAGCCCGACAGCCGGCTTTCGGTTGGTCAGGAGGTCATTGAACTTTTATTAGAAACTGCTGATAGGTACCTATATTTTTTTGCGATTTCAGAGTTGGTTCAATAATATGAAATACACATTTAAACTTACACACTTTGTATTAGGTATGCATACCTATGTAGGTATTATAGTATAAAAACGTTCCTCTTGAAACACTCTGACCCTTTACAAAACCGCTTCAAAATCTGTTGCGTTCTTTTGAAGATTTAAGCATACAAAGGGACAGACAGTGAAAAGCTGAAAAGCGACTTTGTTTTTGTTTTTTTTTTGTTTAGAAGCTGGTGGCCCAACTACAACCTCTAGCACTTCGGCGTAAAGTTGCCTGTCTGGCAGTGTTTTACAGATTGCACTTCGGTGAGTGTGCTCATGAGCTACACGAGCTCATTCCCCCGTCTCCGTTTTTCCACCGGACATCTAGACGTACGGCGGGATACCACCCTTTCTTGGTCGATATTCCTCGTATCCGCACGCAGCGTTTCTCGAATTCCTTTATTATGCGCACCGCAAAAGAATGGAATTCCGGATGTATTCAAGAGAAGAGTGCATAGGCATCTTTTGGGTGAGCTCGCTCCATCTTAGGCCCCGTCTATGCCCTCGGGCTAGTCTGGGACCAAGAGCAAGCCCATATGTAATTAAAAAAAAAATACTAGGTATGTAGTGAAAACTAGTGTTTACCAATACAGATTAGTACATTTTTTTGCGTCGTTGATCTTTGAATTTATTTTGAACTGAAGCATAGATAAGTAGCTACTAGCTAATAGGAATTTTAGTAACCTGATCTTTTTTTTAAATTTAATTCATGACCTTGACAGTAAAAGGCGGTCTGTAACAAACTTCGATTTTCAAATGTTTTGATGTTGAGTCGTTTTTATTTTCTACACTTATTTACTTGGGCCATGGTCAACCGACCGACGTATGAATATCTAATAATTATTTAATAGAACCTAAAGCACAACTTTATTAAGGTCTTGAAGTAAAGTTATTTTATTTAAAACCTATTGTACCTATTTGGTTTTAGGATATTTATTTGAGTAAAATGATGCCTCGCGTCATGCTTGTGAACGGGCGCTGTCAGTTGAGATGCCTTGTGTTATTATACCTGCCCTGCCTGTTTTATTTTTTGGGAAAATGTTTGCCCTGATTTGGCCACTATGCCCTCAACCAGGAATACTGAAAGATTTCACTGTTCTAGCCCTACCTTCGCCTACTATTCGGGTAGACAAAAACATGTAAACAACATAATTTATTGAATGCCTCATATGGTGCCATTTCTTTGTTTACAAACTTAACTAAATTTAAATTCAATGCATCTTCGTTAGAAACAGGACAGAAGATAAAATATTAGTCAAGTCCTATCAAATTAAGACACTTCATAGATAATTTAAACGCGATTATAAACATCTCCACTAAAAAAACGTCAATTTATGCCAGGCGCTGGCTAACTTAATTAAACCTTCAACACACACGTGATTCCAGACACAATAGAAAGACAATAAGTAGCAGCCCGACAGCCGGCTGTCGGTTGGTCGTTGAAAGGTTAAATCAAAAGATAAAGATGCACTGAACTTAAATTTAGTTCCATTTATGAACAAAAGAAGCACCAATCCCTGCAAATCAGCCAATTAATCTTGTAACTCACCATCATCATTGAAGTATGCATATTCTGTATTCACCACCTCGCTTGTTCCATACCGACACGGGAGTCAAACCCGGCACCATTCGCTTACATCATACGCGCCAAAATAAACTCCCGCCGAAAAAACCACGTCAATCAACAAACACAAGGTTAACACAGACTAACCAGCACAGGAACTAAAACAATAGTTTTACGACGACGTAAACAAAACAAACAAACTCAAACTTTTTAAAAGTCACTGTGATCAAATTTCAAGTCGTCATTCATAAATAAATTACTATCAAAAACAACACAGTAAAGTTTGTAAATACGTAATTAGTGAACGTAAAACTGAATGACTAACAACACCTCCGCTCCGATTCACGGCACTGCACTAACTGACGCGCGCCGTGGCCGTGCTCGTGCTCGCGTACCGCGTAGCCTGCGAACGGCTACCTGATATCTCTAGCGCATTCCCACACGACAGAAACCTTTGTGTAAGAACGAGATAGCCATACACACACGCTACGTCCACGAAATTGCATTTCGGTGCATGCGTTATGGAGTGGGTATAATGACAGCGTTAACTTGGAGTTAAACCGAAGTTAAGGCTAGACGAAGTAATTCGGCGGTTAAGTGATACATGATCAATCACGAGGTCGTCGCTATATCTGTACCTTCAGTGAAAAGTGATATAAGTGAAAAATCATAGTTTTGAGTAATTTAAGGTTAAAGATTTAAAAAAATCTCGTTATTTTTCTAACGTTCTAAAATAAAAAACGATATGCGGTACGTGTAGATAATATTTTAAAGATAATAAAGAGCTTGGTTTGAATATATTATTTTGCACGGAATTTAAGTAATTAGTAAAAATAGCCAGTTATATCACCGTACACTATAGTTTTTTTTGCTTATTTTTGTGTATTTAAATCTATAATGAAATGAATTATTTTACACATTTAGTTACCGTTTTGTGTGAAATGTTATAAGGCTTGTGTTTTGGCATGTTTTGCCTGCAAATAGTTGCTGTGAGAAAAAGTCGTAAAACTAATATGATCATTTTGATTATCAGCAACCATTTTTTATTGTTTTATTTAAAATTCCTACGTAAATATTCAATTGTACCCCTAAACACCAATATATTTTTCAAACTAGTAAGTGATTAATGCTACAAGCTAGAATTTATTGTGATACATTTTGTTTACATCGAAGTGTTTATTGATACAAGTAATAAGTATTTTCAAACGTTTTTGTCATAGAAAGGGTAATTTCTAGCAGAGCGTCAGCGTCAGTGTGACATGAAAATGTATGGACGGTGGCACTCAGCGGCTTACGGCGTCACGGCCCAGTGCCGCCATCCATACATTATCATTTCGCACTGACGCTGATGCTTGGCTCGACTTTCCACCTTAAAAGAAAGAAGAGCAGATAGAACCAGGGCTCGGAAACCGGTTACTTAACCGGTTTCCGAGCCCTGGTTCTATCTGCTCCGGGCTTTATTTGATAGGGTCCCCCACCACCCTTGCTCGCACAGTTTGGAGAACAAATTGATAAAATGTAGCCAGGAAAAAAGTTAGGCCCACTAGCTGATTTTTGTTTTTGAGATACACCGAAACTGCTATACGGTTTTTTTTATAAAACCTCGCAAATATAGTATACATGCAATAATAAATTAATGTAATTCATTACAAAATGTTTATAAGACGTACAAGCATACGTGCAATGAAACTACACCAGGACAGAGCAAAGATACCTATGTTTTGATTAAAAGTATTGTTGACAATTGATTAACAACAACGTCTGCCTATCCCTATTATACCTACTGAATACTCAGTTAGCATTTAATAAATAAGAATTAAAATACATTGTTAGGCTACCTATATGCCCTTTTGGGCACGCCGTGATAGCGGCGGTAAGACCCCTCTTTGAGGAGTGGCTGGAAAGGCGTCATGGCACTCTCACGTTTCGCTTGACACAGGTTCTCACCGGACATGGTTAGTTCGGGAGGTTCCTGTGTCGGATTCGAGCGGAAGCGACGCCTGGGTGTCACCACTGCAGTAACGGTCGCCTGGAGGACACGGTCGAGCACACAGTGGAGGTGTGCCCCGCATGGGCGGACCATAGACGTGTCCTCGTAGAGGCGATCGGCGGCGGTGACCTCTCGCGCCCGGCGCTGGTTCAGGCCATGCTTCAGGGCGAGACGGATGGGATGCCGTCGCCTCCTTCTGCGAAGCAGTTATGCTAGTGAAGGAAGCAGCGGCGCGCGAGAGGCAACGACGAGCCTCTCGCCCCGGGCTAAGACCCAGGCGAAGACGTCGAGAGTCGCAAGACGACTACCGGCCACCGTAGGCGCGGTTCTGCGGATGGCGAGCGATGGGTAGCTCGCCGCCCGGCTAGGACCAGGACCGCGTAGACGGCGCGTTAGTGTTCCACGCGCGCCTTAAAGAGAAGGAGTCAGCACAGGAAGGGGCCAAACAGGGCCAACGCCTGCCGGGGTTGCGGAATGTTTATAACAGTTACCGTGACCCTGGAACATATTTGTATGTCATATTTGTATTGTCAAGGTCATATTTGTATGTGTTATTATTTTGTCATAATCTTAACTTTAACTCAGTAGTTTAATGCATGCTGTGCTTACCTATAATAGATTGTTACACAAACACTGTACTATGATAAATGTATTTAATATTTTATGGTGTAAACAATTGTTGGTGAGCCAAATAAATAAAATAAAATAAATAAAATAAAGGGCAATCGAAGGAACATGAGTGCGTTTTAGTCAGTAAGAGTCTGACACACCCTCCCGCTGCACCCAGGACGGGAGCAGTCATTGGATGATTTCCCACTCACCAAAAAAAAAGACCCCTCTTTGAGGTGTGGCTGGAGAGGCGCCACGGCGCTCTCACGTTTCGCTTGACACAGGTCCTCACCGGACATGGTCAGTTCGGGAGGTTCCAGTGTCGGATTCAGGCGGAAGCGACGCCTGGGTGTCACCACTGCAGCAACGGTCGCCTGGAGGACACGGTCGAGCACACGGTGGAGGTTTGCCGCGTATAGGCGCACCATCGACGTGTCCTCGTAGCGGCGAGCGGCGGCGGTGACCTCTCTCGCCCGGCGCTGGTTCAGGCCATGCTGCGGGGCGAGACGGATGGGATGCCGTCGCCTCCTTCTGCGAAGCAGTTATGCTGGTGAAGGAAGCGGCGGCGCGCGAGAGGCAACGACGAGCCTCTCGCCCCGGACTAAGACCCAGGCGAAGACGTCGAGAGTCGCAAGACGACTACCGGCCACCGTAGGCGCGGTTCTGCGTATGGCGAGCGATGGGTAGCTCGCCACCCGGCTAGGACCAGGACCGCGTCGACGGCGCGTTAGTGTTCCACGCGCGCCTCAAAGAGAAGGAGTCAGCACAGGAAGGGGCCCAACAGGGCCAACGCCTGCCGGGGTGGCGGAATGTGTATAGTAGTCACCGTGACCCTGGAACATAAAAGGCGATCGAAGGAACATGAGTGGGTTTTAGTCAGTAAGAGTCTGACACGCCCTCCCGCCGCACCCAGGACGGGAGCAGTCATTGGATGATTTCCCACTCACCAAAAAAAAGGCTACCTATATTATTATTTATAATATCATAATAGTCTGTTTTACGATTAGTAAGTTCGAAAATTAGGTATTCTTTTTATAAATTAATTAATATTGTTTTAAAATAGGTATTTATAAAATACTGTTTAATATGACAATATTATTGTATTCTTAAATCAATATAAAATACGTCATGTTCTTTGTAAACATTTAAATATCAAAATTGTTACACAATTCGTGTAAAATGATACAAGTCTTACCTTACGCATCGTAGTAGTGTGCTGTACCGCACGAGACGCATCTGTCCTGACGCACGCCCGAGACTAAGAACCCCGCATCGCCTGCGCTCTTTCCATGCGCCCCGCGGGGAAGTAGGGAGTGGGGTGCGTAAGAGCTGCGCGAACTTGTATCACTGTGTACTACGTATTTTTTTGCTAATTTAGTTCTAAAACGCAATGCAGTTTTGATTCTACTATATTAGTATCATTATTCACGTAATCATATGTCCTATTTCCCTTATGTTCTTATTAATTCAATTAATATTCAATTTGTAATCACATCAAAATTGGCTACATAAATTACGTGTAAATTGTTTGATTAGCAGTTGTATCATTAGTCACATATTTTTATGAAAATAAATTTGTGTTTGTATGGTTCATGTACAAATGTAACACTTTTCACTAGAATGTATTGTTTCAATTTTTTAATGTTTTGTGATAGGATTTCATTTGTATCACTTTGGATTAATTGAAGTAAAAGCTTTCGGTTCGCGTAAGATGTGGTAACTCGAGTCGTATTAAAATACATTTTAGAAATATAAATATCGGTTCGGAGCACTTTGGTATGAATCAAACAGTATTATTTTACACAATAATTTCAATAAAAAATAGCTTACTTATATCAATGTACACAAAAAAATCTCATTCATTTTCAATCTTATAACAACGAGAATAAAATAGAAATTAAGTTAATTTTTTTTTAATAAGTTTAATCAGAGAATATAAAAACCGATCTGGGTCGACATGTATCACTTTTCACTGAAGGTACAGATATTTGTCTTACATTCTTTACTAGATGTTGCCTGCGGCTTCCCTCGCCTGGGTATGCTATCCTTAGAACACACGTGATTTGAGACACAACCGAAAGACAATAGCAACCCGACAGCCGGCTGTCGGTTGGTCGTTGAAAGGTTAAAAGTGACGGACTTTTGAACCAATCATACTAAACCTCACAACTTGTAGCACATACGTTTTGGCTCAGCGCTAATGAATCAATCAGTCAAACATAGGTATATCCCAGATCTCAGAATTGATTATACCATCATGGTATAATCAATTCTGAGATCTTACCATGAAATGATCATAAAGAAACATCAGCTCTTAGGCCCGTATAAATAGACGTCACTCAATTCTGAGACGCTCTCAAATCTATTGCTGTCCTTATTTTTTCCCTTTAGAATGACAAGGACAGCAAGAGATTTGAGAGGGTCTCAGAATTGAGTGACGTCTATTAATACGGGCCTAAACTAATAAATAACCATTGAATAGTTTTGAGTGAGAACTGGCCACCACAAATACAGAGTTTAAAATCTAAAATTACTTAATCACCATTTTCATTTGACCGATTCGCCATTCCACTAGACTGTTCGTCGACAGGACAATTCATTTTTTTCAATCTTTCACCTACGGACTCTTCGCTGGGAGAACCTTTCTCAAAAGCCACTTTCGGTGACCCTTTTCAGCTTCTAAATGTTTCACTATCACGCCGACAAACCTTTAACAGCAGCAGACTATTTCCATCCAAGACTGAGAATTCACCGTCAATCTTAAGATTCGCGCAAGGTAGGCCGCAATATTTTTTCTTACGTGTTTTTGCAATTTACAGTCTTGTTATTGTCGTGAAGCCCCTGTGGATAAAACGCTCACCTCTTGTGTAAGAGGTTGTGGGTTCGAACCCACTATCTCTCTCGTTTGTTATTCCGCCCCTAAGGTGGAAATTGACGGTCATTTTTCGCGTCAGTCTAGTCGTAAAACTGTGGCGTCACTCCAGGTGGTTTAGGCAGCCAACCAACTCGGGCGTGGCGATTCGACACTCACGATCAAAATTTGGACGTATTTATCATGTTCTCTTGCTCGCACACTAGTTCCGTCTATACTCACTCGCGCGCGTACCATCAACATAAAAAAAAAGACGGGTTGCACTCCGGGAGTGCCGGCAGAAGTGAAAACTTGATTATTAATACTATCCATCCGTCCTACGCTTTTTCGATCAGGTCACGTGTCCTGACGCGAGTTTAAGATTTTATACCCATTACAGATCCATCCGTCCTACGCTTTTTCGATCAGGTCACGTGTCCTGACGCGAGTTTAAGATTTTATACCCATTACAGAAAAAGTGCTCAACGCCGCTAAAGAAGTTTTCACTTCAAAAATGTCTTGATTTGCTTCCACGCTGCCTTGACGCGCTCAGTGCTCCTTTTTACGAATATTTTGTTATAGTTTTCTGTTATTTTTCCGTTGTTACCTGTTTGTTATTGTGGTAAAAGTAGGCACTGTTTCTGATGAAAACAATAAAAAATCGTAATAATATTTTCGATCTGAAAAAAAAACTTCAACTTTAAATTTTATATGCGACTGTCCTATCTGTCAACACAAGTACATGCCGCCATTTAAGATTCCTTTCTTTAATAAACCGGCTTAAAGGTCAGTTCCACTGACGCGCCAAAATGACCGTCAATGGCCACCTTTAGTTAGTCGTTATGGATAATCAGATGCCAGTTGTTATAGACCCTTGATTCAAAAAATGTCCGGATGTTATTCTTTATGATTCCTTATATGAAAATTTCGATTCAAAAGTATATTCATAACTAGATATAAGTAGACTGTTGCTCTTAGATTTAGTGATCCTTTGAGATTGCTAAGCTTGAGGGCTTTGATCCCCAACCAGGACAAAACTTTGTGCAATAATTTTACGATTGTTTGTTCTGTCTGTAGGTGGGTGTAGTACTCATCATCATTTTCTTAGCCTTTTCCCAACTATGTTTTTTTTTTTTTTGGTGAGTGGGAAATCATCCTATGACTGCTCCCGTCCTGGGTGCGGCGGGAGGGCGTGTCAGACTCTTACTGACTAAAACCCACTCATGTTCCTTCGTTTGCCCTTTATGTTCCAGGGTCACGGTGACTACTAAAAACATTTCGCAACCCCGGCAGGCGTTGGCCCTGTTAGGCCCCTTCCTGTGCTGACTCCTTCTCTTTGAGGCGCGCGTGGAACACTAACGCGCCGTCGACGCGGTCCTGGTCCTAGCCGGGCGGCGAGCTACCCATCGCTCGCCATCCGCAGAACCGCGCCTACGGTGGCCGGTAGTCGTCTTGCGACTCTCGACGTCTTCGCCTGGGTCTTTGTCCGGGGCGAGAGGCTCGTCGTTGCCTCTCGCGCGCCGCCGCTTCCTTCACTAGCATAACTGCTTCGCAGAAGGAGGCGACGGCATCCCATTCCGTCTCGCCCCGCAGCATGGCCTGAACCAGCGCTGGGCGCGAGAGGTCACCGCCGCCGATCGCCTCTACGAGTTCCCAACTATGTTGAGGTCGGCTTCTAGCCTAACTGGATTCAGCTGGATACCTGGTTTACGTGACGCAACTATCTATCAGACCTCCACATTTCATAGCCTATACTCACGAATAATACATCTTTTACCAGTGAAACAATGGAAAAAAATGGTTTATAACTTCCGGAGATTACACACTACAAACAAACAAATTTTGCCTCTTTATAATATTAGTATTGATTCATACAAAAGCTTCTGAACGGGAATTGATATAAATATAATTAAGTAATTATATAACTTATACAATGTGTAACTGAATTAATGCACTTTGAGAAAATAGTTTGTTCAGAATCGTTTACAGAATCGATTTTTGTAATTTTTAATATAGGTAATATTTTATCCCAAAAATAATTAAAACTACGTAAACTGCTGTCACACTTCCGCTGTGCAGTCAAAACAAACTAAAATGGATGAAATACCTACCTACTAGTACCTACTACGCTAGACCCAGCAAGTGCGACTGTGTGCATGCGTAGATTTGTAATGTGACTATAATTTTCTTCCACAATCTGTACAACTAATTTATAAAAAAAAACAGCGTTTTAAACATAATAATAAAAATTCAGTGTATGTATTATGATTATAACATAATATTCTAATTGGGGTGTCTGGTGGTGTGCGTTTTTTTCGGGACATGTTGTATATGTCGCAGTCATCTGGTTGAATCAGCCATTTGATTGTATAGCTAGCGTGTTAACTGAATAGCGACATTTAATTGAATGACTAAAGGACAACTCGTCAAGTTGTTTAATGTAACGTTCAACGTCTTGACTGAACGTCATTTAGCGTTGTCGTTAAATGGGATATAGCCGACTTTGTAATCACGGAACAAAAAAAAACAGTGGAAGTGCTAAGTAGGCGTGGCACGCGTGGCACAATTAAGCGTTGTAACTCTTAACCGATACCAGTCGCGTTCTGACATCGCGACGAGTTGCTTGTCTCGCCACAAATTCATATTTCCCTAGCTATGCCGTATTGTTACGTTTTAGAGAGCAAAAATGATAGTAGGAGAATAAATCTTAAAAATGGAGGTATTTCGTATTATCGTTATGTATGATTTGATTTTCACTGTTTTCCAATAAAAATCTTATTTTGTTTCAATTTACTATTATTTAATAGAACAGTTAGTCAAAATCAACCTTATTCCATTACGAGAAAGTTTATTTTGGATTGATTTATTACAAATTACAATAGTACAACTGCGCTACTCAAGTAGTGATGTGGTCAAGTCGAATATTGAATTTGTCGATTGATATCGATACAAAGAATAATTTGTGTTTACTTAAAAGTTTTTCGAAAAGAAGTGGCGATAAAACAAATAATGCGAAAGTTAATAAGAAACCTAACAATTAATATATTTTATTTCAAGGGCAATAAATACATTATTCATAACGTTGCAGTAATTGTGTAAAATTTAAATATACAAGTATACCAGCACTTTTATTTTATTTTAAATTTACCTGTCTATCTATAATTATCTATTAATTATTGTTTTAAATTAAACAGCGGTTTGGGTACCAAATAAATAAATGTAAGTACTCGCAAGAAGTCTTATTGCTAATTGATCAAAATATCGGGTATCTATCGATATCGATAAAGAATTATAATATGCTACGTGGTGCAGCCTTGACCGAGTAGGAGCTGAATTCGACCGATCACGCAAATGTCAGCCGTATGTATAATGCAATTAAGTTGATAATTGCGACCTATGAGAATAGCGCCATCTGTGATCAAGTAGCGGAATTAACTTGTTAATCGAATCTTAGAGTGACTATAGACCGTAAATACGTTTTGAAGCTAAAGCAAAATAAATCTTATTTGGAGGAACTCAGGGCTTATTTCTTAATCTGTGATGTAGGCTAAATTTTGTCAAAAAAATATCAAGACAGTGCTATCTACACAAGCTGTTTTACGCCATATTTGTTTTGGTGACTACTGACGCCGCAGTGGGAAAAAAATGAACTAAATTTCAATCACCTGACTGATTTTACGTCCGCTCTGTTCAAAGAGCTATGTTTCAATCCGCTATCTAGTTGGACGTTGAGCGACTCTTGTTCAATCAACTTTCGGCCTAGTCATTCAATTAAATGTCGCTATTCAGTTAACGCGCTAGCCATACAATTAAATAGCTGATTCAACCAGATGACTGCGACATATACATCAGAATAAAACTTAGGCTACACAACATAACGCTATGACTTACGGGAGCGCAGCAGTAACCAAAACAAAATAAATCGGGTAAAACCATTGAGTTATAATGTACTACGTACTAGAGGAGCTATTTCAAACAAAATATGGCGCGTAATTTGGTGACAGCGGAGCATGCGCAGTGCAAGCAGGTGCCATAGATAACACCAATGCGCGCAGATGCGACATATTTTTGAAGTTGACTTCTTTAATATTATGTGCATTATGGGTATCGTTATAGAAATAGTTATATTTAAAATAAGAAAAGTATAACATAAAATTATGTGAGAAATAATAATATAACTAAATAAAAAAAAAATATTGAAAGGGTAGTGAGGGAGTGAAGTGTCGATTGCGTGAGATATAGTATCAAAGTGTCGGTCAGACCCTTAAAAAAATATATATTTAATAAATAAAAAATATTAATATTACTTAATACATTTTTTCACATGATTATTAATAACATTTTCTTGTTCGTAATTGTTTAACGTTACCCGACGATAGTGTCCATTCTGCGCATGCAACAAATATTTTACTCTTTGATATTAACATCAACATGGCCGCCGTCGAGGGTGACTCGTCATACTTTCCAATAATAATTACAAATAATAAAATTAGGCATGTTTTAAAGATAATATTTTGAACTTAATGGTAAAAAATCTTTTTTTTTTTAATTCTCAAGCAGTATCTCAATACACACGATGGCATATTTTTTGAACAAAACTTTGCAGTCGAAATCGTCTAGCTGCTGCAAGCGCTCGACATAGACTAAGTGAGTTAGGGTGCATGCACTCTAACTAGTGTTACAAAAAATTTAGTTGAGGTGACTCCTCTAGTACGAAGTACATTATAACTCAATGGGTAAAACCGATTATTTACGACTAGCTGTCCCCCGGGAATTCACCCGTGTTTAAGTTGGGTTCCGTCTAAAAGTGTTTTTATTTTGTACTAACTTCTGCCCGCGGCTTCGCTCGCGTTAGAAAGAGACAAAAAGTAGCCTATGTTACTCTCCATCCCTTCAACTATCTCCACTTAAAAAATCACGTCAATCCGTCGCTCCGTTTTGCCGTGAAAGAAAGACAAACAGACAGACAGACAGACACACTTTCCCATTTATAATATTAGTATGGATAATGCGCAACCCTAAAGTCTATATCAAAATTTATATTTATTTATTTATTTGGATTAAGGCATCTCGCATATCAGCTCTCTAAGGCTGTTTGCTGCTAAACCGGACAATCCCAACCAGAGCATTAACTTATACTACAACGTCAGCACTAAGGGCACCCCCTGTGGGGTACGGACCTCGGCTTAGGGCGTCGTTAGAGGGCAGCAAAGGGACAGGCTGGATCGGTCTTCCATTATTTAGGGGCGAAGTTAAAGCTACTGGCATAGCGACGCGGGCTAGCTCGTTTAACTAAGGACGGAGGGGGTCTGTGTGTCCGTAACGTGCTGGTTGCCCTACTACTCTGTTCTACTCTCTTGGAGGACTGTATTTAAATGATTAAGTACGATACTCTTAATAACAGAGAAAACAGACATTCAGAATAAAAAAAAGTGAGCCGTCACGGGACGCCTGGCAGATGTGAAACATCGACATTATTTTGTAAAAGTAATATGATTGAAAAGAAAGAAAAGCGTGGCGATGCGTCGCCACGGCATGCGTCGCCACGCCAGAAATTAGTTTTACGTGCGGCTATAGATGTTTCACATCAAAAAAACGTTATTTGGTATCGGACAAAATAATATTGATATGTAATCGTAAAACATCTGCAATTTTGATGATTGACAATTTTATTTATTTGTTTCTACAGTGTTAATGGTATCTCAATATATTAAATTTGAAAAAAGCTTTAAATTATTTAATTTGGGATTTTTCATAAAAACTAATACCTTGATAACATGTTGATAACAGACAAACTACTGAATATCGGTTGACAATTTGATGCCTTACTTTTTTACATTTCAACCCTCCTATGTCCTTGCCGGGGTTGCGGAATAGTTCTTATAGTTACCGCGGCCCCGGGACAGGCAACCGAGACAGGACAGACAACCGAAGGAACAAGGGTGGGTTTTAGTCAGTAAAAGTCTGACACAGGGAGTGTCAGACTTCTTCAATCAATTGATGATTTCCTACCCGCAAAAAATTCTATGTCGTTTTGCAAGGTAAACGTCCATTTACCAGTAACTCCACGGAACAGAAAAAACAGAGTAACTCTGTATGAAACACCTAGTAGATTGTGCTTAGCAACAAACGCACCAGTGCAATATAAAATAATCATAAAATATCTTTCCTATTTATACGCCTTTATTAATAAACAACCAAGTAACATTGTGTGTATAAAAAGCTTGCAATGTAATGTAATTTGCAATATTTTAGTTTTTACAACACCTCTTTTTAAAATTCAATTATATTCAAGAGTTACGCTAACTTTTGCAGGATTTTTCCATTTCGCCAGTAAATCAGCCAGGGTTAGGTTTCTTCCAGCTGAGTAGTACGTAGAGCCGGAGGAGGTGGTGTTGGTGACAGAGTGATGAGTGACAGCTTCACATCTCGGTCCCTCGTGACCTCCCTCACAGCGACAAACTGGCGCGTCCTTCTCGCTCAGGGAACAGGCACCGCCGTGCAGACAATAGTTCAAGCACATGTTCACCTCACACCGCATCCCAGAATAACCCGCATTACAACTGAAATAGGTGACGACAGTAAGAAATAATGTACTTCAATTGAACAAGAAAGCTTAGAAAAAGGAATAGAAGCGTTTTACCTGCATTTAGGTAGGCCATCATCACTGTAACTGCAGTTACCTTGCAAACAATAGTTCAAACACACAGATACATCACATCGATCACCGATGTATCCAGGAGTGCAATTGCAATCTTCGCTAACTTTCACACCATGAACACAATGCTGTTCATCAGAGTTTTTTGATACCTGACTAGCAATTGCTTCGCAACCCGTAATACCTTGAACTTGTTCTTTTATCTTGTAGTTGGCGGCTATACCGATACGCTCAGCAAAGTAGTACACAGTGATGTTATTGTGTATTCCAATCAATAATTCGTTCTTTGGAATCTGCCAAACGCTTTTAAACAGAATGTCCCCCCCATTATTGATCCAGTAAAAATATTCTTCTGAGACGGTCAATAGTTCTGGTTTATAATCAATGTAAGTAACAGGACTAACCAGGTGGTTGTCTCCATTAAAGTCTGCACTAACTATAGACATACGGACACCAGGCACACCATAAAAAAAATACATTTTTTGTGTCTGTTGGTCAATGGCCAAGCTAAATACTTCTAAAGGTCCCTTGAGTAGGACCTCTTTCTTGGAACCATTAAACTGAGCTCTTTCTATTAGCTCGCCATTCGAAGTATTTGAATTGGTCCAGTAAAGATATCTGTAAATTAAATATCAGAAAGTGTTATTAATAATTATATCTTTTGTTTAAAAAACAAGAGCACATACATAACACACAAAAAACACATCGTGCAATCATAACATGACTTGAGTGCAGGATGTTTGTGACAGGCCTTTCAGTATGTCTGGCCGTCAGGCCAGAGCCGTCTTTCGGCTGTTGATGATGATGAAGATTTATAAAAAAAAACTTAAATAAATGCCCATATTTAAGCCGACTGACCCAAAAAGATGGTAATGTTCTTAAATAACAAATATCATTAGGCATGTTTTAGCTTCCCATATTTATACGATTGATGGGTGAGTACAAGAATATACTCGTAATAGCTACAATAAAAGTTATAGGGTATAGGCCAGTCACTTAAACCTATTTTTAAGTCATATCTTCCTATCGTATTGTCAACGTACCCATTACAGCTATCCAGGGCAATATCCGTGGGGGTTCGGTCATTCATCTTCATTAAGGGGTTTCCGAAAGCCTGAGGTAATAACTCCTCACGTGCACTCGTTTTCAATGAAATCCAATTTATGCTTTTTTCATTGGTATCCGTAAAAAACAATAATTCTGTAACCGGGTCGAAGGCAAGGGCGTGAATGTTACCACCGCTTCTTTTGACAAAACATGTAATGTCTATGGAAGATAAGTTATATCCACATATAGCGTCACTGTCGTTCTGTTTGTCGACGAACAGCATCACGTTGTGCACTTCATCGTAAGCTAACGCTGTGAGGTTTCGTGATTTGAACTGTACAGAGTTTGTTTTGAATCCGTTGGTGTAAAAATCTATTACATTTCCTGCAGATATGGCGATGTCTGAAACAAAAGATTCATGTTGTACTAAAATATAATAACAGTTATATAATTCTGTCTCTGTGTCTGTAGAGTTATTGACTGTTATGCTGATATAAATACACCTACCTACTACAGAATGTCCTTATAAACAACGATTAACTACAGCTTTTTTGTCAATAGGCATTACGAACATGTTTTGTTTGTAATACCATTAAAAATATTAATTTAAATAACATGCTGTAAAGGCCCATATCCATGCTAATATTATAAATGGGAAAGTGTGTCTGTCTGTCTGTATGTTTGTCTTTCTTTCACGGCAAAACGGTGCGACGAATTTACGTGTTTTTTTTTAAGTGGAGAGAGTTGAAGGGATGGATAGTAAAATAAAAAAACGCGCGCGCGGGCAAAAGCTAGTTGACCTATATATTAAATGGACCATGTATACTTAAGGTACTCTACCCCTTAAAATCGTATCGTAAAGAAGCCATTATTTTTCGTAAAAATTTAATGCCATCACGAGCTTTTTGGTAGACCTTTTTAAGATTAACTGTAGTACATTATTAATTGATCCATCTCGAAAGGGTTAAGGTTTGCCATGTAAGCACAAAAAAATGTGTTTATTTACGCCTTTACTTCAAAACCTCTATAATTATCAGTGTCTCGCTACTAACTTTCTGAATTACTCTTTCTATTAAAAACCGCATCTAAATCCGTTCCGTAGTTTTAAAGATTTAAGCATATAACTAATATAGGGACGGACATACTGCACACGACTTAGTTTTATACTATGTAATGATTACAAGTACAGTCTGTTGTCAACATTATCTAACCCACCCTAAAAACAAACGAATTTGGACCCTCTGCATGTAACATTAAGGTTTATTCAAGTTATATGAGCTTATCAGACAAGTGCTCGAGGATTTGATGAACAAATTCAAAAATAATACAGACACGCAAATTTGATCTTTAAAACGTTAGCATTAGGTTATATTTTATAACTATTTGTTATAATATGATAAGTGTAATAGCTTATTTTAATGATTGAGTTCAAGTAATTCTGGTCTCGTGGTCTGTGTATAAGACTGAGAAAAACAAGTTTCGAGATCAAATCCTGCGACAAAGATATTGTTTTGCTTTTGCTGAATTTATATTCCAAAACTATTTCTTGTATTATTGTAAAGAACTACAGACTATACATAAACTTTTTAAAATGGTAATATTTTCACATAACTTGTAATAAGTGGGTAGTTGAAAAATAAATATTCGTATTCATTATAAAGCTGGTATTCAAATGCTACTATGAAGTGATTATTTAAAATACAAAATAATTTGCAAAGTTATTGTTAAAGTTTTTTAAATTACCCACCCGTTTACAAGAAGTAGTAAGTTATTAGGCGAAAATCATATTGGTCGTTCTTTAATATTGCAAGCAATATTGTAGAAATGAAAACAAATTAAAAAAGAAACTGATGTATAGGTGGACTGTGTTTTCGAACCCACATGCTGTTCGTCGTCAATCCAGCATCAAACTGCTTAGCCATCAGAACTTGTTGGGTATACGCGAAATTAAAGATTAGGTTGTAATTATGTAGTGTGACTTAAAAGCTTTTCAACTTTAATGTTAACGAGATAATGATTAAAATAGCTTAACAAAAACATAAATAATGTCGGTGGCTCCGACTATGTTGGGTAGGTTTACCTTAACGTTACGTGATAAAGATCAAATTTGCGTGTCTGTGTTATTATTGTATTTTTGTTCATCGAGTCCTCGAGCACTTGTCTGATAAGCTCATATAAATTAAATAAACCTTAATGTTACAGGCAGAGGGTCCAAACTCGTTTGATTTTAGGTGGGTTAGATAATGTTGACAATAGACTGTACTAAGCCCATTAAGCATTAAGTCCGCCTCTGTACATACATTTTGTGCATAAAGTGTAAATAAATAAATAAATAAATACTATCATGTACTGCACTAATCTATTATGATAATTAGTTCTTTGTTAGCCTTTCCTGCGTTGTTACAAACAAACACAATGCAGCATTACTTTTTCAACATTGTGAAGATAAGCAACTATTTATAACAAACAAGCCTTTGCCCGCGACTTCGTCCGCGTGGAATAATAGTTCCCGTTCCCAGGGTGTTTCCGGGACGAAAACTATCCGATGTCCTTTCTCGGGTCCCAGACTATATCTGTACTAAATTTCATTCAAATCGGTTCAGTAGTTTAGGCGTGAAGAAGAGACAGACAGACAGACAGAAAGACAGACAGTTACTTTCGCATTTATAATATTAATACGGATTATCACTTTGAGGTTGGGCGAGTCACTAGTTGGCAATATAATATTGTGTTATCGGCAATACTGCAGCAACTTTTACGCATCAGCTTATTAACGCAAAAAAAAAGGAAAACCTGAATAATACCTTAACTCAAAGGTCGGGATATGATTAGAAAGAAAGAAAGAAAAACATTTATTTTGGTCACACACAGGAAAGAAAAATAACACAAACAAAATACGTGAAAAGAGTTATTTTAAAAAAAAAATACCTGTGCAAGGCCAAAAACGGTACCTATCTCAGCATGATGCTGCGATTTTTTCCATAGAAAATACCGCAGCGCTGGTATTCTGATAGGGCCGAAAGTGATGTCACCGATGCACATACGGACACTTTCAGAAACACTAAATAAAATTATATATATATATATATATATTAAATAATATGATTAGCTGTGCCCACAGCAGCAGAGGCAGTAGTCTTATATATAAAATTCTCGTGTCCTTAAACCTTACTTCTCCGACACGGCTTTACCGATTTTTACCAAATTTTATATCCATAATTGCATATTCAGTAGGTCTGATTATCGGCTACTATCTAATTTTTTTTATACCCCTAAGTGATAAGGGTTATTCACCCTTAACATTTTAAACGCGGGTGAAACCGCGGGATGCAGGTAGTAATACTATAAATACATTTAGACTTAATAAAATAAAATATAGTAGCCCACCGACCTCAGGAAGGGCTCCAGAAAAAGAAACCCCTGTACAATGCGCGCCGTATCCAGGAGAACCGCCCTCTGTATCAGAACCTTGATCCAGCTGCCTAGCGAGAGCCTCTTTAGGTGTTGGTCGCTCTTAGCTATTATGCCATTGGCGGTCACGACTATCGTTACAATGACTGCTGGATCCACATCCCATATGTCAACAACCTCGCGAGCCAAGTCAAGATACTGAGTATGCTTATCCTTCTCGGCTTTCACGAGGTTCTCGTCATGCGGAACGGCTATTTAGGTCCGACGCTCTAATCAATCTATCACCACTGTGTCAGACTTATAGGCATTTATTAACTTATAGTCCTGTTGACAATCATAAATTCATCCCAGTACAATAAATATAGCCATTCAAAGAACTGGGTCGGGCACATACCTAGTAGTCCGGTACTTCTGATACCACAAGACTTGACAAGCCTGAATTTCCGAGCAAGTTGCCGATGAATCACCCTGCCTACAAGATTGTGTCTGGTGAATAGTCTCCGTTAACCAGATAAGAACAACAGACAATAATGTGTTGGATTGATTCCCGGTACAGTACATGCCCGATATATGTCAACCGTGCTGTCCTTTATTGCTTAAACAAAATCTTCGGTTTCCTCAAAGAGCCAGGCTCACGTTGGACCCGATAAAAGCGCCCGTGAAGCTCCTTGCTCTGCCATACCGCCCTGCGGTCATCAGTTTCCATTAATACAGGTTTGCGCGAGTTCTCGTTCGTAAGGAGAGCGGGGTGAGGCCATTATCCACTTGCTTCATGCACTGAAACCACATCTCGATGCATCCCAACGTCAGTTTTCAGAAAATATTCCCTGAGACTGCATATCTCACGGTTGTGCAGGGTCTTGGCGTTTAAAAAGCTTCAATCACCGCACTTCCACCAGAAATGCAGTCTCAAAACGGATGATTGTGGGTGATGGATCTGATTTACGGTCAGCAGACTGTTGATTCTTCAATCCAGGGCGTCCAATTCCTTCTAAATCATTTGAGTATGCCGAAAAAATACATCAAAACAGGCATGACCCAACATTTGGAGTCGCGTCATAACACTAATTTCAAGTCGTTCGTGGTGCGCGTGCCGACTAATCATTTGGAGATCTTTCTCAAAGGACAGTTTTGGCCGAAAGGTGTCGTGTGTTGACGTTTTGGTGGAAAGATACCGACCTCGCAGCGAAACTCGACGCCGTCACTTTATGTGCAGTACATAGTTTAAAAATTGTCGTTTATAGTTTCTATTTTAAGTACCTATTAAGTTTTTTTATTTTACCTTACAACGACCAAGCGACAACCGGCTGTCGGGCTGCTATTGTCTTTCTATTGTGCCTCGAATCCCGTGTGTATGAAGGTTTAAATGAGATTATTTATGTATTTTTTCTATGGGTCTCAGTTGCCTGATAATAAAGGTTTATTATTATTATTATTGCAGGAAAATTATCTTCATTTGGAGGGCAAGGATTTAAACAGCGTTCCTCCTAAAAGTCCAAAGTACGATGCAAATCGAACGAATGTGCTTGTAAGAAACGTATGTGCTTTTATTCACAATGCTAAAAATCAGCTAGGCATAAGTATATAAAAAATATATTCACTCGCTTCAAATCTGTGTTCAGTAAATGATTTTTAAGATCAATGTTACATTACACTACACCTATTAACTACATTAACGAAACAACTGAAATCTAAATAGGTATAATATGATAGTAAACTGACTGACTGATTGACTGGCTTATGTTATTTATAAACGCATAGCCCAAACCACTGGTCCTAGAAAAAATAAACTTGGGGGTGTGTTCTTTGTGAAGAGTAAGTATACACTAAGAAAGGATTTTAATAAAATTGGGATGCGTACAAATAAGACAATAATATAGGTACCTACTTAAAATATGATGACCTATTAAAAATGCGTCGAGTTACGTCAGGCGCTGACTTATACTTATCTTTATCTTTTGCTCGTGTACAACCCGACACACTAAGAAAAACTCTATCAAAAAGTGCACTACCGCCAATATTTCTAATGATATCGACAGGGGGTCGAATTTAATTGCTAAAGCGATCCAGCCACACTAAGGATAGATGATACGGGGTGCATGGACAGAAAACCTCCTCGTGTGCCCGAGGGCTGGAGTTCGCTTATGGATCCGTCCGGGGCGAAGGCCAGTCCGAGGGACGGTGCACCCCGGGAGGTGTGCAACGACTCGCCACGGTACGCTGTGCCTGTGGGGTCTCGTTGCACACTTTCGAATCTTCTGTCGCGGAGGACTCCACCACCTGTCCCTCTGAGTAGCAGAGGGCAGTGTGTGTTGGAGTCGGGGAACGGGCTCTGCGTGCACTCACCCTGCCGCAGAGCAGGCAGCTGGGGGTCGTCACCCCTAGCTGCCCCCGTTGATCTCGTAGCCCCGAAGACTGTTACGGTCATGTCTCTGACTTTCGACGGGGGTCGAGGGCCTTGGCTTAACCGCCCGGGCCGCGAGGAAGACAACCTCTATAAAAAATTACCTCTAATACCAAGTTCTGGTGCGTGGCGAAGGTACGAATGGCTGAGGAGTAGTGTCGTCTATTTGTGGACGGCGCATCAGTCTCTAGCGCACCCCCAGCCAGGGAACCGGTGGACTCTCTGGTTGGGTTATAAATGTACACTTGCCCAGGTACAGGGGGTTATCCTGGGTGTACTTCTTAAATCCCCCATACTCGTGGGACTTACTATGACAGACCTTACAAAATTTTTTAAAAAGAACGGTAGGAAGGGAGAACCGCGGTCGGAGACCGACGCGGCGTTGAGGTCGAGCCCTGGTGGCTCGGACTCGGAGGGATCGAGCTCTGGCAGCTCGATCCGTGGTAGGAGGGACCGCAGCCGGAAGCGGGCGGTGTCGGAGGGCGCCTCGTCGTCCTCCGACAGCGAAGCGGCGGCACCGGCCCCCAAAATCCCCACCAGTAGGCGGGGTGCGGGCCGTGTAGGAGGAGGGGGGCGCAAGCTCCCCGCGCAGGAGGCAGCTCGGCGAGCCGAAAGGCTCGCCGCGGAGGGGCGTCACCCCGGAGCGGCTTCCGCGCAGGCTCAGGGCGCATCCACCGCCGCGGGGAGCTCCAGGCCGGAAGGATTGGCGGAGGTGGTGACATCGGCGTTGGTGTCCGTGGCCCTGAAGAAGAAGAAGGGCTCCAAGGACAGGGCCATCGCCGATGCCACCGCCGACATTTTGGCAGCGGCGAATGCGGAGGCGTCGGCGTCGTCGGGACAGGAGATGGCTGCTATGCGGGCCGCTATCGAGGCTCTCCAGGAGGAGAACCGAAAGCTGCACGCGGAACTGGCCAGGCTCCGGGGAGACGTACCTCCCACAGGTCAGGCCACCAACCCTGACCGGAACTGCTCCAGAGCCTGGTGCAGAGCATGGCGGACTTCCAGCGCCGGTTTTCGGTGCTGGAAGGGAGAGTTCTCCGGCCCCCACTCGCGGCCAGTCGCCTGGTCCCGGCGGCGACAACAACAGCACGGCCAGCGGCATCTTTTGCCGCTGTGGCCGCGACTCCTGCGGCGGGTACGTCGAGGCGTGCCGCCGCGCCAGAGCAGGCGAAGAGTAAGGCCGCAACGCCCAGTAGGGGCAAGGCGGCGAAGCCCAAAGCGGTGGGGACACCTGCAGCGAGTGCAGCTGCACAACGCGCCCCACCGCCGCCCCCTCCCTCTTCGGCTGCCGAGCCTCCGGCTGACGCCGGCCGCTGGCAAGTGGCCGGGGAGAAGAGGAAGGCGGCCAAGGCGGCCAGGGCGACGAGGAAGCGGCAACGGCAGAGGGAGCGCCGCAAGGCGAATAGCCTTGCGGCCAGGCTCCGCGCCCCTAAGTCTGCAGCGGTGGTAGTCACCCTGCAGCCGGACGCGGAGAAAAACGGTGTAACCTACGGGGCGGTACTGACCAAAGCGAAAGCGGCGGTCAACTTGGCCGAGCTCGGCGTGACGGAGGGACTGCGACTGCGGGTGACGGCTACCGGAGCCCGCATGCTGGAAGTCCCTGGGGCTGCTAGCGGCCCCGTCGCCGATGCTCTGGCCGAAAAGTTGAGGGCGTCGCTTTCTGCCGAGGAGGTACGAGTCTCCAGGCCTACCATGCGCATTGACATGCGCATCACAGGCCTGGACGACTCTGTCACGGGGGAGGAGTTGGTGGCCGCCGTCGCCAAAGCGGGGGGCTGTCCCGCTGGCGACGTGCGCGTAGGCACCATCCGCCCTGACCGCTCCGGGACTGGAGCGGTCACCGTGAGCTGCCCCGTTCCGGCGGCTAAAGCCATTGCGGGGGAGGGCCGCAGCAGCAGTAGGTTACTGGTGGGAGGCTGGGCTTCGGCGCAGGTGAAGCTGCTGGAGCCCAGGCCTCTGAGGTGTTATAGATGCCAAGTCGGACACCATGTCGGTGTCCGCTGCACCTCGGAGGTGGACCGCAGCGCCGATTGCTTCCGCTGCGGTCAGCCCGGTCACAAGGCCGGCTCGTGTACCGCCGCGCCGCACTGTTCCATATGTGCGGCGGCTGGCAAGCCGGCCGATCACCGGGCTGGGGGCAAGGCTTGCGCCCCACCCGCCAGGACCAGGGGCAAGGGCAGGAAGCCCTCTGCCGCTGCTCCCGCTGCTGCCCCCGCTGCTGCCCCCGCTGCTGCCGCCGCTCCCACGGCCGCCGCTGCTCCCGCCGTCCCCGCCGCTGCCGCGTCTGTCGCTGCAGCCGCGACTACTGAGGCCGCAATGGAGTGCCAATAATGGCCCCATTGCGCCTCGTACAGGCGAACATCAACCACTGCGCCGCCGCTCAGGATCTGTTGCTCCAGAGCATGGCGCAGTGGTCGATCAACATCGCCGTGGTCTCCGAGCCGTACTTTGTCCCGCCCAGGGATTCTTGGGTGGAGGACCTGAGCGGCTCGGTGACCATCATCTCGTCGGCCGCCGCCGGTACCCCAGCCCTCGAAGGCGTCAAGAGGGCACAGGGGTGCGTTGCGGCACGGTTCGGGGAGATCGCCGTTGTAGGCGTCTATCTCTCCCCGAGCCGATCCCTCGTCGAACTCCACAACTCCCTTATGGAGCTGAGCGTCGTCGTCGCCGGGTTCCGAACCCTCCCCGTGCTCGTTCTCGGGGACTTCAATGCCAAGAACTTGGCTTGGGGCTCTCGATACACTGATGCACGGGGCAGAATGGTGGAAAACTGGGCCCTAGAGGCGGGCCTAGTCGTGCTGAACCAGGGTTCCGTCCCCACGTGTGTGCGGATGCGGGGTGAGTCGGTGGTGGACATCTCGTTCGCCAGCCCCGCTCTGTCACCGCGTGTCGTTGACTGGCGCGTAATGGAGGAGGTGGAGACGTTCTCCGACCACCGGTACATCCGGTTTGACGTCTCCGCCCAGACCTCCGCTGCGCCGGTCCGACGGACCCCAAGCGGTCCGCGTTGGGCGCTGAAGCAGCTGGACCGGGAGCTTCTCCTGGAAGCCTCGATAGTGCAGGCCTGGGTGTCATCACCGGACAGGCCTGCCGACATCAATGCCGAGGCTGGGTGGTTCCAGGAGGCCATGTCCGAGATATGTGACATGGCAATGCCCCGGGTTCAGCCTGGAAGGGGTCAGCGCCAGGTGTACTGGTGGTCGCCGCAAATCACGTCACTACGTGAGGCGTGCGTGGCTGCGCGACGCCCGTACACTAGACACCGCAGGCTCCGTATCCGCCCTGTGGATGCGGATGCCATTGAGGCGGAGCTGTACGAGGGGTACAGAGCGGCGAAGGAAGCCCTCCGACTGGAGATTATGCGGGCCAAAGCTTCGGCCCGCCAAGAGACGCTGGGGACTCTGGACAGAGATCCGTGGGGGCGCCCCTACTTGGCGGTACGGGGCAAGCTCCGTGCCGCGGGCCCCCCGCTGACGCAGAGTCTCCGGCCCCAGGTCGTAGAGGGCGTTGTGAACGCTCTGTTCCCTTCGCGGGGGGAGTTTTCTCCCCCGCTCATGGCTCCGCCACCGGCGGTGTCCGATGCGGACCGCGACGGCGACGACGACGACGTTCCAGAGGTGACCGAGGTAGAACTGGGAGTGGCGGTGCTAAGGCTTAGGGCCAAGAACACCGCCCCAGGACCCGACGGCCTACCAGGGAAGGCCTGGGTCCTGGCCTTAGGGGCTCTCGGGCCTCGACTAAGGGGGCTCTTTAGCGCATGCTTGGAGGAGGGCCAGTTCCCACTTCGTTGGAAGACCGGGAAGCTGGTCCTCATACCGAAGCCGGGGCGTCCTGCGGACTCTCCGTCCGCGTACCGGCCCATCGTTTTGCTCGACGAGGCGGCAAAGCTCTTGGAGAGAGTGATTGCGAGCCGCCTCGTCGAGCGGCTGATGCGGGTGGGGCCGGATCTGGCGGACGGTCAGTTCGGCTTCCGCAGGGGACGCTCCACGGTGGACGCCATCATGCGCGTACGGGCCCTCACGACAGGGGATGCGGTAGCACAGGGCAGGGTCGTCTTGGCGGTGTCTCTCGACATCGCCAACGCCTTCAATACCCTGCCTTGGGGGTGCATAGGGGCGGCACTCCGGTATCACCGGATGCCTGCCTACCTCTGTCGTGTGGTCGAGGCCTATCTGACGGACAGGGCCGTCATCTACCCCGGTCACGAGGGAGTGTGGAGTCGACGAGGGATGTCGTGCGGTGTTCCACAGGGATCGGTCTTGGGGCCGCTTCTGTGGGACATCGGGTACGACTGGGTGCTGCGCGCCGACCTTCCCGAAGGCGTCAGCGTAGTGTGCTACGCTGACGACACGCTAGTCCTAGCGCAGGGAGGGTCGTTCCAGGCGGCGGCCGACTTGATGTCAAATGGAGTTGCGACAGTCGTGGACAGGATCCGGCAGCTGGGACTCGAGGTGGCCCTGCACAAGTCCGAGGCCATGTGTTTTCATGGCCCTCGGCACCGGCCACCTCCGGGGTCTCAGATAACGGTAGGAGGGGTTCACATCGGTGTCGAGTCGACAATAAAGTACCTGGGACTTGTCCTCGACAACCGATGGAACTTTACGGAGCACTTCCGACGTTTGGGCCCCAAACTGGCGAAGGCCGGAGCTGCCCTCAAGCGGCTCCTGCCCAATCTCGGTGGCCCAAACGCCTCCTGCCGGAGGCTCTACACGGGGATCGTGCGGTCCATGGCCCTCTACGGGGCTCCGGTGTGGGCGCCCAATCTAGCCGCGGCTCCGGCCCGACTTCTGAGGGCGTCCCAGAGGGTCATGGCCATTCGCATGGTGCGGGGATACCGCACGGTCTCCTGTGAGGCGGCATGCCTCCTTGCCGGCGTCCCGCCGTGGGATCTGGAGGCAACAGTCCTTGCACACACGTACGAGTGGCGCGTGGAAGTGCAACGCCGGGGTGAAGTCCCGATGCCGCGGGTTATCGCGGCACGGCTCACAGAGCTCCGGCGAGATCTCATGGCGGAATGGAGACAACGACTGTCGCAACCTAGTGCTGGGCACGCCGTTATAGCGGCGGTAAGTCCCCTCTTTGAGGAGTGGCTGGAGAGGCGTCATGGCACTCTCACGTTTCGCTTGACACAGGTCCTCACCGGACATGGTCAGTTCGGGAGGTTCCTGTGTCGGATTCGGGCGGAAGCGACGCCTGGGTGTCACCACTGCAGTAGCGGTCGCCTGGAGGACACGGTCGAGCACACGGTGGAGGTGTGCCGCGCATGGGCGGACCATCGACGTGTCCTCGTAGAGGCGATCGGCGGCGGTGACCTCTCGCGCCCGGCGTTGGTTCAGGCCATGCTTCGGGGCGAGACGGAATGGGATGCCGTCGCCTCCTTCTGCGAAGCAGTTATGCTAGTGAAGGAGGCGGCGGCGCGCGAGAGGCAACGAAGAGCCTCTCGCCCCGGACTAAGACCCAGGCGAAGACGTCGAGAGTCACAGGACGACTACCGGCCACCGTAGGCGCGGTTCTGCGGATGGCGAGCGATGGGTAGCTCGCCGCCCGGCTAGGACCAGGACCGCGTAGACGGCGCGTTAGTGTTCCACGCGCGCCTCAAAGAGAAGGAGTCAGCACAGGAAGGGGCCCAACAGGGCCAACGCCTGCCGGGGTTGCGGAATGTTTATAGTGGTTACCGTGACCCTGGAACATAAAGGGCAATCGAAGGAACATGAGTGGGTTTTAGTCAGTAAGAGTCTGACACGCCCTCCCGTCGCACCCAGGACGGGAGCAGTCATTGGATGATTTCCCACTCACCAAAAAAAAAAAAAAAAAAAAAAAAAAGGATAGATGATACCTTTCAACGACCAAGCGACAGCCGGCTATCGCGCTGCTATTAATTGTGTCTCGGATCTCATGTGTTCAAAGCAGTCGGACAGTTAGCTGTCCAGTTAGTATCAAAAGTTTTGATACTAACTGTCCCACCGTGGTCCGACAACACAAGTTATTTTTTTTTTCAGAAATCTTGGTAATACAATAAATTGCTTGCTCCTACACGAGCAATATTTACAGGCGGCATTGTTGCTGCAGTACTTTTTTTTGTATCAAATAAAGCTTTGAACACATGAGATCCGAGACACAATCGGAAGACAATAGCAGCCTTTTTTTTTTTTTTTTTTTGGTGAGTGGGAAATCATCCAATGACTGCTCCCGTCCTGGGTGCGGCGGGAGGGTGTGTCAGACTCTTACTGACTAAAACCCACTCATGTTCCTTCGATTGCCTTTTATGTTCCAGGGTCACGGTAACTGTTATAAACATAACATTTCGCAACCCCGGCAGGCGTTGGCCCTGTTGGGCCCCTTCCTGTGCAGACAATAGCAGCCTGACGGCTGTCTGTTGGTCGTTGAAAGGTTAATGTATGTACATAACAAAGTTGTTTAAACGAGGGTAGCAAAAGACGTTGACTCACCCCAGGACTGCACCATCCCCACGCACAGCGCCACCACCACCAGCGCATACTGCGGCTTACGCATCTCGTACAAAGTAGTTCAACAGAGGCAGAAGGCACGTCCACCACTGGCGATGGTTCTCGGGATATAACAAAACGCTGCTTCAGCTTGACTGGTTCATCGCAAACGAGATAAAACAAAATTTCCTAGAACTGTTATCAGGGTGCAACAGTCACTCCATTCATTTCTATGCACAAAGAAATATTCACACTTATACACATGTAAAGTGAACATTGTATTTACTATCATAATGTAATTATGTTTGACACGAATTCAAAAATTAAAAAAAATTCAAGGCATTTATTTCACTTAGACCATTTATAGGCTCTTATGAATTATCAAAGAGTCGGTCGGTCAGTCAGAAAAGTGACGCTAATTGCCTGTTCCAAAACGTAGATCTCTATGGAGAAGAACAGGCAAGAAACTTCAGGGACACTTGTTAAAAAAAACATGTTTTACAAATCTTGGTTACATTAATTTTGGTGCTTCTATATGTGAAAACAATGAAAGTAAATAACAAAAAAAAACACTAAAAACATATAAATAATTAAAAAATTATATTAAATAAAAAAAGTCATGGCAGTTAAGAGATGACCGATCTCAACTGACAGCGCCCGTTCACGAGCATTACGCGTGACATCAGCACCATCCAGCTCAACCATTTTGAAGGAAACCGAATGATCCAACGTACTCGTCACCATCAGCGAGACTTTTGAGCATGGCGGCTGAGAGCTTTCTCATACTCACTTAAAAATTTTGGTGATGGTGGCGTGTGCGTTGGATCATTCAGTTCCCTACAAAATGGTTGAGCTGAATGGTGCCGATACATTAACATCAAGCTCTTGAACGGGTGCTGTTATTTTGGAATGGTCAACTCTTAACCTTCATTGTTTTCACATGTAGAAGCAACAAGCAACACGATTGAAGCAACCAAGATATATTGTAAAACTTTATGATTAAAAAAGTGTCCATGAAGTTTCTTTCTTGTTCTACTCCATAGAGATCAACGTTTTGGAACAAGCAACTAGCTTCAACTTTCTGACGAACCGAATTACGCTTTGATAATTCATAAGTGCCTGTAAATGGTCTAAGTGGTCTTTGAATTATAAATTTTAATATAATTTTCTATATGTATATAGATATATATGGTCAACTTAAACTAGGAGATGATTCTACTCATAAAAACAAACAACTTCTATTATGGAACCAACTCAGAAATCTCGAACAAAATAGCAGCTGTTTCATACATTATGGTCGGCGGGAGGGCATTGAACTTTTGTTCAAAACGGCAGATATTTTTTTGCGATTTTGCTGTTGGTTCCATAATAAAAGTAGTTGGTTTTCATGGCGAGAATCACCTTATAGCGGACTGCCAGACCAAAAATACACCTAGTATAGAAGTCAATCCTAAAAACCTGTTTGTTTTTGAGTTTTGTAACAAAAGGCCAGCAAATAGGAGTAAACATCAGCACATGCAAAATTGACAAACACAAATAATTACTTAATTTCAAGAATCATAACGTTAATTTATCATTATATTCATTACCAAAGCATAAGTAAAACTAATAGGCGAGATGACAAAAAAAAAGTAATTAGTCCGTCAGTTAGATGATCAAAAAATTTGGGACACGTATTTTTTCTTTTTTGTCGTAAACAGAAAATGACGACAATACAGTGCGTTGAAGTTTCGTGAAACGTCACGCCTTTGTATAATTTTTACTCAGAAGTGACGTCACAAGCCCCCTCTCCGGAACTTTGATGCTCTTTATCTTTGTATTTTGTTATTAATTTGATCAAGCAAAAAATATGTGTCCAGTATTTTTGAACTGTCTAACAGACGGACTAAACAGAATGTCATTCTTTTGATGTAGTCAACATCCCTATTCAAGGAATATTAACGCAAATACAGACTTGAACGGACACGCAACCTGTATTACAAGATTTGGAATTATTTGGATGGACTGCAGAACTGTTGGTGAAAGAGTGATGAGTGACAGCTTCACATCTAGTTCCCTCGTGACCTCCCACACAGCGACAAACTGGCGCGTCCTCCTCGCTTAGGGAACAGGCACCGCCGTACAGACAGTAGTTCAAGCACACGTTCACTTCACACCGCATCCCAGAATAACCAGCATTACAACTGAAATAATGAATATGCGAATCTATCAAGAGGAAAATGAAAGGGAGGAATGATTAAAAAAACAGAAGTAGCAGAAACTGGTTTACCTGCATCTAGGACGACCCTGATCGTCGTACTACATGAACCTTGAATGCAATAGTTGAGACAGTCGGATACATCACATCTGTCATCATTATAACCTCCAACGCATTGACAGACTGGTTCACTGTCTTCATTTAAAGAACAGGTGCCGTTGTTCAGACAGTAATCTTGACAAAAATTGATTTCACACTTTTCTCCATGATAACCCGTACTTATTGCTTCTGAAAAAAAAGAAGTCGTGGAACTGAAACTGAACCAAACCTTTTTAAAAATCGTCATCATCTCCCTAGCCTTTTCCCAATCGTGTTGAGTTTGGCTTCCAGTCTAACCGGATTCAGCTAAATACAAAACAATTGGTTTTACCAATGGGCGCTATAATACCCCTAGGTTACACTAATCAGACTTTCTGGCTTCTGACTACCCAAAACGATTGTCAATTTGTCAAAGTTCCACAATTAACCACCAGGACCAACGCCTTAACGTGCCTTCCCATCCTTGGCTTGGCATGAAGTGTCAGTGATGTCCAAGATAAGGATTAGAAAATACATATGACATTTATGAGTCACATTGATATTTGCCCGGATTCGAAACCACAAACTCTACAATGAGAAATCATTAAATAACTCCTTCCCTTAGGGACGGAGCGGAAGGGAGTGTCAAACTTTTCTGACTAAAACCCATTCGTATTCCATCTTTGAGTCTAGGGCCACGGTAACTCCATCGTATAAATACGAAATTGAATACGTTTTACCTGCATGTAGGTTGTCTCTCATCATTGAGGCTACAGGAGCCTTGAATACAATAGTTGAGACAGTCGGATACATCACATCTGTCACCATTATAATCTCCTACACATTGACAGACTGGATCACTGTCATCATTTAAAGAACAGGTGCCGTTGTTTGAGCAAAAATCACGACATGCTTCTATTTCACACCTTTCTCCAAAATATCCGGCATTGCATCTGAACATATAAATAAGAATATGAAATCCTATTAGACTGAGAATAGTAACAGCAATAGAAGAACACGTTTTACCTGCATTTAGGACGACCCTGATCATCGAAACTACAGGAGCCTTGTGTAGCATACACGATCATAACGAACAGACACACACAACCATACAACTACACACACTGTCAGACATCTGTCGTCTCGTGCCTACACTCTCACGCAGAGTGCGGGGTGGCGGAGGCAGTCAGTCAGTCTGCTACCCGCCGCCGCGGAGTGAAGACGTGTTCGAGTGAGGTTACTGAGCCGATACATAAACTCAACAAAAGGTCCATTATTTTATTACACATAGCTACTTCATTATAACGCTTAGTGGCTACTACACCTTGAATACAATAGTTGAGACAGTCGAATACATTATATCTGTCACCATTATAATCTCCTACACATTGACAGACTGGATCACTGTCAGAACAGGTGCCGTTGTTCAGACAGTAAAATAATTATGGCATGCGTTCATTTCACATTTTTCGTTATCGCATTTGAAATAGGCAAAGTAAATGTGTAATTTTAATTAAACAAGAAGATAACATAAGTAAATGAAATATCGGGATGGCCCAGTAATAGAGACTCTTTCGTAAAGGTTGCAAAGTCGAAACAGGGTAAGTACCAATGTAACTTTTTCAATTAATATTGTTTTCTCTAAGTTTATCGAAGATATCACTGGCATCCGATGCTTCAAATAGCATGTTTGATCCCGGTCGTCATTCGTAAATCTTTGACAGTCGTGTCGGGTAACCAGAAACCACAAAGTCTGACAATCAGTGTAAGAGAAGAAAAGTTATACCTGCTTTGAAAGTGTCCTTTATCATCGAGACTATCGCATCTGTCACCATTATAATCTCCTACACATTGACAGACTGGGTCACTGTTACTGTTTAAAGAACAAGTGCCGTTGTTCAAACAGAATTCATGACATGCATTTATTTCACATCTTTGTCCATGATAACCGGCACTGCATCTGAAATAATGGAAATAAAATATTTTATAAAAACAGAGAGACAACAAAGTGATCTTATCTTATAATGGCTCCGTTTTTTCCTTTTTAACCGACTTCATGAGATGCAGTATTCTAAAAAGAACAGATGTAGCAGAAATTGGTTTACCTGCACTTAGGACGACTCTGATCATCAATACTACAGGAACCTTGAACACAATAGTTGAAGCACTTAGATTCATCACATCTGACACCATTATAATCTCCTACACATTGACAGACTGGTTTACTGTCTTCATTAAAAGAACAGGTGCCGTTGTTCAGACAGTAATCGTGACATGCATTCATTTCACACCTTTCTCCAAGATACCTTGCATTGCATCTAAATTAGTAACATAATCAAAATGACAAAATGTGATTTGTTAATTGAACTGATCAAGGAAACAATACAGAAGGAAGAGATAAAAGTTTACCTGCATTTAGGAAGTCCCTTATCATCGTGGCTACATGTGCCTTGCAAGCAATAGTTTTTACATTCTGATACTTTGCGCCGTTCATCGGTGTGTTCAAGTGTACAATTGCAACCAGGTTGAATGCCAACTTTCATACCATGAACGCAAAACAATTCATCAGTGTTATTAAGGGCCAGACTCCTTAGTGCTTCGCAGCCTTGAATTTCATGAATTTGTTCTTTAATTCTGTAGTTGACGGCTATACCTATTCGCGCATCGCTATAATACTCACTAAACTTTTTGATTGTTGATTTCATCATCGCATTCTTTGGCATTTGGCAAACAGATTTGTAGCCCACACTACTGTTCATCCAGTAGAAATAATCTTTAGAAACGGTCAATATGTCTTGTTCATTATTACTGTCATCAAAATTAAAATAACTTTCGTATTTGCCGTTGAAACCAGCGATGTTAAAAAACTTGTTATTGTTGGTTTTCGGACCATCTAAATAATAAATTTTGTGTGTCCGTTGGTCAATGGCTAAGCTAAATACGTTCAAAATGTAATGGTCATATATTACTTCTCTCATAGTACCATCCAACCGAGCTCTCTCCATTCGTTCATAGTTTAAACTTTTTGAATTGGTCCAATAAAGATATCTGTAAATTATGTTTAAATCCATACTAATATTATTAATGCGAAAGTAACTCTGTCTGTCTGTCTGTCTCTTCTTCACGCCTAAACCACTGAACCAATTTGAATAAAATTTGGTACGGTCCCAGACTACATCTAGTCTGGGACCCGAGGAAGGACATAGAATAGTTTTCATCCCGGAAATCCCCCGGGAACGGGTACTATTATTCCACGGGGACGAAGTCGCGGGCAAAAGCTAGTGTACAATAAAAAAAACTGATTCTCGAATGGTCAAACATGGACCAAAGTAGTTACTTATAATTGCTACCACATAAGCATGCTACGTGGTGATGATGGCTCAAATACAAAATGCACAAAAATAAACTGCTACGCGAATTTCTCAATTAAATTAATTGTATTCGAGAACTGTCTCTTCCAGACTTTGTTTTAATGACCCAGAAGTTTTGCCGTGTTCTCTTACCCTTTACAGCTATCAACGGCAATATCCGTAGGGGTTGTGCCTTCCATCTGAATTAAAAGGTTACCATTAGTAACGTTTCGAGATACGTAAGTTTCTGTTTTCAATGAAATCCAATTTTTTTTGACGGGCCTGTTGGTCTAGTGGTCAGTGACCCTGACTGCTAAGCCAGAGGTCGTGGGTTCGATTCCCACCCAGGACAAACTTTGTGTGATGAGCATAATTGTTTGTTCTGTGTCTGGGTGTTATTTATCTATAATATGTATGTACTTAAAAAATATATAAGTATGTATATCAGTTGTCTGATTACCATAACACAAGCTCTGCTTAGCTTGGGATCAGATAGCCGTGTGTAAGATGTCCCAGGATATTTATTATTATTTATTTATGCTCTGTTCATTCGTATCCGTAAAGAAGAGTAATTCTGTAACCGGATCGAATACGAGAGCGTGAATGTTACCACCGCGTCTTTTAATAAACAAGTGACATCATCGGAACATAAGTTGTTTGCACATATAGTGTCACTGTCGGTTTGTTTGTCAACGAACAGCAGCATATGTGCACTTCATCGTAAGCTAACGCAGTGAGGTTTCGTGACTTCAAATGTATGGTGATTGTTTTGATTCTGTCTGTAAAAAATTCTATGACATTTCCTGCAGATATGGCGACATCTGAAACAAGATAAACTCTATACCTTGAAACCGTGAAGTGCAAGTCGACCTCGTGAGATTTCCATGCAAATAACAATGAAAATACATAAATGTTCGCTGAGGACCAAAATTATTTCTGTCGTTGAAAAGATTTTGTCTCAATACATTGAAATTGATTTATTGAACTACAAATATGCTTCGAACCCTTAAGACGGTTAGGTTCACTTGAAAGATTATGATGTCATATTATTCATTTTTTTCCCCTTTTAACTGAATTCTACTTGAGTTAAGCCGTCGGTACAGCTAGTATTGAACATCAACGTATAAATACAATAATTGTGTTAATTATAAGTTTGTAATCACACAGTAAAATGCAGTTATTCTTATTTGCAGCAAATTAGTACCAGTCATGAATTTAATAGGTTTTGATTACACAAGAGTAATTCTTAATTCGTAATAATGTCGATAACAAAGTTCGTCCAATGCGGAGATTTGATTAAAGTTCCCGCGGTTTTTTAGGGTTCCGTACTGAAATGGTACAAAATGAACCGTCTAGAAAAATAATAATAAAATCATTTATTTCAGACATCAGTCCATAGAAACGGAAATTTTGTTAGTAGCAATTTATTACTTATAACTAATGTTAGTAACCAATCTATATCTATATCTATACTTAAAATAAAACTGTAGAGAGGTCAATTCTGTACATTGAATATATATTCAAACTTTTTATTGGAGGATGATTGGTGATCGATACTGATGCCAAAAATGCAATTAGTAAAATTTTTGTCTGTCTGTCTGTATATGCACGCATGGGTTAAAAACTACTGAAGGGATTTTAACCAAACTTGGTACGATTGTAATCCATACTTCCGGGCAGGTTATAGGCTATATAACGTAACGCTAAGACACATAGGAGCCGAGCAGTAATGAAAAGTTTGACAAAAACGGGGAAAAAATATTCCATTTGAGAGATTCCATTGCGCGCGCTGCGTAAATGGTTGAAGTTACGCAAAACTTATGTACTAAAGAATTGTTCCTCTTAAAAAGTTCAAAAAAAAAGTCCGCGACAGCATACGTCTAATATTTATAGTTCACTCACTATAACCATTTTTATGGCAATGAAATTTGCTCTAAGATAATTTATGACTTGCCAGCAATCTTGCCAGGGTGTTTTGATGAATATAGTATTAATCCTAATCGATGTAAATACGTTATCCAAAAAAAGTTTTTAACTATGTACAAAACTGTCGTTTACATCATTTAATTTCAATAAATAATATCTTCGGAGACATCACAGTTTTAAAATTACTCCGCAGGGATACCAGGTCACTCAGAAAGTTTTGAGAAAAAACGTTTTTATGTATAAGACACTGGCCATTTGTAATTATTTTGAATAATTTGGTTATTTATAAGTAAAAATACCATGGTTCGAATTTTGAATTTTCCTCCACATTTTTTTGAGAGCCAAATTAAATTAACGTGTCTCTTGTAAAAAAGGATCTGCACTGCGGACATTTTCGTGCGATGATTTTCTACGACTTTAAATGTGGCTTAAAATCTGATGAGTCATTTGCTGGACTTCAAATTGCTTTTATGGGAGGAAGACTTTCAACAGCTACCGTCTACCACAAGAACAGCGAGTTTAAGTGCGGTCGCTTTACTTTGGGAGATAAACAAAGGAGTGGTCGTCCTAACACGGCAGTCACGGAAGAAAGTGGGCTGGCATTAAAAAAAAATATTCAAGAAAACAAGCGAATTGCATACTAAGAGATTCAGCAGACCCTGCTGATTAAATCGGGAAGCTTTTACCAGATTTTACACGAGCATCTTCCGATGAGGAGGATGTGTGCCACTGGGTGCCGCAAAACTTCACCAAAGCTCAGAAGCAGGCCAGTGTAGATTGGTGCCGTGATATGATTAAAAAATTTGAAGCAGGTTCGTCTTGGCGCGTTTACGACATTGTGACAGATGACAAATCCTGGATTTATCAATAATAAATAAAATAAAAATAAAATAAAATAAAAAAGCCTTTTATTTCCTCCAGAAAATGCACAGTGTTTAAATAATTAGTTTAGTGTTTTTTTTTTAGTATCAAAAGTTTTAATTTTACAAATAGAAAGTTTTAACTTAATAATTAATATGTTATTCTGTAGGAACCCCTCTGCAGGTAAAGGCCTCCTCCAAATGTAGCCAGTTTTCTCGAGATTGCGCTATTTGCATCCAGTTTGGACCCGCTATGCGTTTTATCTCGTCCTCCCATCTGTTGCAAGGTCTCCCTTTCTTTCTTTTGCCTACTGGCCCCCTCCATTCTGACACTTTTCTTGTCCACCTGTGATCTTGCAGGCTTGCTATGTGTCCGGCCCACTTCCATTTTAACGCCAGAGCTTGTGCTAAACCGTCTGTTGCTTTTGTGATGTTGCGTATTTTTGTATGTCTTATTTTATTTATTCTCTTTATGTTTAGCATACTCCGCTCCATTCCTCGTTGGCACGTTATATTTTTTTCCTTGACATTTTTATTAAATTTCCATGTCTGGCAAGCATAGGTTGGGCATGGTATAAGGCTGGAATTCATAACCTTAGTCTTCAATTTAATTGGCATGTTGCTCTTAAATATTTCTTTAAGGCTCCAGTACTTATTCCATGTCAACTGGGCTCTGCGCTCGATCTCATGGTAGTTGTTTTGTCTGTCGAAGCTTATTTGTTTGCCTAGGTAAATGTATTTGTCCGTATACGGGAGAGGCACGTTGTCGACGTAAATTGGTTCCTTGGTGTTGTTGGTCATTACCATGGTTTTAGTGAGGTTCATTTCATGCCCAGCGATCTTGCTCGCTTGGTTTAGTGTCTCTACCATGTGCTGTAGTTCTTTTCCTGTCTCTGATATCAGTACTAAGTCGTCGGCAAAGCGTAGGTGGCTTAGATGCTTTGATTTTACTTTTATACCACATTTATTCCAGTTAAGCTTACTTATTATCGACTCTAATGCGGCTATAAATAGTATAGGTGACAGTGGGTCACCCTGTCTCACGCCTCTCTTTATAGGAAACCAAGAACCCGCTGTCTCTAACTTAACTCTACTTTTGCTCTTCCTGTATATGCTTTTGATAACTCTTATATACTCGTTTTCCACATTCTGTGTTGCTAGAGTTTCCCAGATATAGCTGTGTGACACCGAGTCGAATGCTTTTTTGTAATCGATATAAGCCAAGTATAATGGTCTACTTCTCTCTTGATATTTCTCGATGAGAAGCTCGAGTGTGTGGATGTGGTCGATGGTGGAGAAGCCTTTTCTGAATCCTGCCTGTTCGACGGGTTGTCTTGTTTCCAATGTAGAGCTAATTTTTTTGGTCAGGATTGTAGAGAATAGCTTATATGTACTCGGCAGCAGACTTATTGGTCTATAATTCCCAATATCATTCGGGTTTCCTTTTTTGTATAAAAGAATTATGTTAGATTCAGACCATTGCGTTGGTGTCTCACCAGATTCTAGGATAGAGTTAAACAAATTTGTAAAAAGTGTAGCTAGTATTGGGGCGGCTATCTTTAGAGTCTCGTTTGCTAGGTTATCTGAGCCCGGGCTTTTGTCTAGTTTCAGTTTATTCAATGCCTCAATGACGTCATTTTCATCAATTTGGGGTCTTTTTTGTACGTTACTGTCACTGTTGTAATTTAGGCTTTCGTGGCTAGTGTCTTCTGGCTCTTTTGTGCTGTAGAGATCTCTGTAGAACTCTGTCGCTATGCTGATGATATCGCAACGATTGTTTTTGGCTATTTCCCCTAGTTTTATCTCCTCTATCCAAGTTTTATTTGGTTTCAGCTCTTTATATGCCTTTTTCGTGCTTCCAGTTTGACGTAGATGTTTTTCAATAGTGTTGTATCTGTAGTTGGCATAGTCTTCTTTTATATACTTGTTTACAAGTTTGTAAAGTGCCGAGATTTCGTTTTTTGTTGCTCTAGTTTTATTTGAACTTTTTTGCAGGTCTTGTCTTCTTTTAAAAAGTTTTAATGTTCTTTCTGAAAATATTTTGTGGGCTTTCTCTGGACGTTGTTCTGCTCGAGCATTTTGCAAACTTGAGGTGATGATTTTAATTAAGTTGTCGTAGTATTTCTGGACTGGGACAATAGTCTCAGCGAACATTTGGTCTTTCGATATGTAAGAGTTTAGGTATTCTTTGAACTTGGAGATTTCTTCTTCACTCTTTATTGTACTAAGTTGACAGTTAGCAAACTTTGCTCTACTTTTTTTGAATAGTGTATCATGTGATATTGTAGCTCTTACTGGCCTGTGATCTGAAGGGTAGTTAATGTTCAATACTTCTATATTTTTGAACATACGTGGTCGGTTTGATAGCACAAAGTCGATTTCGTTTTTGTTCGCTCCATCCGGTGATCGCCAGGTCCATTTATTTTTTGGTTTTTTCTTGAAGAAGGTGTTCGAAATTGACAGTTTGTTTTCACTGGCGAAATCAATTAATCTTTGTCCTCTCTCGTTTCTAATTCCATATCCGTGTGCTTTCATGATTAAATGCTCCTCTTTTTTTGGTATTCCTATCTTAGCATTTAGGTCGCCCATCAGTATGAAGTCTTTATGTGCTAGTTCCATTGCCCTATTTACTGTCGCATAAAAGTTATCGATCTCATTCTCGCTTGCTTGTGCAGTAGGGGCGTAGACTTGTATGATGGATAAGCTAGTATTCTCAAATTTCAGATTCAATATGGCTACTCTTTCAGAAAGGCCAAGGTAGCTTTCTATATTATTTTTAAGGTGGTGTTTAACTATAAAACCTATTCCATGTCTTCCAGGTGTGTGACCTGTGTAGCAGAAAATGAAGTTTTCGTACTCTTCGATCTTGTTTCCAGTCATTCTTGTTTCTGCTAAACCTATAACGTCATATTTAATTTCTTTGAAAGCTTCATTTAACTCTATCAAACGTTCATATGTTGAAAGTGTTCTAACGTTATATGTCAGAATGTGTAACGTTTTTTGTGGGTTTTCATGTTTTGGAGGGTTGTTTGGAGGGTTTTGGTCATGATCTTCCACGGTGACCAGCCGGCTTGGAAGATGGGTTTCGTTTTCTGATGATGGTTGTTTTATGTTGACGCTGCGAGAGGGGGCGGTAGTTGTTATATATTAACTTTGTTATTTTGCTGTAGATCTGGTGAGTTGTTCGTGTTCCTGTTGACCAGGTAATTCAGCATGCCAGGTTTTAAAATGCCCTCCGATAGGCTTGAAGTTCTTCTTATTTGCGTTTGAGATTTATTTTTCTTATTAGCCTGTGTATTTGTTTCAGCTCCTTTTGTAGTTTTGTTTTCAGGAGAAGCTGAAAGCAATCTTTTGTTATTTCAAGGTGTTTTGTTTTTTTCTCTTATGACAAGCTTATCGTATTTTATTTTCACAAGGTTTCCCTTTTCCCTTTCGATTCTTGCTTGTTCTTGAAGCTCTTTCCTCTTCTCCACAATATTTTGTGGGAAATCTTCCGTTATATAGCAGCCGGTATTTTTTAGCGCATTTCTATTTTTGAATAAATTTATTTTTGTGCCTAGTGTACAAAAAGTGACAATTATTGGTCGAGGTCTTTCTCCTTTCTTGCTTGCCTCTTGCCTTTTAACTTCCTGAATATCCCTGCGATCTAGTTCTTGAGAAAATGTTCTTTGATAAAGTTCACTAAGAGAATTTCAAGGTTAGAATATGACGTTTCCATTTCTTTTATTCCAAAAAAGACGATGTTGTTTTTTCTTGCCTGTTTTTCCAGAAAATACAGTCGCTTTTCTTGGTTTTCACATTTTTCCCTTAGATCTTCGTATTTTTCATTGAATAGTTTAAACTTATCTTCCAATATGCTGTTTATATTTTGTGTAACTTTTTCCGTCACTTTTTCTCCACTTTTTTCAATTGCGGTTTTCTGTTCATCCAAATCTCTTCGAATTTTTCGAAGCTCGTGCATAACTTCCTCCATCTCTTAGCTCGTTCTATGTAGTGTACTACAGTTATTCAATAAAATTGATTGTTTTGTATATGCTAGCGCCCTCTTGAGTTCCTGTGTCAACTAGCTAAGGTTGATGGATCGTTCGTAGATCGAAGATGGTTTTGACTTGTATTAGTGATATGGTTAGACTTCCACAGGTGTCACTAGTGTCTTTGTGGTATCTCTATTCTTCTATTGACAGATTGATCATAGATCGAAGATGGTTTCGACCTGTTTTAGTGGTACGAATAGATTTCTACAGATGTCGCTAGTGTCTTTGCACAATTGTGCCACTCTCTTGACGGATCAAGTATAGGTCTAAGATGGTTCGGACTTGTAATGGTGCTACGCGTAGCTTTCCACAGATGTCGCTAGTCTCTTTGAACAGTTGTGCCACTTCTTTTGTGTGATTTATCAATACGATCCAGAAAAAAAGTGTCAGTCGACAGATAGGTTGTTTCAAAACGAACCAACGCCTAGGAAAGTGAAGTGATAGAGAAGCACAGGCAAACTTTTGATCGCTAGTTTCTTCACTTTCACGGGGTATCTGAATGCGTTTTCATTACAAGACCAAAGCAGCATCAAAGACGAACGGTACACCACAAAATGCTTGCCAGAAGTTTTATCTGCAATGAGCAACAAGCGACCGAACACCGGGCTCCGCTGGATTCTGTTTCACCATGAAAACACGCCCGCGCACCCAGCGCTCAAAACGAGGAACTTCTTGGACACCACAGAGGTTGGAGGCTTCGAGCACCCTCCTTACAATCCTGATCTGGCACCGTGTGACTTCTTATTATTCCCTAAAATAAAAAATCTTCTGAAAGGGATACAGTTTTCATCGCTGGAAAACGCGCGAGCAGCCTTCGAGAAGAAAGAGGTGTCTGCATCGAACTGGAAAAAATGTGATAAAAATTGGTTTAGACGCATGAAACTTTGTATAGAGGCTACTGAAGAGTTCTTTGAAAAGATTCAACAAAAATATTTTTATCTATAGAAGATAGTTTTTTAGTTTCTCAAAACTTTCTGAGTGTCCCACGTATAATAATGGTACGTACGGGCAGTAACAGAGCTGGCCGGCTTTGCAAGATATTCGTAGCTTATTAATCAGAATAACACATAATATTGTTCTTCATTACATTGCGCCATGAGCCACGGAAGCCAATCAGTAACCAAAAACCTAACATAACGCGGGTACGCGAGGATCGTGCCTAAGTGGTGACCTCTCGCGCCCGCTGCTGGTTTAGGCCATGCTCCGGGGCGAGACTGAACGGGAAGCCGTCACCTTCTTCTGCGAAACAGTCATGCTGAGGCAGCGTCAAACCTCGCGCCCCGGACAGGGACCCAGGCGTAGACGTCCAAAGTCGCACTACCGGTCACCGTATGCGCGGGTCTGCAGACGGCGAACGATGGGTAGCTCGCCGCCCGACTAGGACCAGGCCCGTGTCGACGGCACGTTCGTTCCAAGCGCGCCTCAAAGAGCAGTCAGCACGTGACGGGACCCTCTAGGGCTAATGCCTGCCGGGATTGCGGAATAGTTCTAATAGTTACCGCGGCCCCAGAACATAAAGGGCAACCGAAGGAACAAGGGTGGGTTTTGGTCAGTAAAAGTCTGACACTCCCTCATGAGAAGTCATTTGATCAATTCCCATCTTTAAAAAATACATATATAATATTAAACTCACTGACTAATATTAAACGCGTTCGTTATTTAACTAACTACAGACATGAAACTTGGAGGGTTTATTCTTTGTGAAGAGTAAAGTAGCCACTAATAATTAAACACCTTAAGGGTTAAAATAGAGGACAGAAGTACGACATCCACGCACGCGAAGCCGCGGGCGAAAACTAGTAATATTAATAAAACTATATCAATTTCAAATAAAATCATAAATCATGTCAAAATAAATACTAATATTAAAATAAAAACTTTACATTTTTCTGCACGTGAACCATGCGACAGTGGTTGAGGTAGTTACTGGCAGTCGAGCCGTTCAGCAAAAGCGCTCAGGTAACTGTTGCGGCCGCCCCGCACTCTGTGCTCCAGGGGTGTGCACCGCTTGCGCATGTTTGTGTGGAAACAATCCACACGCGCCTCCGCAAACATCCCTGAGGCGCTACAGAAGCGAGGCAGCCCCAAGAGCACCCTGAACGCGTTATTGTACTGGACACGTAGAGCACTGTACGGTTTCTGCGTGTAGTCTACCCACAGACTGCTAGTGTAGAAGGACGTACAGAATGCTCTTAATAGGGCTATTTTATCGCCGCTTGAAAATAAATCTAATACTTTTAGTTTTCTTTTCATTTAGAGCTAAGAGCTAAATTGTTCGCAAAAACCAATTTTAACACCGTTATTGGTTTATTTTGGGGTAAAACATTTATACAATACAAGAAATAGAAACGGATCCATTATGGAACCCTGAGGCACGCCCGTAGTTATTTCAGAACCCAGTGAGTTTACGCCGTTCATCTGAAGTTCAACCTGCCTACCTCTCAGGTCGAGCCTGTTGGTCTAGTGGATCAGTATAGTGATGAGCATGATTGTTTGTTCTCTATCTGGGTGAAATTAATGTATTCATAAAGTATATATTATGTATGTATATGTCGCAGGTTTTTCACAAAATTAGGTTTTTGATGAATAACCGGAGGATGACAAATTTTAAACTCAATTTCATTCAACATCAACATGTTACAGTCCAGATTTTTGATCAAAAACCTGAACTAGTTTAGGTTTATGATAAAATTCTGGGCAAAATTGCTTTGTTTTATGACAAAATCAGTTTAAATGAAATAAATAAAACAATCTATCATCATTTGTAACCTAGTAGAAAGGAAACAATTTATTATTTATCAAAATTTCAGATAATGTTTAAATTTTACCTCATTTTTATTTACTTATTATTATATAATTATTATTATTAAATACGACTAAACAGAATCAAATTAAAAAAAATGTAATAAGTATAGAAAAGTTTACCACGTGCTTGCTTTTTATAAATGTCTTATTATAAATTAGCTTTCGCATGCGGACATCGTACTTCTGTCCTCTATTTTAACCCTTTAAGAAAAAACATCTTCTTATGAGGGAGTGTCAGACTTTTACTGACTAAACCCACACTTGTTTGTTCGGTTGCCCTTCATGTTCCGGGACCGCGGTAACTATTAGAACTATTCTGCAACCGCGGCAGGCATTAGCCCTACAGGGCCCCGTCACGTGCCACCGCACCGTCTTGCGACTTTCGACGTCTACGCCTGGGTCTACGCCTGGGTCTCTGCCCGGAGCGTGAGGCTTGACGCTGCCTCACGCGCGCCGCTGCCTCCTTCTCCAGAATGACTGCTTCGCAGAAGGAGGCGGCAGCGCGCGTGAGGCAGCGAAACTGATTTTGTCATAAAACAAAGCAAGTTTGCCTAGAACTCTATCATAAACCAAAACTAGTTCAGGTTTTTGATCAAAAATCTGGACTGTAACAGGTTTATGATGCAATTGAGTTTAAAAATTGTCATCTTCTGGTTTTTCATCAAAAATCTAGGTTTTTAATCAAAAACCTAATTTTGTAAAAAACCTGCAACATTATATATCAGTTATCTGGTTACCATAACACAAGCTCTGCTTAGATTGGGATCAGTTGACCATGTGTGACTTGTCTCGAGATATTTATTTATTATTTTATTTATTTAGGTAGGACCATACTAAATACTAAATAAAGAAACATTACCATACTAGCTTTTGCCCGCGACTTCGTCCGCGTGGAATAAAAGTTCCCGTTCCCGCGGGATTTCCGGGATGAAAACTATCCTATGTCCTTTCTCGGGTCCCAGACTATATCTGTACCAAATTTCATTCCAATCGGTTCAGTGGTTTAGGCGTGAAGAAGAGACAGACAGACAGACAGAAAGACAGACAGAAAGACAGACAGAAAGACAGAGTTACTTTCGCATTTATAATATTAGTACGGATTCCCGTAGTGCTCCAGTTTCAATAAAAGTGTGTTTCATGATTAACGCAATCAAATGCCTCCAAGAGGTCGCAGAAGATTCTGGTGTCTTGTGCTTCCTCCAAGGCGTTAACAATGTTCTTTATAAGGGTGACAGGCGTCAGTTGAACAACGCTTTTTAGTGAATCCATACTATTGTTCATAAATCATGAAAGTTTGAGTTTTCATTGAAGTTTGGTTAAGCATAAACTTTTCAAACACTACTGAGAAAGGGCAGAATCGACACACGCCTATATTTTTTGGGTTCTCTACTACCACCGGATTTGAACAATAAAATGACTTTACTTTATTAAATCCGGAAAGATAACTAAACTTGGAAAGAGAAATCACCTTTAGACATGTAAATTACCATAAAAATAGTTATACTGCTACGCGCCATACTTTCACGGGTTCGGATCAGATTTGAGTCGGACTAGTGCAAAACCGCTCCTACCCTAAACTTTATATCGAAATCTCGTTAATCCTTCAAGTTCGGACATACTGATTCGAGACACAATAGAAAGACTAGAAACGCTTGGTCATCGAGAGGTTAAGTGGTGTTCTATTCTTTAATGGCACAATCCGCCTTCATGCTGTTGGTTAAACATAAACCACGTCGGTAGGTACTCACCCCAGGACTGCACCATCCCCACGCACAGCGCCACCACCACCATCGCACATTGCGGCTTACGCATCTCATACAAAGTAGTTTCAACAGAGGCAGAAGGCACGTCCACCACTGCCGATCGGTCTTGGAATATTGAATAAAACGGTAGTTTTCTGTGAACGTATAACGATCAATATTACTATGTCTAATAGGTGTACTTGTTACCTACCACTCTTATCAGTGATTACAATAAACGGCCATTCATTAACTGCCTAAGATCTATAAAAAATATATAAGCGGCCATGCATTTTCGTAAAAGGCATTAAATTTTAGCAGAAGATGATTTCTTGATTGTTTTATTAATTCATAAAAAAAAAAAAAATTGGGATTATACCGCCAAGGACTGATTTATTTAAGAATATAGTTAGAAGAATGTCAATTAATAAAAAGAATTTGCAAAAACTGAACCTACTACCAACAGCTTAAAAATAATTCTCGACAAACACTGATAGCAGTAATTGTAGAAATAAATCGAGATATCGCTAGAGTCCCAACCGCCATTCGAGTTGAAGCGCGCCGCTAGTTACCTTATAGAAAGAAACTTTGTTTCGCACGCGGCTTCGCCTACGTGGATGTTGATCTCCCATTCACTATTTTACTCCTTTAGGGGTCGATTATCCGAAAATCCATTCTTAGTGGCTACACGGTCTTCACAAAGAACACACCCTCCAGGTTTCATGTCTCTAGGACTAGTGGTTAGAGCTGTGCGTTGATATTACAACAAGGGTAGTAATAAAAGCTCTGACAAAAAAAGAAGAATTGTACTTACTGAAAAAATTAAATTTACTGCCTAAAATACTTACTTTCCGACTATACTTTTTTCCGAATTAAAATGACGAAACGACCGAATGAGATACTGAAATCTTCAAAAAATAAACATGAACGTTTATTGCTATAATACTTTTCTACCAGCATACATTACGTTCAACGGAAAACTATGCTTTTTAATTATTACCTTTTTACGTCACCCAATTGTGAGGACTGTGGGGTAGTCGAAGATGTGCAACACGTTTTGATGGAATGTGTGCGGAATGAAGCTCTAAGATTTAACTTACGCGGAGCCATAGATAAGTTCGATGTTGGAGAGTGTAATGCTATACTAGCTTGTCCTTTATCAGATCAAGCCAGAATCATGTACAGGCTGGCATTGTTTGTTTTAGGATAGGAAATCGCAGTCGTTGTGGGTTTCAACCTTAGTGATGATGTTACAGGGCGACGTTATCGCTTAGCGATAAAGCCCTTAAAATAAGATTAAAAAAAAAAAAAAAAAATATTACCTTTACTTGCCAACTATTAATTTACCAGTTCTAATCTTACCAAACCTTAAAATATTCTATACATGATCGAGGGTGGGCTGGGTCGACGGAGCCCCGCTTCGCGGGGCTCCTACTTCTGGGTGGCTATTAAAAAAAACCGAGTCGGGGTCCCCTATAGTCTAGATTGCAACCAGTTTTCATCATTATTGAGAGTTAAAAAATAAATTTGATAACCAATAATAGAAATTAAAACAGTTCATGCAAGTTGTAAAAATATGATTATTTTGACGAAACCTCTGTAGTCGGTAACTTAATAATTTTGTCGGAGATTAAGTATTCTATTCGGAAATTAGGATTTTTTGTCGGTAATTCATTTACGAGCGAACTAGACTCCTTCGATAAAGACTGGCCCCAAATAGCTTTATGCAGAGAGAGGTGGAAAGAGAGTAGGGAGGCCTTTGCCCTGCAGTGGGAAAGTTTAGGCTTTATAATAATAATATAACGTGGCAACACCAAACGTCATCACACCTGGTTTTTCCTACAAGTTTATTAAATATCAATTTATATTATCACAATCATTACAAGAACGTATGATTTGTTGTTTTATAGCCGTACTTTTCAGCAATTTACATTATGAATTTTAAATTAAACCTCAACCAGTTATGAATTCATCTGTAAAAATCAAAAAAGGCATCGGTGACATATGTCACTATGAACATCAAGAAATCAACAAAATAAAATAAATGGAACCAGGATGATAACTAGAGCCGCTGCACGTAAAGCACGCCCACCATCACCGGACCCGTCGCTCAGCTCCGCCTCGCCGCCGCCGGAATCCAGCCCCACCGTGAGTGCTGTGACACCGGTCGTGGCAGTTGCGTCGAGCTCGAGCGACGAGTATGTCTCTCCGCCGACGTTGCCACCACCTGTTCGTCGGCGGGGAGGTCGCCGGCCACTGGATCGCTTGGGGCTTCGAGGCCCACCGGCCTCTGAAAGGGTCCCCGCTCCCGGTGGAAGTGCGCGCATGCGATGGACGCAATCTATTAATGAGAACGTCATGCGCGCATACTATGGGGCTACAGAGGGGGGAAATAATCTGACCGCGTACCGTGTTTGGATGCTCTCTCTGTTTCAGGTGCTTGAGCCAGTTATCAACGTATCGGCGCAACGACTGTCGGATCAGGTACGTGTTATCCAGCGTAATCATATGTTGGATGACACTGTGCTTGATCGCCTGCGAATGGAAATGCAGGGAAGCCGTGTCATTGCCCCTCCGTCACAGACTGTGAGTGTTAAGCCTGTAATGCCAACATCCAGTCATAATGATGAGGGGAGTGATGACATGGTTTCTCAAGTAAGTACCCAGTGCAATGATGAGTTAAGGAGCGCTTTGGAGGGTGCGATTCGGGAGTATCGATCTGTTCCCCCCGAACTTAGACCACGCTTACCTCGCTTGCCCATGCATAACAAAAATAGGGCGCTGGTGTGTGCTCTGGATTCGCAGTTATCAAATTATTTTGATGACTGCGAAGACCTCGTTGATGTGCATTCGATTCTGTATTGTGCGGCTGTTGCGGTATATCGTGTAGCTCATGTCAAATTCCCTAATGATGACAGAGCTACACGACCGAAACCGACCGTACCGGCGTGGCAGTACAGAATTGAGAGGCGCATTGACGAGGCCAGAGTGCTCATCGGCAAACTTAACTGCTTCAGAGAGGGCAATACTCGCCCAAGAGTGATGCGCTTTGTGAGACGGGCATTCTCGGGGACTAATACTAGTCCTCGAGACTATATGTCTCGGGTCACAGAGCGCATCGACTTTCTAAAGCAGAAGGTGTATGCATGGGCAAGCCGTATTCGTAGGTATAAGCGACGTGTGGATCGATACGCTCTAAATCGTACTTTCCAGAGTGATGAAAGGTGGGTGTACAGAGCTTGGGAGCGACCGATTCAAGGTGTGTCTGATACGCGCCTACCGGATGATGACGCCATGTGCTCATTCTGGCGCAGCATCTGGTCGGTGCCTGTCCGACACACTGAGGGCGATTGGATTCGGGGGATTGAGCGAGCGTGCGAACCGATACCAGAAATGGGGGCAATTACAATCAGCCCCCAAGATGTAGCTTGTGCAGTTCGTCCGTTGCCTAATTGGAAATCTCCAGGCCCGGACGGACTGCACAACTTTTGGATAAAATGGTTGAGAGGTTCGCATGCTTGCTTGGCTTCCCGGTTTCAGTCGGCCTTGGAATCAGGATCGCTGCCCCAGTTTCTAACAACAGGTATAACCCACCTGCTCCATAAGTCAGGTAGTACCGCGGAACCCAAAAACTATAGACCGATCACATGTTTACCGACGGTCTATAAAGTTCTTACATCTATTTTGAGAGTCAAAATTAACCAACATATAGAGATAAATAATATCATGTCTCCCTCTCAAAATGGATGTAGGAATGGGTCCCGCGGTACTAAGGAGCTACTCCTGATTGATATGGCCATCAACCAACAGGTTCGCCGGTCCCGAAAGGACTTGTCGACATGTTGGATAGACTACAAGAAGGCCTATGACTCTGTGCCACATGCATGGCTCACGAGGGTGCTGGAGTTGTATAAGATTGATGCAACTCTGTGCACCTTCTTGAAGTCGTGCATGGGGCAATGGAGGACGGTGCTTCGCTATCCAGGATGTCGACACTTCCAGAGGAATAGCGAACCGATAAGGATTGAGCGGGGCATATTCCAGGGTGATAGCTTGAGTCCGCTTTGGTTCTGCCTAGCCTTGAATCCGCTAAGCACATTGCTGGAGGATTCAGGTCTAGGCTATCGGTTGAAGAGAGGTGGTCAGGTAATATCTCACCTTCTTTACATGGATGACCTTAAACTGTTTGCCCCCAATGATTTGCAACTGATGGAGCTACTGAAGGTAACAGAAACTTTTAGTAGTGCCATCAGGATGGAATTCGGTGCGGACAAATGTGCGGTCATGCATGTCAAGCGAGGGAAGATTATGAAATCTGCAGGAGTTCAACTCTCAGATTCCATAAACCTTAGATCCCTTTCTTCAACTGAGACATACAAATATTTGGGTATGTCGAAAGCGTTAGGCATTAATGTCGCTGGCGTGAAGCAATCATTGAAGGAGCGCTTCTTCGGCCGCCTGAACAAAGTTTTAAATAGTCTTTTGTCAGGCGGAAATAAGGTGCGCGCCTTTAATGGTTGGGTCATGCCGGTGTTGATGTACTCTTTCGGCATATTCAAATGGACTCAAACAGAACTCGACGCCCTGGATAGGAAGGTCCGTACATTGTTGACGGCATATCGGATGCATCACCCACGATCATCAGTGATGAGACTGTATATCCCACGGAAATGTGGAGGACGAGGCTTTCTTAATGCTAAGTCTCTCCACAACCGCGAGATATACAGCCTCAGGGATTATTTCCTTAAAGCTGACGTGGGGATGCACCGAGATGTGGTCACTGTGGACAAGGACCTCACTCCGCTCTCCTTAGGTAAAGAGAACTGGCGCAAACCTGTAGTACTTGAGACGAAAGATCGCGAGGAGGTATGGCAGAGTAAGGAGCTACACGGACGGTTTTTCCGGGCCCTACATGGGCCTGATGTAGACTTTTTAGCGTCCGTATCCTGGCTGCGATTCGGTGACCTATTTGGGGAAACCGAAGGTTTTGTCTGTGCAATTATGGACGAAGTTATCATGACGAAGAATTATCGGAGATTTATTGTGAAGGATGGTACGGTTGACATATGTCGGGCGTGTCACCTGCCGGGAGAATCAATACGACACATTATCTCTGGTTGTTCTCGTCTAGCTAACGAAGAGTACTTGCATAGGCATAACCTCGTGGCCAGGATTATCCATCAGCAACTTGCTCTGAGATACGGCCTCGTAGAATCTGAAGTACCGTACTATAGGTATGTGCCCGACCCTGTTCTCGAAGATGGCAATGTCACATTGTACTGGGATCGATCCATCATCACTGACAGGAATGTTGTAGCAAACAAACCTGATATAGTGGTGGTGGATCGATTGGAGCGGCGCGCAATGCTCGTTGACGTTACGGTCCCGCATGACGGAAACCTCGTGAAGGCCGAGAAAGATAAACAAATTAAGTATATCGACTTGGCTCGCGAGGTTGTCGACATGTGGGATGTGGACTCAGCGATCATTGTGCCGATAGTTGTTTTTGCCAATGGCTTAATAGCCAAGAGCCTCGATCAACATCTAAAGAGGCTCTCGTTAGGTGGCTGGATCAAGCGCTTGATTCAGAAGGCAGTATTACTGGACACGGCACGCATTGTCAGGAGGTTCCTTTTTCTGGAGCCCTGACCACCGGTAGCTTGGATCCTGTTCCCGATACCGGTGGGCTACTAAATTTTATATTTTTAAATGTTTTTTTTTATAAATTAATATTTAAAAATGTATTTTTTATGTTTTATAAGTCAATAAAGGGAATAATAATAATCCCGCAGGGCAGCTTGTGGCGAGCTGTCGGGCAGTAGCGACCCCGCGGACCTGACCTCCTGGGAGACCCTTTGGTCTTCATCTCTGGCTTGCCTTAACTGGCCGGCCAGAGTGAGCACTGACGAGGAATAAGGCTCCCACCTCACTCTTGCCTTCATTGGCTGGTTTGAGTGGAGAATCGCAAGAGGAAGGAAGTATTCCAGTAAGATGCTGGTAGGGATCTTGACCGTACTTCCGGGATTGTCCTGATAGCCGTGGAATACCTCTCCACTCCTCAAGCACCTCGATATATGTTGCCCCCTTGTCTCTACGTCACTATGTGCTAGCGGCCGTTTTCGGGGGCCCATTTACTGAGTGTGCAAGTCACCCCCTGCCTTTTAAACCATGTTTACAAGCATTGGCCAGGCAGAGGCCATAGCCATTCAATAGTCTAAGATAAATAATCCATCTTAGCAACCCAAACCCATAGCCCAATACCGTTTTTACTCCATGACCTGCAATAGACCACCATCATCCGGGGGTTGACCTTAGGTGCACTTGAGTGGTGCATATAGGGATAATCGCCGGTTGGTGCCTCACTTCATATTATAAAGCTTTATTTAAGGGGCCTCTGCGAGTTGGCTTCGGCCCCTCGTATGCCTTCCAAAGGTCCGGGACCCCAGGGTCCCGAGATACGAAAATGTATATAAAAATAATAATAATAATAATTGTCTTTCAAAATCTGCAAAATAAAATTTTAAAATAAAAATAACTAATACAAAATCACAAGGATTACATCATCGTGTAAATAGTCACTGATATATAACAGATATATTGGAATAATAATACAAAACCAAGAAAATGAACAATAAGACGATGGAATTATGACGAAAAGCAAAGGTGACATGACATACACAATCAAAATGAAATAAATCGGAGAAAGATGATGAGAATAACTAGGTCAGCCACCAAACGAGCACACCCAACACCTCCGGGCCCGTCGCTCAGCTCCGCCTCGCCGCCGCCGGAATCCAGCCCCACCGTGAGCGCTGTGACACCGACCGTGGCAGTTGCGTCGAGCTCGAGCGATGAGTACTTCTCTCCGCCGACGTCGCCACCACCTGTTCGTCGGCGGGGAGGTCGCCGGCCGCCGGGGGGCTTGGGACTTCGAGGCCCATCGGCCTCTGATAGGGTCCCCGCTCCCGGTGGAAGTGCGCGCATGAAATGGACACAACCAATAAATGAAAATGTTATGCGCGTGTTAGTTTCAAATGTATATAATTAGTGTATAACCACGTATTTTATATTGTAATTTAAAGATGTGTATAACCATGTATTTCATATTGGTATTTAACGATATGTGTAATGTTAAATCATTATTTTAAACTAAAATCAGTAAACAACGTCTTCGTCCGTTGGTTTCAAATTAAGTAGGTCAAACTTGTTTGTCACTTCACTGTCTATAAAAAGGAATGCTCCGACCGGCCTTAGTTCACTTTCGATCCAGACGTTGAACGGTGCGGAGCTCTATAAGTTAAGTATAACTTCTTGTGTATTGTGATAATGTTACCTCTGAATATAAATTTAGATTATGACTATATGACTATATTTTGTGTATTATGTACATTGTGTGGATTATATTTTAGATTATGACTATATTTCTAATATAGTTAAATTGATTAAATGATTTTGAGTTTTACCTAAAGTTTATTTTATTTAAAAAACATATTCAGAATGTAGTAAATAGAAAGATTATTAATGATAAATTGCTTTTGTTTCATACAAAAGGTTTAGTTTCAATAACAATTTAAACTTATAACCAAAACTGGTTTAAATTACAAATAATGCTTTTCACGTATTTGCTTTTGTGTTTATATATTTAACTCTCCTTTTTAATAATCTAACATCAGAAGTGGGATTGCCCATAGTCCCGATATTACGATTCTAATACTTATAATTTTATATTTAAGGATGGATGCTGAGACAACTGCAAATCTTCTTATGGCTATCCGAGACGCTGCTCAACAACATCAGCAGAAGCATGTTGACATCGTTTCTCTGGTGTACAATGCGGATGAAAATGTCTGCGGATCAAAAATTGGTGTGATAGCAGCGAGACACTTCGTGCTGATTGAGGTGTGTTAAACTCCAGTGTCGAGAAGGTAGCTTAAGCCGGTAAGGCCCTTGAGGGTTTTGTTGTGTAATAATAATAATTGTATTTATTGTTTGTCAGAATAATTTTACTATAGATCTTAAAATTATTACATGTCCAAATTATTCTACCGTTTTCGGTGTTCAAATACTTACACGACTACCTACGGATTGTATAAATACAGTGTACGGATTATATGTATAATAATAATATTATGTAGTGGTCGATATCATGGATGCTAATCCCCAAAAATAAAATATTCAAAAACTTGGCAAAGTAATATGCTATCTAATGTTTAATATAAATCTCATTGATTATTTGTTCAAAGTATAAGAACATTATTACGAGTTATATTACAGAAAGGTATTAGGCCCAGCGTGGCAAAGATAATTGATTTAGTAAACTTGCCTAGCAAGTGAGGCATAGGTCTAGTGTTACTTTCGATAACTTAATTCCAAAAAAAAAAAAAAAAACAACAATCGAACAAGGTGCGGTAAAAAAAAAATTGTCATAAAGCAAACCTTTATAACCAGTTTTGTTTTTGTCTCAATTTACCATCTAAAACGTGTCAAAAGTGGTAGTTCATTATAGTCAAAAAACGTTACAAGCCGGAATCTAAAATCAGTTTTCGCACGGTCAGCGAGCCGGTCGCCTATAAACTTGTATACGTCTTAGATTTACACTTAACCACATTTTTTTTTGTCTCGTATACTATATTTTTGTCATTCTCAGAAAGTGAATTATTGTTACTTTGAGATTTCCAAGTTTCTTTTTTTTTACCGTCAGAAGTCGGAACCGACGAAAAAAAAAAAAATAAGTTTATGTCGAGCACCAAATACGTCTTATTCTAACGGTTACATCAAATAAAGAACTACAAATTTTATTTAATAAACCATTTGTCATATTCTCACATAAAACATAGCACGTCGATTTTGTACCTATAAACAAAAAACACATCATTACACTTTATCAATTTATTTCAACAATATTTACAACAATCATTTCAATCTGTTTACAACGATGATCATCACATAAAAAAAAAAATTAATGAAGTGATGCAACGAATCATTGTTAATAGACCAGAAGTTTAGTTATTATTCAAGTGCGAAAAGCCAGGTCAACAAATATAGGTTCTGGTTCAACACTCCAGATAGACATCAACGGTAGAAAAAACCGAGTCCGGATAAAGCAATAAACACAAGTCCAATAGAATCACGAAATCACTGCTTCGTCGCCATTATTAATTTGATATTTTATTTGACAATTCGACAAGTACTTGATGTCTAAGTTAAACCACAGATTAATAAATAGTTACTACGTAAGTTAAACTTTTGCGTTACCTACACTATAGTTCCATTATTATTGATCAATTTTGGATTATTGAATTAATAAAATGTGATAATATCGGTACAGAAATAAAGTAATAGTTGTATAAAATTAAAAACAAAATACGAGCTACTACTCGCTTCTTATATTGTGTAGGTAGGAAGTAATTTTTCATTTGAGTAGGTACCTCCCTTCATAAGATAATATTTTTATAATAGTTTTGAAAGTGGAATTTTGTACAGACCTCATTATAATTTGGTATTGGTTACAATTACAATTCCTTACTTTTCAACAGTATACTTCTACAGATTTTATTTATATTTTGTAATTCATAGTTATTTTTTTTTTTTTATGAATAATTATAAATAGTCCAGTATATCGGTCGCTACAGTGGTTTAATCATTTCCCTCTATTTTTATTTTTCTTTACATTCTGTAACTTTATTAAAATCCCCATGACTAACACTGATGGTATTCGTTTCTACAAAATTAATACTAGTTAGTTCCAAAATAATAGTGTGCTAAAAATTTCCAAATTTAGCTATCCAAAATTTTGCATAATGAATCTTGTCAGATTGGCCAAGCGGATCAATTATTTATTTTTATCATCATGGAAGGTACAACAATCTATTAATAACCGCAATTTAGTTCTGTAATGCTAATATCCTTTCAACCCTAGCCCATTTAAATAAAGTTAATGTGTCCGGAGAGAATAGATCGTGAACTAGCGTATCGGCGTTTGTGTACAGAGGCAAATAATTTCAAAACTCTATTTGATACAGTAAGGCAGAATAATAAGATTTTTGCAGTTGGTAGTACGGTTTATATATATGACTAGATTTAAAGATTCCTACGAATTTTCAGTCCCTTCCGTTACACTACTCCTATCGTTACTCTCAAAGGTCGAAACAATGTAAGGAATATTGTTTGATGATTATGTTTTCATCAATATACTCCGCTGGGCGGCCTTCTATTTGGTGTCAGCTATCTCACTGGCAGCGGGTGAATGTGGCTGGCATGTCTATGTAGTTGGCAGATCTCCGCTGGGCGGCCTTCTATTTGGTGTCAGTTATCTCACTAGCAGCGGGTGAATGTGACTGGCATGTCTATGTAGTTGGCAGACAATCGCTGTTACCTATTTGTTTGGTGGTGGCCTATCTCAATGACAGCGCATTGAAGGGGGCCACCATGTCTATGCAAATAGGTTAAAAATGATGAAATCATAGTCAATACCTATCTCTGCCCCAAAGGCCCAGATAAGGTATAATGCAATATTGCTCTAATAAATAAAAACTACAATAAATAAAAATAAGACGTTCTGTTGACTTTGCAGTACATATCATTGTTTCGAACTTTATAATTTACGGTCTGGAATCACGTCCTTTGGCCCATTCATTTGTTGTGATAGTTTTGTTACTAATAAAAACGGTTATAGTGTGCGGTATGGTTGCGGATTTCTGTTTATTATTATTGATACAGTTACAAAAGTGATAAGTAAAAAAAAATACTGCTTTACAACCAAACTAAACAGAAATGATTTTATAATAAACGTTATCAGATGAAACATCCCAAACAACTAAAATGACTGTCACTAGGAAGTTATCATGTTCAATGTCCAATATCTTTCAAGTCGGTGCTCTAAACGACATAAACTAAACTTTATTCTTCTTTATTCTTTTGTGAATTAATTGAATTCTTATATCTAAGTTGTTTAAATTATTTGTTTGTGTATTTGTTTATTGAATTTTTTTCTCAGTTATTTGTACTTGTTTTAAATTTGATTTAATTTAAATTTGATTTAATTCTAATTTAATTTAATGTTCTTAAAAACTTATTTATTGTCATTGAGTTATAATGATGTACTATTTATTGTAACCATATTGTCTTAAATGTAAATATCTATGCACAAGCTGTGCACACCTTTAAGTGACAAGTTCACTGTAATAGCTTAAGCTTAAAGATTAAATCACTGTAAATGTTCTTGTGAAGTCGTTGGAAACGTGTAAAACATAATAATGCTTCGAGGACGAAGCACTGTCAGTATGGCCGTGTTAGTTTCAAATGTATATAATTAGTGTATAACCACGTATTTTATATTGTAATTTAAAGATGTGTATAACCATGTATTTCATATTGGTATTTAACGATATGTGTAATGTTAAATCATTATTTTAAACTAAAATCAGTAAACAACGTCGTCGTCCGTTGGTTTCAAATTAAGTAGGTCAAACTTGTTTGTCACTTCACTGTCTATAAAAAGGAATGCTCCGACCGGCCTTAGTTCACTTTCGATCCAGACGTTGAACGGTGCGGAGCTCTATAAGTTAAGTATAACTTCTTGTGTATTGTGATAATGTTACCTCTGAATATAAATTTAGATTATGACTAAATGACTATATTTTGTGTATTATGTACATTGTGTGGATTATATTTTAGATTATGACTATATTTTAGATTATGGCTATATTCTGTGTATTATGTACATTGTGTGGTTTGAATAATGTAACCGAATAATTGTAATATTTTATCAAGTTTAAAAGAGTGTTCATGGAGTTTCTTGCTGGCTCTTCTCCATTGGAACCTACTATTTTGGAACCAGCAAATAGCTTTTCGTTAAATTGATTAAATGATTTTGAGTTTTACCTAAAGTTTATTTTATTTAAAAAACATATTCAGAATGTAGTAAATAGAAAGATTATTAATGATAAATTGCTTTTGTTTCATACAAAAGGTTTAGTTTCAATAACAATTTAAACTTATAACCAAAACTGGTTTAAATTACAAATAATGCTTTTCACATATTTGCTTTTGTGTTTATATATTTAACTCTCCTTTTTAATAATCTAACACGCGCATACTTTGGGGCTACAGAGGGGGGAAGTAACCTGACTGCGTACCGTGGTCGGATGCTCTCTCTGTTTCAGGTGCTTGAACCGGCTGTCAATGCTACGGCCCAACGACTGTCGGATCAGGTGCGTGTCATCCAGCGTAATCATATGTTGGATGACACAGTGCTTGATCGACTACGCCTCGAGTCACGGAGTAATCCTGTCACGCCTGCCTCGCCAGTGGGTGCGGTCGCCGTGCAGCCGCAAGAATTAGGTAGTGGTTTGCCGCGACTGCCCTACGCTGGTGAGATGGATGATGATAGGCCTATATCCGTGAGTACCGAGTACAGTGAAAAATTGAGGAGTGCTTTGGAGTGTGCGTTCCGGGAATATCGCTCTACATCGCCTGAGCTTAGGCCGCGACTACCTCGCTTGCCCATGCACAAAAAAAATAGGACGCTGGTGTGTGCTCTGGATTCGCTGCTGTCAAGCTATTTTGATGGCAGCGAAGACCTCGCTGATACCCACTCAATTTTGTACTGCGCAGCTGTAGCAGCGTGTCGTGTGGCTCACGTCAAATTTCCCAACAGTGACGGAGCCACACGACCTAAACCTGCTGTACCAGCGTGGCAGTGCAGAATTGAGCGTCGTATTGGTGAGGCTAGAGCACTCATCGGCAAGCTGATCTGCTTCAGGGAGGGCAATACGCGCCCTAGAGTGATGCGCTTTGTGAGGCGGGCGTTTGTGGGGACTGACATTCGACCCCAAGATTATATACCCAGCATCACAGAGCGTATCGACTTCCTGAAGCAGAAGATCTGTGCATGGGCAAGCCGTATTCGTCGGTACAGGCGAAGAGTGGAGCGCTATACTCTGAATCGCACATTCCAAAGCGATGAGAGGTGGGTGTATAGGGCTTGGGAACGACCAGACCAAGGTGTGATTGACACGCGCCTTCTGGATGATGATGCCATGAGTTCATTCTGGCGCAGCATCTGGTCGGTGCCTGTCAGTCATACTGAGGGCGATTGGATTCGGGAGGTTGAGCGAGCATGTGATATAATACCAGAAATGGGGGCTATTACCATCAGCCCCCAAGATGTAGCTTGTGCAGTTCGTCCGTTACCTAATTGGAAGTCTCCAGGGCCGGACGGGCTGCACAATTTTAGGATAAAATGGTTCGTAAAATCACATGTTCGCTTGGCATCCCAGTTCCAATCAGCCTTAGAGTCTGGATCGTTACCCCAATTCTTAACAACTGGAGTCACCCACCTGCTCCATAAAACAGGTAGTACCACGGAACCCAAGAATTATAGACCAATAACTTGTCTTCCCACGGTCTATAAAGTTCCTACATCCATTTTGAGAGCAAAAATTAATAATCATATTAATAATAATTCTATCATGTCTGTCTCTCAAAATGGATGTAGGGAAGGGTCTCGTGCTACTAAGGAGCTACTCCTCATTGATATGGCTATCAGTCAGCAGGTTCGTCGTTCTCGAAAGAACCTGTCGACATGTTGGATAGATTATAAGAAGGCCTACGACTCGGTGCCACATACATGGCTCATGAGGGTGCTGGAGTTGTACAAAGTAGATGCAACTCTGCGCACCTTCTTGATGTCGTGTATGGGGCAATGGAGGACGGTCCTTCACTATCCAGGATGTCGACAGATTCGAGAGAACGGCGAACCTATAAAGATCGAGCGGGGTATATTTCAGGGCGATAGTCTGAGTCCGCTGTGGTTCTGTTTGGCCCTGAATCCTTTAAGCACATTGTTGGAGGGTTCAGGGTTAGGCTATCGGTTGCGAAGAGGCGGCCAGGTCATATCTCATCTCCTTTACATGGATGATCTGAAACTCTGCCCCCACCGATTTGCAACTGATGAAGCTACTGAAGGTAACAGAAACTTTCAGTAGCGCCATCAGAATGGGATTTGGTGTGGACAAATGTGCAGTCATGCATGTAAAGCGAGGGGAGATTGTGGAATCCGAGGGGACCCATCTCTCGGACTCCATACACCTTAGGTCCTCAACCGAAACTTACAAATATTTGGGTATGTCGGAAGCGTTAGGCATCAATGCTGCCGACATGAAACAGGCGTTGAGGGAGCGCTTCTTTGGGCGGAAATAAGGTGTTTATCGCTTATTTCAGCCTGAATTTATCAGGCGGAAATAAGGTGCGCGTCTTCAACGGTTGGGTCATGCCGGTTTTGATGTACTCTTTCGGCATACTTAAATGGACTCAGACTGAATTGGACGCCCTGGATAGAAGGGTCCGCAGTCTATTGACCGCAAATCGGATGCATCACCCACGGTCATCGGTAATGAGACTGTATATCCCGCGGAAGTGTGGTGGTCGAGGCTTTTTGAATGCTAAGATCCTGCACAACCGTGAGATATGCAGTCTCAGGGAGTATTTCTTAAAAGTCGACGTGGAGATGCATCGGGATGTTGTTTCGGTAGATAAGGGCCTCACCCCGCTCTCTTTAGCAAACGAGAACTGGCGCAAACCTGTGGTATTGGATACAACTGACCGCAGGACGGTATGGCAGAGCAAGGAGCTCCACGGACGCTTTTATCGAGTCTTACATGGGCCCGATGTAGATTTCTTGGCGTCCGTATCCTGGCTACGTTTCGGTGACCTCTTTGGGGAAACCGAAGGTTTTGTTTGTGCGATAATGGACGAAGTTATGATGACGAACAACTACCGGAAATACATTGTGAAGGACGGCACGGTTGACATATGTCGGGCATGCCACCGTCCCGGGGAATCAATCCGTCACATTATTTCTGGGTGTTCTAGTCTGGCTAACCGAGACTATTTGCACAGACACAATCTTGTAGCTAGGATTATTCATCAGCAACTTGCCTTGAAATACAGTCTTGTGGAATCGGAGATACCGTACTACAAGTATGTGCCCGACCCAGTTCTTGAGAATAGCCATATCACACTGTACTGGGATCGATCTATTATCACAGACAGGACTATATTGTTGCCAATAAGCCTGACATTGTGGTAATAGATCGATTAGAGCGTCGGGCAATGATTGTTGACATAGCCGTTCCACATGACGGGAACCTCGTTAAAGCCGAGAAGGATAAGCAGTCCAAATACCTTGACTTGGCTCGCGAGGTTGTTGACATGTGGGACGTAGATTCAGCAGTCATTGTGCCGATAGTCGTGACGGCCAATGGCATAATAGCTAAGAGCCTCGATCTACACCTAAGGAGGCTCTCGCTAGGCAGCTGGATTAAGGGCCTGATGCAGAAGGCGGTACTCCTGGACACGGCGCGCATTGTCCGGCGATTCCTCTCTCTGGAGCCCTGACCATCGGTAGCTTGGACCCTGTTCCCGATGCCGGTGGGCTACTATTTTTTATATTTTTAAATGTTTTTATTATTTTTATAACAATATTTAAAAATGTAATTGATATGTATTTAAATGAAATAAATGGAATAATAATAATCATTCATTATAACGCTGGTTAATTAGAATAATAGTCGGCCACAGATCGCTGGAGATTAATTTGTCTGTCGGAACCATTATTATTTTTCCTTACAACAATCAGTCAGATTACCATTTTATATAATATAAATGTTGAAATCCGCTAAAGGGTTTAGGCTGTAGGGCGTGCCTAGAATGAGACATACATACGCTAGAAAAACATAACCCTCCTTTCGGTAGTCGGATAAAAATATCCGCTGACATAACGTGGACGGACTATCGAACGGCTAGTATAACGCAGTATTTTTTCTTCAAATTTGAGGAAAACCAGCGTTTTGTTATATCCCGAGAGCCATCGCCAGTGGTGGACGTGCCTTCTGCCTCTGTTCAAATTATTTTGTACGAGATGCGTAAGCCGCAGTGTGCGCTGGTGGTGGTGGCGCTGTGCGTGGGGATGGTGCAGTCCTGGGGTGAGTACCTACCTGACATACTCTGCGCTACCGACGTAAAGCTTGTCTCGGCCATTCTCCGATAAGCAAATTTTACGTGTCCGGGCTTGAATAATCCGTACTTTTATCATATTCAATGATCCAATATTTTTTATATGTTAGATAGCATCCCTATCTAGCCATAAACAAAAACACAGGCTTCTGTTTAAAGTATTTAAGACTAAATTAATTTAATCTAAGTTTAAAAACCTCTGTTCTCTAATTACCGTAACGTGTCCGCACACTGTCTTAATGTTAAAACTTACTTCTAATTTTTATGACTTAGAGGTTTACTTTGATCTATTCAACATTTTAAATGGTGTTAAACAACGTGTATCGCATAGTAAAATATTGACTCACTAGAACTAGTCTATAAATAATTATCATTAAATTATCGGATGTCCGATGGAAAGTTATAATTACCGTGACATATTCTGTTCTAGAGTGCACACCCCTAAAAAACAGTATTTGGCGCACCACTTCCGAACTCGTCTCGTCTCCTCCATGTGTACCGCGAAACACCAGCAGTTGGACGTCTCTAACGTTAGTGTACCGTTAATAAAGCGCTCTTGTATATAATTACCGTAACCTTGGTTACAAACTTTTCTAATTACCGTTTCACATTATATAAATTTGATTTTTTAAGTTAGACCTAAGTTGATCATGTAAATCGAGGCAGTACTTTGGCCTCCGTACGTTGTAATAAGCTAGTATTTGCATATTTTGTTGGTTTCCGAAATTTTTAAGAAAATCTATCGTTTTCTAATTACCGTATACTAATTACCGTATGTTTATAATTACCGTTGTATGAAAAATTAATTCTTATTTAGTAACTGTAGCCTCAAAATAGATGGGTACAGAAATCAATCTACATGCATGATGCTCAAGCGCGCTGCTTGAGCATCACCCGTGATCATCAGTGATGAGTTGATGAGGCATCATATCCGCGGGATATATATATAATCCTGCGGATATGTGGAGGACGAGGCTTTCTTAATGCTAAGTCTCTCCTCAACCGCGAGACCCGGAGGTTGTATCTCCGGGATTATTTCCTTAAAGCTGACGTGGTTCCCCACGTCAGCACCGAGAATACGAGATGTGGTCACTGTGGTCAAGAACCTCACTCCGCTCTCCTTAACTAAAGAGAACTGGCGCAAACTTGTAGTGCTTGAGGCAAAGGATCGTGAGGAAGTATGGTAGAGTGAGGCGCTACACGGGCGGTTTTTCCGGGCCCTGCATGGGCCCGATGTAGACTTTTTAGTGTCACTTTAGTAGCTACAATTCGGTGACCAATTTGGGGAAGCCGAAGGTTTTGTCTGTACAATTATGGATAAGGTTATCATGACGAAGAATTATCGGGAATTTATTGTTAAAGGTGGTACGGTTAACTTATGTCGGGCGTGTCACCTGCCGGGAGAACGATTCGACACACTATCTCTGATTATTCTCGTCTTGCTAACAAAGAGGACTTGAATGGGCACAACCTAGTAGCCAGGATTATCAATCAGCAACTTGCTCTGAGATACGGCCTCGTAGAATCTGAAGATGGCAATGTCACATTGTACTAGGGTCGATACATCATCACTGAAAGGACTGTTGTAGCAAACAAGCCTGATATAGTGGTGGTGGATCGATTGGAGCGGCGCGCAATGCTCGTTGACGTAACGGTCCCGCGTGACAAGAACCTTGTGAAGACCGAGAAAGATAATAAAAATTAAGTATCGACTTGGCTCGCGAGATTGTTGACATGTTGAATGTGAACTCAACGGTCATGTGCCGATAGTTGTTTCTGCCAATGGTTTAATAGCCAAGAGTCTCGACCAACACCTAAGGAGGCTCTCGTCAGATGGCTGGATCTAGGGCTTCATTCAGAAGCTCTTGGACACGGCTCGCATCGTTAGGAAGTTCTTCTCTCTGAAGCCCTGATCACCGGTAGCTGGGACCCTGTTCCCGATGCCGTTGGGCTACTGTTTTTTATATTCTTACATGTTTTTGTTTTTTTATATCAATATTTAAAAATGTAAAGAATCTGTATGAAAATAACGCGAAAACGAACCCGCGGCTACACTCCTACTATACCCTACTCTAGCCTACCCTACTATATCCCACTCTACCCTACTCTACTCTAACCTACACTACTCTAAAGTACCCTTTTAATTTTCATTTTTTTTTTCCATAAGAACCTTCTCCAAACAATAACAAACACAACAAAGATTTAGTGAAATCGGTCCAAAGATGATAAAGGGAAATAGGGATTCTTTTTATATAAATCGATGTATACAAATTATTAATGTGTGTTATTTTTATTATATTATATCACATTTTACTTAAAATTGTCAGTGTTTTCTAATTACCGTGGCATAAGATATTAAACTTTTCTAATTACCGTACTCATAATTTTTTTAAGTCTCAATAACTAGAAAACTACCATTATTTAAAACATGCCTCATTTATTATTGAATTCGTATTTTTTACTAGTTTCATATTTTAATGAGTTTAGGGTAAATCAGTGAAAAATAAAAATGGTTACGGTAATTAGGCAAATAACGCCGAATCGGAGAATGACCGGTCTAAGTTTTCTCTAGCCTGTGCTGTCCCACTGCCGGGCAAAGACCTCCCCCAAGTCCTTCCAGATTTCCTTATCCCTCGCCGCCTCGAACCAACCCTCGTGGTATGCGTCAAGGTCATCGCGCCACATTTCCCGGCCCAGGTCGGTGACGATAAGACAAGCTTTAGCTTATCTATTTTTCCGACAGACAATCTGTTAAAATCTCCCATAATATGATATTATTGTTATGTATATTTAAAAACTAGCGACCGGTTCCAGCAGTTTTCTTAGACAAACGTCTGAATATGAATATTTTCTAAGAAAGTTGAAATTTTTGAGGTGCATGTTTGTAACTCAGAGAACTGGGCGACCCAAAAGTATAATTTTAACAATAAAAATTCTCATAAGGGGCTCGCTAGCTCTAGACACTCTATAGAAATGTCGTGTAATCAAAAACTGTCGAGGTATTATAAAATTATATCTTATTAATTTTTTATAGGTATAAAATAATGTCCTTATATAAACCTATCACCTGTTGATAAATCCTGCCAGCTAGACCCACACGTAAGAAGTGAAAAGCGAAAATTACCTTTGTCAGGCTGTCGAGCAAAACAATTATTAAAAATACTACAATATCATTAAATATACTTAAACCATTAAATGCGACAAAGTCTTTAGATTTAATTATTTAATTTTGCACAGTAGCACAATAATTATTTAGTACAGTATGGGGTTCCTCAGACCTCTACCCTTTAGTCATGGTGACAGTTTGCTTAAAAACACATCTCTGAGTGAATCGCGCATACACAGATTGTATAGGATGGCTCATTTCTGCAAAATAAAAATAGATGTTTGCAGCTTGCTCCCACAAATCGTAAGACATAATGCTATGAAAACAACTGAGACAAGCCTTGCGGAAGCCACGCCAGTAAATTGCCGTATTTTTTCTAACAACAAATGCTGCTGAACTTAGTAGCAATAAATTGTAGGTTATCCCCAAGAAAACAGTTTTATATACGAATTCTAATTTCTTTTTAGGTATTTAGTACTAAATATATCACAATCGCTACTTTTGACATTTTTTAAGAGAATCTGATGCATTTAGTTATGATTTACGCAATCAAAAGCCTTGGAGAGGTCACAAAAGTCAATTCACAAGGGTCAATTGCGGCAGTATCTGAAAGACTATAAAAAAAAACTGGGCTTGACCGTCGCAAACACGTCCATAATATAGCTGTTAGCACCCCGATCTGTTCCAAACGACAAGTTTTGTCTACACGTAGTCCTGTAGACAAAGATAGAGGCAAATGTTAAAAACGAAGCGAGTACTCATATATACTACAACACACACACACACACACATACATTAAATAGGTATACCATTAGACATACATAATTATATTTACAATACAAAATATACAGGTATGCTAGTCTTGTCCATTATTATACATACTTACCTAACATTACACATGTATACTACTTTTTATACATATTTACCTAAATTATATTATTATATAGATTCCGTCTTTGTATTGCAAAAGAGGGCTGTCCGTGCTATATATAATCTCCGCAGCCGCGAATCTCTAAGGGATTTGTTTAAAAGTATTAACATCATGACGGTACCTTGTCAATATATATACGAAAACATAATGTACGTTCGGAAAAATCTTCATCTTTTTAGTAAAATAAGTGACAGGCATAATTTTAATACCAGAAATAAGAACAAATTGGATCAACCAAGTTTTAGATTGTCAAAAGTCCACACTTCTTTTATGGGGTACTGTGTAAAATGCTATAATAAAATACCACTTGAAATTCTCCATCTAAATGAGAAAAAATTTAAAACATGCATTAAGCGCACGCTATGTAATCAAGCATATTATAAGTTAGAAGATTATATCAATGACAAACATGCTTGGCTAAATGCTGGTCCTGCTCCACATACGCTCACAAATTAGAAATTTTAATCATTGGAAGATAGAAAATGTTTCTTGTCCCCTTAATTTTTGACATTAATATTCAAGATCTTTATTATTATAATTTTTATAAGCAATTAAATTTCACTTATTTATATTTATTTACAGTACAAAACTTTGGCTTGTGTAATTTAGATGCATATTTGAGTTTTTGTAAATGTGAGTACGATGCAGTAATTTATTACGATAGTTTTCTACTGACACAAATAGACATGGCGGTTAGGAGCATTGTCATGCTCGCTCAAAAAGTCTCGCTGATGGTGGCGAGTGCGTTGGATCATTCGGTTCCCTTCAAAATGGTTGAGCTAATTGGTGCTGATGTCACGCGTCATGCTCGTGAACGGGCGCTATCAGTTGAGATGGGTCATCTCTTAACTGCCATGACTTTTTATTTTTGACTTTTTATTTTAATTTTGTATTTGATTATTTTGTTATATACTTACATTGTTTTCACATGTAGAAGCACCAAAAAGAAAATGTAACCAAGACTTTGTAAAACATGATATTTTTAAAAAGAGTGTCCGTGGAGTTTCTTGCCTGTTCTTCTCCATAGAGATCTACGTTTTGGAACAGGCAATTAGCGTCACTTTTTCTGACTAACAGACCGACCGACTCTTTGAAAATTCATAAGTACCTGTAAATGGTCTAAGTGAAATAAATGCTTTGAATTTTGAATTTTGAATTTTGAATTTATACACCAACATGTAAATTCGTACACTAATATAATAGACTCACATAAATATTTAATAAGTTTTTAATTCTAAAATCCTTTCTGCGTCCGTTACGCAAGTAGGATTAAAATGTGGGTACTTACCACTCTTATGATATACGCGCCGCACCCGCACCATGTATCTGGTCTGTTGGAATTTCATGTGTGTGTCTTCTCGACACCCGCATGTCACTAACGGGATGCAGCAGAATACCAGCGTCAGGCATTATACCTGGCATATGCTGAGCTGGACTCCCATTTGGTGCAACCACACACACCGCCCAGTAGTACTGTTTTAAGAATCTATGGTCAATTTTTTTTTTAAAGCCAGAACCACATCACCTCCACGCGAATCAAGGAAAACTCGTGTTGTCGCTTTGGAATTTCGGATGGAGTCGAATTTTAATAGTGTGGTTCTGGCTTGTATCGTTTATGTTTTTTTTTTCTCTTTGCTTTTTATTATGTTTTTGTTTATTGCCTGTATGTATTGTGTCTTGTATTGCGCCAAATAAACGCCTTATCTATCTATCTATCAAAAGATTCCTATGGCATTTTGCGCCTTTTCCCCAAATGTTAATAAATATTATACATGGAGAAGTGTGAGTTTCTGTCTGTCTGTCTGTTTGTCCGTCTTTCACTATAAAACGGAGCAACGAATTGACGTGGTTTTTTAGGTAGAGATAGTTGAAGGGACGGAGAGTGATATAGGCTACCTACTTTTGTCTCTTTTGCTGGTTATTTGCATGTTACAAACACCTTCACTTTTCTATAATAGTTTCTATTTTCAGTTCAAACGTATGACCTAATTATATGTTGATTCAACAAATTTACAAATTTTCATAACTTTTTTGTAACGGATAACTAGACAATGGTGAAAACATTTCTGCGAGCAACTTGAAAGTAGCGCTCGCGGCTACGGTCACAGCTTTAACCTAGTCGCAAGCAGATTGAATGATTCATCATTTTGAACTAGGTGTAATAGGTGAGGTCAAAACTGTGGCATGTCGCGAGGCGAGGTGTTCCAAGGGGCTCGGTTCTGGGGCCGCTCCTGTGGAACATAGGGTACAACTGGGCGCTGAGGGGTAAGCTACTGGGAGTGGACCCTACATGTTACGCGAACTGCACGCTGGTCTCTGCCTGAGGACGCTCACACTGGGAAGAAGCGTTGCTCGAAACGGCTGCGGTCTCACAGGTGGTGGGCCATGGCTGGCGTCCAAGGTATTAGGCGCGGCAGGGGCAATGTCAACGCTGCTCACTTATTTGGGGAGCTAGTACCGCTTGCAGGTACGTAAACGTGGGGATCTTGGGACTTGTATGGAACCCCGAGATGGGTTTCTGGCTTGTGTACTGGCGGATCTCCGCCCTGGGATCTGCAAACTAACGTGCTCGCGTCACTGTATCGGTGGCACTAGGAGGCGCAGTGTGAGAACTACTGATGCAGCGGGTGATAGAGCTGCGTCGGTTCTGATGGCGGAATGGTGGGACAAGCTTTTTGACGCCCTACCGCCTTAGCATCATACAGGCGATCCGACCAGTGCTCGATGATTGGTTCGGGAGGAGGTACAGCTCGTAAACGTACACTGACGTTTCGAGCGACGCAGATGCTCTTCTGCGAGCGAGCGCGAACAACTCGGAAATGGTGCTCGTCGGCCGCTGCCCCGAAGCAGTTCGCAAAAATGTTGATAAAAAACAGTAGGTGAATAGTCAGTTAGTTAAATCAACCTTAGATGAATTAATTGAATAAACCGTAGATAATTTCCGCCTGCTGGTTATTTCAATAATAGGTAAAACATTTTTCCTGTTTTGCACCAACAAACACTTCATTATTTTCAAAATTGTAGGCTTGTATATGTAGATAAACGACTATGAATAACATCCAATAAACTGATATGTAAAATTTTAATTAAAGTTAATTTCCGAACTGAATAATATTTACAAACCGTCGCATATTTCTTGTTTCCTGTTATTTATATGGTGATAAAACAGATATTTAAAAAAATCAGCCATATAGTAGGCTATTTTTGAATTATCTTTCGTTACCTTACTTGGCTTCAATATTTGATTTGTGTGTTGACCAAGCAGTCTCCTCGGATTTGATAAAATTTTGCAAAGTCATACCTCTTTTTTTTCGGGGATCCACCAGTGCACAAGCCAGAAGCCCATCTCGAGGTCCCAGGACCATCGATCGCACGATCACCACATTCAACTATCTACAAACGGTACTAGGGTTCCCCAAATTGGTGAAGAGCGTTGACATTACCCCGGCCCCGCCTAATAACTTGGACGCTAGCCATGCAGCCCACCACCTGTGAGACCGCAGACGTTTCTAGCAACGCTTCTTCTCAGTGCGAACTTCCCCGGGCAAAGACTAGCGTGCAGTTCGCTTAACATGTAAGGTCCAGTCCCGGTAGCTTACCCCTCAGTCCCAGTTGTACCCTATGTTCCACAGGAGCGGCCCCAAAACCGAGCCCCGTGGAACACCTCGCCTCGCGACCTGCCACAGTTTCGACCCCTATTACACTCAGTTCGAAATGATGAATCATTCAATCTGCTTGCGACTAGGTTAAAGCTGTGACCGTAGCCGCGAGCGCTACTTTCAAGTTGCTCGCAGAAATGTTTTCACCATTGTCTAGTTATCCGTTACAAAAAAGTTTTTTAAGAAAATTGGTAAATTTGTTGAGTCAACATATAATTAGGTCATACGTTTGACCTGAAAACAGAAACTATTATAGAAAAGTGTGATAGAAAGTAGTAAAGAAAGGTGTTTGTAACATGCAAATAACCAACTAGAAAATTTAATATTTGAGGCATTTATTTTAATGAAAATTTAATAGCTGGCGGTAATTCTAATTGTGTGTGCTCTGGGATAGCTTTTAAATATATTTTTTAATTTTTTTGAAACGGACGATTTTAGAAATCCATCCAGCGCGCAGTATTATTACCTACAAAATGGACAACAAACATAGACATACTAACAAGAGAGTGTAAGTTCGTATCTAATAGTTGGTTGTATTACAAGGGCGCAAAGTAATATTTTTACGGCGAGGGCGTTTTTTGAATCCAGAGCGAAGTGAGGGATTCTAGAGTAGAATCCCGAGCTTTGCGAGGGATTCTTAAATAGAATCCCGAACGTAGCGAGGGATTCAAAGTACGTCGCCCGAGCCAAAAATATATTTTGCGCCCGAGTTATTCACTCTACTTTTCATCACCCCCTATGAGAAAATAAAAGACGCTTTATACTTTATTGTTAAATTATTATTGTAGCTACATTAATAATTTGCTGCAAAACAATCATGCAGTAGTTTGCGCGTTTTATTTCTATTTAAGTTTTTTTTTAATTCAGCCGCGGCGTGACTATGGTATTGGCCGTCGTACCAGCCATTCATTATTTGCGTTCAATTCTTTGGTGCTGCTGAGCATTAAGACGTTCCAATTTTTAGGCGCACTTTTAGCAGGGCGTAAAACATGCATAGACGCTCCAAATTTAAAAAGTGCGATTAAAAGTTACTTTTAGGCGCACTTTTTTAATTTGGAGCGTCATTATTGCCCGCTGAAAGTTTCTTATAGAAAACACCAACTTTCGGCGTACTTAAAGGGGAACAAAGTCGTCTTTTTCGAATAGGTGGGATGAAAAATATAATTGCGACGGGTAACAACAAAGGCACAGGAGATTATTTAACTACATATTACTATCATCAAATTAAAATTATTTTTTATAGTTCACTGTTAGTCGGGTTTTAACGCGCACGTACCTTATTATTTATTTTTCGCTTGAAGTTTGACTTGACTTGACCTGCCATAGTCATGGCAGGTGTGTGCATGTACGTGCGCGTTAAATCTCGACTAACAGTGAAGTATATATGCAAAGCGAAAGTTTAAAGTATATTTTATTTATTTTTTCCTTTCTTTCAGACATTGCCATATCTGCAGGAGATGTTATAGAATTTTACACCAACGGAACCAAAACAAACGCTGTACAATTCAAATCACGAAACCTCACAGCGTTAGCTTACGATGAAGTGCACAACATGATGCTGTTCGTCGACAAACAGAACGACAGTGACTCTATATGTGGATATAACTTATCTTCCATAGACATTACATGTTTTGTCAAAAGAAGCGGTGGTAACATTCACGCCCTTGCCTTCGACCCGGTTACAGAATTATTGTTTTTTACGGATACCAATGAAAAAAGCATTAATTGGATTTCATTGAAAACGAGTGCGCGTGAGGAGTTAATGCCTTACGGAAACCCCTTAATGAAGATGAATGACCGAACCCCCACGGATATTGCCCTGGATAGCTGTAATGGGTACGTTGACAACATGATAAATAAATAAATAGATACATAAAAAAAATAAAAGGCTTGGAAATACTCGTAGCGGCCAGTTAGACAGGCACAGTACGGTCAGTGACAGAGAAAACGAAAACCCGGAGAGGTTCCTTTTCACTAAAGCTGACGTACATATTGCAACCATTTTTAACCGACTTCAAAAAAAAAGTAGGTTCTCTGTTCGACTTGTATGTATGTATGTTTGTCCGCGATGATCTCACGTTTGGCTGAACCGATTTTGATGCGGTTTTTAGCAAAGTGTTTGTTACATTCTGGGGAAGGTTTTAGTATATATCACTAATGGATATCCCGTGACGTTGCCCGCATAAATCGCGTTTTGCTTTCTTGGATTGTAGATTTTCAAAGACGATGGTATGTTGGACCGCGATTATCACGCGTTTAGCTATACCGATTTTGATACAGTTTTTGAAAAGTCTTTGTTACATTCTGTGGAAGGTTTCAGTATATAACACTATGCATATCCCGTGATATTGCGCGCATGGTGCCGTTTTATAAGCAGTTTTATTTTGAATTTTACTCTAAAATGTAGTCAGACATTGGGACTATAACTAAAAAGTAAATAATAATATAAAGAGAGAGAAAAAAAATAACTATTTCGGAAGTCGGTGGCAACACAAATCGACCGGCAGAAAAGAAGCCACCGACTTCCGAAATAGTTATTTTTGTGCGTTTGGTTTTTGAAGTCAGTTATCTTTTTTTTGGAAAAAAACTCTTTATTTCTTTGATGTATGATATTACGTTATTAATCCATACTAATATTATAAATGGGAAAGTGTGTCTGTCTGTCTGTCTGTCTGTCTGTCTGTCTGTCTGTCTGTCTGTCTGTCTGTCTGTCTGTTTGTCTTTCTTTCACGGCAAAACGGAGCGACGGATTGACGTGATTTTTTAAATGGAGATAGTTGAAGGGATGGAGAGTAACATAGGCTACTTTTTGTCTCTAAAATTGCGAGAAAGATAGAAGTAAAACAACAATTCCATTTTCCCATATAAAAGTAGTCCATGTTCTGTTGGATGTCGTTGTCATAGTAACCGGCAAATCAAGTGTCAAAACAGTTACAACCATAGAGGTTACAACCCGTCAAACCTGACACAAATAAGTAATGTTTAATTGTTTTCAAAATCTCAACAAAAAGGCGTGTAATATGCTGTAAAAAATAATACTGTAACAGCTGTTGTCGCTACACATTTTAACGAATATTAGAGTTTGACATTTAATTGTTTAGAGATAGATATGTAATTATTCTGATGTCAGTGGAATTGATGATTTTAGTGTTAGTCGATTTATTTGCTTAAAAGACCTGTGTCAGAGTTAAAGTACGCTATTTTTTTAGGCTGTCATTACTGACACTTAGGCTGAATTGTTCACTTTTTTGGCGGATGCAGCGTGAACAACATCTCTTCGGTTATCACTGACAGTTGTTTTTATGTTTTGAGGTTATAATACCGGTAAACGTGTTAAGTCAATTGTATGTAAAATATTTGATTAAATATTATATGGCAGTTATTTAGTGTTCCTTTGCCAAGTTCTTACACAGCTTTTCTTATTACCAACGTACAAAAATAATATTAAGATAAAAAAAATATCTAGATTTAAAATATTTACTAGCCTTCGCCCGCGTGGATGTCGAACTTCTACCTACTATTTTAACCCTTTAGGGCTATTTTTTATATTCTTCACAAAGAATAAACCCTCCAAGTTTAATGTATTTAGTTAGTTATTGTTATATATTAACAAACACGTTGATATCAGGCAGTGAGTTTACTATTATATACATACTAGATGACCCGGTGAACTTCGTATCACTTACCTATTAATGTAAACAAAATTTATTTAAACCATATCACCTTTATTCATAAAAGATTTGTATCGATTCCCCCCCACCCCCCCCCCCCCCCACATTATCACAATCTAGATTCACGTGTATATGAGTGGCCTAATAGTTGTTTAGTAATCTGGCAATACTGTCATTGTCGCTGTCACCTAACTTTTGAAGAAAAGATCGTTGAAAGGAGATGGCCATACAAAAACAAAAAAAATATTAAAAGCACCATTATTTAATCAATACATATAATAAAATCATTATATAATAAAATCAATCCATACTAATATTATAAATGGGAAAGTGTGTCTGTCTGTCTGTATGTTTGTCTTTCTTTCACGGCAAAACGGAGCGACGAATTGACGTGATTTTTTAAGTGGAGATAGTTGAAGGGATGGAGAGTAACATAGGCTACTTTTTGTCTCTTTCTAACGCGAGCGAAGCCGCGGGCAAAAGCTAGTATTGTTATAAAGAATCGTATGTCTCAGAGTTAAAATGCGTAAGCAGTTTAATTAACTCTGAGTTTGTTTGTTTAGCTTTTATGGATTTTTAAAAAGAAAATAAAAGCATTCAATTCAATTCACTCCAATTCCTATTGTAAGTAGTTTCTATTCGAAATAAATTATACTCAAAAACCTTACATCAATATTTATTGGGAAGCTAGATTATAATTAAAAGTATTAATAATTCAATTTACAGATATCTTTACTGGATTTCGAAAAACGATAAAAACATAATTGAGAGAGCTCAATTCAATGGATCCAATAGAAAGTTATTAAATCCAGATTATTACACATTTAGCTTCGCTATTGACCAAAATACACAAAAAATGTATTTTTTTGATGGTCGTGATGTTTCTAAGTATTTTAATAGTGCAGACTTTGATGGAGGTCTGTTCAGCTATGATTCAATGCCCAGTGGCAATCAAAAAGCATTGACCGTCTCAAAAGACTACTTATACTGGATGAACAGTAGTGTGAGCTACCAAAGCGTTTGGCAAATGCCAAAGAACCCAATAAAGATTACAGAAATTAAAGAGTTTGGTAGATTCTATAACAACGGTCGTATCGATATAGCAACTACAAGCTAAAAGATCAAATTCAAGGAATTCCTAATTGCGAAGCACTAACTAATGTAAGAAAGAATAACTTTGATGGACAGATTCATGCTCATGGTATGAAAGTTAATGTACAATCAGTTTGTGACAGTTATTGTTTGCGCGGTAACTGTAGTTACAATGGTGAAGGTCTTCCTAAATGCAGGTAAAACATATTTTATTAATTGTTTAACTCAATTATACTAGCTATTTCACATATTCGTTACTTCACTATTTCAGATGTAATACCGGATATCATGGAGAAAGATGTGAAATGAACGCATGTCATAATTACTGCCTGAACAACGGCACCTGTTCTTTAAATGAAATGGATGACCCAGTCTGTCAATGTGTAGGAGATTATAATGGTGACAGATGTGATGTACCCGACTGTCTCAACTATTGTATTCAAGGCTCCTGTAGTTTCGATGATCAGGGTCGTCCTAAATGCAGGTAAAACATATTTCATTTTAATTGTTTATGTACTAACTAGCTTTTGCCCACGGCTCCTTTTTTCAGACTTCTATCCCTTATACACCCCATTAGTGGATACTCACTTTTCATAAAGAACGCACCCTCTGGCTTTCATGTCTCTAGGACCAGCGGTTTGGGCTGTTCGTTGAAATGTCATCCAATAAGTTTACAATTTTAAATTAAATACAAGAGATTTTTAAAAGGATCTTGAAGCACTCAACTCCTCTTGCGGATTCCATATTTATATATAAATTATGACACTGTTTCACATTTTTATTATTTCAGTTGTAATGCGGGTTATTCTGGGATGCGATGTGAAGTGAACGTGTGCTTGAACTACTGTCTGCACGGCGGTGCCTGTTTCCTGAGCGAGGAGGACGCGCCAGTTTGTCGCTGTGTGGGAGGTCACGAGGGAACGAGATGTGAAGCTGTCACTCATCACTCTGTCACCAACACCACCTCCTCTGGCTCTACGTACTACTCAGCTGGAAGAAACGTAACCCTGGCTGATTTACTGGCAAATTGGAGAAAACCTACGAAAGTTACCGTAACTGTTGAAGTTTAATTGTTTGAAAAAGAGTGTTGTAAAAACTTTTATCGGGTCCACCCTTTATAGCAGAACTTTTTACGTCATAATTTTATTTTGCATAACAACGTATAGCATAAACCTCTTTTCGCAGAAAATCGTTTGGCATACACTCATTTACCATACACCGAAACCCATAATTTTGTGAGTCAGAATCATCTTTAGGCATAAACTTCATATCCATAATAATCAATAAGTATAACCATCATATCGTAAAAAGTTCACAACCAGAATCATCTTTTGGCATATATTTTATATCCATAATAATCAAAAGTAGAACCATCATATCGCAGAAAATTAACAGACAGAATCATCTTTTGGCATGCATTTCATATCCATAATTTAAAGAACACTATTTTTATTCGCCACATTACGATCAAGCATGCAGCAAGCATGCAACATGCAGCAGGCGTTGGCTTCTGTCACCAGGGCTTGGAAACCGGAAAAAATTTCGAACCGGTTAACGCCTAAGTACATAGAGAACTATGCTTTTCGGTTTCGTTCTACCCTTAACCAAAATTAAACGGTTTGAAGCTAAAAACGTTCGTAAATAGGTTTTGTTCAATTTACCGGTTTTAAACGGTTTTATTGCCTACCTCCAATGCGCAAACGTGCCTTCCGGAAGCGGACGCCGCGCGTCACTCGGCTCTTGCGGATTAAACCGGTTAATAAGGGTTCTTAATAACGTTCTTTTAACGTTTCGACTCCGAACGAAATAAAAGATAAAACCGATTAATAACGTTTAATAACCGGTTATTTTCAAACCGGTTCCAAGCCCTGTCTGTCACGGCTCCGGCGCTGCGGGGCTCCGGCGCGGCGGTCCCACGCGAGCTAATCGTCGCAGATGGTTTTACGCCCACCCCCTGCTCCTCAGCTCGCGGGCCGCCTCGCCCTTCCGCGCCTTCGCGGGTTTAGATTACACTCTAGGGGTAGGGCAGACAAGACTACGTGAAGTCGGTTTTGCAGCGATTCATTTCTGTCACTAACTTTTGTAGCACACCATAGTGATTTTTTAAAACAATATTTTTTTTTCAATATGACTAATAAAATTATTTCTATTGAAATTCTGTGATCTTCGTAGTATGCTAAGTCAAATTATGCCAAATTATCGGCGCTCTAAATAAACGTTATGCTAAACGAAATTATACAAAACTAGCAAACGCGGGGTTATTACCTATGAAACAGCAATGAGCAATATTTGCGCAGTGATCGCGCGATCACCGCGCAATCGTCAAAAAAAATCGTATTATGTATGAACCGATTGCTAATCGCTCGCTGATTGTTCTAATGCACTTATTGCTACGATGACGATAAAGTAGCAATCGCTGGAACTAATTAAATATTATCACCTTTAACAAAAAAAAACTTAACTTTGCTCTTAAAAACCATACTAAATACGAAACCACCAAACGAAAAATGCATACTTTAGTTAACTGATTGCTCCACAGAGGCAGCACTATCGCTAGATTGCTATTTGACGTGACGTATTTTGAATTGACGTTTGAGCAGCAAAAGCCACCAGATGGCTTCGTTTTTTGTAACTTTTTTTTTCTTTGCTATACTTAAACCTCACGGAGCCCGAGACCTTTCCAACGAATGCAAAACCGTGGAAATCGGTTCGTGCGTTCTAGAGTTATAGCGTCAGGACGGAAAACCCGACTTATTTTTATATAGTAGATTGTAACTCTGACAAAGGTAATTATGCCCTATACAATTCTGCCATCCTAAAAGTATCCCATTTTAAATTCGGACATAAAAACATTAGGCCAGTAAAATCAGTAAAAATCAGTAAAATCAATTATATTAAATATTTTTTATACCTTAACAATGGTGCCGATTCTCTTGTGCTCAAACTAACGTAAATTTAAGTTAAGAGCATCTTACTCTTTCCATTTAATTATGAAAAGGACAGAAGATCAAATATTAGTTAAGTCCTGTCAAATTTAGACACTGCACTCCATAGATAATTTAGACGCAATTTAAAAACATGGCGTCTAAATATACGTCAATTTTCATCAGGCGCTGTCTAATTTGACAGGATTAAACTAAAATGTATCTTCTGTCTTTTTCTTTAAGAAATGGTAAGAGAAAGATGCACTTAACTTAAATTTACGTTAGTTTGTGCCTATGAGAATCGGCACCAATGTTCGTTTAAAAAAGTTTATGCCAAGTGAGTTATGCCAAATAGGTTTTGGAGCAACAAGTTTCTGCCAGATAAAGGGCACCCACTTTTATCATAGCAAATTAATGATTAATTAATTAAAAATATATTGTACTTTTTCAAATCAAGCGACAGCCTTTTTAAGTACTATACCTACATCTACTAGACCGATTCTAACGGAACTTTTTACTTTGTACACATTGAGTTACTGTAATAATAATATATTACGCTGTCTTGAACTTTGCCTTATGATGAAATCAGCGCAACTCCTCAATAGTTCTCCTGAAAATGGTTACAGTATTTGGTTGGTTTTGTTTTGTTTCGTGATGGCCCAGTGGATAAGGTGCCCGCCTCCCGTGTAAGAGGTTGTGGGTTCGAATCCGGGCAAGTACCAAAGTGACTTTTTCAATTAATATGTACTTTCTAAAGACATCACAGACATCCCGTGCCTCGGAAAGCACGTTAAGCCGTTGGCCCCGGTTGTCATTCGTAGAACTTTGACAGTCGTTACTGGTAAAGCCATAAAAGTCTGACCAGTCTAACCAAAGGGTATCGTGTCGCCCAGTTTCTTGGTAGTGGAGGTCTGATAGGCAGTCGCTCCACGTAAAACACGGATATCCAGCTGAATCTGGTTAGGCTAGAAGCCGACTCCAACGTAGATGGGAAAAGGCTAGGCAGATGATGATGGTTGGTTTTGACAAATTAAGTACATACTGGACCACCACGATATTAATCGTTCGGTTACATTTTGCAAAAATCGCTTACTCGCTTACTTCAACTGCAGTTGCCAGTGTCGACAGCTGAAGTTGGCTCTGTCGACAGAAAAGTGCTGCTCGTCTGTACGAGGCCTAAAGAGTTTTCACAAAGTAACGGTAGCCCGCGAAATTCAAATTTTCGAACGTCTTTTGCAATTTGCCGCGCGGTGTATGGTGAGTGATGAATGTATGATTCTAATTCTGTAACTGAAATACTAAATACCTATTACGGCCGTGAATTAATTTTGTTCAATGTACAGCCTGACAAGTGACAATGACCGGCAAATTGCAAAAAACATACGAAAATTTGAACTTCGCGGGCTACCGTGAGGTATCCCCCTTAATACTTAGTATAACTATATAAGGATTAATTGATTCTTCGACCTATGTGTCTACCTACAGACTCCTTCTAGAAACACCTCTCATTACTCATACTACGCATTTTGTAAAAGTTCAAATACTTACTTTTGACGTGACAACGTCTTATAAATTGGTTTGCCGGGTGACACTTCAAGAAACTGCGTTACGCTCCGCTCACGTTATGCGCTCACAATGAGAGCGAGTGAGAGGCACGCGTCCCTTCCACTCGGGCATTTGTCACGTAAAACTTTCGCCCGTATACCGACTTTACAGGCAACCAATTTTTTTAAATATAACCTCTGGTTTTACTGGCCTTCGTTCATCGAAAAAATTAGAAATGCCATTAGTATTTCTTTTTTGAAATAATAAAAAGGCCTTTGGATATAACAGCCAGTTTTGAATGCAAGTTTGAAGATTTGAATTGAGTTTACACCAATAAATGTTCTAGACACAATTTCTATAAAACCTCTTTTAATTTCAGCCCAATAAATTCAGTTCATTTTCAATCCATACTAATATTATAAATGGGAAAGTGTGTCTGTCTGTCTGTCTGTTTGTCTTTCTTTCACGGCAAAACGGAGCAATGAATTGACGTGATTTTTTGAGTGGAGATAGTTGAAGGGATGGAGAGTAACATAGGCTACTTTTTGTCTCTTTTTAACGCGAGCGAAGCCGCGGGCAAAAGCTAGTTTGCTATAAAATTTGATTTTTAGTTGCTTTGAAATCAATAAATAGATAGTCAACTGAGTTGTTATTTTAGTGACGTCATAAGTTGCCATTGCCTTGCAAAATCTATAGAGGAATTGCGTTTTGACGGCTCATAAAAAGTACGTCAATTGATAATGGTGCAAAATACCCAATTCTGTTTAGTGAGTTCTATTAAATGGGAATACCTATTTGCTTATCCTACTATTATTATAAAATTAACGTGTTTGTTACTCTCTCACGTAAAACAATTGAACGTGAAACTTTGCAGTTATGTATAGCTTAAACGTCAGAATAACGAATAGGCTATGTAACATCACGTTATGATCCACGGGAGCGAGTAGTAAGCGAAGATCTGATATAATAACACGGATAAAACTGCGGGGGCAACTACAAATAGGGTACACAACAAATAGATAAGTCTTAATTGAATCTATATTAATATAATAAAGTAACGGAGTTTCTTTTTTTTTAACCTGTTGGTCTTTTGGATCATTACATTACTATAGGAGTACCAGAAAGGCAAGTACCAATGTGACTTTTTCAATTCATATGTACTTTCTAAAGTTTATCTTGGACATCACTGACATCCCGTGCCTCGGAAAGCACGTAAAGCCGTTGGTCCCGGTTGTCATTCGTAGAACTTTGACAGTCGTTACTGTTATCGTTAGCCAGAAACTCTGACCAGTCTAACCAAGAGGTATCGGGTCGCCCAGTTACTGGGTTGTGGAGGTCAGATAGGCAGTCGCTCCACGTAAAACACCGGTATCCCGCTAAATCCGGTTAGGCTGGCAGCCCACCCCAACATGGTTGGGAAATAGGCTAGGGAGATGATGAGGTGTACCAGAAACTGATGACAAAAATGGTAAATAAAATATGATGAGAGCAACACTGGGGAAAATGAAATGTAATGACGTCCTCCATTATGGAGGCCATACACGCTAGGTTTTGCATGATGGTTATAACTGTGCATGCAAAACCGACAAGCATAACCGAGTTTACATGCACCGATAACTGTACAGTTTAATCACATACACGCTAGGGCTTGCCTGTCGGTTATGCATGCACGGCTAAAACCATCATGCAAAACCTAGCGTGTATGGCCTCCATTATATAAGTTTTATTTGTTGGGTTATCTGGTGATTATTTTCAAAATTGGTCCCGTTGTATAGATACTAAAATTGTATGTCTAAATTAGTTTTAATTTTTAAACTAATTAGATCGTTCCTTTTAAATTATTTAGTTTTAAGCTTGGTTATTAAGAGAATAGGTTGTAATATAATTTCTTTTAAATTGTTATTGTGACGTATTAGATAAATAAAGATATAGTCGTGAACGCCGGACGCACGGGGTGGGGATGGCACTTGCTAGCTGTCAGCCGTGCCGTGCGGACGTGCGATCACGACCACTAAATTACTGAGTGTTGTTTCAATTAAAACCACCCTAACACTTACCCCAGTGACAGTGGACGTCACACGTGGCGACGAGTCTTTGGGTGAGTGTTTTTTTACAAAAAGGGAAAAGAGAGACGGAACAGTTCAGTGCAGTCTGTGTACCTAGATATTGCAAATAATAATTGATAAGTGCCTATGGTTGCTTCGCTGTGTGTGGTGTTTCGTGGTACCGGTTTGTTGTGATAGAAACAATGTGTGCAAGCTACAAATAACCTATATCTAATAATCCGTTGAAGTAATTACATGTTAAAATCGGTCACGTTATACACGTTATTACCTACATCAATTTTCGGGTCTACGTGCGTGCATTAAACCGATACTAAATAATTATCTTATGTAGGTATGTTTTTAAAGTAAGTGAATACTTTATTCCTATATATATTTACAAGGGAAGCGACATCGCGGTAGGCCGAGGCGGAGATGGCGGGACGAACTAGACTCCTTCGATAAAGACTGGTCCCAAAAAGCTTTATGCAGAGAGAGGTGGAAAGAGAGTCGGGAGGCCTTTGCCCTGCAGTGGGAAAGTTTAGGCTTATAATAATAATAATAATAATAATAACTAGAGTGAGACTATTCCCACCATTACTATTAACCATTTTCAGGTACTTATGTACCTGAAAGTGGTTTACATGAATAAAGAGATTTGAGGTTTGAAGTTCATAACTTAATGTTTTCAAACGTAGCCTATCGATTTCTTCCATTACAAAACTTGTAAGTGGTAAATTTTATTGATCACTACCTGATATTCTAAATTATAACTAAGTAACAAACTGTAAGGAATATGTTTCCCTTAATATTATAATTGGAACTCGTTTCACACTTTTTGTATAACCTTATTATCCCACGTCAATAACATATCACGGTGTGGGTAGGTACCAACGCACATACTATGCACAGCAATAGACCGGTAGGCACGTGAATGCTTCATCTAGTGATATTTTGATACTAGTTATTGCACTGGGCGGGTTCTCTCTTCGCCGAGTAGTAAGTCTAAAAGACTGGTACTAAGCAAACAATAATACAAACAATATATTTACAGTCGTGATTTTCGATGAGCCAAAACAAGTGAAATAATAATAACAGTTATTACTATTATGTATATCAAAGAAAGACAAGGCTTAAATATGCATTTATTTACAAGTAGTAAATTGACAATGTCAATTGGTACTAACGAGAATTATTGAGGTTGTGATGTTACCGACTTGAAGTCATCTCGTGTTCTTGGTTATAAGAACACGTGTATGATCTCCATACTATAATTTAATAACCGTACAATTGTCATTTAAACTGAAATATTATTTTCAAACTGGACATTAGCAGAAATCACCGAAAATTCGGTGGATTGCCATAACAATTATAAAAGTTGAAGTTATCGACTTATCCGTGAACTGATTGATGCCAGGAATAGTTCCCATTTTGCAAGAAAACTAAACAATTACTTTTATGTATATTTTGAGAAATGCGACATTTATGTAAGAATTTATTATTAAAAAAATATAATAATAACAATTAGAGTTTATTGTTTTATGTGTTATTTTCCATTTATGGCACTGTAAGGCACAGTAACTTATTACTTATTACTGTAAATTCTCTTTGTGCAATAAATAATACCTATGTAGGTATAGTATGTACTATAACTGTATGTTGTCACAAGGAATAAAATAAAACACGGTCTGTTTTAATGACCGTATTACAATTAAGGCAAAGATTAAATATCAAGAATATTAAAATTATTGCAATTCGCTGATGAGTAGGTGCATCTACATACTCAACAGTAAACTGACTGGGTCAGTTGGTGTTAACAAAGTAATGATTAGACACTAGTGACTGATGATGCAGTGGTGCTAAAGACAATTTTGAAACTAGTAGTAACTGATGATGCAGTGGTACTAAAGACAATTTTGAAACTAGTAGTAACTGACGATGTCAGTGGTACTAAAGACAATTTTGAAACTAGTAGTAACTGATGATGTCAGTGGTACTAAAGACAATTTTAAAACTAGTAGTAACTGATGATGTCAGTGGTACTAAAGACAATTTTGAAACTAGTAGTAACTGATGATGTCAGTGGTACTAAAGACAATTTTGAAACTAGTAGTAACTGATGATGCAGTGGTACTAAAGACAATTTTGAAACTAGTAGTAACTGATGATGTCAGTGGTACTAAAGACAATTTTGAAACTAGTAGTAACTGATGATGTCAGTGGTACTAAAGACAATTTTAAAACTAGTAGTAACTGATGATGTCAGTGGTACTAAAGACAATTTTAAAACTAAAGACAATTTTAAAACTAGTAGTAACTGATGATGTCAGTGGTACAAAAGACAATTTTAAAACTAGTAGTAACTGATGATGTCAGTGGTACTAAAGACAATTTTAAAACTAAAGACAATTTTAAAACTAGTAGTAACTGATGATGTCAGTGGTACTAACGTGAAACCTCTGTCGCACGTCGCCCCAAAAAGTCCCAGATACCACCTCTCGAGACCTTCGAATGCAAAGGCGACCCTGTTTCTGTGGTTTTGCGCTGGGAAAAGTGGAAGCAAGGGCTAGACATTTTCCTGTTTGCGTCAGATACAACCGATTCTGAAAAGAAAAAGGCTACCTTACTTCACTTAGGTGACGATCTGACTCTTGACAAAATTAAGTATTGCTATATAAGCTAGTGGTAGCTAGTGCTATAGAGGCAGTGGACCGCAAACTTACTAACTATAATCAAGAATCCAAAATGCCACTATTAGTAGAATCGAGCAAAAACCAAGGCCTTAGAGAATACAGTATGTTCATTATGTGGTAGCACACAACATTCTGAGTAGAGTAATGTTTGCCCAGCTAAAGTCAAACAATGTTTGAAGTGCAGGTTTGTCGGGCATTTCAGGAATAAATGTAAAACATGGGCAAGCAAGAGAAAACCCCCAATTCCAAACACAAACTAACATCCAAACAAAATTCAAAATTCAATATTAAAAATTCAAAGCATTTATTTCACTTAGACCATTTACAGGCACTTATGAATTGTCAAAGCGTCGGTCGGTTAGTCAGAAAAGAAAAGTGACGCTAATGCCTGTATCAAAACGTAGATCTCTATGGAGAAGGACAGGCAAGAAAGTCCACGGACCTAAAAAAAAAAAAAAAAAAGTTTCACAGAATCTTGGTTACATTATTTTTTGTTGCTTTTACATGTGAAAACAATGTAAGTATGTAACAAAATAAACAAAAACAAAAAAAAAAAAAGTCATGGCAGTTAAGAGATGACCGATCTCAACTGACAGCGCCCGTTCACGCGCATGATGCCTGGCATCAGCACCATTTAGCTCAACCATTTTGAAGGGAACCGATTGATCCAACGCACTCGCCACCATCAGCGAGACTTCTTGAGCGAGCATGACAATGCTCCTAACCATGTCTATTTGTGTATGCAGTAAACTATCGTAATAAATAACTGCATCGTATTCAAATTTGCTTCTAAAATTACACAAACCAAAGTTTGGTACTGAAAATAAAAATAAATGGGTGAACTTGAATTACCTATAAAATAATAATAATAAACGCAAGACATCACGCTATGAAAATAGCTAAAAGAGACTTGACCGCGGTATCTACGTCGGTTAATTGCTGGATTTTTCTGACAGCGAAAGCAGCTGAACTTAACCGCACTGTAAGAGATGTTATGTGAGGGCCTTACTGCAGCTTTGAGTCGAGCGTTATCCCCAAGAAAACCGTTTATTCAACGAATTCTAGTACATCCTTATTCAATACAACATTACGTTCAGTACTTCTAACATTCCGTAAAGTAAATCTTATGCATTTCGTTTTTTCATTTCGTACTAAATTATTTACAGTAAACCAGTTATGAACCCTAAGCATAGCGTTATTTACGTCATCGTGGTGTTGTGCACATCTATTCACTTTAAAAATCAGCGAAGTGTCATCAGCAAATAACACCATTTGAGGTTGGTTTTTCAGCAAACTTGGTAAATCATTATATAGATTGAAAAAAAAAGGAAAGGACCCAATATTGATCCTTGCGGTGCTCCCATTTTTAAGTTTAAGCCCAGTGAATTTACACCATTAATTTGAAACTGCTACAGTCGATCATTCAGATAGGATTTTACTGAACTAAGCGCTAATTTCCTGAGCCCGTAATGCTCAAGTTTTAAAAGAAGTGTTTCATGACTCACGAAATCGAAAGCCTTGGAGAGGTCGCAGAAAATGCCGTCTTGCGACTCTTCCCATGCTGTAAAAATGTGTTTAATTAAAGTGACACCAGTGTCAGTAGTACAACGTCCTCTGGTGAAACCATACTGTTCATCATATAAGATATGATTGCAGTTAAAATTACTAAGCATCTGGTTAAACATGATTTTTTCAAATACTTTACTGAAAACCGGCAAAACAGACACGAGCCTATAATTATTAGCGTCTTTGCTACCTCCGGATTTAAATAGTGGGATTACTTTGATGTGCTTCATTTGATCCGGGAAACTCCTTGATTTATACACAAATGAAAAATAAGCTAAGCATGGGGCTATTTTCTCAATAACCGATTTACACACATTAGTAGACATGCCCCATAGATCTTTAGTAGCCTTGATTATCAGTTGCTTAAAGGCCTTTACCACAACTACATGGTACAACATACATGTTGAAATTTGAATTCCTTGTGCCTGGATTGACGGTGCAATTGATTTTCGAGGTCCGCTACCGAGTGGGCATTATTTATTTGTAATAGTTGATTACTTCAGTAGATACAAAGAGATTAAGGTTATGAAAACAATAACATCTGCTGAAACTATGAAAATATTAAAAGAGTTTTTCTTGATTAGGAACACCATCTAGTATAACCGCTGACAACGGGAAACAATTTGTCAGCGCAGATTTTAGGTCATTTTGTCTCGAACTTGGTGTAAAAATACATTTTACAATTCCATACGCCCCTCAACAAAACGGAGAAGTTAAGCGGCAGAACAGGGACATTCTAAAACGTCTTCGCACAAGCCAAAGTCAAATTGGCAAGAAGACTTATTGTTGTATTTATCCATGTACTATCGACAAAATTGAATCATGACCCATTTCGACGACAAATCGTTTGAAGCTGTCAAAATAATAAGACTAGACGTGTGACATTTTTAATACATGTTTACGCTATTGTCGACCTAATTTATTGTCGACATAATTGTATTTAAATGTCTGTAGGATAATAAGCTTATGGTGGGTCATGATTCCATTGGGTCGATGGTACGGTCGCGGTCTGAAAAGGGTTACCAATTTTGAAAGTACATTCTATATCACACTTTTTTCATTAAAATCTAAAATGCCATATCATGTTACTTGTTACCTTTAGGAAGTTATTGTGCAAAATGACACAACGAGAACAACAAAGACGTTACTAAGCAACGGCTTCGGCTTAGCCATGTTTCGTCTCTATCGTGCACTTGACGTTTGGCAGTTGTGTAACAGTGACAGGTATAGTGCCAAAGTCAGTGCTTAGTAACGTCTATTTATCTCGCCATAAGTGACGACGAAACTCTTTTCTTAATTTGTGGAATTGACATTTGTCAAAAAATATCGTTTGACCGTCGTTTAGACAAGAGTAAAATTTTACGAAATATTTTTATTCAAATCGAAATAAAATTAACCCTGGAGCAAGGGGCAATCTTTGAAAACGGACATAGTTTTATATCATTAGTGCCTTATCACGAAAATTCATTATAACTATTGTGATTTACTGTGAGGTTATATTAGATCATGGAAATTATTCAGGAAGAAGTGATGCTGTCTACTACGTAGTGTATCCTGCAACAGAATTCTTTCACATTAATTACGTTCAAGATAATGCACGGATACACCCAGCTTGTGCTACTATGGCGTGCTTCATTCTGCACCGTGAAATTATTCATCTCATTCAATAGCCCGCTCGGTCTGCTGATTTAAACTCAATAAAAAATTGTGAGGGCTTATGGATCAGCGCTGGAACTGACAAAATGAAAGAAATCCTCATAGATCACGCTGTGCTCGAGTGATACCAGAAAATGATACCAGAAATACTGATATATGCGCGTATCTTGTTGCATCTATGCACTAGTCGTAACTGCGGAGTAATGTTATACTAGATATTGAATAAAGATTTTTTAAGATTTGATTTATTATTTCCTTATTCTTATTTAAAAAAACTATTATACTACTATTATAATTGCGAAAGTAACTATCTGTCTGTTGTCTTGCTTTTGCGCCAAAACTACCGAAACGGGTACACAGATAGTCTATAGCCTAAGCAAGGGCATAGGAAAGTTTTTATTTAATTCCAAGGGAACGGGAACTACGCGGGTAAAACCGCGGGGGACAAATAGTATTTAATAAAGATTTTGTTCAGTGTTTTTTTATATTCAAAAAACTAAATTAGTCATAGCTGCAAAGTGATGTTATACCAAATATTGAATAAAGTTTTTTTTAAACTTTTATTTATATTATGTCTTCATATTCTTATTTAAAAAAATAATTGTTTTTAAAAGTAGGTTTTCTGTATATCAAACCTTTATAGTAGTCAGTACATTACCTATAGCGATTGATTGTCATATCATTAGAGAAAATAATCTGTGATCAATCAAATTATCATGAAATAGACATTTAGAACTTGTTGCCTCAATGTGTGCATGCAATTGTGATCCTTATGGTGGTAAAAACTTTCAGACCGTGACCGTACGGTCGCGGTCTGAAAAGGGTTACCAATTTTGAAAGTACATTCTATATCACACTTTTTTCATTAAAATCTAAAATGCCATATCATGTTACTTGTTACCTTTAGGAAGTTATTGTGCAAAATGACACAACGAGAACAACAAAGACGTTACTAAGCAACGGCTTCGGCTTAGCCATGTTTCGTCTCTATCGTGCACTTGACGTTTGGCAGTTGTGTAACAGTGACAGGTATAGTGCCAAAGTCAGTGCTTAGTAACGTCTATTTATCTCGCCATAAGTGACGACGAAACTCTTTTCTTAATTTGTGGAATTGACATTTGTCAAAAAATATCGTTTGACCGTCGTTTAGACAAGAGTAAAATTTTACGAAATATTTTTATTCAAATCGAAATAAAATTAACCCTGGAGCAAGGGGCAATCTTTGAAAACGGACATAGTTTTATATCATTAGTGCCTTATCACGAAAATTCATTATAACTATTGTGATTTACTGTGAGGTTATATTAGATCATGGAAATTATTCAGGAAGAAGTGATGCTGTCTACTACGTAGTGTATCCTGCAACAGAATTCTTTCACATTAATTACGTTCAAGATAATGCACGGATACACCCAGCTTGTGCTACTATGGCGTGCTTCATTCTGCACCGTGAAATTATTCATCTCATTCAATAGCCCGCTCGGTCTGCTGATTTAAACTCAATAAAAAAATTGTGAGGGCTTATGGATCAGCGCTGGAACTGACAAAATGAAAGAAATCCTCATAGATCACGCTGTGCTCGAGTGATACCAGAAAATGATACCAGAAATACTGATATATGCGCGTATCTTGTTGCATCTATGCACTAGTCGTAACTGCGGAGTAATGTTATACTAGATATTGAATAAAGATTTTTTAAGATTTGATTTATTATTTCCTTATTCTTATTTAAAAAAACTATTATACTACTATTATAATTGCGAAAGTAACTATCTGTCTGTTGTCTTGCTTTTGCGCCAAAACTACCGAAACGGGTACACAGATAGTCTATAGCCTAAGCAAGGGCATAGGAAAGTTTTTATTTAATTCCAAGGGAACGGGAACTACGCGGGTAAAACCGCGGGGGACAAATAGTATTTAATAAAGATTTTGTTCAGTGTTTTTTTATATTCAAAAAACTAAATTAGTCATAGCTGCAAAGTGATGTTATACCAAATATTGAATAAAGTTTTTTTTAAACTTTTATTTATATTATGTCTTCATATTCTTATTTAAAAAAATAATTGTTTTTAAAAGTAGGTTTTCTGTATATCAAACCTTTATAGTAGTCAGTACATTACCTATAGCGATTGATTGTCATATCATTAGAGAAAATAATCTGTGATCAATCAAATTATCATGAAATAGACATTTAGAACTTGTTGCCTCAATGTGTGCATGCAATTGTGATCCTTATGGTGGTAAAAACTTTCAGACCGTGACCGTACAATAGTACTCCTCACTCGACCACAGGCAAAACTGTGGCAAACCTATTTTTCGTTAGACAGTTTAGGGACAAAATAGCATCTCTTATAAATATAGAAAATCCTTTTACATCAGAGGTAAAGGATAAAGACAAAATAATGAAAGAAAAGGGGAAGGGATATGAGGATAGGAAAAGGAAAGCAGAGGATATGGATATAGGTATTGGTGAAAAGGTGAACATAAAAAATATGACCAAGGAAAACAAACTTGTAACAAACTTTGACCCAACGCCTCATACTGGCATAAATAGTAAGGGGCCAGAATATAACATAAGAAATGATAATACTGGGTAGGAGTTAAAAAGAAACATTATCCGTCTTAAAAGAGTAGAAGGCCAGTGGAAGGTATGTTCAGAAAATAGAACCAATTTAGTTATTAGTGATCAGAGCGGGGATATCGACTGAATTTAAAATAACTAATACGATGTAATTAAATTAATAGTGACATAATTATTTACAGGAGGCGTTATACATAAATCAAGTACCAAACTGGATATGATATACCGTCTCGTTCTCTTTATAAATTGTGTCTGAATAATCATTTTGATTTTGCTATTCTAATTAATTAGGTATCATGTTGTTAAAGGAAGTCTGATTACTGCAACTACTAAGTAGTAGGTATAATACCTATATAATGATTATTATGCCATAGTTTGGTGTTGATCATAATTTTGTTTGAAATCATAGATTTATGCTTATATAAAGAATTGTGATTTGAAAAAAAGGGAAAGGTGTGACGTATTAGATAAATAAAGATATAGTCGTGAACGCCGGACGCACGGGGTGGGGATGGCACTTGCTAGCTGTCAGCCGTGCCGTGCGGACGTGCGATCACGACCACTAAATTACTGAGTGTTGTTTCAATTAAAACCACCCTAACACTTACCCCAGTGACAGTGGACGTCACAGTTATCAAGTTCATAATTCGTATTTTTTTCAAATTCTTTTGTTTTAGTTAGTTTTCAATTTAAGTTCGGAAAGATTGTAATATTTCTTTAGTTTAAGTTCTTTTAATATTTTGAAAATAAGGGAAAAATAACATTTTCGCCTTTTTCGATCGGCAATAACGGCTTTAATGCCATAAGTGAGCATACATAATAATTATCTTCAATTCAAACGCAGAGCTCATTATGTTGATTTTTGAAGAGATCCCGCGAGATCGGGAACTATGTGGGTAAAACCAAAAATCTGCCGGAAGTCACTATTCCACGCGAACGAAGTCGCGGGCAAAAGCTAGTGGTGTTATAAGTAAAAAAGTGTAGATAGGTTAGGTTACCCAAACGAAATTCCATCTTTGAAAACAGCTCACTAACGTACACATTCATTACAAGTCAAAGTAGGATGACATGATTGAAGTAGTGCGAGTGAAAAAGAGATAAACGGAGTGATCTCGTGTTCTTGGTTATAAGAACACGTGTATGATCTCCATACTATAATTTAATAACCGTACAATTGTCATTCAAACTGAAATATTATTTTCAAACTGGACATTTTCAGAAATCACCGAAATGTCGGTGGATTGCCATAATAAATATAAAAGTTGAAGTTGAAGTTGAGATACTTAAACGTCAAATGTCAACGCGATACTCAGTATCATATTTGTAAATTGGCAAACTTTTAATGTGCCACTTTTTGACTGCATATAACCTATCTACACTTTTTTATTACTTATTTATAACATCATTGGGCTGCACAACATTATCGACGGGCCTGTTGGTTTAGTGGTTAGTGACCCTGACTGCTAAGCCGGAGGTCGTAGGTTCGATTCCCACCCAGGACAAACTTTGTGTGGAGAGCACGAATGTTTGTTCTGTGTCTGGGTGTGATTTATCTATAATATTGTATGTATTTAAAAAAAAAAATGGTTGCCTGTAAAGTCGGTTTTACGGGCGAAGATTTTACGTGACAACGTCTTTTACCGATCATAGTTGAGTGGGAGAGAGACGCAAGGCATTCGGCGGGCCTCTCTCTCGTTCGGTGACTCATCGTAACGTTACCGAGCGTTACACTTTTTCATAAGTGACTCCCAGCCGCAACCTAATTTAAGACGTTGTCACGTCAATATATAAGTATGTTTATCAGTTGTCTGGTTACCATAGTACAAGCTCTGCTTAGTTTGGGATCAGATGGCCGTGTGTGAGTTGTCCCAGGATATATTATATTATTATTATCACGTTATGACTTTAGGGAGCGGAACAGTAACCAAAATCCTAACATAAGCGGGTGAAACCACTAGGGACCGCTAGCGACTATCATAATGTTGGTTCGAAAAAAAATGGTTGCCTGTAAAGTCGGTTTTACGGGCGAAGATTTTACGTGACAACGTCTTTTACCGATCATAGTTGAGTGGGAGAGAGACGCAAGGCATTCGGCGGGCCTCTCTCTCGTTCGGTGACTCATCGTAACGTTACCGAGCGTTACACTTTTTCATAAGTGACTCCCAGCCGCAACCTAATTTAAGACGTTGTCACGTCAAAAAGCCTAAAAAACCAACTTTGAATGCTAAAAATTAAAAACCAAAAAAATATCGGAAGCCGGTGCCTCTCGGTGTGTTTGGTGTTTTGCATTGCCACCGCTTCCGATTTTTTTGATTAGGTACTGCTCCGCTCTCCCGTATTTCTATATAGAGAAAGGTTTTTATTGTCTTGCCTTTTATTGTCCGTGTATTCCAAATCAAGTCCAATTACTTACACGTTTTTTGACGTGACAACGTCTTAAATTAGGTTGCGGCTGGGAGTCACTTATGAAAAAGTGTAACGCTCGGTAACGTTACGATGAGTCACCGAACGAGAGAGAGGCCCGCCGAATGCCTTGCGTCTCTCTCCCACTCAACTATGATCGGTAAAAGACGTTGTCACGTAAAATCTTCGCCCGTAAAACCGACTTTACAGGCAACCATTTTTTTTTTGGTGAGTGGGAAATCATCAAATGACTGATCCCGTCCTGGGCGGGGCGGAAGGGCGTTTCAGACTATACTGACTAAAACCCACTCATGTTCCTTCGGTTGCCCTTTATGTTCCGGGGCCACGGTAACTGTTATAACTATTCCTCAACCCCAGATAGTGGGCCAAACTATGTAAATTTTTATGGGACCAAAATGGCACTATTCTATAAGAATCACATAACCCGATTCATAAATCTCTCTCTCAGGAGTAATCTGTGTACATACATAAAAAAATACCCAGCGAATTAAGAACTTCCTCCTTTTGAAGTTGGTTAAAAATAGAGTAGGCAGATTTGCAGAGATTTTCTACAGATTTAGTACCAGCAGCGCCATCTATTTTGTGCTACCGAAAACCTTACGACCGGACATATCATAGAGTAAAGTATTTTGTACTGTGTGACAAGTGCAAACCCTCGAACATAAATAGTTCTCTTATAATCTACTAGATGTCGCTTTTGTTAATAAAACGAAAAATTAGAGGGAAACTAAAAAAAAAATGAAACAGGGCAGCAGACAAAGTTACTTTACCGTCAAAAACATTAATTAGCTGGTTGGAAGCCGACCTAAATAAATCTGAATCGTTTGACCGACCGCGTGCGCGTTTGTCTTTCAGAAACAGGCCAAGTGCGAGAGTTCGTGCAACAAGGTTTCTGTTCAAACTTGTAAGAATAGAAATCATTGCAGTGCTTCCTGCCTAAATGTATAGTTCTAGGTCAACTGGAAGTACCTTTTGATATATAAGTACCTTCTTTGCGACACAAATGCGTTTTTTTTCACAACTTCAACGGACTACAGACCTGAGTTTTAATAATTTCAACTTTTAAACCACCACGCGTTTTTTTTTCACCTTTTTTACAATTTCCTTTTTTATTGTTACGAGTACCTAATGTAATGTATTCTACTAGTATAAGCCCTTTTATTTCATACACCGATTTTTCGGCAGAAATGTAAGTTCCGCGGTGTGGTTTTTTTTTTCATGCGATAAGTTTGCGCATGCAAAATATTAAAACTTGTAGGTAACTATTTAGTAATCTGTGCTTGAAGCTAAAGTAGGCCCACCCATCAAAGAAGAACTGTTTGTTGAACAGTAACTATTTATTAATCTGTGGTTGAACGTCTATACAAATGATACGTAGTGTTACCACAGATTAATAAATAGTTACTACGTAACAGATACTTCACTCCAATACAAAAACTAAAATACCTACGCTATAATAGCCTACAAAATCATAATAATAATACCAGCTGTTTGCAGCGAGGAGAAATGTACCATAAGCACGCACAAAGAGAGTCGAGATTCTTTTGCCCGCCGCGCGACTAACGTGTGTGTGCGTCTTCCAGCAAATGTGCTAGGGTTATGTATGATGATAATGGTAATAAAACGAATGTTTTAGAAAAACATTTTTTTTTTATTTGTTGATCAAATATTTTAAAGTTTAATAAAATGACTGATGCATATTTTTCGTTCCTTGAATTCCCGATTATTATATTTTAGTGTCGAAAATATCCAAAACCGCGTGAATAATTGTAATAAATAATCAAAAGGGAAACAGGAGAATTAGGAAACAGGAGAATTGCACTATAATCACGCAATAATTACGTGGTTTCGGCATTTTGATAGTCAGCGCTGTACCCGTGACGCGCGAGCACTCAGGCGGGCGCGCGACAGCCCGGTGTTCGTTGTATCGTCGACGATACGCGAAGCGGTAGGCATAAAACGCGTGGCCTTGAGCGAGTGACGGACGCCTGGTGTTACGAAAATCATTTTTTTTTACTTCTACCTATTTATAATTTACATTTTTTCCTTATTTGTAAAGATTTATTAAGTATAACTAATATTATAAAGAGGAAAACTGCATGTTTGTCCTCCAGACCACCTGGACTCAAAAAATTCTTTCACCATTCGAAAGCTACATTGTCCACGAGTAACATAGGCTATATGTATATCGTCACGCTAGGTCCCACAGGAGCTAGGCAGTAACCAAAAACCAATCGTAATGCGGGTGAAACCGCGAGGAACAGCTAGTTAAGTATAATTATATTTTATCTCTATCTACTACCTTCCAGCGACCAAGCGACAGCCGGCTGTCAACCTGCTATTGTCTTTCTATTGTGTCTCGAATTACGTGTGTTCGAAGGTTTAATATCGCTTAACCTCAACAAAACATCAAAAAAAAAAAAAAAAATACACCTTTAGAAATAAGGTGTATTATGTTTTGAAAAAAGACAGGAAAGAGACAGGCTTTTTAGGTTGAATTTCTTTTGTTTGTAAATAAAATCTTCGGCGTTCTGAAAACGGGTAAAAATAGTATCCGATTATATTCCAATAAATAAATATCTTCGGACATATCTAACTACATTTATGTATAAATACAACATAGGTATAATATAGACAAATTACATCCAGACACAACAAACAAGCATGCTCATCACACAGTTTGTCTTGGGTCGGAATTAAACCCACGACCTCCGACTAGTCTAGTCAGGGTAACTAACCGCTAGACCCTCTTCTGTAACAAAATGCGTTTCTTCTGTCCACAAATGATTTTTTTGCAGTTTTCCGGTCTTGCGGGCTAAGCGGACTAAACCTGATAAGTAATGTTATCTTAAACGACAATCTAATAACCTTAATTGGTAAATCTAGTTGAGCGATAATGAGGAAATTGCAACACAATCACAATGTGATTTATGTAAGGTTACAAAGTTCAATGTCCTTTCTGATAAATCTTTATACTTACTTTACTGAACCAAAAAAAACCGGCCAAGAGCGTGTCGGGCCACGCTCAATGTAGGGTTCCGTTGTTTCCCGTCCGTCACAATAAGTGTTCTCACTTATAAGTTTAAAAAAAGGCTTTTGTTACGTTGTCATACTAAGTACGCAGAAATTATTTTGTACAACATTTTTGTCTTTTTTGTACAAAAACTGTTCTTTCTATCAAATTCAAAATAATTTTCCTAGAAAGTCCTTATAAAGTTCTACTTTCCAGATTTTTTTCATATTTTTCAAATCTACGGATCAAAAGTTAGAGGGGGGGGGACGCTTTGATTTTTCCTTTTGGAGCGATTATTACCGAAATTATTGACATTATCAAAAAATGATTCTAGTAAACCCCTATTCATTTTTCAATACCTATCTAACAATATATCACACGACAGGGTTGAAACTAAAAAAAAAATCACTTCCCTCTTTACATATAGGGGGGCTACCCTAATAAAACATTTTTTTCCCATTTTTATTTTACCACTTTGTCGGCGTGATTGATATACATATTGGTACCAAATTTCAGCTTTCTAGTGCTAACGGTCACAGAGATTAAGCGAGGACGGATGGACAGACAGACAGACATGGCGAAACTATAAGGGTTCCTAGTTGACTACGGAACCCTAAAAACAGCTGTTTCTAACAAAAGTTCAATGCCCTCCCGACTAATATTGTATGAAACAGATAACATTTTTTTCGAGATTTCAGAGTTGGTTCCATAATAAAAGTTGTTTGTTTTTATGCGTAGAATCATCTCCTGGCGGGTTGTGCAAGACCAGAAATACACCTAGTATAACGATATATTTGCCATTTTTCGACGATAATGGTACGGAACCCTTTGTGCGCGAGTCCGACTCGAACTTGGCCGGTTTTTTACATAATATTGTACTCTCCTAAAATTAAGTACTCTTTGACTTCGCTGACATCGACGACGAAAAACATCGTGAGGAACCTGGACTGCTAATGAATAAAGATTTCAAATTGCCAATTTAAGAAGAGACCTTTACCGTGGTCCTAAAGAAGGGTTAGTAATTTAGTAGATTGGTATTATACCATTATAGACTTGCTGGTCGTGAATTCGTGATGGCCCAAGAATTAAGGCACCCGCCTCTCATGTTAGAGGTTGTGGGTCCGAGCAAGTGCCAATGTGGCTTTTTCAAATTCATTGTCAGTGATGTCCAAGATAAACTGTAGAAAGCACATGTGCTTTCTACAGTTTATCTTGGACATCACTGACATACAGTACCTAGGGAAGCACGTAAAGCCGTTGGTCGCAGTTGTAGTTTTCCTACGTAGAACTTTGACAGTCGTTAGGAGTAAGTAGTCAGAATCCAGAAAGCCTGACAAGTCTACCCTTAAAGTATTGTGTCACCCAGTAACTAGGTTGCAAGGTCTGATAGGTAGTCAGAAACATCTTAAACAAAACACAACTAAAAAACCAGCTAAATTCTAATAATAATTTGCCCTGACCCTGACTGCTAAGCCGGAGGTCGTGGGTTCGATTCCCACCCAGGAAAACTTTGTGTGATGACTTGATGAGCACGGTTGTTTGTTCTGTGTCTGGGTGTAATTTATCTATAATGTGTATGTATTTATAAACTAGTAAAGTATTTATATCAGTTGTCGGCTTACCATATTATTATTATTCAGTTAGATTGGAAGCCAACAAAGTTTGGAAAATTAAAAAAACTTTTTTCAAAAAAATAATAACCGCCTTCAAAAACTAAAAACCCAAAAATAACCAAAATTTCGGAAGTCGGTGGCAACACAAATTCAGATAAATTGACTGGCTGAAGAAAAGCCACCGACTTCCGAAATTTTGGTTATTTTTGGTTTTTTAGTTTTTGAAGGCGGTTATTATTTTTTTGAAAAAAGTTTTTTATTTTTTACTTTTTAGTGTCGAGTCTAACTATGACTGACTGTGTATGACATACTTCAAATTAATATATTTTCAAAATAAAATTACTTATAATTTAATAAAACGAAAAATAGAAATTGAAGCTACGCACATTATAATATCGTCAATGTATATTTCGTCGATTTTTTTTGTTCTTGATGAATTTTTCGAGAAGCACTAAACCGATCGCCACAAAATTTATATGGGACCACCTCTGAACCATAACTTAGCAAACAAAAAAAGAACCATCAAAATCCGTTCACAATTGACGGAGATATCGCGTAACAAACATACAAAAAAAAAAAACAAAAAAAAATACAGACGAATTGAGAACCTCCTCCTTTTTGAAGTCGGTTAAAAAATAGAGGTCATTGACTTTCCTATTCTTAGATAATCGCTTTGTCCCTAGATACATTTTTCTAGTTTCAACTTTTTTAAATAGACAGTCGTTCTTACACTTTAGAAATGCTGTAAAATGGATTTATAGAAATATAATTGCTTTGACCACTTTGACTTTCAAAAATAACCTGTCGTAGATTTTATTTTACGTTTCTTGGCCCTCAGAAATCTCGGATCAATAGGGAAGTGGGCCGGAAGTGCTGAATCGTGACCGGAAGTCCGTCAACCATTATCGTTATGATCTAGATCTTGTTTCGTGACATTGTCCTACGTTTGGTAATGAGATTTCTTGTATCCGTTATATTTATGGGTTACATACATGTTATGTTATATTACCGGTATTGTAGAAGCTTGGTCTGGAGTTAAAAATGTTCAATCTTTTTTGGGGTTCCGCAGTCTTAAAGTGTGACAACCAGGATTTTATTAGTAAGACTCCATTACATGATAGCTGTCCTTCCATCATTTCCTCAAAATTCACTAATGACGAAATAATGATGGATCTGTCAACCATCATGCATTTAAGCGGAAATTGAAGATTCATTTACAGCATTAAGTATTAAGCAGAGTTCTTTCATAATTTACTTTCACTTTTTTTTTTACACTTATATATAAATATATTATAGATATATGTATTATTTACTTATGTATGTAGTTATAATGTATATTATTATGTATTTTTTTTGTTATCTATTATACTTCCATCTTTTTAGTTTTACCACCATAAATGCACCTACTATGCTACCTCTTCACCACCCTAGGTTGACTGGGAGAGAATGCCTTTGGCATTAAGTCCGCCTGTGTACCGTTGTGCATAAAGTGTAAATAAATAAAATAAATCAGTCTAATATACTAGTGCCCTTACTAATAATCACTGTGTAAAGTTATGTCATGACGTATAAACCTGTCATAACTTTATGCAGCGATTATTAGTAAGGGCATAGGTGTAAATAAAAAACTTTTTCCAAAAAAATAATAACCGCCTTCAAAAACTAAAATCCCAAAAATAACTAATATTTCGGAAGTCGGTGGCAACACAAATTGACTGGCAGAAGAGAAGCTACCGACTTCCGAAATATTAGTTATTTGTGGGTGATTAGCTTTTGAAGGCGGTTATTATTTTTTTGTTTTTTTTTTTTTTTTACTTTTTAGTGTCGACTCCCAATATCTGACTGTGTATTACAGTATCTTTCAAAGTAATATATTTTCAAAATAAAACTACTTACAATCTTATAAAACGAAAATAGAAACTTGAAGAAACGCACACATCGCCTATGTATATTTCGTAATTTCTTTTTGTTCTTGGTGAATTTTTCGAGAAGTACTGAACCGATCGCCACAAAATTTATATAGGACCACCCCTGAATCATGACTTATCAAACAAAAAAAGAACCATCAAAATCCGTTTACAATTGACGGAGATATCGCGTAACAAACACACAAAAAAAAAACATACAGATGAATTGAGAACCTCCTCCTTTTTGAAGTCGGTTAATAAAAATATCAGCTTTTTCTAACAAAAGCTTAATGCCCTCCCGATCATATTGTATATAACAGGGGTCCACCCTTTATAGCAGAACTTTTTACGTCATAATTTTATTTTGCATAGCAACGGATTGCATAAACCTCTTTTCGCAGAAAATCGTTTGGCATACACTCATTTACCATACACCGAAACCCATAATTTTGTAAGTCAGAATCATCTTTAGGCATAAATTTCATATCCATAATAATCAATAAGTATAACCATCACATCGCAGAAAATTCACAGCCAGAAGCATCTTTTGGCATGCATTTCATATCTTATTTTTGCATGCAGCAAGCATGCAACAAGCATGCATCATGCAGCAGGCATGCAGCATGCAACATGCAGCAGGCATGCAGCATGCAACATGCAGCAGGCATGCAACATGCAGCAAGCATGCAACATGCAGCAGGCATGGCTTCTGTCACGGCTCCGGCGCTGCGAGGCTCCGGCGGCCCCACGCGAGCTAATCGTCACAGATGGTTTTACGTCCACCACCGCAGCTTCGGCTTGCTGGCCGGCTTAGCCGGCCAGCCTCAGCCGCGGCGGTGTGCGTTAAAACCACCTGCTCCTCAGATCGCGGGCTGCCTCGCCCCTCCGCGCCTTCGCGGGTTTAAATTACACTCTAGGGGTAGGGCAGACAAGACTACGTGAAGTCGGTTTTGCAGCGATTCATTTCTGTCACACAGTTTTGTAGCACACCATAGTGATTTTTTAAAACTATATATATTTGTTTTCAATATGACTAATAATTATTTCTATTGAAATTCTGTGATCTTCGTAGTATGCTAAGTCAAATTATGCCAAATAATCGGCGCTCTAAAAAAACGTTATGCTAAACGAAATTATGCAAAATTGTAACTCTGACAAAGGTAATTATTCCCAATACAATTCTGCCATCTTAAAAGTATCCCATTTAAAATTCGGACATAAAAACATTAGGCCAAAAAACAATTATGTTAAATTTTTTTTATACCATAACAATGTTCGTTTAAAAAAGTTTCTGCCAAGTGAGTTATGCCAAATAGGTTTCGGAGAAACAAGTTTCTGCCAGATAGAGGGCACCCATATAACAGCTGATATTTTTTTCGAGATTTCAGAGTTGGTTCCATAATAAAAGTTGTTTGTTTTTATGAGGAGAATCATCTCCTAGCAGGTTATGCAAGACTAAAAATACACCTAGTATTAAATGATTAGTCAAAATCCTTTATTTACCGTGTTAAGCCCGGTATCCACCAAAGAGGAAAGGAAAGGAGATGTCTCGTAATTAACCAATAGGATATATTAATGTGCTGTAGGCCTGTAGCTAAGCTCTGATCTGTCAAAATGACGCAAGCTGATTGGTTGTACGACACATCATAGCTCTACTCCCGTCCGCTTTGCAGGATACTGGCCCTTATGATGAGCGCCTAAAGGCTCATTTATACTTACCCACCAGACATCATACGCTCAGTGTATGCACTCAGAGTCAGAGCGTCTGTATAAATGTGAGTGTCACTAATTATTACATTTTTTGCGACACGATTGTTAATGTACGAACTGAGTGAAAAGCGTTCAGCGGAGCGTTGAGCGGAGCGTGCAGAGTTGCGTGCAAGTTGTTCTCGCGCCCCGCTCGGTCGCCACTCAGGACACCTACGTGTTAATGCGTCTGTTTGTTATGGACGCCGCCTCACGCCCCGCCCCGCTGGACGCTCGATTTCAGAGGGCACTCAGGCCCTACACTTAGTAGCGCATCAGAACAACACACAACTTTATTGCAACTAATTGCAAGTGTGAACTAAGCAGACATTAATGTCTGATTTCTGACATTTATTTCGGAATTAGTATTGTAGTGTAAACTTAACATAAGACTATCCGTCAATAAACCACTGAGCCCCTTATCAATTAAACCTATGGCTATAATGTAGGATGGCAGGACTGGAGGGATTTTTACAAAGCTGAAAAAAAACTTAGATTTGTAAAAAAATGGAAGGAGTTGAAAAAGGCCCTAGACTGGAACGCAGGTTAATAATAATAAAAAAAGAAATAAGTATAATATTTCTTATTTTCAATGTTTCCTGCTCGGCCTTTAATTTTATACCGTACGGAACCCTCCGTGTGAGACACCGGGTTACACTTAGCGTAGCGTGTTAATTTTTTATTTCTTTTCTGAAGAGTATTAATTGTGTACAGCTATGTAAGTATATAGGCATTTACTTAGTGTTTTCAAATAAAACTACGAGGCATTTTGCCAAAATGTTTTGCAATTTCTTGAATCCTTGATTTTTTGCTAACCATTACCTATGTATTTGTTTTAAGTTAAGTAACATTGGCTTACTTCCGCTTATTAATTTTAATGATAGGTATCCGTTTTATGTTATTTTAATTGGCGACCATCAATATGACCTAGTTACCATTTTTAACAAGTTAAATTACAATTATTTAGGTACTGTGCTATGAAAATGGTTAACAAGTCTTCAAGAATCCAATCAAGTAGGCATACAATGACAGAAAATAACAATAAGTAGGTATTCATGACATGTTACTATTTTAAATTTCACTTTCTGAGCTGATGATATGATAATCGCTGAAGTCTAAATTATTTTCTTCAAAATACTACCAAACCTGCACCTTTACTTTTATACTAAGTACAATATTTTATAGATATCAAAATTATCAATGTTTAAACGCAAAACCGTTGATAGAAATTTTATTTGACAAATTCTCTGTAGGTGCGATTGTATAGTACCCATTGATAGTACCTATTTATCTGATAAGCCATGCGCCATGCCCATCACTAGCATGTGCGCGATTTTTTTTCAATGGACCTATTTAGATTTCGTTTCGTGTACGCGGCAACAAACCGGCGTTTAGTTTCTCAAAAGCACCAGACGGAGGTGGTCGCGAGTGCCGCGCGCGCCATCTACCTCCAGTGAAACTCGTACAACGTTTTGTAAACTAAATGTGCATTTAACTGTACGTATCTGTATTTATGAAATAAAATGTGTACAATGCAGTGTGTTCTGGCGTTGGTGACGCTGTCCGTGGGACTGGCGCACTCCTGGGGTGAGTACAAGGGAATAAATCAGCTGATTTGACAAACACGTGCTATTTTATATTTTACATCATTATATAACATGCTGAGGTTTATTCCGTGATACGAGTGATAAACATGAAGGTTATTCACTGCATATGGTATTTTTGTGTTAAAATTTTTGGCCGCGAGTGTGTAGATAAGGGTGTTTTTCGCTTGACACCGGGCGCCATTGCAACACGGCCCTCAGTCACGTAGGCCACTTTTGGCGTACCGCTAGAACCCTGCCGCGTAAAGATGCTTTTCTAAGCGTAACAATAGACGTCACCGTGTTAACCGATTAGATTTAGCAGTGTTGCATTTCTGAAATTTAGAATAATGATAAGAATTATTAGCTGCGAAATGTGACTAGGTGACTGAACGTTGATAGTAACGTAGTTATTTAATTAAGTATATTGATGTTGGAATACTAAATGCATAAAACGTAATTATATATTAGAAACTCATTGACCTGTATTTTAACACCACCGTTACAAGTAGCATTCTGAACATTCTTAAAATATAAAAGCAGGTTTAGCGTAACTCCATTAGCACTTTTGGGTTGTAAGCACAGATACCTAGATACCCTATTACATAAGTAATTGTACCACATTATGTATTGTAGTAAGTAAGTATATGACAAATGCGAGGACGACTAGCGTCACGGCGGGTGGGCGGGAAATCTGCAGACGTAAGGCGGGCGGTTTTTTAGATGACGATAATCTAAACCCTATACAAGGTGTATTTTTGGTCTTGCTCAACCAGCTAGGAGATGATTCTACTCATATTGATACTAAGACTATCTACCTAGGTACCCACTAGCATAACTGAATAAGTACCTAATTGCCGTATAATTATTTCTTGGTATTTAACTAAAGGTAAACAATCTTGACATCTTGACATGTCCTTTTATCTAAAAACTATCTGTCCCCTGCGGGACTAATCTGTGCCTGCGGTTTCACCCGCATTTTTCGTTACTCCTCCTCTCCCGTAGGTCACAGCGTGATGGTATATAGCCTATGGCATTCCTCGATAAATGGGCTATCTAACACTGGAATAATTTTTCAAATCGGACCAGTAGTTCTAGAGATTACCCCCTACATACAAACTTACAAATTTCACCTCTTTATAATATTAGTATATAGGTAGGTAATGGTAGTATCAAAGACAAACTTTTGTAAACATTTTTAGATTATTATTTTTTATATCATTATCATTTTTTAAATAAAAAACATGTCAAAGGGTCAAAGTACCTAGGTACTTATAGGTAAAATGCCACTACCTAATATGCAATTTTGTAAAACATGATTTTTTTAAAAAGAGTGTCCGTGGAGTTTCTTGCCTGTTCTTCTCCATAGAGATCTACGTTTTGGAACAGGCAATTAGCGTCACTTTTCTGACTGACCGACCGACTCTTTGACTATTCATAAGTGCCTATAAATGGTCTAAGTGAAATAAATGCCTTGATTTTGATTTTGATTTTTGTAAAAATTGTCGCCGTGTTTTAAAACTATAAAATAGGTTAAATTAATAAGGTGTGATACATCAAACCAAAATCGTCATGCATTTACCATTTAGGTACCTACCTGTTTTATAAATTTATATTTTCTACCTATATCATACGAATTCTGCATATCTAAGTGTAAACATTCAACATATTAATTCTAGAAACCTAGACGATGTGTTGCAAGAATTAAGTAAATTAATTAGACTAAGTAGGTAGTTATGCATAATACATATTAAGTAGGTAGGTACTACACAGGTAGTACACTGACTGCTAGTCTGCTAGTACTTTTTTCCAGTTTCCTCTATCAAAGCTTACTTTAGCAAAGTTCCATAAAGAATTCAACAACAATTTTATTTTTTCTTCAGTTATAATTTTACTTTCTTTTGAAATATTGACAAGAAGTCAGAAAACTTTTTGCTCATTCTAAAGTGTTAAACAAAAATAATTTTGCGACGTTACTTTGCGTACCTACATGTGTTTGAAACTACTAATGCTAATAATGCTAAAGTATACAACATGTCCCGGAATAAACGCACACCACCAGACACCCCAGTTAGAATATTATGTTATAATCATAATACATACACTGAATTTTTAATATTATGTTTAGAACACTGTTTTTTTTTATAAATTAGTTGTACAGATTGTGGGAGAAAATTATAGTCACATTACAAATCTACGCATGCACACAGTCGCACACGCACTTGCATAAGGGTCTAGCGTAGTAGGTATTTAATCCATTTTAGTTTGTTTTGACTGTACAGCGGAAGTGTGACAGCAGTTTACGTAGTTTTAATTATTTTTGGGATAAAATGTTACCTATATAAAAAATTACAAAAAACGATTCAGTAAACGATTCTGAACAAACTATTTTCTCAAAGTGCATTAATTCAGTTACACATTGTAGTTAGTACCTATTTACCAAGCAACGCAAATATTTTGCCAAATAGGTAGGTACGCCAAGTAAAGTCGCACCGCACTGTATGCAATTACTTATTGCACGTTAGGCGATTCACACACGGCACCGCGCGCCGCCGCGGAGGGCGGTGAAGCGGATGTCATGTTGTATGAGACACTTAGAAATCCGTTGATACCTAACACACGTACACCGCTCGACCGCGCGGTCGAGCTAAGAATATTCGCTTCACCGCCACTGCCCTCCGCGGCGGCGCGCGGTGCCGTGTGTGAATCGCCTCAAAAGTGTATTTTTCATAATTGCTACAAACCACCATTTTAAAGATAAAGTTTAAAAAAAAACGTTTTTAAACCGTTTGACAGTTGTTATTAAAAATAAAATCATTACATTTTGTTAGTGTATAGGTAGGTATAATGAGTTTATTCTGTTACGGTACGGGATTCTTTATTTATTTTTACATGGATAGTAAACAAGATGACTATGTCGATATCAGTTTTTGACAGATGACAATTATTAAGACTGTAATGTCAAAATATTGGGGCGTTATTAGATTTTCAACTCTTTGTGCTGTCCCGAGTGTTGAAAATCTATTACCAGTCTGGAACCCACGCGTGCATACCCGTCTCACACTTGACTGGTAATTTAAAATACATAATTAACCTGAAAAGTTTATCTTATTGTGTTTTTTGAATTTTATTCATTTTGTCGCCGTAATTTAAACTTAAAACATATAGGCAATGACCCAAGTGTCAGCGTTTACAAAAAGCATTTTACATATCTAGGTACATTACTTCGACTAAATTATTATTTAAGTAAATATAATTATGAAACAATACATTAACTGGGAAAACAGCTGTAATTTAACAAAATCTGTAAGTGTTGTCGAACATCGTACCTTGTAGAATAAACAATATACTTTCACTAGCTGGCCCGTGCCCACTTCGTTGGGCGCCAAACATTTTAACTTAAAACTCGAAAACATGCGCTTCCCCAGACATAAGACTCTTCACTCACTCTTCGATCCAGATCGATTTCTCGTCCCCGAAAACCCCCACATATCAAATTTCAGCGAAATCGGTAGGGCCGTTTCCGAGATCACATGCTTTTTCAGGCAATCAGCGCCATCTGCCGGGCTGATTTGTGAATCTAAACCATTCCCAGATCCCCTTGAACACACACAAAAAATTTCATCAAGATCGGTCCAGTCGTTTGAGAGAAGTTCAGTGACATACACACTCACAGAAGAATTATATAAAGATAGTAGGTAGCTGGTTTTTTTAATAATTGTGACAATACGGCAATAATAAAGGGCATTCCCTTTAGCTGGTAATACTAGGAGCTTCATACTGTATAAGTACAAATCACGTTTGTTGTTTTCCAAGACAACAAAAATTGAGGCATCTGGCGCACGAAAATACTGGCCCCTGGGCGAGATGTCCACTTTTTAAAATGTGGATTGGTATATTCGCCCGGAAAATAATGTGTTTGATAAAACCTATCTACAATTAGTCACTTTACAATTTTAGATTTTAGAATATTACCAATTATTTAAAACTAATAAAAAAATTGTGCAACGAAACGTAAATATTGCTTGTTATAATCGTATAAAATAACCCTTACGACGAACGTAATAACGGCTTTATTTATTACATAAATAACAGATTAGTCTTATCCTCAAGTTCTGTTAAAAATAATTGCCTCTTTCCTTAATAACAGCAAAATCGGCACAAAATGATTAATAATTAAGTACTTACGTGTTTTTTAAGCATTTATTAATTACCCGTTATCAAAAATAAGCGCGATTAAACATTTCGTAATTATACAATCATTAGATTTATTTTTGTACTAGCTGATGCCCGCGACGTCGTTTATATGGAAGTTATAAGGCAGCAAAATGCTATGCCTGCATCACTATTTTGTCCATTTCACATAGGTGATAGCGTGATAATAAAGAATAAATAAAGGTCATAGCTCATTACAGCCACCCGGCAGCCACTCCGCACCGACTCGCCTCCTACGGCTAACATTCTTTATATGGACTTGTATGGGCATGAGCTCACTATGTCAACTCCGTACCGTCACCGGATCGCCTCGGTTATAAGGCGAGTCGTGGCTGCCGGGTGGCTGTAATGAGCTATGACCTTTAAAGGTCAAGGCAACTTCTTGGTAATATTTATTCCTAAGATTATAAGATCCTAATAAACATGGTTTATGTAAAAATAAAAATGTTTTTTCCTAAATAAAATCTTATTTAATAAAACAATGACAAACCGGACGACTCTGCCCATAGTGTTTATCAAAATTATCATTAAAGTGAGATATAAACAATTTTTGTTGCACCACAAAATTAGGTAAATATTTGGGAAATTAATATTTGTTTTAATGATACATGATAGTGAGCATTAATATGTATTAAGTATTTAACATTTTATCAACCAGTGGTATTTATATTTTTTGTGGTTAATAAAAATTGGTTGGAAGTACAGAAGGTACAGGATTTGTATCCATACTTACTAATATTATAAATGGGAAAGTGTGTCTGTTTGTCTGTCTGTTTGTCTTTCTTTCACGGCAAAACGGAGCGACGAATTAACGTGATTTTTTAAGTGGAGATAGTTGAAGGGATGGAGAGTAACATAGGCTACTTTTTGTCTCTTTCTAAGGCGAGCGAAGCCGCGGGCAAAAGCTAGTATTAAATAAAGTTAGTAAATTGAGAGTTACTCAAACAAAAAACGTGTTTTTTTTTCAGGATTTTTCCCTCTATCTTAGCTTAGATGATGATATTGCATTATGGACTACGGAACCCTTCGTGACAAGCCCGACTCGGACTTTGCCAGGTTTAATTAATGTTTAAAAACATGATACTATTATAGAAACCACTTTCTGCACTAATAGGTAGGCAAGTGCAAATTTTTTTTAATTGCCAAACGCGTCGTTGAACTCACTACAATGATTTTGAGTAGACGCCTACTTACTACTACATTAGACTTAGTAGTCGTTACGGCCGCTGAGTTTCGCCCGCTACGGACGAATCAAGAATTTCATCTTATTCGAAATTTTTAGTTTAGGAATGTTTCAGACGATATTTTTTTAAGCTTATTTTGTACAGAATGGTGGTCAGAATGAAATAAAACCTATTCATTTTGGAGTAAAAAAGTTTTTCGTACTAACCGACAAAATTAGCTTAAATAATTAAACACCCCACAAAAATATTAACAACAATGATGTATTGCCCTAACTAATAGACGTATAAGACTTTTTAGTTCTAGGTGGAAATCGAACCCACGACCTCCTGCTTAGCAGTCAGGGTCACTAACTACTAGACCAACAGGCCAGTCATGAAATATATATTCTCATTTACTTAATTAGGTTAGTGGGTACCTGAATGTATACATAAACAATTGTGTTGGACTAAAACAATAGCTTTCTTAATAGAAAACAGTATTTCATTGTTTTCATATTCTGTTAAAGGGCGCGAACCACGTTGTATTACGCTTGTTACTTAATAAAATTAACTATGAACGTTAAAAATAAATAAATGCCCATTGCCAGCAATATAGATAGTTGTCGGTAGATCTGTCAATCTACCATCCAATATCTTACCCCTTTTTTTTGGGGAGTGGGAAATCATCAAATGACTGCTCCATTCAGAGCTTCTAAAATTGATCCTTAGAGATACCTCCTCTTCACAAAGAAAAAACAGTCTACACTAGTGGTTTGGGCTGTGCGTTGATAAATCACTCAGTTAGTCTATCAGTCAGTTTACGATTTTTATATATATATATATACATACATGTATATGTATATATAGAATTGAGATTATACCTTCGTCTGGAATTACTCTATCTATTCCTGAAAATCCATCCATTAAGTGGTTAAAAAAATCTAAGCGATCAGACAGCGGAAGCGATTTTATTTTATAATAATTATAATTATGTTAAAAGATTGAAGGAAAAATCTATTGATTATTTAACAACATTCTGCGGCCGTTGACCTGCTATCAACTGCAGTAACTTACAATAATAGTTTATTTTTATTGTATCATCCTTAAAGATTGTAGTTCTTACGTAGGTTGTGCTGTCTTTCCAAGACTCCAAGTCAATTGAATTATGTAATCTATATACAAATTAATTGCTAAATATGTTGCTGAGGGCAAAACTCAAGGAACGCTGGACTAATAATATTAGGGAAATATGTTTTTCAAATATCAACAGATAGCGCGTTAAACGAGCGAACAAAATCTTTTGTATTTATATTTATATTACCCATGATATTAATAAACCACTACATATTTTTAAATAAAAATAACGTCATGATTGCAGCTTTTATTGAATATCAACGATCGGAATTTTCCGAGAATATCCGATCGTAATAAAAATATGGCGGATCATTCGAAGTGTTTTCGTACAAATCGAGTGGGGGTCACGCACGACAACAGTCGACATTCATTACATAAAAAATTGGCACAAGTACAAATTTAAACGATTAAGGAGCTTGTCCACTAAGCCATACCGTTTAATGATCGAGCAAGAAAAGTATTTATCTAGAAATATCTCCTAACCTTAGAGGCCTTTATTGATGGTTCTCGCGTGTTTTAGACCGATACAATACAATACGGTATTTTACACCATTACCAATTGACGTACTTTTTTATGAGCCGTCAAAACGCAATTCCCCAATAGATTTTTTAAGGCAATGGCAACTTATGACGTCACTAAAATAACAACTCAGTTGACTATCTATTTATTGATTTCAAAGCAACTAAAAATCAAATTTTATAGCAAATTGAAAATGAACCAAATTTATTGGGCTGAAATGAAAAGAGGTTTTATAGAAATGCGCCTAATATTTATTGGTTAATGGTGTAAACTACCCAATTGTGTGGACTAAAACAGACTTGACCTCTGAGTTTGTTTCGGATGTTCCTTTCCAGAGTATTTATTGGGCGAGAAAAACAACCCCATCGTTCGGTTAAAAAAAAACAAAATATTGACGTCTAAAATAGTTATATAACCTATTTACAATATAAATATAATTTTATCATTTGATCAAATTGGTTATGCGAAGACTTATGTCTTATGATAATATAGTATGTTTTATTAGCATGTATGTACCTACCTTTATCATAATCTTAATTGTTAAAGCTCCGTACATTACATGCCACTGACTGCATTCTTTTATGAACAGATGCAGCTAAGTAGCATTGGGCCATAACTGAATTAATTATTTTGTACGATGAAGAAAAAAAGTCTTTTATTTAACCTCAAAAATATTAATAAGTAGAGTAGCGATGTATCGTGTTCGATTCCAGAACGCAACCAGGAACAGGAAAAAATCCCAGTGATATGTTCGTAGTTCGAACTTATGTAGGTAATCAAACTACGTCTTTTTAACTTGTAATGGAATCGCGGTTAGATACAGTGTAGTGGACAGATACCTTTAATTGATTTTTCTTGGATAATGATAAACACACAAAAATAATATGCAGCGGCCGTGCCCCAGTTCTAAGTAAATTACAAGTGTCTGATCACAATAAAAGCCAAAGGTTGTAGACTGTTGTGAAGCAATTAAATATGTATTTCTAAAATCAGGACGGTTTGCGTGTTGTTCGGCCGTCGAAGCCAGAACAATTGATCTAGTTATTATCTACCTGACTTAATTGACGAGTTATTGGAAACATTTGAATTATCTTTCTAGTTCGTCTCTTAATTGGTGGAAATATTAGGAGGCTGTGGAAGAATCAGAATGATTGGAAAACGAGTTAGCGTAAAGTGAGGTTTATCTTAAATACCATTTATATATTTTTTTAATTTTGACAAATTATTAACTATATACATATAACGCACACTAGACTTCCAAAGTAGTTTTTTTTTATATTAAACTTGTCTGTTCTCAATATTTGGGTGTCCCCAAAATGTTCTGTAGAACGTAAGTGCAATTAAAATAATAATGTTAACTTAAGGATGTGACCCTGGATATCTGTGACACAGTTCCCTAATCAGTACAGACTCCAGCTCTCACAAAGGAGCAAGTATTGTAATAATTTTAGAGATCTCTCGTCTCGTCTCTCAAGAAGATACAGTTATCTTCTTGAGAGAAAATAAAGAATATAGTCGTTAGTCGTTTTTCAGTTATGAGGTGACCAACGGAATCGGGACTCCATTTCTATATAACTACATAAATATGTATTTAATTTCAGGTTGTCATTTACGTGACTTTACAAAAACACAAAGATAGAATCATAACTAAACGTTACATTACTACGTGTAATCACATGTTATCAGTACTTCCATGGTTAAGTTCAGTACTCGTAGATTGAGCAATTTATTGCTTATCACTGATAACTGTTAACAGATAAGTGCCTAGGAGTCGACGGGTATTTAGAAAACCCTTGAAATGTGAAGGAAATTTAATTAAAGACTCTTAATTAGGGAAAAGTGGAAAATAGATTAGATTAGTTTAATTGGTACTTACTGACTTAATTAATTTGTACTTACTGACTTAATAGAATTAATGAATAACAATATTATTAGTTTAATTCCATTGTTGATCATCATCTCCCAAGTCTTAATTATGTTAGGGTCGACTTCCAGTCTAACCGAATTTAGCCTGGGTGCCTATCAGACCACTAATTGTTTTTTTTTTTTTGGTGAGTGGGAAATCATCCAATGACTGCTCCCGTCCTGGGTGCGACGGGAGGGCGTGTCAGACTCTTACTGACTAAAACCCACTCATGTTCCTTCGATTGCCCTTTATGTTCCAGGGTCACGGTAACTATTATAAACATTCCGCAACCCCGGCAGGCGTTGGCCCTGTTGGGCCCCTTCCTGTGCTGATTCCTTCTCTTTGAGGCGCGCGTGGAACAAATCCTAGCCGGGCGGCGAGCTACCCATCGCTCGCCATCCGCAGAACCGCGCCTACGGTGGCCGGTAGTCGTCTTGCGACTCTCGACGTCTTCGCCTGGGTCTTAGTCCGGGGCGAGAGGCTCGTCGTTGCCTCTCGCGCGCCGCCGCTTCCTTCACTAGCATAACTGCTTCGCAGAAGGAGGCGACGGCATCCCATTCCGTCTCGCCCCGAAGCATGGCCTGAACCAGCGCTGGGCGCGAGAGGTCACCGCCGCCGATCGCCTCTACGAGGACACGTCGATGCTCCGCCCATGCGCGGCACACCTCAACTGTGTGCTCGACCGTGTCCTCCAGGCGACCGTTACTGCAGTGGTGACACCCAGGCGTCGCTTCCGCCCGAATCCGACACAGGAACCTCCCGAACTGACCATGTCCGGTGAGGACCTGTGTCAAGCGAAACGTGAACCACTAATTGGTTAGACTGATTATCAGTCTGTCTGGCTTCTGACTACCCGAAACGACTGTCAAACATTTACCAATGACAACTGCGACCAAGGGGTTTACTTGCTTTCCGTAGCATAGGATGTTTGTTCCATAGAAAGAACTTGATTTGAAAAAGTCACATTAGCACTTACCGCGTTATCAACCCTCTGTCCCCCTAAGGGGGATTTTACCGGGGGGAAATTGGATTAAGCCTTACTTGACGTCATAAGTACTGGGTCATCACAACATAGATCACATTGTTCCTACTACCGATAAATTACGTCACTGGTTTAGGGGGGGAGGGGTAACGAACTGTGACATTATGTGACAAGGGGTGGGGGATTGTTAGCTTCTTGTCATGTTTTATCTAAACCACTGTAAATGAAAATTTTGTTGTTTTTCTTTCTGAAATATTTTTTGTTTTATTTGAATTGAGGATTCATTTTCAAAACATATGAGCAGAGCAAATTGACCAGCCACAACATGCTTTGTTATATATGTATGTATGTATATATTTATGTATTGTATATATAGTATATATTTCAATATATATATAATTAGGTAGTTATGTCGATTCTTTTTTAAATTTAAAATGTTTCTTATTTTCGTTTTCTTTTTTTCTTTTTATTAGTGCACCTACCATGTAATCTCTGGACCACCCTGGGTAGACTGGTAGAGAATGCCTAAGGCATTAAGTCCGCCATTGAGGTGGCGGGGTCTGTTCGCTCGCTTCGCTCGCTCACTACGACCCCGCCACCTCCTTCTAACCTAACCTGTCCGAGTCGGGGCGCCCTAAAATTTTGATCGATCGCTCTCGGATTGACGATCCTTATTAGTTTCTCAGAATGCTCTGAGCTCGTGTGTACATTGCTCCAATTTGTTTGTGATTTCAATGAGCACGACGTAGTTCAGTACAGACTATGGGTGTCTGGGTCAGCATACAGTTTGGCAATACGCCACCGGATCCCCTCGGTTATAAGGCAAGTCGGTGCGGAGGGGGGTCCGGGTGGCTCTAATGAGCTATGACCCTAAAGTTGCGAAACCGTATTCTGTGCGTGGTCGGAGTGTCTGACACGGACTTGGTGGTGGACAATTTATTGTAGTAATCAACGCACAGCCGAATCTACTGCAGTTAAAAATATGAAATTTTCACAGTAATTTCTGATCTAAAGGCGATTTTGGAAATTCAATCGATATCGGGGTAAAATTTTGGAAAGAAGTTCGACTTACATGCTTTATTAAACTAGTAATTTATAGAACAAGAAAATAAAAATCACAGGTGGCCACCTCTTATTTGCTTTCGTTGATAATACTTTTTATTTCGCTGTTTGTACAAATAATATAGGTAGTATCTGAAGGTGACCTGCATTTATCTTTATAACCGTACAGTCAGTATTTTTTTTTGTCAAAACAAAAATGGTCATAAACTTACCTAAAGCACAACAAGTTGCATTTTATTGAATAATACATTATGTATACTTAATGCATAATGCATGTATTGTATAATCTCTAAGAGGATTCAGTGTTTAACGCAAAATAATAATGAATAGTAGGTAATACCTACCTACTATTATTATACATATATTATTTATTTCTATAATATTTTGCAATGTCTACAAACTTACCTAAGTATATCTACTTATACAGTTTCATGCAATGCCCTTTCGATCACCATATTCAAATGTATCGAAATGAGCAAAATACTTAAATATGAGAAATACCTAGTTTAATAACTAATAACAGTTAAACTTTAAAATTAATATTGGTGAATTTAATCTTAACTATTAATAACGAGTAGGTATTTAATTAGCAGATAATATTCAGTTAACCATGATGTTTTGTTTGACCTTAGAATTTAATAATAAAATTGCGAACGTGATCCAAAACAAGTTGCAATTAATAACATTTAGGTACAAACGCAACTATCAATTATTATTTGTATTGTTTTCATATGTCATATATTTTTTTCGCGATAATATAACCTATAATAGTGTGGGTTATCATGGAACCGTAAGTTCAACTGTTATCTAATAAAAATATACTTTTTACCCTGTTGAATAATCCCCCGGGTGTCTTGAACCAAGAATGAATGTTATGGTTAGTAATCTGTGGTTATGGGCTAAGGGACTCGTCATATTTTATTCATATAGGTATGTTAAATAAATAAATATTCCTGGGACAACACACACGGTCATCTGATCCCAAACTAAGCAGAGCTTGTACTATGTTAATCAGACAACTGATAAACATACTTATATAATTTATAAATACATACACATTATAGATAAATTGCACAGAACAAATAATCACGCTCATCACACAAAGTTTGTCCTGGGTGGGAATCGAACCCACGACCTCCGGCTTAGCAGTCAGGGTCACTAACCACTAGACCTACGGGCCTGTCTAGTGAGTATGTATGAGTAAGTATGTGTTTATTTTTATTTCTGTTAAAAGGTATTCAGCACTAAAATTAGAAAGATATTTTTATAAAATAAAACATGTAATCAATCATGTTTTTAAAATTACCGGTATTCAGTGATTTTATAAAAGTATTTTGCTCTTTACCGTGCATAAAAAACGTCACACAATTTTCAAGATTGTGTGTCGTATTTGTAACAGGTGATCACAATGCGGGATCCCACTTCTTGCAATTTAACACCCAGAACTGAATAAATTAAAACAGCAGTTACAAAATTACTATTTTTATTACACATTAATAAAAAAAAACATTTATTTCAGACTACTTTCAATGTCCATATTATGAAATATTTATTTATTTATTTATTTAAACTTTATGCACACATGTACAATGGCGGACTTAATGCCTTAGGCATTCTCTACCAGTCTACCCAGGGTGGTCCAGAGATTACATGGTAGGTGCACTAATAAAAAGAAAAAAAGAAAACGAAAATAAGAAACATTTTAAATTTAAAAAAGAATCGACATAACTACCTAATTATATATATATTGAAATATATACTATATATACAATACATAAATAAATACATACATACATATATAACAAAGCATGTTGTGGCTGGTCAATTTGCTCTGCTCATATGTTTTGAAAATGAATCCTCAATTCAAATAAAACAAAAAATATTTCAGAAAGAAAAACAACAAAATTTTCATTTACAGTGGTTTAGATAAAACATGACAAGAAGCTAACAATCCCCCACCCCTTGTCACATAATGTCACAGTTCGTTACCCCTCCCCCCCTAAACCAGTGACGTAATTTATCGGTAGTAGGAACAATGTGATCTATGTTGTGATGACCCAGTACTTATGACGTCAAGTAAGGCTTAATCCAATTTCCCCCCGGTAAAATCAAAATTAGGGGGACAGAGGGTTGATAACGCGGTAAGTGCTAATGTGACTTTTTCAAATCAATATCGATTGAATTTCCAAAATCGGCTTTAGATCAGAAATTACTGTGAAAATTTCATATTTTTAACTGCAGTAGATTCGGCTGTGCGTTGATTACTACAATAAATTGTCCACCACCAAGTCCGTGTCAGACACTCCGACCACGCACAGAATACGGTTTCGCAACTTTAGGGTCATAGCTCATTAGAGCCACCCGGACCCCCCTCCGCACCGACTTGCCTTATAACCGAGGGGATCCGGTGGCGTATTGCCAAACTGTATGCTGACCCAGACACCCATAGTCTGTACTGAACTACGTCGTGCTCATTGAAATCACAAACAAATTGGAGCAATGTACACACGAGCTCAGAGCATTCTGAGAAACTAATAAGGATCGTCAATCCGAGAGCGATCGATCAAAATTTTAGGGCGCCCCGACTCGGACAGGTTAGGTTAGCCGCCACCTCCTTCGTGGTTATTTTTTTTTTGAAACCACCCAGAAGTAGGATCCCCGCGAAGCGGGGCTCCGTCGAGTTATCTTTTTTAGACATTAGAGTGAAAAATAATTAATTTTACACGAAAAAATTCTAACTTAACCTCAAAATTGACGTAACATAAACTCAAACTTTGATCATCGATATCTCCGTAACCATGGGGCTCCTAAGGTTGGGAGTGGTATGGGGGGTATAGTATTTTAAAGCAAAATGTAATTTGATTCAGACACTCTCTGAATAGGTATACAGTTTGCTCTTCAACTAAAAAGGCAAACTGCGATCGATCTCAGAGCAACCCCGGTCTGGGTCAGATACAGTTTGGCAATACGCGATCCAGTGACGCTACGGATTTGATATAGTGAGCGCATGCCCATAAAAGTCCATATAAAGAATACTAGCCGCAGGTGGCGAGTCAGTACGGAGTGGGTGACAGGTGGCTCTAATGAGCTATGACCTTTACTTTTAAATGACCTATCTAATAACCTCACATCATCTGGTAAACACGCTAAAAAAATTTCCACTTCAAGTATAGGAGACGAGCTGAATAAAAAAAAAAACTTGATTTAATATTTGCACTTTTTCGACGTGGTAATACGCGTATCCATGCAAGGTTTCTCCTTTATAGCACTAACCGTTCGGACGGTAAGTCGAAAATGGACATGACGAAACTACAAGGGTTCTTTTTGTACCATTTGGTACACAGCCCTACTGTATTTTTATGTATGTTATTGAAAAGATGCAATAATTGGCGATTTTCTACATTTCTTAGGGACTCCTTCGAAAAGTACCCGTGGCAAGTGCTCTGCTTGCCTCCTATGAAATATATGCCTCTGTCCACAGTTTAAGATAGTTGACCTCTATTAAAAACCGAAACACCATACTACAATATAGTGTCATTGTTTTAATACAACCAATTTCTCGGCGTAAGCACTGATTGTCGACGGCTAGTTGAGGCGATGTAATTGAATATCTTTCTTAACGACAACAAAAGCTTGGAAGATGAAACTTGTGGTGTACACGAGGTTAGTCACGTACGCCATCGCTTTGAGCCATCGATAGGGGGAACAATAGGTCACCCTGATAAGAAATTGCAGTGCTAATTGGCTGAGCGTTTAGGTAGGTAATCTGGCTTAGCGTTTCAGCCGTTGAGTTTCGCCCGCTCCGGTCGAAACGGGAATTTAAACCTTCGAGCACACGTGATTCGAGAGACACAATTAATATTGACAGCTGGCTGTCGCTTGGTCATTGAATGGTTATTACTTAGGGTTATTATATTATGACTCATTTTTGAGGGGTGTTTCGTACGACCTTTTTTTTGGCTAATTTTGTGCGGTCCATATGAAAAGATTTTTCATTGTGTGTCGGTACAAAATTAATTAAAATACCTTTTTTTTCATGGACAATATGAAAAGGTTTTTTCTCCTGACCGTACAAAATTAGCTTTAAAAAGTATATTCCGCAACACCCCTAAAAATATTAATAGTAATAAAATTTCTGTTTCGACCGAAGCAGACGAAACTCAGTGGCCGAAACGCTTAGTATTACGCCGCCTGTTAGTACAGGTAGGTTAATAAAAAACAGATTATGTATGTACCTACCTAATTAAATTTGTTTTATTGTGGTTTAGAGGTGACCTCTGTCTTTCAAATAGAAGTTAGGACTTTGGAGCTAGCCAGTCTGCATTGTTTGACAATCGAGCGTGAAGTTTTGAGCACAATTCAAATGTAGGGCAAAATACAGGTTGAACCATTATGAACTTTTCAGTAGCCCGTGAAACTCAAAAATCAATATTACTTCGCGCTTTAAAAGCATCTATGCTCCCATTCGTTTATGTACCTACTTGACTAAAGGCAAACTAACTAGATAGGTAGGTATCTTTTTTATTATTCATAAAAATCTGTCTTTGAAAACTTTTAATTGGCTTTTGTTTTTGCTACTCAACCTATATTAGTTGTGTACGTAGCTGCTGTAAGCTTTCAAAATAAAATAAAAAAAACGATAAACTGTCGAAAACGTGTGAATGATCGGTTTAGTGGTGTAACTAGTAATTAATAATTATATTTTTTTTAGATGAATTATTTAGACAAATAGGACATGTCAAGAATGTTTTAAAGCTTTTAGTTGTAAAACCGCTAGTATAGCCATTTTACTCATAAAATAAGCAAGTAGAGTACTAGATTAAATTAATTATTAAAAAATAAAAATAAACAAATAGACGATAAGTAAAGCGTCCTCCTCTATTCTACTTGCCGTGCCCTGCAGGGCCCACAATGTACCTAGTCAATAATTATATAACACCTGTATAACATGTGGAGTGCAATAAAGATTTGAGTATTGAGTATTGAGTATAACGGAATCTCCAGAAATGCCACAAAAATTCAAATCGGCGTCCCGTACACAATCACGATCAGCGTTCAAAACCAATGATCAATCAAGATTAGGATTGAATTTTACCGTCAACCTAATTCGTACATTTCGTACATCTATACTAATATTATAAATGGGAAAGTGTGTCTGTCTGTCTGTCTGTCTGTCTGTTTGTCTTTCTTTCACGGCAAAACGGAGCGACGGATTGACGTGATTTTTTTAGTGGAGATAGTTGAAGGGATGGAGAGTAACGTAGGCTACTTTTTGTCTCTTTCTAACGCGAGCGAAGCCGCGGGCAAAAGCTAGTTATCAATATTTTTATAATATAAAGATTGACTGTGTATGAGCCTCTTTAGTGTTAATACCAACTCAAATTATGTCAGGTTTTTGTGGCTACATACTTCTGCGTAGTTACAATATCCGCTTTGAAACGGATAGTCGGATATCGTCAGAATGTGACCATTTGGAATGTGACCTGTTATTGATCAAGTAAACAAGGAACTCATAGATAAATAACATATATCGTATTATGTGACAGCTTATCTAGTTCCTATTCTAAGAATATATTGTAAGTTCCCGTACACTTAAAATATTCTTAGAATGTTATGTTATTTCTCACATGGATTTAACGCAATTTTATGGCTTAATTATTCCGCTCGGAATTCTAATTACAGTTCTAAAAAAATGTAGCCTTATGTTACTCCTGCCGGGGTTGCGGAATATTTATAATAGTTACCGTGACCCTGGAACATAAAGGGCAATCGAAGGAACATGAGTGGGTTTTAGTCAGTAAAAGTCTGACACGCCCTCCCGCCGCACCCAGGACGGGAGCAGTCATTTGATGATTACCCACTCACCAAAAAAAACAAAATGCTACTCCTACTTTATCCTTTGAACACTCGTGATTTGAGACAATAGAAAGACAATAGCAGCCCGACAGCCGGCTGTCGGTTGGTCGTCAAAAGGTTAAATATTATTTTTATATTTTGGTCACGCTCCAGTAGATCATAGTGTGAAGCTATACAGAGTATCCACACTGCATTTTACTTATTTCGACAAAACCCATTCAGCAGTTTTTGCGTGAAATTCATCTTTACCACATTTATAATAGGGGTAACTAAGATGGTATACCTATTAGTCAAAATAAAAGTCCCGTCAGAATCGATCCGGCAATTCTGAAGGTTAGACGGAACAAGCAGGCACAAACGTCATTAAATCATTGCATTATTGTCTTCCAACGTGGTCTAAGTCGCGGGCAAAAGTTGGTTTGCACTAAACTATGGTCTTTGAACTTTGGTAGGTCTAGGTACTCAATTATTTGCCATTTTGTACCGTCACAAGTTTAGGAACAAGCAACGGTCGCCTGGAGGACACGGTCGAGCACACGGTGGAGGTGTGCCCCGCATGGGCGGACCATAGACGTGTCCTCGTAGAGGCGATCGGCGGCGGTGACCTCTCGCGCCCAGCGCTGGTTCAGGCCATGCTGCGGGGCGAGACGGAATGGGATGCCGTCGCCTCCTTCTGCGAAGCAGTTATGCTAGTGAAGGAAGCGGCGGCGCGCGAGAGGCAACGACGAGCCTCTCGCCCCGGACAAAGACCCAGGCGAAGACGTCGAGAGTCGCAAGACGACTACCGGCCACCGTAGGCGCGGTTCTGCGGATGGCGAGCGATGGGTAGCTCGCCGCCCAGCTAGGACCAGGACCGCGTCGACGGCGCGTTAGTGTTCCACGCGCGCCTCAAAGAGAAGGAGTCAGCACAGGAAGGGGCCTAACAAGGCCAACGCCTGCCGGGGTTGCGGAATGTGTATAGTAGCCACCGTGACCCTGGAACATAAAGGGCAAACGAAGGAACATGAGTGGGTTTTAGTCAGTAAGAGTCTGACACGCCCTCCCGTCGCACCCAGGACGGGAGCAGTCATTGGATGATTTCCCACTCACCAAAAAAAAAAAAAAAAAAGTTTAGGAACAAAATATTTACCATTTTCACGATTCTCTACTTAGTCCGGTCAAATTAGCTTCAAAAATAGGGGCAAGGTTACATTAATTCGCACCTAGCTAAAAATTGGCATGAATGTTGAGAACCCTATTACACACAATTTGTCAATTATCCACATGACTCCAGCGTGTGGAAAAAAAGTTATTCAAGGTCAAATGTTACAAAAATCGATTTTTTGAGTTTTCCAGCTAAACGGTAAGTGTTATCATAAAAATAGGTGAGACAAAAATTATTCATCATAATCTATAAAAATTGTTCCTACACTTTTTTTCTTAAGAATCACCATTTCGGAGATATAGCGATGCAAAATGTTGAAAAAGTTGTATTCTTCATAATATGTTACAAAACGATAATATAACTAAAAATATTAGTTTTCGTGGCGTATACATACATATTATACAATTCTAAGAATATAAACTCGAAAAAAAACCCAGTCCCTCATTTTATATGACCGTACGGCCTTGAGCAACATCTGTCTGTTATTCAATTGTCCGCGTGGCGACGCTCGTATACCTGCTCCTTTTTCAAGGGCCTAACTAGAATAGTTATCTCAAGCATTCCTTCGTAGTAAGAACACGTAGTTATGACAGTTACCACAAGCCAACAGAAATTTCTTGCAAATACACACAACAAGTCTCGGTTCATTTCAATGTTAAAAGAAAAAATTACGCCTGAAACTATCTCTGTAAAGCAAGCTGATAATGATGCTGATGTCCTGATAATTGAAACAGCAATTGAACAATTTAACTCGACAAATCCAACTATTGTTGTTGGTGAAGATGTTGATTTGTTGGTATTACTTACTGCTCGAACGCCAACCGAAAAAAATATTTATTTTTTAAAACCTGGTAAGGCTCAACAACAATCAAAAATATATTCATCCAAGAGTTTATCTGCTTTTTTAAAATGCAGTAACTGGTTGCGATACGACATCAGCATTTTTCAGGAGAGGTAAAAGAACAGTTTTAAAATTGTTTGAGAGACAGGATTTAGTTAATTGTGCTGACGTTTTTAAAGAAAGTACCTCTACTGCACAAGCTGTAATCACCAACGGAATTCATTTTCTTCTTTCCGTTTACAGAGCTCCAAAAAAAATGACGTACTTAGATAAATTTCGATACTTATCTTTTGCAAAAAATACCCATAAAAAAAAACAAGTACAATTAGCTTGTCTTCCTCCAACCTCTGCTTCTGCTCAGCAACATCTATTTCGGGTATATTATCAAGTTCAAGTATGGCTTGGTAATAAACTAAACCCAGAAGACTGGGGTTGGAAATTAATTGACAATATATTGGAACCAGTTAAGACTTTACTCCTGCACCGGAAAAACTTCTCAATTCAATTTTTTGCAATTGCAAAACGGGGTGTAATGGTAAATGCGGCTGTAAAAAAGTTGGGTTGTTTTGTTCATTAGCATGTATCAGTTGTCGAGGTCAATCGTGCTCCAATGTTAAATCGCCAGTAGAAGAAGATTCTTACGATATATGCAAGGAGACATCTGATGCATCGCTCTTTGAAAAATTTGTTTGTACCCAGCAGGAAGAAGAAGAAGAAGAATACAGTATGGATTATGTTCCATTAGAAGAGTATCAATCAGACGAATAATTTTCACAAATTACTCATTACTTACACCGCTCTTGTCATTACAATAGTACCATTTTCAATTTAATACAATAGCTTATTAACTCAACAGAACCACAATAGATCGTGGAATAGGCCTACCGGGGAAACCACGTAAAAAAAAACGCGCCATTACACTACCTCACGGCTGGCGCGGAAACGTGTGCATATTATGAGTAACACAACGTTTTCAACATTTTGCATCGCTATATCTCCGAAATGGTGATTCTTAAAAAAAAAGTGTAGGAACAATTTTTATACATAATTGTATGATGAATAATTTTTGTCTCACCTATTTTTATGATAACACTTACCGTTTAGCTGGAAAACTCAAAAAACCGATTTCTGCAACATTTGACCTTGAATAACTTTTTTTCCACACGCTGGAGTCATGTGGATAATTGACAAATTGTGTGTAATAGGGTTCTCAACATTCATGCCAATTTTTAGCTAGGTGCGAATTAATGTAACCTTGAATGTCTATTTTGACCGGACTATACTACTGAACAGAAAATATGACGCATTCTGTTTGTAACCTTGACCGTCAATGTTCATTCAAGTCCGGTCAAGTCACGCCTTTTACAAGTGCTTTATTACGTAATTCTGATTATCCACACCCACATATAGAGTCAGATATGTAAGTAGGTACGTATAAAGTTACTAAGCACATACAAAGCGTACTACTTATCTGTGCACCTCGCTAGAATGCGACCTCGCTCCCGCTTCCCCGCTCGTTGCCCCCCCGTTCGCCTCTTTCGTATAGTAGCGATAGCATACCGTCAGCTTACGAGTTTAGCTTACGTCACAGCGCGAGGTGCACAGCTAGGTCTGTGGCTAAGTCGTACGGGTAATAAATAATATGTATTTTTATGATTATGAGGGTAAAGGACTAAGAAGATAATTATCTTCTTATTATGACAGGACTAAACTATAATTTTATATTCTGTCCCTTTAGTAAAATAAATGAAAATAAAAATATAAATGTACTATAAGTAGGTACTTGAGTATAGTTTGTGAACGAGGAAATCGGCTATATTATGTATATACACTCGAAAAACACTTCTCACAATACGTAGTCGAGTAAAGAGTAAAAATAACTAGAATTTTTAGTAAATCGTTATCAATAGTAGTCTACATTCACGATAACGATTAAGAATGTCCTATCGATTCCTCGATTAACAGACAGTAAAGCCAAGGTTTTTATCAGATAGCTACAAAAATGTCGTAAAAAACACGTGTTTACAAGTTTACTATCGGAATTTAATTACTTTTGGGTAACATGTATAAATCAATCATTATCCTGATTCTAATCAATCTTATCAAAAACTAAGGCTTGGTTAAATGATTGAAATACGTGCCATCGTTCACGCTTTATGAAATCGAATTGACACATGCAGTTATTTTTTGATTTTAGAAAAAATATTTAGGTGTTTATTATGGAAGATAATATTTATGTATATACCTAAATATTTTAATTGTAACTACAATGATGAGGAATCAACTATGATTTCATACTCTTATCAGCATGTATTTTGGGAATTTGAGAATTGAGATAATAATATTATGGACAACCTCCCAAGTAGCAAAATGTGGCACTATAATTATCCTAGGAGCACATATTTTTTAATCCTATAGCAATCCTAAAAACGTTTATAGAACCGCATTTGGGCGCAGTTTATAGGATTATTACGCCCTATAGTCGTTTTTGTATAATCCGACAACGTGCAATTCGATATTATAATTATTCTAATAAGTGCTTTTACAATAAACATTTACCCTACAAAGATCCGGGAAATGCATTTGATAAGAGCGATTAGTCCTCTTACGACCTAGCGCGTGCTGCTATTGGAGTAATTGGATCCTACAGTGATCAGCGTGATGTCGTTCCTAGATACATTCAGTCGATCATTCGTTCTTTTTTCGATTACTAAAATTTTGCTGCGCTGTTGTGTCAATGAATACTTTATTTTTATTTTCAAAGGGTAGTAAAGACACATTATAAAATTGTCTAACTTAAGTAACTTTTTCGTTTGACTGTTTTATAAAGAATGCCCACTCAACTTGCGAAATTAATTTTATTGATAAAGTGTTAGATGTTAATAAACATATCTTTATGCGCCTTCAAAATTATACATATTCATAATTTGTTTATTCAATAATAGTTAACTATTACCAATCCGACATAGGGTCGAAACACGTGCCATAACATTGCATTTACAAGGACCTATATAAGATTATTTAGTCATAGTTATGACTATTCCATGACATAATATTTCACCACCATTTTAAGTTTTCGGGTTCTTTCGAGAACATAAATAACCCCGCATACTAATGCATGCTGGGCTATGTTTTAATCAATACATGTTCAGAATAGTATCAAAATTACTCAGTATATTTTTTTACATTTCTCTTTAAAATTAATTTCAACATAGATAAAAAATAGGCAGTGTAAGGATGCAAAATGGTAAAATAACTAATTGTCAGTGCTTTAAATAGATTTTTATTTTTTAATTTGTTTATCAAAACAATGGAATCTGACACACGATAGTTCTGATACTGCTTCCACTATAATTTTCTTTATCTTCTTGATTGATTGTAAGAACTCTCTGAGAAAATATCCTCACAGTGGTGTCTAAGCCTATTTTCATTTTATCCTGTACGGAACCATCGCAAATTTCACCAGACTTTTTGTTATTTAAGAAAAAGTTCAACCCGAACTCCGATACCGACTTCGTTTCGAGGTACTTTCTCGACACTCTTCTTCTATAACTGCCACTACGCTTAAATCGTTTCAATTTGTGCAAATCCATATTTATATTGTTCCAACTTTCTTTAGCAAATTATAAAAGAAACAAGATGGCCGATTACTCCAATAATAGCAAATGTAGGACACATTTAAGATATTTTACTTATAAAAATCACAGGCTATGCTAGCTTGGTGCTAAAAATCCATTAAGGGCCATGACTGCGATAAATTGATCCTATAATATCCTAACCTGTAGCAGCTATATCTATGACATTTGTAGGAAGTGCATGTCTTACAGAAGAATGAAACAAGACGTTACCATGATTAAACAATCTTATTAAATGCGTTTATCGGATCAAAAGTCACACTTTGCTGATTAGTTTTATAACTTGCGCTTCTAAGACTGCGCGTTCTAATAAGAATCCTGGAAAATGATCCTATTAACGTTTATAAAACAAAGTTATAGAATCAAAAGTACTCATAGTGTAAACCATCTTACAAGATGCTTTCATTGGATCAGTGGTCTAAGTTAAAACGTCTATTAGATTTTTAAAAGACGTTTAGTCCTATATGCCAATTCCTATAGGAGTATTTTGCTCCTTGTTATCGATTGAAATATTTTGTGTTATTGCTTGGTAAATTAGCAACACATCAGTTAGTACATAACACTATCTTTAAAAAAAACAAAAGTCATTTATCTTTGTATTTTGACTTTCTACAAATAAAGATTTACTTAGATACACACGTACTTTGATATCACTGTAATTTTTCATGATAAATGAAGCACCTGCCTAAATCACTGAGTGATTATCATTTTACGGATAATCTTATTATTGGCAAAATTATTCGAGATAATCAATAAAATACTAGAATAAATATAAATAAAATAAATATCCTGAGACATCTTACACACGGCCACCTGATCCCAAGCTAAGCAGAGCTTGTGTTAAAAATATCTACTAATATCACTTTTAATTTACTAAATATTTTTATGGGGGCTACTTCGACCAAACTTTGTTACGACTCTTATTTGGAAATATGAAAACAAAACAGCGCTAAGCCTAATTTAACTAAACTTATCACGTGCTTCGACTTAGCTATTCTCCGTCTCTCTTTTGTTATTCTATTATGAAAGGTGCGACAGTAATGTTACTTAGCAAAAGCACTTGCTAAACAACGTTTATTTATACATATAAGGCTAAGTGTATTCTTTGCCCCAACAGGTTTTGACCCCACATAGTCGCAGTTGGAGTAACGGACTTTTTATTCAACTTATGTCCATAGGAAAAGAACGATTTTGTATAAAAGCTGAACAGACACGGAAAGATGAATGGCCGCGTACGCGTCTTCATACAATTTTTTTTTATCTAAGACATTTAATTAGCTGAATAAGTGTGCGTAATCCCTAATATCTCCAAACGATCTCCTCCGATCAATGATCATCATTGATTGTTTCCAGAATTTATTCCGAAATAGAATGTTCCATTTTTTAGGTAAAACCAATAGGAGACGGAGACGTTTACCGTTATTTCGTGTCCCGTTTTTAGTTGTTAGCAAATCTAAATTTAAACAACACGTGATGACGCATCAAGCGTCTGTGGACTTGACACATTACGATATAGTTTTTTTTATTTTCATTGGGAAGGATTTACATTTTTAAAATAAGTATAAGACATTAGGTTTTTGTCCTCAATCTTTTTATTAAATTAAGAATTTATGAGTATTGGGTGACGTAAAAATGAAATTGGGGAATCGGAGAGTGGTCGGTGATTTCCACTGAATCACTAGGGATTTTGAGACAGAAAGCGTCATCAAACTAGTTTTGGAATGAGATAATATTAGTCCAGTTTTTTTCACATAACCAGTTGTACAACTCTCCGACTAAGCTTAAGTGACGAGAGCAGTGATGATCAGTTTTAATTTCAAAATATTTTAAACTTTATCTCTGTAAGATAATGCACAGAATCACTTGAAAGGGCAACGAGGAACTCGATGCTGGCGCATGGCGGTGCCGCGTGCAGGCGCGCGGCTTTTTCTAGTACAAGCGATTGCATCGATACCTTATACGCCTTCCACACTGCAAACTGGATTGCGCAGGTAAAACTGTGGGGAAATAAGTATGCCAATGAAAAATGCCAAATTTGCGCAAGTAAGTAAGAAAAATGCGTAGGCCTCGCCGCCGCGGGGTTTGTGTTGCGCGGTGTACAGTTTCACCAACAACACTCTCTGTCTTACGCGGCCTACGCATTTTTCTTACCTTCGTAAGCCAGTTTGCGCAGGTAAGACTATCGTAAAGCTTGAGCGTGTGGTAGGCACATTAGCCTACAGCAGTTCGATAGGACACGGAATTCATTGACTTCGGTCAGTTCCGCATCGATTGAATAATTTATCATAATTGTCGCGTAGCTGGGGCTGTTGAATCTATCAATTGTTTTGATCTATTCCAGTCGTCGGCGTCGGCAACCTGCGGCTCGCGAGCCACATGCGGCTCTTTGGATGTCAAGCTACGGCTCTTTAGTTCCATAGGTACGAAGCAATATAATTGTAGGCAAGAAAAAATTATGCGGCTCTTTAAAAATTTTGAAATTTTGTTCTTTAATATTTTTGACTCTTCCAACTCAAAAGGTTGCCGACCTCTGGTCTATTCCATTTGATTGAGAAAATAATTTCTGATTGAGCTGAAGCGTTAAATGATCAAATGTTTGAGACACGTGAGGTTTATGATAATAATGTAGGTATGTGTTTAAATATAAAATTATGATATCGTGAGAATATTTAGTAGTTAATTTCGTATTTTAATGTGTTTTGCGTAGTTAAAATTAGCAAGTAGGTACTTACATTCATATAAATGTAAGAAAAAATATTTTATTAAAAAAGTATTTAAAAAATAAATAAAAAAAAACGTTAAATCTTATTTATCTACGAGCTTCTAATTTACGATATATCTAATATCTACAACATATTATTAGACACATATGTATACACAAGAAACTAATATAAATAGGGCCATGTTATTTAAATTTAAAAACGTAGACAAGATTCTTTATAATAATTAGTATTACTACTACCGGAATGATACCGGTAATGAAGTAAATGATGTGAGTTAATTTTTAATATTTCCTGATCCTAAATCCGTAATATTATACATAAAACGAATGTAACTCTGCTTGTCTGTTTGTTACGCTTTCACGGCTAAACCACTGAACTGATTTAGATAAAATTTGGTACGAACGCAGCAATTTTAGCTAAACGAAACAAATAAACTTTATTAAACGGGTGTGCGATCGGCTTTGCGTTATCTATCAAATTTCAGGTTTTTGAACCCGATACTTAATCACTTAACTCATGATAACAGATCACATTTCCAAAAAATCATACTTGTAGGTACTATGCTCACTCGTTTGGCGTTTCAGCAAAGGTAACGTGAATTTAAAAAATATATACAATGTGTAACTGAATTAATGCACTTTGAGAAAACAGTTAGTTCAGAATCGTTTACTGAACGATTTTTGTAATTTTTAATATAGGTATATTTTATCCCAAAAATAATTAAAACTACGTAAACTGCTGACACTTCCGCTGTACAGTCAAAACAAAAATACCTACTACGCTAGACCCTTATGCAAGTGCGACTGTGTGCATGCGTAGATTTGTAACGTGACTATAATTTTCTCCCACAATCTGTACAACTAATTTATAAAAAAAACAGTGTTTTAAACATAATAATAAAAATTCTGCATAATAATAAAAATGCTGGATGCGGGTGGCGCAGGACCGATGCATGTGGAAATCTTTGGGGGAGGCCTTTGTCCAGCAGTGGACGTCTATAGGCTGATGATGATGATGATGATGAATAAAAATTCAGTGTATGTATTATGATTATAACATAATATTCTAATTGGGGTGTCTGGTGGTGTGCGTTTATTCCGGGACATGTTGTATAACATAAGTACCTATAATATTGTTATGTTTAAAAATCTACCACTAATACCTTAACCGTTTATATATATTTTGCTAAGTCGTTGTCAACTTGCGATGTCCGACATTCTCAGTAACCGCACAAAAAAACCTCGCATTGATGTTACAAATACAAACCTTTAAAAATCTCGACTTTTCTCTACTATATGTATATAATATGCATGTATTTTACGTATAAATCTTCCTCTCGAATCAGTCTATTTATATATTAATAATAAATAAATAATAAGTAAATATCCTGGGACAATTCACACACGGCCATCTGATCCCAAACTAAGCAGAGCTTGTACTATGGTAACCAGACAACTGATAAACATACTTATATAATTTATAAATACAAACTATCATGCTTATCACACAAAGTTTGTCCTGGGCGGGAATCGAACCCACAACCTCCGGCTTAGCAGTCGGGATCACCAACCACTAGACCATCAGGTCCGCCGATTGCTGAAAAAGAGCATTATATGTTGAGTAGTTTAAAAGATCTAAGCGAACAAGCTGCGGAAGCGACTTCAAAAGATACGAAAAATTCATATGGACTTTAAACATAGAAATATAAATAATAGGACTTAAATGACTATTATTAAGAATAACAAATCAGCGAATCATAATACGAAATCGGGCATAACGTAACGTGCTTTATAGGGAAAGAGAATACGAATATTGACTATCGACTACTAAAATTAACCACAAATTATTGGTTTTCCTTGTTAACTTTGAAGGTACATAGAGGAAAATAATGTGAGTAGGTATTAGGTATACAACATACCTAAATAGCGATCATTTACTCAACAGGTGGGGTATTTTTCACTAATTACGCCCCACGGTTTCGTCTGAGTGTAGCTGAAACTTTGGGCAACACTGTCTCATTTAAGAGGATGGTGTTGATGATTGTGTTGTTGATCAATATTTTTTTTACTAGGAAAAAAATATAGAAATGAAAAACTGTAGTTTTCAATAAAACAGAAAAATAAAAGTCCGACTACAGCAAAATAAGCTCCAAAAAGTACGAAACAAGAAAATATTTCAGACAGAAATCGAGACATGTCTCGAATTTTTTTTATTTTGTTTGACCTTGTTATTCAAATATATGAATAAGTATTCGAAATTTGTTGAACTATTGATTAAAAACCAAAACTGAATGCGAGTGCAGCCTTTCATAAATTAACGGTTGTCTATACTATTCCTAGGATAAATCTAATTTACTCACAAATTTTGCCACCTTCTAATACAAAAACAGGAAAACTATTTTTTCCTATTAGATTAGCCTTTGCAAGCTAATAATTAATAGGTATGATTTTTATTAAAAACTAGCTGTTCCCCTCGATTTCAGCCGCGTGTTTTGGTTACTCCGCCCCCGTAGGACGTAGCGTGATGATACATAATCTATAATCTTCCTTGATAAATGGGCTTAAAGATTTAATCAATTTGGACCAGTTCCTGGGATTAGTGTGATCAACCAAACAAACTCGTCTGCTTTATACATACTCTGTTTTCTTATCTAACTGGTAATATTACTAACGAAGCGTGGTACTTACTTAGCGTGAAAATCAAGCCCCATGTCTGGTTCAAATGACGTAATAACAGTAATTAAAGCCTACAGCTACCAAAATTAAACAGAACATGCATGAAATCGAATAAAACCGCACACGAAAAGCTTTGCGTTAATTTGTTTTTATAGTGACAAAGAAAATAACGAGAAACACTGAAAATCCCACAAATGGATATGTATGTATGTCTCATTTATTTTATTATTTATTTATTTATCTTTAAATCACAAAAGTAAGGTAAATAATAAAAGCTAAGACCCACAAAACCGTTGCAATGGTTTGACTGTGGAAAATGAAACATCATTGTATGGCACGATCTACAGCCTAAACTGTTTATCAGATTTCGACATATTATTCTAAGTTCGACATAATATAATTATGAGGTGTCATTAATCGTCTCGTCTCGGTTGTGGTAGGGACATAGGATACCTACCTGTATTAATTTGAAAAAAAAAAGAAATAAAAACAAAACAAAAAACCTGATTGCAATTTCGGAAGTTGGTGGCAATTGCATGAATCCACCGACTTCTGATATTGCAGTTGAGTTTTTTGATTATTTAATAATTATTTTTGAATAAGTAATGAAATGTAGAAGCTATCATTCTATCTTTTCAAATCTTTATTATAGGGTACAGCAGAATCAGGAAGGTAAAATTAACGTTGGTAAGCAAGTGCTTTAGCTAACCATTATTAGTATTATTACTATCACTGTCGCACAACTGGGGCCCTAGTCAGCTATAACAATCGTTTCTCAATGACCAGCCATCGGCCGGATATTTGACAACTTTGACAGTTTTTGTATGGGAAATGTGTCAAAAGTTTGATGTTACACGTGAAAAATCGATCCTTGAGACACGATTGTAATATCAGACTAGGGCCCCTGGTAAACTGTCATGGCATGACAGAGACAGAGAATAGCTAGCTAAGCTAAAGTAAACTCGAGCTGTTTACAAAAGTCAGGGTTGTTAAGCACCCTACATTTTGTACAAATAAAAACTTATTACCTTGACATCAGTCACCTAGATTGCCGAACAATAATAATTACCCAAATAAAGTATAGTAACCTTGATTTTTTAACATTACTTCGGAGCTGGAATGCATCACGTAACTGAAACATTGTCTAGAAAGATTACAAACTCGCAGACTTATGTCTGCTTATCTTTACACGGGATATTTTCATAATAAATTATGTCGCTTAAGCTGTAATCTTGTCTTATATTATCTCGTTTTTTTTACATTGCGCCTGAATTTTTTGAAGTGAAAACTTCTTTAGCGGCGTTGAGCACTTTTTCTGTAATGGGTATAAAATCTTAAACTCGCGTCAGGACACGTGACCTGATCGAAAAAGCGTAGGACGGATGGATAGTAGACAGCTATAATCAAGTTTTCACTTCTGCCGGCACTCCCGGAGTGCAACCCGTCTTTTTTTTTTTCTCACACAAGGTCGTCTGATCCCAAGTTAAGCTCTGCTTAGAGCTTGTGTTATGGTAGCCAGACAACTGATATACATACTTATATATTTTTATAAATACATACATATTATAGATAAATTACACCCAGACACAGAACAAACAATCATGCTCATCACACAAAGTTTGTTCTGGGTGGGAATCGAACCCACGACCTTAGCAGTCAGGGCTACTAACCACTACACCAACAGGCCCGTCCAAAAAAATTAAAAAATAAATTAATTAATTAAGAAATTGGGTAAGAAATAAAATGCAGAGTAAAGCAAGGCATCCACCAGATGGATCAGGCCAGTGTGAGTGTAATGACCAGTCATCGGCCGGATATTTGACAACTTTGACAGTTTTTGTATGGGAAATGTGTCAAAAGTTTGACGTTACACGTTAAAAATTGATCATTGAGACACGATTGTAATAGCAGACTAGGGCCCCTGGCCGTAGTGCATCGCAATTTTAATTGACGTGAATGACGTGGTCACTTGCAGTTGAATACTGCTATGCAAAAATTTGCCTGCTAAATATTTTACACAAAATTGCGTAGACTCCACGCGGCGCGACAGTCTCTATATAGTGGAACATCGCAATCGACAGTGTAGCAACCACTTATTTTTCTACAAACTCGACACACTTTGAATTACAAACAGTTTTATTTTATTGAACAAATGAAGTGTTAAAATACTAGCAAAAAATTAAGTGAGTTTGTATGTCAGGTGCCGTAAGTGTGACACGTGGTGTTAATAAAAACTAGCTATTGCCCGCGGCTTCATCCGCATGAATGTCGGTAATAGCAAACGCAGACAGATTAACAGATAAAAGTAGCCCATACCTTGCCCCAAGGTCTAATCCATCTCTATACAGCGGTATTCTGGTTTAATTGGCAAAACAAACAAACGAATTGTTGCCTGTTGCATATAAGATACTAGTTCTTTACATTCACTTTCACACTAAGTCAAATATCGGAAACCAATTAATTCCTTTTATGATAATGTAATCTGCTTACTTATTTGATAGTACGCTATGATACTGAGACAGTATTTTTAAAGCTTCTTTAAGTTCATTAAAATGTCATTCCTACTATCAACAATGTTTATCTGTATGAGATAGGATGGTAATTCTACATAATTTACGACGGAATAAAATAGTAAAAATATTTCGTTGGTGACAGTGACAGCCATGATGACGTCTTCTGACTATTGCGCATACGAAACGCAGTGACCAACGTTTAAATTGTTAAATGCTTGATGAAATGGAAGGAGAATGTAGGAAATGTGGTAGGAAAGCTATTGTTAAGTTAAGCAAGAGTGTGGGTATATAGAAAGATACTTTTTTTATAAACTGTACTGTTTTAAAAGTGTTAAGTGCAAAACAAACAGCTAAGAGAATGTGACAAAACTAGTATTTATTAAATCGTATAAATAAATAGCCTACAATACATCATTGCAGCGGCGACAGCTTTTCTCAAATAATACGAGGTCATTAAAATAAAATAGTCGGTACCTACCTACATATTATTATGTATAATTTTTTTTAAAAAGCCAATTTTTAGATCACATATTTCTTTTGTTACTATACCATCTCACTCATTGAGTTCGTTCTAATTTTTGTATTGTTAAGACTGGCATGTTGATTGTTATATTTAATTTGGACTACAAAAGGTCGTACTAGTTTTAAATAATACGACAGTTATGATTTTTTATGCAAATAGACCAAATGCCATAAAATAATAACAATCTTTGCTGGTTATCTGCATCTTTTTCACCAGTGTCGGAAAATAAAGGTTCCCCTTAAAATATTTGATATACGTAAATTGGCTCCAAATAAAATAGGTAGTACTTTAATAACATGAAATAAGCTATTACATAGCCACATAATACTTCGAACATACGTGATTTGAGACACAATAGAAAGACAATAAGCAGCCCGACCGCTGGCTGTCGCTTGGTCGTTGAAAGGTTAAATTTGTTGCTATAAAACCTTTAGTATACGTACAGCACACGTTACAAGTTGTAAGATACAAGATACACGTTCACAACTTCACAGTGCTATTGTTACCTACAGGATTCTAATGAAGTCTTCAGCAAAACATGTTATGATTAAACAAACAAACAAGATACAAACGATTGTTAGATTGAGTATTGGTGAGTGCAAAGAATAAACAAAAGTGGGATGTACTATTGTCTTCAAATGAAAATTCGTAATGACAAATCGTAATAAATAAGTAGGTGCTTCTGAAATAAACATGCGCTTCCCCAGACATAAGACTGAGCTAGGTCGATTTCTCGTCCCCGATAACCCCCACATATCAAATTTCAGCGAAAACGTTAGGGTCGTTTCCGAGATCACATGCTTTTTCAAGCAATTAGCGCCATCTGCCGGGCTGATTTGTGAATCTAAACCATCTAGGGCGCTACTCAAACGCATACAGAAAAAATCATTTAAATCGGTCGAGCCGTTTAGGAGGAGTTCAATGACATACACACGCACAGCAGAATTATATATATAAAGATAGGAAAGACTAAACTCATAATTAGTATCTTCTGACATTTCCTTGATGAAATGGTAAGAGAAATATCGACTGAATTAAAATTTAGTTTCGTTTGTGGACAAGAGAACCAGCACCACATGACTATTTATGACAGAGCATTTTAAATAAAAAAAATCATAAACTTATCACTTAAGAAGATAACAAAACAGTAAATAGTTTACTACTACCTGCGGTAAATCATTCCACCATAGCTATTTCTGTCGCAAAGCATGGCTGTGTTTCTGTTTAGAAGATATGTTTGCGGTGTAATTACAGGCACATGAGACATTTCAACTTTGTTTCTGGGCAATGCATGTGCGAAGTCTCTAGTTTTGCAGATGTCTATAGGCAGCGGTGACCACTTAACTTATCAAGAAGGCAGTCACTTCAGCTATGATACAAGGTCGATTTTGATGTCAATTTTATCATTTTTCTTTGATACAATCCGTACTAATATTATGAATGCGAAAATAACTCTGTCTGTCTGTCTCTTCTACGCGCCTAAACCACTAAACCAATTTGAATGAAATTTGTTACAGATATAGGGAATTAGGGACCCGAGAAAGGGCATAGGATAGTTTTCATCCCGGGAATCCCCCGGGAACGGAAACTATTATTCCACGCGGACGAAGTTGCGGGCAAAAGATAGTTTTAAATAAAATTGGTCTTAAAGGTTTTTTATGAAAATTTGGTTTTCGGTTCGGCGTTGTAAGAGATAAAGATTCCGCCCGATCAAGCAAAGTCGTGAGCTAAAGATTACGGTTTATAGATAAACCTTGTTTTAATGTTGATAAAACAAAAAACTTTAAAATACGAAAACATCGAAATACCTCCCAGTCTATCTACGTCAACTAGACATATACATAAGAGGTAAATTATTTATTATCTAGAATGTATTTACATAACCCAACTGGCGTCAGACGCGTAGCAGTTGGTTTTACAACTTTATATTATAAACTAGCGACCCGCCCCAGCTTCGCACGGGCACGGGTGTTACAAATCTTTAAAAATCCCGGCTTTTCTTTAATATACTAAGCATGGATTATACTTAAAAACTTCTCTATTGAATCACTCTTTAAAACTACGCAACAGATTATGATGCGGTTTTTTTAATAGAAAAAGTGATCCAAGAGGAAAAATCTTGCGCGTTGCGTAGTTTTAAGTAGTCTTCTGCTGCTTACATCTCTTTGAGAAACTGTGTTCCACGTTACTCCATTTATCATCGCTTATATCCCTAATGAAAATAAATTGCATAAAAAACCTGTCATTGTATATTTTTTATGACAGCGATTTGCAGATATATTAGTCATAAGGTAAAACCGGTCAAGAGCGAGCCGAACTCGCATAAGGGTACCGTGGCGTACAATATAATCTCTAACCAAAAACCCCAGAAACAATTAATACGACACGTTTTTTAGCTTGCAATACCATCTAGCGGATTTGGTGTACATTCTGTAAAACATCAGCTATTGATTTATTACCGCTTGGAAGTCATAAGCCTGTGCTGTGACAGACGAACAGAATACTGGAGTCCAAGGGACATATTTTATTGGGACACCATGATGCGCCGCTTGGTCGCACCACCAACGAAATGTATGGGTGTCACTCTGTCACTGAGTGGCGCAACAGGTTTCTTATGGAAATATGGTCTTAAAAGGGTCAGACCATTTCATCATATTAGGTACGGTATCCTACAAAAATAAACAACTATAAACATGAAATACCCATAGCATATTTGCATACTGCCCACCCACGGTGTCAGTGCTTAGGTTTTATTGCATACATGCGATTGTTTGTTTTATATTTATTATATTGATTACGGATTCCTTTATTTTTTTTCAAATAGTGTTAGTATTGTTAAAGAAAAAAAAAACAATTAAGTATATCTTTAGGAACACTTAAATTGTCTAGGAGACATCCAGTTAACTAGATAAGTACTAGCATTTGAACAACGATTGTGGATGAAGACGCCCCGGGGTTGCGGAATGTTTATAATAGTTACCGTGACCCCGAAACATAAAAGACAACCGAAGGCACATGAGTGGGTTTAGTCAGTAAAAGTCTGACACGTCCTTCCGGCCCGCCACACCCAGGACGGGAGCAGTCATTTAATGATTTCCCACTCCCCCAAAAAAAAAAAATTACGCCCCGTCTTCATACAAAATCGTTATTACACCTTAATTTACAGACATTTACAGAGTATCTCAGCAGACATTTTGTGACCGTTACAAAGTAAGGCATAAGACTTCATTATTTACTAGCTTCTGCCCGCGGCTTCGCTCGCGTTAAAAAGAGACAAAAAGTAGCCTATGTTACTCTCAATCCCTTCAACTATCTCCACTTAAAAAATCACGTCAATTCGTCGCTCCGTTTTGCCGTGAAAGAAAGACAAACATACAGACAAACAGACAGACAGACACATTTTCCCATTTATAATTATTATAGTATATAGCAGGGGTGGCCAACCGGTCGATCGCGATCGACCGGTCGATCGCGACTGCTAGTCCAGTCGATCGTAGCCAGGAAAAATTATAAATATTATCAACTACTGCAGCATCATCTTGTATCATTTTTTAAATCAATTGTGAATCTACAAGGCAAGAATAAAACATTAACAGAAATTATGAGTTCTATTGCAGTATTTTAAAATCAAGCAGAATCTATGATAGTTGACATAGAGTAGAAAAAATTAACATCAAGGATCATTTTATGGAAAAACATCCTACCTACAATTTCATTTCTGAGAAGTACACGACAAAAATTAGGGCAGTAATAACAGACTTCGAAATTCGCTTTAGTGATTTCAGAATTTAACAGTTAGTTCAATTCATAAATTATCCGTTTAATGATGCCATTGATCATATGGATTGGCTACAAAATTTGCAGATACATTTCAAATAGAGCACATAATGCTACAAAACGAAATGATTACTATTTATAAAAGCAAGGGCTTCCGCAAACTTCAAGATTTCTGGGCATTATTTTCCAACGAAAAATATACAAACTTGAAAAAATGTGTTGAACAGCTTCATTCGTGTTTTGGTTCAACATATATATGTGAGTCAGCATTTTCCTACCTAAACAAACAAAAAATAAACACCGTTCTTTCTCGCTTGACAGACGCTCATACATTGGATTCTTTAAGGTTGGCAATTTCCAACTACAAACCTGATTATGATAAACTTGTGGAAAATGCTCAGGCCCAATGCTCACACTAATATATTATAGGACCGATATAATGTTAAGTAAATTTAAAGAAACGATCACAAATGTGATATAAACAGAACCTACTAAGACTACGCTGTTTCATTTATTATTTCAAGAAGTAGGTATGTGTTTGGTAGATCGCACAGGGTTTCCTTAGTAAATAGTAGATCTTAGGTCCACTCAAGTTGGCCACCCCTGGTATATAGTATCAAGAAGACTATCAACATATTCGCTGACCCATGCCCTTGAGAGTTGAAAATGGCGATCTTCTCAATGCGGCGGTCGTCAAGTTTCGATAAGAAATCAATTGCGGTTGGCAGATTAACGTGACTTACTGAAATAGCAATGTTTTTTTAAATTAGCCTTTGAATTACAGAATACGTGCTTTGTATAATACATACATATTTAACCTAATTTATTACAGAACGTAAGAGCGTTTATATGTTATCTTATACAAACAAAAAGTACGAAATCTTGGAAATGAAATACTTAAGATTACAGCCAGTTGAGAACATTTATGAAACAGTTTATTATTTACATCAGTTTATTAATTAAACTTCTTCCTGAAAGCACTTCTGAATAGTCTATAAAAATCCTACAATGGTGCCGATTCTCTTGTGCACAAACTAACGTAAATTTAAGTTAAGTGCATCTTTCTCTTTCCGTTTAATTAAGAAAAGGACAGAAGATCAAATATTAGTTAAGTCCTGTCAAATTTAGACAATCCATAGATAATTTAGACGCAATTTAAAAACATGGCGTCTAAAAATACGTCAATTTTCATCAGGCGCTGTCTAATTTGACAGGATTAAACTAAAATGTATCTTCTGTCCTTTTCTTTAAAAAATGAAAAGAGAAAGATGCACTTAACTTAAATTGACGTTAGTTTGTGTACAAGAGAATCGGCACCAATACCGTGAAAGTTTCCCGAGTTCGATAGGTGGATGTTTGTTACTTTTTACGTTTTAACAGCTGCACAGATTAGCAAATATTTAGCTCATATTGATCTAGTTCTTTCTGAAAGTACTTCTGAATAGTCTATAAAAGTTCTATAATACCGCTTCCATAGGTCATAGCGTGATGTTATGTAGCCTATGTCTTATTCTGATAATATATAGTATATTACTTACTGTGAAGTTTCATCAAAATCTTTTCAGTAGTTTTTGCGCGAAAGAGTAACAAACATCCATACAAACTCTCAAAGGACATTGCTATGCGTCCATACATTGTTTGCCTAAGAACCGACAGGGATGTGTTTTTTTTATTTTTGGTTCTAAATAATATATGTATTCGATTGAAACTAAATTAAAACTACGGACACTTGAGACTTCTAAAAGCCATCAAAATACTTTAATAACAACATCATGTCACATCAAAAGTATCATCTATATTTTCGACCAATATATTTGCAGCAGCAGAAGTCTTTCCAAGACACTTATTTATGTTCCCTTTCTCTTTTAGTGACATGGAGCCAGAAGCTGATCCGCAATTTACACAAAATATAGGATTATTTTGGGATTCCATGTTAAATCTGCAATGTTCGTTTAATCTCTTGTCACCCACCGCCATGCCAGGTCGTCGTTCTTAGTAGGTCCGTACATCAGTCAATCACAGCCGGAGGTCGATATTTCAAAAGGAAATCACAGTCCGTAGTTTAAGCCAAGTGGGTAGATAAAATCGGAAAGGAATAATAATAAAATGCAAACAACCAGATTACACAGAACCTGGTCAAATGTTGGCTTCTGTCAATTCAATTGACGAAAAACAATAGACTAATATGTTGATATTTTTTCCTAACAAATGGCTTGTTCATTTCACTCAGCGCTTTCAATCGCTTTAATGCCAGAACAGAACAGTACCGCTACTGTGTGAACGCCTAGTTACTGTCAAGACAGTACTGTTTTGTGCGTTCACACAGTAGCAGTACTGTTCTGCCCACTGTTCTGCCCTCGTGTGAAATGGGCATCAGGCAGAACAGTGGGCAGAACAGTACTGTTACTGTTTGAACGCACAGAACAGTACTGTTCTTTGCCAGCTTCTTAAAACGATGACTCGTAAATATTATATGTTCCCCACAACCAAACTATATGACGAATGTAAAGTTTTAACCGTGAGGCAACTCTTTATCCTCCTACCTTTCTACAGAAAACCTTCTCACATATGGCTCTTAAGCTGCACACATACAATGTATTACTGTTACTTACCAATTTTTACACAATTATAACACCTAATATACACACACTGACAATCACAAACATGCACACAACACACATACACACAACACACATACACACACATGCACCCACTCATGACTCGAGAGTTTATATTGTTACGAGCTGGGGTTCGGGATAAATTAAAATAACAGTTTTACTCGAAAAAACACAATTAACTTTATTAAGAATTCACAAACAAAAACACTTCACTAACACGACACTACACAAAACACACACTTCGTATCGCAGTCGTAGTTCCGCTTCGCGGCGATGTTCACTGTTTCGTTCCCAAAACTGAACTGAGTCCCGTGCCGACACGTCCGCTATTTATATCTCCGGTCACATTTTCTAGAAAGTTCGACAACCCGAGGTACCCAGGTGCATTCGAGAACATTCCAGTAACATCGCGAATGATCGACGATGATCTGGAAGTTTCTCGAATGACCCCTCGGAACTCCATCGAACGTTCTAGAACGTCGTGGAACTTTCCCGAATTTTCTAGTAAATGTGCCCGGAACAATCGACACTTACGTCACCTACCTACCTACGTAACACTGCCCCCTCCTAAGACATGCTCGTCCCGAGCATCATTATTCCCGTAGTATCGTGCCAGCCGATCTACGTGAACAATTTTAGGCGCAGTTCTCGTACTCTTCCGTATCCGGTAGGTGACGTCATTGATTTTGGTCACAATCTGGTATGGTCCATCCCATTTTGCCTGTAGTTTAGGCGACTTCCCTTTGCTACGCACTGGGTTATGCAACCACACCAGTGAACCTTCATCAAATCCGCTATTGTTCATCTTCCGATCATAGCGAGTTTTCATCCTCTCAGACATCTGCTGGCCTGACTGTCTGACATGCTCATATATGTTATCCATCTTGTTACGCAGGTCATTGGCATAATCGGTTATGCTGCTTGGTGAATCAGGGGGGATGCCAGTTATTAAATCTGCCGGTAACCGCAACTCTCTTCCAAAGTTTGCAAAGGCTGGTGTCACAGTTGTGCTTTCGTGAACAGCACTTCTGTAGGACAGAAGAAACGGCTGTATGTGTTTGTCCCAATCCCGTTGTTTGCTTGCTACAACTTTGGCCAGATATCGTTCCAGTGTCTGATTAAATCTTTCCACCATTCCATCAGATTGTGGGTGATATGACGTGGTTCTCGTTTTATGAGTACCCATTACGCGACATGTTTCCTGGAAGATTTGAGATTCGAAATTTCTTCCTTGATCGCTGTGGATTTCTAAGGGTACCCCGAACCGACAAAAGACTTCGTGGACTAATTTATCGGCAACTGTCGAAGCTTCTTGGTTAGGAATGGCAAAAACTTCCGGCCATTTCGTGAAATAGTCCATGACAACCAAGAAGTACTTGTTTCCGCCTTCACTTTCAGGGAATGGGCCAGCGACGTCTAGTGCTATCCGTTCCCAGGGGGCTCCTACATTGTACACTTTCAGTGCTCCTCTGCTGCGTGTTTGAGGTCCTTTTACTGCCGCACAACTGGTACATTTTCGACACCAATCTTCAACATCCTCTCGACAATGGATCCAATAAAACCGTTCTCGGATCTTCAACAGAGTCCTTTTTACCCCCATATGACCTCCGGAACATCCATCGTGGTAGAGCCGAAGAATTTCTGGAACCTTTGCCTTTGGCACGACCATTTGCAGGTGGCACCTATCTCCTCGAGCATTTTCCCATTTACGGCACAGGACACCATCTTGGAGTGCCAAGCTCTCCCACTGTGCCCAATAGCTCTTAGTGGTTGTACTCATTGCTGCAACATCGCACCACTTCGGCTTAGGAGCATTAGCTTTAATCCATTCGAGAATTGGCTTAATATCCGAGTCACTCTGCTGAGCATGTTGTAGAGTTTCCTTCCATTCATCACTAAGGTCTGTTCTTAGCATTCTGACAGGAACTGCTTCCTTAGATTCTTGCCTGACACAATGCTTGCAATCTTCAGGACAAGGCCTTCGTGACAAAGCGTCTGCGTTACCGTGGGACTTCCCACTGCGATGTTCAATTGAAAAGTGAAACTCTTGCAGCAATTCAATCCATCTTGCTACTTGCCCTTCCGGATTCTTAAACTGCAACAGCCACTTCAATGCAGCATGGTCAGTTCGAAGGTGGAATTTGCGTCCCAATAAATACTTGCTGAAATGCTGCAAAGTCTTCACAACGGCGAGGAGTTCGCGTCTCGTGACGCAATAGTTCCTTTCCGGTTTCGATAAAGACTTGCTGAAGTAAGCTATCACAACTTCATGATCTCCTTTTCGTTGAGACAACACACCGCCAATTCCAGTATTACTCGCATCCGTGTCAATTATGAATTCATTTTCTGTATCAGGATAGCCCAAAATAGGAGTATTACACAACCGTTTCTTTAACTCCTCAAAAGCTATGTCACAGCTATCATCCCAACAGAAAGGTCTCTTCTCCTCAGTAAGCTTATGTAAAGGTTTGGCGATGTCCGCAAAATTCTTGACAAACCTTCGATAGTACGAGCACAAACCCAGAAATGCTCTGACCTGTGTCTTGTCTTGTGGAATTGGCCAATCCTTAACAGCGACGATCTTCTCTGGATCAGTTTGCACTCCGTCTTTAGACACAACGTGCCCCAGAAAACTAACTTGCTGCCTAAAGAAGGTGCACTTCTTTGGACTTAACTTAAGATTAGCTCCACGGATTTTAGACAGTACACGTTCCAAATTTTGTAGGTGGTCTTGGAATGTGCGGCCCACAATGATGATGTCATCTAAATAGACTAAGCAGGCATCTCCAATTAATCCGGTGAGTACCTGCTCCATTAACCTTTCAAAAGTTGCAGGAGCGTTGCACAATCCGAATGGCATAACATTAAATTGCCAAAGTCCTTTTCCTGTAGAGAATGCGGTTTTCTCCTTATCATTGGGGTCAATTTCCACTTGCCAGTAGCCACTTTTTAGGTCCAACGTGCTAAACCACTTCATTCCTGACAGAGTGTCAAGAGTGTCGTCGATCCTGGGTAATGGATAGCTGTCTTTCTTTGTAATGTCATTCAGCCGACGATAATCCACACAAAACCGCATGCTGCCGTCCTTCTTTTTCACCAGGACCACAGGAGAACACCAGGGACTAGATGAAGGCTCTATAACTCCATCCTTTACCATCCCTTCAATCATGGCGTCCACTTCCTTTTCTCTTGCCACTGGTAACCTTCTAGGTCGCTGACGAATAGGTAACTCATTTCCTGTGTTGATTCTGTGCTGAACTAATCCAGTCTTCCCTATGTCAGCGTCATGTGCAGAGAAAATATCGGCGTATTGAAGTAACATCTTCTTAGCCTTATCCATTTCTCCCGCAGATAAATCTGTGCGACAATCTTCCAGAAGATTCGAGATGTGAGATCTTGCATCTTGAGCAACGTTTCGAGAAGGCGGATGTTGGCAATTACGCATCCATGCTACTTCCTCACAGGTACCCATCAACGTACCTTTCTGGATAACTTGTGCTTGTTCACTTGGATTCAGGATGCGTACAGTTGCAACATCAACTGCTCGTACTAAGCTCCGTGCCATCTTCCATGGGAGGTTCTCGTCCAATCTTTCAACAAGAATGCATCGATTTTTCGGTCCAGTATTGCGTGGAAGGCTAACTGGAACTATCGATTCCGACCTGGGAGGAAGAACAGTCTTCTTCAAGCAGTGCACTTTCCCTGATGGTGCACCTTCCATGAAGACTTCTTCCGAACCACACTTTAGGACTCCCTGATCCACGTCGATCTTACAACAGTGCTGTCGCATGAAATCTAATCCCAAGATGCACTCGTCTTCTATATCAGCCACGATGACTTTATGCCGATAAATTGTGCTACCCAGCTTCAACTTCACCTCCTTCTCGCCTCGGACGGGTATGTGTTGACCGGTAGCTGTTACCAAATTTATGTGGTCATACTTGCTGAAGAAGTCCCCAAGAAGACGATTTGCTCGGGAACTGACAACTGTGCGAGAAGCTCCAGTGTCCAACGTCAATTTACATGGTCTTCCATTCACTTCACCTTTGATGATTAGGCTGTTCCCATCATGGGCTTGTGAGATCGATATCCTTGGGGCTCCTTGACCACCAGCCAGCACCCGCCCCGCAGTTCTGGCTTTTACTCGTTTCCCTGCTGCTGAGTGGTGGCAGCAGGCGCACTTCTTTCCCGGGTCTGATCTTCGTTGGAATCTCTTCGCTTAGGGCAACTCGTTCGAATATGACCTTTCTCCCCACAATTGTAGCATGTGGGGCTGTACTTTGAACGGTCACGTGAAGATGGCGCAATCTCCCTGATGCGATGGGCACGGTGGTCCTGCCTCACTGCCTCCACCTCCAGTGCATTGGCCAAGGCTACCTTCAGAGTCTCATGGTGCCCAAGTCTCACAGCAGCTCTGACTTCAAAGTCCCGTATGCCATCGACGAACGCTTGAACCAAATTACCGTCGATGAGCGCAGGCGCTGACTGATACGCCTTTCGTACCAGTTTTTCAACTTCAAGAGCCCATTGCTGCAGGTTTTCACCGCTGCGCTGTACGCGATCCTTTAACTGAGCACGAAAGACGTGCTCCAGATGAGCGTCCCCGTACCGAGACTCTAAGGCTTCAATCAACTGCTCATACGAGACATTATTGCCGAGTGCCTCTAAAACTGTTAAAGCCTGGTCACGGAGGCCCAAAGTGAGTGCGGTCTTCGCTTGCGCATCTGTCCACCCATTTGCCTCCCTTACAGCTTCAAATTGAAGCTTGTACGCAGACCACGAAGATGTTCCGTCGAAGGGTGGCGCTTTAAACCCACGCACCGATGGTGCAGCAACAACAGGAGCCGCAAATTCACCTCCAGACTTGAGACATCCCAAAGCTTTCTGGATGTCAGCAATCTTGGTTTCGGTCCCGTAGATACGATTCTCGGCGCAAGAGACTCGGCTTTCGGCTTCGGATATGCGGTTCTCGGCCTCGGAGATACGGTTCTCGTGCATTTTCACTTTCTCCTTTACGGCGCTAATATCCTTACCAACCGCCGCGTGCAACTCTTTAATAAGCAGGATCTGTTCCTCTTGCTTGTGGGTCTGTTCTTCCCTGTCTCGCTGCAGATGTTCCTCCAGCCGACGAATCTGTTCTTCCTTGTCCCGCTGCAGCTGCTCTTCCAGACGGCGGGCCTGTTCTTCTTGACGGCGAGCTTGTTCCTGCAGCAGTACCATCAGGGCAGAAAGGTCCATGGTGGTCGATGCTGCAGAACCACCAGATACCTGAGCTGACGCTGGCTCCATCGTCGGCTGGCTGCCACCCGGTACGTGCTCCGAGGTGGGGTCAAATCGCCTCTGGTCCACCTCTTGCTGGCGTTGGCTCCTCGTACGGATTCCTTCCGTGTCGTCCTTCGGTAAAACCGGCATGATTTATCCCTCACTTCTGACACCAAATGTTACGAGCTGGGGTTCGGGATAAATTAAAATAACAGTTTTACTCGAAAAAACACAATTAACTTTATTAAGAATTCACAAACAAAAACACTTCACTAACACGACACTACACAAAACACACACTTCGTATCGCAGTCGTAGTTCCGCTTCGCGGCGATGTTCACTGTTTCGTTCCCAAAACTGAACTGAGTCCCGTGCCGACACGTCCGCTATTTATATCTCCGGTCACATTTTCTAGAAAGTTCGACAACCCGAGGTACCCAGGTGCATTCGAGAACATTCCAGTAACATCGCGAATGATCGACGATGATCTGGAAGTTTCTCGAATGACCCCTCGGAACTCCATCGAACGTTCTAGAACGTCGTGGAACTTTCCCGAATTTTCTAGTAAATGTGCCCGGAACAATCGACACTTACGTCACCTACCTACCTACGTAACAATATGAATATAATAATTCAAATCGACACTGTTCTCACTTCAAGTCAAGCGTCGAAGTTTGCACACGGGTGCAAAGTTTAATTGTTTAAACTATTGTTATATTTTTGAATCGGTCAACGAGTTAAATCTTATTATATAATCAATTTAGTTTAAACCAATGGCTGAACCCTGTCTCTTAAGATACAGGCTAAACCTAGTTTAAGGGATAGAGTCCAATAATGTAGTTCTACATAATTATACAATATAATTCTAAACTGTTTAGTGTAAGCCTTTATGTATAGAGTGCACTGTTCCATGTTTTTATGAAATAAATACTTATTATTATTATAACTGTTCTGCCCTCGTGTGAAATGGGCATTATATATTCGTATTGAAACCTTATTCATAGATCAAGCGCTGGGAATATTGAGTTTTTTAATTTCGGTATACATACTTATTTTAATACCTACTTGGCTGCATGAGCTACGATACCTGTCTACTACTAACTTCAAATTAAACCAAAATATCTGACACCAATGATATTTAAAAGAAGATACGCTACGTTCATACTGAGCGACGTTCTTTATTGTTGCGTTGTTATTATTAAGTACTTACATATAGGTGTCAACTACGACTGCGATAGATAATACGGAACTTATGACACAGAAAGAGATAGTTATCTGTAGTGTGTTGCGCTTGAAGTACACTAATGAATCATAGAGTATGCGGATTTGCTAACAGAAGAGACATTAAATATAACAATAGGTATGATCTATCAAATAAAACAACAAACAAAATAGTCATCTATTTACTTAAAATACAATAATAATATTTTTTCTAGACGCATGTATCCTTTCGAAGTAGTGTATTTATCTTCCTGTTCAAAATCTTCACTTCTTTCCGCCTGTACCATGCTGACCCATTTATGTTTTGTAAGATCGTCACTCGAAAATCTAAAAAATAATATAACATAATAATCTGTTTTATCTAGGTACATTACATATATTCTAATATTACTAATAAAATATCTAATAGCCTGCTATTACACAGAACAGTTGAAAGCCAGAACTTATTATATTCAGCATAATATTATTTTAGCAAGACGCTCACTAAGGCCTCCCCCACATTGGGCGCGCGCGTTCATCTGGCGTATCAGCGACGCGCGACGCGGCCGCCGCGTGCACGCCGCGAACGCGCTTCCGTACAATAGGAGCCCGCGACGTAATGTGGGGTCAGCCTAACTAACAAGAAAACTCGGGTTGCGAAATCGAGCGGTTCGAACGCTATGTATTTTGCCTTCGATTTCGCTTCTGGTTGATTAATCTATGACAATGCCTATATATCATAATGACATATGCTATTTGTCCTTGTCGCGCTGCAGTTGCTATCATATTCTCTATCCTTTTCGAACCGCCATATTAAAAATCCGAAATTTATTTGTAAATGAAAAATAAAATCGTGAAAAAATACAAATATGACGTTCTTTTATATCTTACTTACGTATGGTATGAAATTCCTTCAGTCTTATTTATCATGGAACCACAGTTTTTACACTTTCTTAATACACAGCTCGGTATTTGAGATTATTATTGTCACAAATGTCACACCACGGATACGCTTTGCTTCGCTCGCTGCTATTAGCCGACTAAGTGAAATTACAACAATTGTCTGAATTTGACTGCAACAATTTGCACGCGCTAGTCCGATATCTACCTCTTTATTGTATATAGAACATCATTGTCTGACACCGGAGATTAAAACGAAATTGAGTTACTTTTTATAATGTTTCTGAAATTATCACCTGTCCATTATATTGTAATAGTCGTAAAGTACTTTATAAAAAAAAATAGGAATTACTGTAAAGGTTTCATGCCAGATTATTCGTAGGCTATTTTGAGCAATCTTCTTTATAATATTATAGATAAGTAGGATAAGTAGAATTTAAGGCCGTTTCTCTACTAGTCGTACGAACTTCTGAATGAGTTTACTAACATCTATAATTAACACTTCAATACCGCTGTTGCATTTAACTGGCCGTTTATTACGTTTTCCTAATACGCGGTTAGATAAACATTAACAACCACAAGGCGATTATTATTGTGGTATTGAACAATCAAATCATTTATGTCAATACAATACTTGTCTAAACATTTTTGCATGCTTGATTATTATCGTAATGTCAACTTGTGGATCTAGGTCGAGACGTGAACGTGACCTTTCGCTTGGAAAACTATTTACTAAGTAGGTAACTCCCGATACTCGCTCTACAAAAAACCCACAGTATCAAAACACAGTACTTATCATGTAAAGGTTTGCTTTAAATGTATTCAAAGTGGCCCGTCCGTATTCGGGAATCTTTTGGATTCTTAAATTACGAATGTGTTTCACAGTACAGATTTGCATTATCAGATTCTTCATCAGTATGAACTTAACGGTGTTTCTCCAAACAGAATTTCCGTCAAGGTTAACGAAATGGAAAAGGCGTGTACGACGCGTACGTTCGGTAGTTAGTTGTGACGTCATCCACTCACATGACGTAAATGTTGTTGAGAGACAAGAAAGTCACGAGACCGCTAATTGTGTAGTTTTGCTTAAAATATCTTCATAACTATGTTGTGAGGCAAACCTAAATACAATACAGTGAGGATTAACCTCAAAATGGGTACTATTTTTAGCGTAAACTATTAAAAGAACACACATCCATTGAGAAGTGTAGATGCTAAATACTTGGACACGATTTAATTATCGTTTTAGAGATATTTGTGTTCTGTAGCCAAATAGGAACTACTACGTTCGGTATGCCCTCTTCGCCCGTCAGTAGAAATGAAATAAAATAAATCGATCGGTATAATGGAGTTCTAACTTGATAATTTTAAAGATTAATTATCTTTACAATGTAAGGTGGGAACGCATTTATCCTTACAGATACCATAGCAACAGTTGTTGATCTAATACCGACAATCATGTTGAATCTGAGTCACGAATCACTTGAGTTCGCTCTAGACGGAGCCATTATGTAAGGTGTAAACTAACCTCCGCAATCACCTAGCGTTTGTTAGTCACGCGACAACCGCTGCAGCGCTGCCAAACAATGCGAATTGGCACTTGCATTTATAACATTATGTAACAGATATTTAATTTGTCTATTTTTCCACGATACAGATTCTTTTTCGAAATATATAATGTTCTAGAATAAAGTATTTTAATGTAAGAACGTCATATAATCCGATGTCTCTGCGCACGTTTTTAGCAAAAGCCATCATGATATAGTAATTAAGTCTAAAATTATCATCAACTTGAATGCTTATACTTTCTCTTTTGTTCCAGACTTTGCTGTGACCACAGGAGATCAATTAGAATTTTTTAATACCAATGGAAACAAAACACACTCCGAAGGCGTTCAGTTCAGAGACCTCACAGCTTTAGCTTATGATGCAGTACATAACATGCTGTTGTTCGTCGACAAACAGAGCGACAACGCGTCTATATTTAGTTTTAACATATCTAGTAAGAAGTACCAATCTTTGGTCAGGAGAAAAGCGTACGAAAACATCCAGGGTCTCGCTTTCGATCCAGTTAAAGGATTACTCTTTTGGACGGACACGAACGAAAGAAGTATATACTCGATTTCATTAAAGCCAGGATCAAAGAACAATGTTTACGGAAACCTTATGATCAAAATGGATGATGAGATTCCTAGAGCAATTGCCGTGGACAGCTGTAGAGGGTACGTTTCTAATGACAGTTTACAAAATATATAAGTACATATACATATTCAATTGCGTGATAATTGACAGTGATTTACAAATTACAGGTATGTTTACTGGACCAACACTAACACCAGTAAGCCCACAATAGAAAGGGCTAGATTCGATGGCTCCGAGAGAGAGGTTGTTATTGACAGTAACATTTATATGCCAGTCAGCTTGGCCATTGACCAACATACAAAGAAAATGTACTGGGCGGATGATAGAGAAGGCATACACTATTCTATTGAAAGTGCAGATCTTAATGGAAAGAATAGAGAAACATTATTGAATGGAGCACATCATCAACCAAATGCATTGACTGTCTCAAAAGATTCCATTTTCTGGGTAGACTGGGGCTACAGATCTGTTTGGCAATTACCAAAGAATGCTACGAACACTGTAGAACCAATAGAAATTAATAACTTTAAATCCGAAACACCTTTCGGTATTGCTGCCAACTATAAAATTGAGGACCAGACTGCCGGAACTGACGAATGCGGAGCACTGACTAGTCTTCCACTAAATAAGTCGGCGATCAATGATTCTTTCAATATTCCTACAGACGCAGGCTTATTCTGTGTCCATGGAATGAAAGTTAGTGGAAAATTACTGTGCAAATGTTCTCCTGGTTACACCGGTGAGAGATGTGATATTTCTGTATGTCAAAACTATTGTTTCCAAGGGGATTGCAGTGTCAGTGATGAGGGACAACCTAGATGCAGGTGAAACTTTATCTTCTTAATTTTTCAACCGTGTGTCGGTTGCTTTGCTTAAGTTGTGTATCTATTTAGGGTTATTGTTATTTCAGATGTAATGTCGGTTATTCCGGAGAAAGGTGCGAGGTCAACGCGTGTCATGGATATTGCTTAAACAATGGTGCTTGTTCCTTGAACGAAAACAGTGAGCCTGTCTGTCAGTGTATAGGAGATTATGAAGGTTCAAGATGTGAGACAGCTAAAATATTCACTACCGAAACCATTCCTTCTGATCCTAGTACTACAGTGAAGGCACCAGCTAAAGTGGAAACTAATGAAAGTTGTCAGTAAGTAACGAATCATTTACGTAGTATTAATGTGGTATTAAGTAGTAGTTGTAAAAAGACAAACCTAAGTGACTTGTGACATTAACAATGAGCAATGAAACGCCTGTTTATTTTACGATGTTTATAAATACATACGAACAATATGCATTATTCACAAATACAACAAATACTCAGGTTTGCTATTCACTATGCACTTCAGTTATTTCCATCAAATGGGCCAGTGAATAAATGGTGCTTGATGTTTTACTTTACCGTTTCCAAAACAGGTGTTACAATTAATGCTAAACTAGCTACTAATAGTAGTTAGTAGTAGTTTTTAACAAAACAAATTGTGTGATTAATTTGAACCTTTCAACGACCAAGCGACAGTCGCTCGTGCTGCTATTGTCTTTCTAATGCGTCTTGAATCACGTGTGTTCGAAGGTTAATGACATTTGAATAATGATTTACAGATGTAATAACACTGTACCAGCCCCAAAGATGGCGCCTATTTCTTCCGATAATTTCAATACGGACACAGTTATAGAAGGCTGTGCCGATGGATGGGACGCCGTGAGGGACCCAATCATCATTATACTTGGAATACTATGTGGAATGCTTTGTTTGGCTTGCGCGGTGCTCTTTACCAAAATTCTACAGTTGAGGAGGAGACCGAGGTATGTGGATTTAATGTTTTTGTATTTGAAGTCAATTGTTCAGGTTTCGGGGCTCAAGTCTGCTTTTGCAATCGTGTCTCAATGAGATTCAGCAACCGTTCTCCGATGACCGATTCGCCATTGGACTGTTCGTCGACAGGATGATTTATTTATTTCCGTTTCCCTAACAGGCTGTTTCACCTGTGGACATTTCGCCGACAGAACCTTTCATATGCGTCACCTACGACGACAGCCCTTTTCAGCGACTAAATGTTTCACCGACACGACGATAAACTTATAACTCTTTAAACTACACACCTTTCGATCTACGGTGCATCCAAGGCATCCTTATTTGGCATATGAGGAGAGGAAGAACTAGGTACAACTTGGAACCGTCGTGTCGGTGAAACATTTAGTCGCTGAAAAGGGCAGTCGGCGTAAGTGACGCATATGAAAGGTTCTGTCGGCGAAATGTCCAAAGGTGAAAGAGCCTGTACGGAAATAAATGAATCATCCTGTCGACGAACAGTCCAATGGCGAATCAGTCATCGGAGAACGGTTGCTGAATCTCTCAATGACCTTGACCATTAATGGACCCGGATATTTGACAACTTTTGTTTGGTAATGTGTCAAAAGTTTGACGTCACACGTCAACATTTTGCACTACTATTGCAATAGCAGACTTGAGCCCCAGGTCATTGACTACTTGTAAAAGCACGAAAAGCCGAACCGTTGATCGCGGTGGTCATTCGTAGATCATTGACTGTCGTTATGGGTAATGAGTCAGAAAGTTCTACAATCTTATAGGTATAATAATTGGCAGAAAACTATTTCAAAAAATTTGATGTAGATTACTTATTTATTACCAGTTATGCATGCAATGTCATCTTGGACTTGCGGAATTACCACACTAATAAGGAGTGATGCAACTGGTTTTAGTTTGCGCATGGACGCGCCCTTAGTTATAAAATATTTGTTTTATCCTTCCTCTTATCTCACTGTACAAAGTCGAATGATATTTTTCTCAATATTGTGTAACTAGTCTTAATTGATAAACCAAGGATTAGTCATTTAAATTTAGTGTTGCCCAAATGCAAGAACAAGACGAGACTTAGCCAGTCTTGGTCTTGGTCTTGCGCCAATACACCTGGTCTTGGTCTTGCGCTCCCAGTCTTGGTCTTGGTCTTGGTCTTGCAGCAAGAGTCTTGCAAGTCTTGCAATTACCTATTAGTCTATTACTATTTATTAAAGTTTACTTTAAATCTTAGAAAAACGTATTAGAATTGGAACATTGTGAGCTTGAATTAACATAGCCATAGTAAAGATCAAGCAGATTAATAAATAACTAAAGATTTGATAAGAAATTCGAAAAATCAACTGACCTATATGTCGTTTTCCATGGAAGTAACTGTTTCTTAATAAACATTTATGATTTATAAGCTTACATTTGCTAAAACATGTAAAAAAACAAATTAATTACAATAACTTGACTGTATTTTAAAGAACAATACTTATCTGTCTAGAAAGAGATTGAACCCTCAACTTTTACGATTTATCATTTATTTGAATAAAAAATAAAATACAACACAAATCAACAGCTTTATCATTAGGTTATGATACTTTACATCAATTTTTTGACCAAGAATTAATACAAAGTAACCATCTGGCTGACTCATCACTTAACCTATTTCTATGTTTTCTAATTACTAATGATGCTTTAGAAAATAACCTCTCAGCAGGTACTGAAGTTGCAGGTATTGAGAGAAAATGTCTTGATTTCTGTGAGAAATATTTTCTTGTTTCGTACTTTTTAGATCACTTTTTGTTGTAGTCGGGTTTTAGTTTTTTAACTTTATTTTTATTAGTAGGTAAGTACCTACGCTTTTTATATTATTTTATTAGTTTTGTAGAATTTTTTTACACGTTTCAAGTATATTTAAAAGTGGCTACAATATTTATTAAACGGGTGATATTTGAACACTTTTTTGCTATTTTTTCTTGTAAAAACTTAAGAAATATAATGACTAAATGTACAATAATAGTACCTAAGTAATTAGTTTAAAACCATATAAGTAATCAATATTATAATATATACTTACTAGAATGAATTAATATGACATCTACTACCTATCCTTACCATTTTATCCTAATCATAATACTACTTGCGTGATCAGTATAATGTATTAATTTTCATTCTAAGCACTCTAAAACTTATTTATTCTTTGGAACACCTGTAGGTACTCTTAAAAAAATTCGAAATTATTTTGCATGAGTATACCTACGCCCTATGGCGGCAATCAAATAGTGTCACAAATGTTATGATTTCGGCGTGGCGGGCCGGCAACGATTGTTTTAGATTTCAAAAGAAGCCGCGAAAAAAACGAAGCGCGTGTATCATAACCATGTACTTCCGAAAAGCGGCAAATTTCTTTGAGAAGTAAGTACAAAACCTTTGATGCCGCATTATCAAAGTGCCGATGGTTAAAACATAACTATGCATGCACTCAGTTTGATTTTAATAGATATTTTTTTATTCGCTATGTTTATGGTATTAGTCGTAATGCGCATAGGTCCAGTTTTTCATATTCTTTGATACAGTTTTTTGCGTCTCATAGAATTCCTAAGCGTACCTACCTATACACCGAACTGTTACACCTAACTACTCACTCTCAGTGAAATAGCGCTAAGTCCTAGCTGCAAGACGCAAGAGTCTTGCAGGCTATGTCTTGTTCTTGCTCAAGTCTTGCACGGTCAGTCTTGGTCTTGGTCTTGCTAAAAATACGCGGTCTTGTTCTTGGTCTTGGTCTTGCTAAAAATACGCGGTCTTGTTCTTGGTCTTGGTCTTGCAAAAACGCAAGAACAAGACCGAGACTGCAAGACCAAGACTGAATTTGGGCAACACTATTTAAATTATTCGGTTATTCTTCAACAGCATATTTTTAAATACCTTATTATGCTACACTCGCCAAATCTATCTTCTTCGTCAAAACATTTTTTTAGTTCAATGATCATCGTTCAACTATCAAACTGAAAGTCATTACGAGGACAAACTTACTAAAATGAATATGGATAGAGCGAAATGTCGCATCGAATTCTGATTGCGCGATGCAGGATGTCTGTTGTAGTTCATGTGTTCTGCGATAGATGTCGTTAATATATTATAATCAATGATATTTATAAATAAAAAGGTGTAGATAGGTTACCTAAACGAAATTCTATCTTCATAAAAGGCACACTAACGCACACATACATTACACATCAAAGTAGGATGGCATGATTGAAGTAGTGCGAGTGAAAAAGAGATAAACGTCAAATGTCACCGCGATACTTAGTATCATGTTGGTCAAATGGCAAACTTTTAAAGTGCCACATTTTGACTACGAAAACCTATCTATACTTTTATACTTATAATATTATTGATTATAATCACCACTTTTTATGTTTTCCAGGATCAAGAAGCGTATCATCGTAAACAAAAATGTGACTCCGATGACGGCGCGACCAGATCAATGTGAGATCACCATTGAGAATTGCTGTAACATGAACATTTGTGAAACTGTAAGTTCCACTTATTTTAATAACTAAATTCAAACTAGTTTTTAAACCATACGTAAGACGTCTTCTATTTTTTGTGATATGATTTAAGCTGGGTATTGACGGTCATTTGGTCTAGGCGGTCTCCAAATGGTTTAGGCGGCCTACCAATTCTGGAGTGACTGAATTTTGGATTGAATTTTGGAATTTGGATGTCAGTTCAACTGACGCGGAAAAATTACCGTCTATGCCCAGCTTGAAAGTTGTGATATAAATTAATTATTTTCATGTTTTGTTTTTATAATCAAATGAAGTTCTAGATAGTGTTACGAAAACAAATTCTTTATCATCATGACATGACATCAGCTATCTTCTTAATGTTGTGGAATGCATTTTGTTCTTGCTAGTTAATTGTAGAAAATGTATAATAAACACTAACGCCCTTACTAATAATCACTGTGTAAAGTTATGCAATGAATAAAGCCTGTGTAACCATACATTTTTTGACGTATAAACCTGTCATAACTTTATGCAGCGTTTATTAGTAAGGCGCTAAGTGTATCAAACCGTTTTGCCTCGTCACCTTTAATTTTGAAAGCTATGAATTCAGTCGATCTATATTATTATCATCTGTATAACAAATGATCTTCGACCCATGTAGAAAGTCCTTTTGATTAAAGATATGAAATATCATCGAAAACACAAATACTGATAAAAACAAACACCCAATACCTATTCACAAGCATGACTTGGCATATTTTTGTATTAAACCGTAGATAAAAAGGAAAATCGCATTAATTAATAAATTAATTCATATAATTTGACGCGATATTCGGTTAACAAAGAAATCACTTGTTTAAATAACAGATGAACATATTCCGCTGTCTATACATACGCGTACATATTTGATCGATTCCATTTTGTCGCTTCAGTTTTGTTTATGTTTAAAAATGTCACGTGTTGTTTGGGCTACCGTCGAATTGCATTTTTCAACAAGTTTTCATTGTGGATACTTTGACGTATGTCCCAATTACGCTTTCTTGCGCACTGCGTTTCAGTCATAGAAAGTAATATGGTCAAAATCCACTCAAATTCAGTCGACAATCGATGGTGAAATTAACTGTGGTCTAGACCCAGCTGGGTTTGTCAGATAGAAACATAACCGGGATATCCTATCATATCCGGGACAGTTCTAAAAAGAAGGGTAACATAATTAGATAATAAGGTCTAATTGCTGGACACAGGACACGCCATAAAATTTCGAGACAATAACGGATTTTCTGGGCATTTGGCAAGCCTAGACCCCGCCTAGAGGGAGGAAAAGGCCACGATCAGCAAGACTCTCTGGATCCGTACGCGGTTTTATTTACACTCATACGAACTTCATGGAGTCTTTCAGACAAATTGTGGCGAGGGGAAGAGGCAGCAACAGTAATGGTACTCTAGCAGAGTACCACACCCTCAATTAATTTGTTAGGCTTAGCTATCGCATTAGGTTACTAAACCTGTAATGGTAGTTTAAGTTTTTAAACATAAATAAATAAATAATCCATACTAATATTATAAATGGGAAAGTGTGTCTGTCTGTCTGTCTGTTTGTCTTTCTTTCACGGCAAAACGGAGCCACGGATGACGTGATTTTTTAAGTGGAGATAGTTGAAGGGATGGAGAGTAACACAGGCTACTTTTTGTCTCTTTCTAACGCGAGCAAAGCCGCGGGCAGAAGCTAGTAAATAAATAAATTAATCCAGTACGCCGCTTCGTCTCGGGGTTCCCATATTTTCATCCCGGCCAAAAAACCAAGACCACGGGAGTTTGGGGAATGATCAGGATGATAGGTGAGCTAAAACGAGAGACGAGGGCGTGGTCTACACTCTCATTCTTCCGTCGCCTTGCCTTGATTCCTGGAAAGTAAAAAATCAGCGATAGCCAAAATGAGGTTGATTGTGTTACCTAGTAACTGAATTAGAGCGCCTTCACACTAGCGTTTGTCCAGCTTAGGCGTTCGATAAACGTATGATTTTGAACTCAATTGAATCCAGACCAGAGGAACGCCACGACAACGCGACGCCTGCGCCGAGTAGTTGCGAGGTCTGCGCTGCGCAGTTTAAGGAACGCCTACGCTGGACAAACGCTAGTGTGAAGGCGCTCATCCTTCGAACTCACATGATTTGAGACACAATAGAAACACAATAGCAGCCCCACAGCCGGCTGTCGGTTGGTAAAAGACTGGTATTTAGTTGAAACAAGCTATACTGGAAACCGACACACAAAGTTGGAAAGAGGCTAAGCAGATGATGAGATATTGCCAATAATAAACTAGAAAATACTAAATACAATAGGTACTTAATAAAAAAAGACAATGGCGTAAAATGAAGAAAGTAAAATTTTAAATTAGGTATTTAATATTCCACAGGCTGCTACAAAGTCGTTGATCAATACCTACAGTTGTAATGTTTGGACACATCCGTATTGTTGCCACGCTTTCTTTTCTGTTTAAACAAGCGTCGTGGCCCTGTGCTGTTTAGTCAACTATCTGAAATATTGTGTCGAATATTTCAAATAAAATGTCGTTAGTTGGTAAACACACGACGCTTGCGCACCTATTCGATTTGAAGGTTAAAAATCTAGAAACTCATCGCAACGACAACCAATGTTTAGTAGTCGAGGCATTATCGACAGATTTTGACGCCGAGATAACTCCATTTAAAAGTGCTTTGGTACAGTATTATTTCTGTCCCTGTCATATCGGCGACAATCATAGTCAGAAATGTATAAAAATACAGGCATTATTAACAAGTTATAAAGGGAAGATATTGTTCCCATTAGAAATTGCCCCCAAGACGAAATGATACTAGCCTCTACACAAATGTAATTTGAAGCGTAGTTTTATTAGAAACAGCTGTTTGAATAGCATATTTATAAACTGGTTTATTATCACTAGGAAAACAAATTTCGTGACATGGTATAATAGCGCTGTTGTCTATTAAATTCACACATTTATCGGCTTAAAAATTTAGGTAATTCGGCACAGGGTTGCTACAAGTATTATTTAGAATTAACATTAAATTTCTATTCTCATGTGTTTAATAATTCCATTAAATCGTTAACAAAAAAACATCGCGTAGATTTAGTAGAATATAAAATATATTATAAAATACAGCCACTTAAATATCGGAAGACGGCATTTACTTCACTCTAATATTTGTTTTACACAAACTACATTTCTTCCAATTGACTTATATACGAAATTAGATAATACTTTTTGAATCATACGTAAACAAACAGTAAAATCTCAATACTTACTTTTCCTGTGAATCCAGTACATCCTGACGGGCTTAAAGCAATAAAGGTGCTTTGAAAACAATATTACAAACGATAAATAATAAATAATTTAAACTGTCAAAGTTATTCAGCGTTTAATTGACATTCTTTCTATGATAAAAGCGATTAAAAAATATACCAAATGCGTTAGAAAATTATCGCAGGTACTCAGTTATTGCTTAACACTCACGCCTTCCTGTGTTTGTTGTTTGTTTCTTGTATGTTCATTGTGTTTGTACTGCATTCTTAAAAATTACTGTGTTGTGTTGTGGATAGCCATTAGGTCAACCTGACTTTTTTCTCTTTCTGACATCTTCTATGCCTACACAAGATGTAAGAAAGAGAAAAAAAGTAATAAACGATTAAGGAGGAGTCATAATTATCACCATTATAACATTTATTGTTCAAAGTTACTTTGAAATTGTGTTAAAAATATCTGCTTACGCCTTGTTTGTAGCTGACCGATAGTAGGTACAGACACCAGCACATTAAGCTACCCGAAACTGACAGATTTTGTCAAACAACCTTGAACTTAACTGTTTGGCGATAAAGTTGAATATCTTTTAAAGAAATTTAACGGATTGTTGTAGCATGGTGTACTGACATCTATACAATTAGTGAAGGCAGTGAAAGAATTCGGCCTAAATATGGAATTGACATAACCCTCATTTGTCAAATACAAGTTATGTTAGTTCTCTTTGCTACGTTGATAGCGTCATATCAGACTATAACTATAGTGTATTTAATACCAATATTGCATTAGAGAAATAAAAGTCAAATAACGAAAATTTAATTGTATCTTAATATTATTTTTCTAATGATACAATACTAAATAGAGAACAGTTGATTTTGCTATTGTTTAAAGGGAGATTATGTGTTTTAAAGTTTTTATTATGAAACCTGTGTGCACAATTGGGTTCTGCCAGAATGAACCAACCCACGACCATGAAATCTTTAATTGTAATGATTTTGTATATGAAATGCAGGATTCATTTTACATCCATTCTGGGTGTACATGTCATTAGGTTCATAGGTTGAACTGTTATTGCACATTGAATTATGGATTTTTGAGTTTGTGGGTTGGCTCGTTTTGACAGAAAAATGCTCAATTAGTATGGAGATTTTAATATGCCCATGACATTCCATACAGGTTGATAATGCTTTGGCAAGCTGCAATGAGTTTGGTCCTTAAGCCGTCTTGTTAAGGTTCATATTTTGTTTGTTCTGTCTGCTTAACCCCGCATGGTTTGGGTCACTCTTACTAACTCAATTATTTTTTATTTTGTTCTTTTATTTTGAATAGACACTAATATTTATTAACGACTAGCTTTTGCCCGCAACTTCGTCCGCGTAGAATAATAGTTCCCGTTCCCGCGGGATTACTGGGATAAAACTATTCTATGTCCTTTCCCGGGTCCCAGACTATATCTTTACCAAATTTCATTTAAATCGGTTCAGTGGTTTAGGCGTGAAGAAGAGACAGACAGACAGACAGAGTTACTTTCGCATTTATAATAATAGTATGGATTTAGTGTTACGACTAATAAATTTATTCCAATAAAATCTAATCTAGAAAAGTATTGATCTTTTGAGAAATATTTGTTTGTTTGTGCATTTATTTTTCTATTTCTTAAATCATCCTACTAATGTTGCATTAAAAAAAAATACCTTAAATAAATCCGTACTAATATTATAAATGCGAAAGTAACTCTGTCGGTCTGTCTGTCTGTCTCTTTTTCACGCCTAAACCACTTAACCGATTTGAATGAAATTTGGTACAGATATAGTCTGGGACCCGGGAAAGGACATAGGATAGTTTTCGTCCCGGAAATCCCCCGGGAACGGGAACTCTTATTTCATGCGGACGCAGTCGCGGGCAAAAGCTAGTCTGCCATAATTAGGTTTTATAGTCGCATTACTATGGAGATGCAAGTTCGTTACTAACGAAAATATGTTTGTCTAATGAATAAGCACAAAAAATATCAAAACCATAAATATATTATATAAAAAAGTTAGTACCATTTCCTACGGTATTTTATATGGAGATGAGGGTATGGTATGTAGCAGGACAATGGGGAATAATCTAATTACCATACGTTAACTTTATTATACAGGTAAAGGGAATATGATCGCATTCAACGCTGATCCATCTATCCTACATTTGATTCTACACCTTATTACATAAGACCTTCAGACTAAGTTTCCATGTTAGTGCATTGCACACGTATTAAATATGGTGATTGTTACTACTAGTTAATTTGTACTTTAAATATTTTACACCAAATGAAATACTTTTAAGAACTGTTATTTCGAAAACGAGAATCGCGTCTTAACAGGTTATAAAAGTCGCTCAATGAATAACTATTCCATATTAAAATCAAATTTTACAGTTTAAAATTAATCATTAGTTGATGGTGTAAAATATAATGTGTAAGTCATTCGCAATCATCTTCTATTTTTTTTACAAAATAAAATTCATGTCACTGTTTTTATTTGAAACAAATACCCATGACACATTTCAGTTTTGTGTTTGGCAAAGCAAGTTATTTGTTAAGAAACCATAACCACTATATTCGCGTTGCTCTGATAATACAAACTATACTCTAATTAATTAGAATAAGGTTAATATTGCGCTGCATCGAACACGCTAATATTTTACGAAGTGCCACCCTAACATCAGATGGACCGACAACTTGCTTGTCAAGTAGTGACATAAAATTAAAAAAACAGAAGGGATTGTGATTGCTTTACCGAATTAGACTTAAGAGATACAAAATCTTCAAGAACAAAAAAATAATAAAATGTTATATTTGTTTCAGCCGTGTTTCGAACCCAGATCAACGATACGACCATCTTTACTAGACTCAAAGCCAGGCAAAGAAGAAAAGAAGAATTTGATCGCGAACATGGAATATCCAGATGACCCGTACTAACATCTATTGATATTTTTTGAGTGGCGTACAATACTTTGGCTATAACACTAAGGCACAATATACATAAGGAATTATTCAGGAAATAGGTACTAATTTATACTTACATCTTGATATTGTAGTAGGATAAAAAAGTTTGACAACTTTTTGAAGAAATCTGTGATGTCACAGGTGCTAAAGTAAATGTGATAGAAATAACTGTCAGTTTGCGTCCAAAGCATAAAAACATCATGCTGTATAATTATACATTATACAGGTTGTTGTTCTTCAAATTGGTGTTTCTTAATATTTAATTGTATCAAGATTAGCTCCTAAGTAGTACAATCAAATCATTGTATTCTTCTTTTATGTGGGAATCATTTTTAGAAGAAAACAATTTTATCGAACTATAGTTATTCCGTGAAGAATATTCCTTATAATATTGTGCTAAAGGTTTACATATATGTGATATTTGATTAAGGATTGAGAAAAGGATACACACGAACGATTACATTAATCTTTGTGCGTGATCTTAGGGCTGTGTTATGATTGCTAAAATCTGAGTGCATGGAAACTAGATTTTAGGTGTTAATATTTATTTGGGTTCAGTGGGATCAGGTATATCGTTAATACGTAAACCTTGTGGATCTGAGTTGAAATCTTCATGTTTTGGTGCGAGGGCGTCACCACTCAAGGGGTCGAGACACGTTGGACTGATGGAGGATGAGAAAGGAGAATAGTTGATAATCAAAAGTAATATGTGTAAATCAGATGCATTAAATCCAGAAGCGTTTGGCTCTGGGGGAGGGGAGGGGGGACGATCCCATTGGCGACGCCCTTGTAGTGTATGTTAAGCCGTTTTTCTTTTGTTAGCGTTCACGAGGTGCCTTTTTGATAACTTTAAAATTAACATATCGGGTACTTTTGTTCACATAAAACTTACCAACACAATACATGTGGATTTTAACTACGATCCTATTGAAAAGGGCATTGAGTCGATTTTTCGTTATTTCCCTTTTTCATTTCAAATAAACTATAGTATCCTTGCTTTAGTAAAATTCTATACAACATGTCGAATTCTATGTTCTTTTCTTTATTATCTAAGTTTTAGTGTCTTTGTGCCAAAGTTCATAGGTACTATGTTTCGTATAACGAATTGTTTGCTTCCTTATACGATAATTTAAAAGAAAATAAATAATCGGCAACGCCTAACAATAACGTGAAATGGTCTCTATACAAAATAAAACGTAGCATTTATGAAGAAATATAATTAGTGTACTAGTGGTACTGGTTTTTTGTTATTACTTTGTAATTTACTGTTACCAAATTATTAAAATAATTTTATTATGGACAATTCTTATTAAATTATGTATTTTTTTTCGTTGATTATTTTTCGACATTTCATTGTACAAATTCATTGAAAATTATCAAGAATATAGTTAAATGGGTTGTGTTCGTAGTTGGTCATACGATTATATTTGTGTAAGTAAGATTTTATGTGTGACTTACATAATTATTTAAATATTTTATTCCGTTACTGTGTTCAATCTCCCGTACTGTGTTCATTTTTAAAACCACCAACTTGACGTCATTTAGCTTTTAGTGATTTTTGTGTACACAATGGTCTATGATCGACAATGGACATCCAGCGCGAATAATTTGCTAAATAAAATAATACCACCATAATAAATGAACCATTGTGTACCTGAAAACATATTCTTCCACTATTCTGAAAGTACTGTCGACTATTTTGTTAAATTGTCTGGAGAATGATCTTTTTTAATTTTCATGAACTTAGGGTACTGTGACGAACTTTAAAATCTAAATTGACAGTGAAAATTAGTTAGGATCATCTCAATCAGTGATGTTAAATGCTAGCTACCAATAGGTATATTAGCTTTTTTATTGCCAGAATAAAGGTCACACATTGTTTTTAAGGTGAAAATACACTGCGCAGCTGCGTAAGTATAGCACAAGCCGCGTTTTTAACTCAGAACTGAAGTAAATGCGTTTGTAAAGAAACGCGCGCTGCGCAGGAGTTAGTGCTTTATTGTTGCTGTGTGATAAACATCTTAGTGCGACTTCACTTTGGCTAAATATTTGCAACGCAATTTGAACCTTATTTCAATAACTCTAGGGTACAGTTGTATTACCCAAGTAACGCGAATATTTGGCCAAATACGCCAACTTAAGTTGCACAATTAGTAAAAAAACGTTTCAGCACCGACAAACGTTGTAAACTGGTAGAAGTAGGTTGTTCATTTAGTTTTTATTAGTCCTTGAATTCAACTATGTCGACTGCTTGCAGACACTTTTCATTCGCCAAATTATGTGAAAAAATAAGTGAGAATTTCTAAATTTTATACTAGTTTGAAAATGGCTATTTGTGTAAGCAGTGTGAATAGTTTTCTTTCATTATCTAGTAGTGCGGTGCCTCACACTTCGATTTAAATGTAAGCTAACCTGGATTACTGATTTCAATCGGCCTGTTTTTTAATTTTATAAACGACGCATGCGTGGTATTATTATGTACCATTAAGAAGTTAAGGTAGTGATGTGCCGGTAAATCCGTGGTCCCAGGTCAAGCCTCAGATCGTTCAGAACGATGTAACATTGTAGGCTTTTAATGTAAGAATTTGCGTTCCTATAGTAATTCTAAAACTATTTATCGGAGTACCTCAATATAGATACCTAATTTATTTTAAAAGATTTATCTAGAAAACATGCAGATTAGTGACAAATATATATTTTAGCTGTCATAGAGTAGGTTAATTTGTTTTGGCTTTTTAATATATTATTTTGGTGCTACAGTACCTACTTAGTACATTTGTTTTGCACAGAATCTCAAGTAACTTAAAATTGATTTGTACTTACCTACTAGCTGTGAAAAACAATTAAAATAGGGATTTGTATTTGAAAAACCAAAAGAAAACTTAATTTATAACAACAATAATAAAATAACCTAATTGGTTCGTTGTACTTAACATTATATAGACTGTATTTACCAAATGATTCGCCTTTGTTATGAATTCATTTATCTTATTTGAAGCTGAACTTATGAAGAGGCACCATTACTTACTTTGCCCTATATTGGTGGTACTTAGACATTTTAGAAATTACTTTTCTAGTATTTAGTTTTAGTCGTGGATTGATAATATCCACATGAGAAATGTGATATTATTGAGTCTTGGTATAAGCCTACGTTAGTGAATATTGTGATTAAATAGTAAATATTAAAAAGAGCTTGCATAAACGACTTTGTTTCATTGTAATAAAACCCCTTTTTGTTTGACAACTTCATTTATTTCATAAAGCTACGAGATACAAACTTTCGGGCTTTGGACACACGGTCGATTTGGTCGGAGAATAGTTTAAGGGTTCATACGCACTATGCGGTCAGCCGCGCGGCTACCCGCATAATGCGTATGAACCCTAAAGCAGTATACACTATTGAAACGTCGTATTGATACAAAATAAACAATGTTACGCTTAACACAACCGAAGTTTCTTAGCAAACGCTTCGAGCCCCTATTTGAACTATTATCACATTGAATAAATACTTTTTTTCAACAATATAATCTCTACATTTTTGTGTCATTAAACTATTATCTAGAATTATAAATATGTTCCCATATACACATATATAGATTATGTAAAGAACGACTAGGCACGAAACAGCACAAAACATCAGCAATTTTTGATACATCGACAAACAATTGAGAATTAAGAAAACAATTTCAAAGTGTGTCTTATGATCTACAGCCAATAATATAAAACAAACAGGTATTTATGAAGAACTAAACTGGAATCATTAATATTGAGTCTAAATAATGTCACGCAATTCCATCGGACACCACACATTACAAACAAGTATTTGACTAAAACATATTAAATTTAATTTGTTTAGTCGATACTTCGATAGATATACTTGCAGTTAATTGTAATTCATTTTTATGTCTAAAATTGCAAATACGTCTTGGACAAGCTTTGTGATGAATGCGTGGTCGTGGTGCAAAGGTCTTTTAGAAAGATATTTGTTATTGTTTATACCATAATTGTTTTGTTCTAAAACTTACCTAGGAACCTTTTGGTTACTTAACGCCTTACTAATAAACGCTGCATAAAGTTATGACAGGTTTATACGTCAAAAAATGTATGGTTACACAGGCTTTATTCATTGCATAACTTTACACAGTGATTATTAGTAAGGGCATTAATATTTAATGAATAAAATTGAATGTCCAACTTTTTTGTACGTTTTTTAATAAAACAAGTTTAAAATGAGACAATACTTTTGCAATCTTTGCACTGTTTCATACTCGTGTAAAAACATTTTTTTTGCTTTTAGGTAGGAAGTTATCCTAAATATCGACTTCATACTAAATAGTCATTTCCCAGTAGAAAAGGAGTGTGATGTGTTTTTTTCAGTGTGATGTGTTTTCATATAGGTTATTAAATACATTATTATAACCTCATACATACTTATTATTTTATAAAAGACAACCACACTAACATAAATATACAAGGTGTATTTTTGGTCTTGCTCAACCCGCTAGGAGATGATTCTACTCATAAAAACAAACTACTTTCATTATGGAACCAACTCTGAAATCGCGAAAAAAATATCAGCTGGTTCATACATTATAGTCCGAGGGCATTGAACTTTTCTTAGAAACAGCTGATATTTTTTTCGGGATTTCAGAGTTGGTTCCATAACAACAGTTGTTTGTTTTCATGGGTAGAATCATCTCCTAACGGGTTGAGCACAGTGTTGGGCGCAATTAATTAACTTTTGTAATTTAATTACGAAATTAATGAAAAGTAATTGAATTACTTTAATTAAAATTACTTGTAATTGAAATTACTGTTATTCAATTACAATTAGTCACAAGTAATTCTAATTACATTAATTTGTAATTCAAATTACCCAATTACTTTTTACGGGGTAGCATTGCAGGTAACATACAAAACCACCTAAATTGTGCGGTAGTTCGACAAATAACATTGGATAGAACGAGATGGTAAACGAAACGGCAACGACGCCGGTCAGTGTGTCCTTAGCGGTCCTTAGCGGGCACATATCGCCCGCGCATCTCTGTACTTATTTGCTGTTACTTCGTGTTATATTGTTGTGTGATTTCTTATGTCCAAGTACCTAGCTGATCCGGATAAAGACACTTCAGTGCTAAACAGACATCCTGCCAAACATTTTGCTCGACAAAAAATTCAACTCAACTCATCAAAACATAGGCGGGGCATTACAGTCCGCCTATGTACCGTTGTGCTTAAAGTATTCATAAATAAATGAATCCTGAGATTAAGCAGGTGTTTCTTAAGTATTATACATTAATGCCGTCATCAGGCCCTGTTGAGAGATTGTTCTCATATGCCACAATGATTAATTTACCAAATCTCACAAACTCTCTGATCAAATGTTTGAACAAAGAGTAGTGTTAAAGTCTAATTTAAAGTAAATCACTTTTTTTTAATAAATAAACATATTTGATGAATCATTCAACGTTTTATTAAACTTACTACCTCAACTTTAAATTAAATAATATACACAAGTAATTGAGTAATTGCAAATAACAATTACAATTACAAATTGTAATTGTTAGTTGAATTACTTTTCAATAATTTCAAGTAATTTGTAATTGAAGTCGCCAATTACAATTTGTAATTGTAATTGTTAATTTGTAGTTAATTACAATTTGCCCAACACTGGTTGAGCAATACCAAAAATACACCTTGTATAGGTATAGACAGATACAACGATTTAATATTATTAGTAAAGACCATCACTATTAATATCTAAGTTTTGAAGTTCTAATATAAGGGAAAATAACAAGGATAAAAAACAATTTATAATATGAATAAAAAAAATGCAATTATTATGGCTATGTAATGTAAAACATTACGATTAATTATGAAATACATATTTATGTATCCATATTATGTATTAGGAATGCATTACAATATATAATGTCAACACATATAAAATCTCATTAAGAATGCTACATATTTTATAATTACAGTCAGTTCTAAGCTTAGCAACACTGATTAAAATACATTAAAAAAAATATTTCAGTGTTGCCATGATGTAACAGTACCTACATATATTACGAGTCATAAGAATAAAGGAAACATCAACTAAATAGAACAGTTATGAATTGTTTACACAACAACCGAATATTATTATTGAATTAAACACTTAGGTCTATACATAAATACTAAGCAAATAAATATAACTAATATAACAGAAAAATATTGCACGTTCGTATTGTGAGATATTTTGTTAAAACAAGATATCTTTCGACTATTCGAATGTTACCTAAAATAAAATAAAAAAACCACATCTGAATTTGACAATTGTCATGTCAATAAAAAAAACTCAAGACGCAATAAATAAACGTAGTTAGCAAGTGCTTTGGCTAAACAATTACTGTCACCTACGCACAACCGCTAGATTACATTAGCAACATAGGGATGGAGAATAGCTAAGCCAAAATGCGTGCTAAGCAAACCTTGACTTGCAACGATTAATTAAATTTTGCTACGATCTCGTATATTTTCCGAGACATAGACGGAAAACTATATGCATACTTTCCATCGATGTTTCATCGATCGAATCAACTAAAGGTCATCTTGACATGACTTTTTAACTAAAAATGCGAAATATAAAATACATACTAACATTGTTTCGATTTAGTTTCTTACATTAACTCTTTCGGTTTAGAATAAAGCCGAATACGACATTACAATTCGATTTTTCAGATAAAATAAAAAGACATGTAAGATGATTTAAAGTTCCTACTTTAAAAAAGTATCAAGACATCCCAACAAAATAAAAAAAGGTAAATTGGATTCTTTCTAGGGATTTCACAAACTAACAAATATTGTTTACGAGCAATTTGTCAGCGAAAAAGAATCTTACGTAAGTATATAAAATATATAACTAATGTGTTTTCTTAACTAAACCCTGCCAATGCATGTTTTGTCAGACATTATATTATTTATACATCTAAGGCTGATTATTTAATTGGATATTTGATATCATTTAATTTAGTGCTAAAGTGTTATTTATTTGTAGTACCTAATAGTGAAATTATAAATTGATAAAAAGTTAAATATTGTCACTTGTCACACAAATCCAGTTTTGCCAGCTCAAAAGGTATGTCAAGGAATATGCATGTATTCCTTTTTTAGTATTTTAATTCCATAGTTTTATACACCAATAAATTAATTTAAGCACTTTAAAAAAAGGTGAAAATGGCCATCTAACAGGGCTCTACAAACGTCTACCAGATAATATTGTTGCAGGCTTAATTATAAAGCAATAAAGTTCTAAAGTGCTGATGTCAAACACCCAATTGACAGATAACTTTAATCTAAAGTATAAATACTGCGATTTACAAAATGTTTTGTACAAAAAAGGTGTCAAGTCATCATATTTATTCATAGAAAAAGGTTATCTGACTATTCAAAAGTCAGCCCAGTTACATAGGTAGGTAGACATTATTATGCGTATAAGTCACTAAAAGCTAAGTTTACTCACGTACAGCTTTGGTTAGTTCTATGGTGCAGCGTGCAGATCAATTCTTTGAAGTCATTACTGAAACAAAAGAGTTATACTTAGCTTAGAGATTATATCCTTCTGCATTTTTTAAAGTGACAGTTGGTGAATTTGTATGAATTGGGTGGACTAGTGTTGGCCTGAATGAAATTTTTCGTTACTATTTTTTGTTTTGGTTTTGCTTCTGTAAGCTACGTCGAAATCGAAGCCCCGGTTGATAGAGATCTGCCCTGCGGGTTTTGTCAGGTTAAGATAGGGACGAAGTCCTATATCAAGGTCGAGGAAAAGTGGCCTAAAACAGCGACTCTTGTATAAAGATTCTGCTACTTGTAGTGACATAAAAATGCACATTATGTGTACCAGTTAGCCACTTTTTAAAGCTTTGAATTGGACATAGGTCTATCTAGACGCGCCACTGAACCTGACCTTCGGCGATATCCATTCAAGGAGCATGTAGGCGTACGCCTCCCACAGCATGGTGACGACAAGTAAGTTAGTGGCTCACCATGCTCGGTGTCGTTGAGCAGCGCCGCGAGCTCGGCGACGCGGTCGCGGTGCGCGTGCATGTAGGCGTGCGCCTCCCACAGCATGGTGACGACAAGTAAGTTAGTGGCTCACCATGCTCGGTGTCGTTGAGCAGCGCCGCGAGCTCGGCGACGCGGTCGCGGTGCGCGTGCATGTAGGCGTGCGCCTCCCACAGCATGGTGACGACAAGTAAGTTAGTGGCTCACCATGCTCGGTGTCGTTGAGCAGCGCCGCGAGCTCGGCGACGCGGTCGCGGTGCGCGTGCATGTAGGCGTGCGCCTCCCACAGCATGGTGACGACAAGTAAGTTAGTGGCTCACCATGCTCGGTGTCGTTGAGCAGCGCCGCGAGCTCGGCGACGCGGTCGCGGTGCGCGTGCATGTAGGCGTGCGCCTCCCACAGCATGGTGACGACAAGTAAGTTAGTGGCTCACCATGCTCGGTGTCGTTGAGCAGCGCCGCGAGCTCGGCGACGCGGTCGCGGTGCGCGTGCATGTAGGCGTGCGCCTCCCACAGCATGGTGACGACAAGTAAGTTAGTGGCTCACCATGCTCGGTGTCGTTGAGCAGCGCCGCGAGCTCGGCGACGCGGTCGCGGTGCGCGTGCATGTAGGCGTGCGCCTCCCACAGCATGGTGACGACAAGTAAGTTAGTGGCTCACCATGCTCGGTGTCGTTGAGCAGCGCCGCGAGCTCGGCGACGCGGTCGCGGTGCGCGTGCATGTAGGCGTGCGCCTCCCACAGCATGGTGACGACAAGTAAGTTAGTGGCTCACCATGCTCGGTGTCGTTGAGCAGCGCCGCGAGCTCGGCGACGCGGTCGCGGTGCGCGTGCATGTAGGCGTGCGCCTCCCACAGCATGGTGACGACAAGTAAGTTAGTGGCTCACCATGCTCGGTGTCGTTGAGCAGCGCCGCGAGCTCGGCGACGCGGTCGCGGTGCGCGTGCATGTAGGCGTGCGCCTCCCACAGCATGGTGACGACAAGTAAGTTAGTGGCTCACCATGCTCGGTGTCGTTGAGCAGCGCCGCGAGCTCGGCGACGCGGTCGCGGTGCGCGTGCATGTAGGCGTGCGCCTCCCACAGCATGGTGACGACAAGTAAGTTAGTGGCTCACCATGCTCGGTGTCGTTGAGCAGCGCCGCGAGCTCGGCGACGCGGTCGCGGTGCGCGTGCATGTAGGCGTGCGCCTCCCACAGCATGGTGACGACAAGTAAGTTAGTGGCTCACCATGCTCGGTGTCGTTGAGCAGCGCCGCGAGCTCGGCGACGCGGTCGCGGTGCGCGTGCATGTAGGCGTGCGCCTCCCACAGCATGGTGACGACAAGTAAGTTAGTGGCTCACCATGCTCGGTGTCGTTGAGCAGCGCCGCGAGCTCGGCGACGCGGTCGCGGTGCGCGTGCATGTAGGCGTGCGCCTCCCACAGCATGGTGACGACAAGTAAGTTAGTGGCTCACCATGCTCGGTGTCGTTGAGCAGCGCCGCGAGCTCGGCGACGCGGTCGCGGTGCGCGTGCATGTAGGCGTGCGCCTCCCACAGCATGGTGACGACAAGTAAGTTAGTGGCTCACCATGCTCGGTGTCGTTGAGCAGCGCCGCGAGCTCGGCGACGCGGTCGCGGTGCGCGTGCATGTAGGCGTGCGCCTCCCACAGCATGGTGACGACAAGTAAGTTAGTGGCTCACCATGCTCGGTGTCGTTGAGCAGCGCCGCGAGCTCGGCGACGCGGTCGCGGTGCGCGTGCATGTAGGCGTGCGCCTCCCACAGCATGGTGACGACAAGTAAGTTAGTGGCTCACCATGCTCGGTGTCGTTGAGCAGCGCCGCGAGCTCGGCGACGCGGGCGCGGTGCGCGTGCATGTAGGCGTGCGCCTCCCACAGCATGGTGACGACAAGTAAGTTAGTGGCTCACCATGCTCGGTGTCGTTGAGCAGCGCCGCGAGCTCGGCGACGCGGTCGCGGTGCGCGTGCATGTAGGCGTGCGCCTCCCACAGCATGGTGACGAGCACGTCGTCGGCGCGCTCGTCCATGGCCACGTCGCGCGACATCTGCGGCGCGAAGCGGTAGTACGGCACGCCCACCGCGCTGCACCACGCGCGCGCGCGGTCCACCACGCGCCCGTCCGACTGCGTCGCCTGGGACAATGCTTAGGTCAATATCCGCGGTCGGTTTAAGGTTACATGTTATATACGTTATGGTTTATCCTAACCTTTAAGGGAGAACACTAACACCAAAAATAGCGCGAGTCCACGTTTTGACATCGTGCGAAGACGATTCACACGTTTCAGAGTCTATTAAAGCGCATTCGCACCACTTGCGCAATTTTTAGGACTTTAACTAGGCAAGCATAAGATACAGAGAAATTATAACAACATGACTGATAAGTAAAGTGGGCATTTTTACCAATCCGAATCTTTATACTATAGCAAGTTGTGTGGAATATAAGATGTATAAAAAAACTATCTCAGCATCCCACTTCTGATCGTATACGATACCGCCATGTGTCTCGTTTGAAAGCGATCTAAAGTAAAATAATTACTGCTTTTAATTCAGCTTTAACATATTCAACCAGTACTTTCTAACCTGCCTGTAATTGTTGCCTTACCTGGTCTACTAGAAGGCCTCCAATAGCAGACAGTCCCCACGCGAGCCGAGCGGTGTCCCACAAACTCTCTGGCTTAAACACGTCTATGTCTTTTAACTTCGATACCGGAATCAGGCCTGTGAATGAACGTTCATCATAAATATTATTTCATTTTCAATTAATGTTAGTCCCAGTTGTTACTATGAATCAGAAACCAGAAATTCTGACAGTCATCTGTGGAGATTTTGGGACAATACTGCCATACTATCCCAACCAGAGAAGGGATCAGTAATACCCAACTGTCTTTAAGCCCGCAATGCAATTAATCGGAAAAAACAGTAGAGGAGTAAGAAAAACAATGTCGGCGCGAACTCCTGCTGGATGAATCAGGAGTAAGTAAAAAAAATACAGTTTATTTTTAATATGCACGGGATATATTTCATGTTTGGAGTTAAGAAGTTATCTTTTCAGTTCGATATGTGAAGGTCTTATTGACCGTCCGTCGCTGTATTCAGCTGCAGCAGTTATACTAATTAGCCTAACCTGTGGTCTGGCCAAATGTCAATGTGACAGCTGTCATTAATGTCGGGTGTCGTATTACTGCCACGCGAAATTGACCCTTATGATCACTGTATCAATTGTTTAATGTTAATCAAATGTTTAATGCATTATCTGTGCTATGGTTGTGGTTCACTCAACTGGCCTGGTCGATAAACTATACCAATGACCAGATAAAGGGCTTAGAAGATAATGATAACAGTCAGTACTTACCGGTGCCACAAGACACGACAACTTTGAGGTTGGTCTTCTTAGCGGCTTCGAATTCTCCCGTGGCTCTTAACGCGAGATTTAATTCCGTTAGCTCTGTCAGTACGTCTAGTGTGGGGTTGTTGCCCATCAGACCACCATCTAGGTACCTGTAAGAATATAGTGTGTTAGGTACCTGTGAGAATATAGTGCGTTAGGTACCTGTGAGAATATTGTGAGTTTGGGCAAAATCTCAAAACCGAGACGAGCGAGACCGGCTTCACACTAGAGTTTCTTAAGAGTCTCAAATGATGTTAGGCGGCTATCACAATAACTTACTCCCGCGAGGATTTCTTTTTTATTGGTGAGTGGGAAATCATCAAATGACTGCTCCCGTCCTGGGTGCGGCGGGAGGGCGTGTCAGACTTTTACTGACTAAAACCCACTCATGTTCCTTCGGTTGCCCTTTATGTTCCGGGGTCACGGTAACTATTATAAACATTCCGCAACCCCGGCAGGCGTTGGCGGGCCGGCTTCACACTAGCTTTTCTTAAGAGTCTCAAATGATGTTACGCGGTTATCACAATAACTTACTCCCGCGAGGATGCAACACGGCGAAGTAACTAGATTTAATATAAAAAATATTATAGATAAGTTTTTTTTTCTTTGTATGGCAAGCAAGCTGACTGCCGACCTGTTGTTAAGTGTTCAACGTCGCTTATAGACTCAGAAGCATCATAAACGCTTTCAATCCCAGAGACAAAGCTGAAATGTTTTTAGTGTCTGTAAATACACCGTCATTTATAGCCTTAAAATGTTTCTTTTGCTTCTTCACAAAGAGCTGTAGTACTACAAGAAAAGTGTGATTTCGTTAATCCGACTGACCTGCCCGAAGCCCTGAAGTAAGAGGGCGCAGCCCCAGTGGCTCGCGCGGCCTGCCACACCAGCTGTTCGCTGGGCGGGGGCGGCGCCGCCAGGGACACCACCGTCGTCTGGTCACCCGCCTCCGCGCGAGGACCTAGGACGACCAATCAATGAAGGGTTTTTTTTTAACTAGTAAGTCCTAGAGTCCCTATCATCAACTAAAAGTGTAAAATAAGTTGCTAAATGCAAAATTCAAGTTGCGAGAAGCGACTGTATTTCAATATTTATTCAAGTGTCTCCCTCTGGTAGGCTTAGTTGCTGCATTTAATATTTTACGCTAAATCATTGTATGTGAGCTAAGGTGGCTTTTATTTCAGGCAGTCGACTCTAGCTCCATTCAGAAGCAGATTTTTGGTTCTTAGTTCTTAGTTTATTCCGGGAGAGACTCTTCTAGTCTTGTCCTCTTCGGACTTCGATCACGCATGTACATTCGACGCGCTTATGCATTTGATTCTACGGCACCGCCATGCTAGTGTATAGAGCTAAAAATTATATTGCTCAGCAATGTGAGAGCGTTCCAGCAGCTCAGGGAACACCTTCAGCAAATATTACGTTTGTCTCTGCGACAAGCTAATGAAAAGAATTTTTGGAGTATTCAAAATGAACACCAATAAAAACATGAGCCGAAATTATAAAAGTAGAATAGTTTCATAGTCATGGAAGAAGTCTTATCACTTACTTGTAGTTCCATTATGGTCATCCAGTATCTCTTGAGCAGACTTGTAATTCCTGAAGATGTGCAAGTCGACAGGTTTCCTATCCGCTAGAACTGCCAAAATCATCAGCTTCGGGTGTTCAATATCTGCCATTACTGTCTCTGTGCCTAGAACCCATAGAAAAGTACTTTTATGAACTTGGCGTTGTTTTTACTAAGGTCCGTTTGCATTTAAATATTTAAGTCTGTCTTTTCAAACTTCAAATGTTTAGAAGAAACAGAATGTGTAAATTGGTTGTGTCTTGTGGTTCAAGTGGGTGTAAGTTTTAATATTATAGATAGAAAAGGAAATAAACATCGTACGCCATGTCCAATGCAGACCTGTTGGAGTAATACTACGAGAGGACGATTAAACGCCAGATCAAACATCGCAAGTGGGGGTGGATTGGCCATAAGGTCCGAAGGTATTCAGATCTCATTCCTAAACAGTTGTTGGATTGAAGTTCGTAAGGAAGGAGAAGGAAAAAAGCGTGGTCTTTCTTTACAGTCTAACTTATAAAAATGTTCTGTCGTCCAAGGAGACAAGTTTCACTGCTGCCAGATGTGGCTTGATTTTTTTTTATTTCTTCAAATACAAAGACCATTAAAAAGTTAATGATTTAGAGTCTCGACTATAGAGTTAAAATATAATTTGAATAAACAAATTTTAAATGACTTACCCAAACAATCCTTTAGTATAGTTTCCAAAGCTTCAGAAGGATATGGCCGCATGCCAACAAAGGCGAATTCTTTCATCCTAAAATACAGTCTTTGGCAGTCTCTTAACGACTTCCCACTGGCTAAGGCCAAGGCCAGTATGCCTCCAGTACTGGTTCCTGCCACCCAGTCAAAACAGTTCACTATTGGTCTACCGACGGCCTCTTCAAGGCTGATCAGCACTTGTACTAAAACGAGGCCTCGGATACCACCGCCGTCTAGGCAGAGTAATCTACAAACATAAGAGAAAATAGTGTGAACTTTTTATATGGTGGTGTGATTCTAGAATTATTATGCATTTCTTATATACTTTTTCCTTTTTTTCTGAGATACTTCTGAAATTTATAATTGAAATTGAAATTGTTTATATGTAAAGACTTCTAATTAGCTGCCAATAATATTTGCAAGGCTTATTTAATTCAGTTATAAATCTTGCGGAGATTTATTTTTTTGCTATTGTGATAAAAAAATTCAAGGATGTTACATAAATAAACCTGGCGGTTTTTTTAACTTTATATACAGAAATTGCAATGATGGAAAGAAAAGAATGGAACACATTTCTTAAATCTACTACCGGCAAAGCCTTACCGTCCTTGTTTCTGGGTAGAATCATAGCAGGCAGCTTTCTCCATGGCCGCGACGCTTAACATCTGGCTGACGAGGTCTCGAGTGGAACCTCTCGCGACCGGCGGTGGAGGCACTCCGTTATAGTCACCCCGAGCTGAACAACTGGGACCACAGCCTGGTACTTCTGGGGCGCATCTGGAAAATCCCAACTCTGTCAACTGTTATTGCTTAAATTAGGGCTTATTTGCACCATTCGTTTTTTTAAGATCTTTGATAGTCTTTATAAGAAGCCAGAAGCTTAAACGTCTAATATGTAGTCTTATCAAGGGGCATTGCGTTACCCGGTAACTGGATGCAGCCTCTCCATTTAAAACGAATGCAGTTGCATCTAGGATGTATTAAGTAAGAGTATCCAGTTAGGCTGAAATAATACTAACATAGTTCGGTGAAGATGCCCAGTCCAGATGTGAACGTCGTGATGGCCCAGTGGATAAGGCGCCCGCCTCTCGTGTAAGAGGTTGTGGGTTCGAATCCGGGCAAGTACCAATGTGACTTTTTCAATTCATATGTACTTTCTAAAGTTTATCTTAGACATCACTGACATCCCGTGCCTCGGAAAGCACGTAAAGCCGTTGGTCCCGGTTGTCATTCGTAGAACTTTGACAGTCGTTACTGGTTAGCCAGAAACTATGACCAGTCTAACCAAGAGGTATCGTGTCGCCCAGTTACTGGGTTGTGGAGGTCAGGTAGGCAGTCGCTCCACGTAAAACACCGATATCCAGCTGAATCCGGTTAGGCTGGCAGCCGACCCCAACACGATTGGGAAAAAGGCTAGGGAGATGGTGATAGTTCGGTGAAGATGATGAGATACTAAAGTATTAATAACTTTTGGCGCTAAATGTGAGCCTTCAAAATGTATTGAATTATTGTCTTATGTTTTCAGGATTGTGACAACATTGAATAGCTATAGAGATCATTCGATTCTGTATTAAAGTTAGATGGTTGTTGTAACATTTTACATGACTATACATTTTTTGCTAATCTATACTTCTATACTAATATTATAAAGAGGTAAAATTTGTAAGTTTGTAGGTTTGTACGTTTGTATGTAGGGGGTAATCTCTGGAACTACTGGTCCGATTTGAAACATTCTTTCAGTGTTAGATAGCCCATTTATCGAGGAATGCTATAGGCTATATGCCATTACGCCACGACCCACGGGAGCGGAGCAGTAACGAAAAATGCGTGTGAAAACGCAGGGGACAGCTAGTATTACATAATTTGATTGTTTAACTCGCAAAAAAAAAAGTAAGGCTAATTTAACAGAAATTCTTACCGTTTAGCACCAACCGCATGCAAAATATACAAAATCTTATCATAATTGCTGCTCGACAATTCCGTCGGTACAATATGTCGTGCAGTATTCCCGGCATTGTTCTTCGCTTCCAGATCAGCACCAAACACGACTAGGGCCTGTACTATAGCTACATTCGTTTGTTTTACTGCCAAATGTAGTGGGGTGTTCCCTTCGTTGTCCCCAATTGAGTGTTGAGCTCCTCTTGATAGTAGGGCGATGGCACACTCTAATCTGCCGCGTAATACCATTATGTGCAACGCTGTTCTCCCGTCGAAGTTGAGGGCGTTGATATCACAGTTCTTGTCCACCAAAGCCTCGATCACTTCGCGGGAAATAGCCCAGTGTATGGGCGTGCCTCCGTGTTTCATGTCTTGTTGGTATAACTTGGGCTGATTGTCGTGCAGAAGGTCGCCTACTATGCCTGGAATTCAAGTGAGATAGTGATTAATTGTTTTAAAAGTGTACTGATATAGGTTGATATTTTTGGGACAAGGGCTTTTGAAAATGACGAACTTTTGTATTATGATGGTAAAATATATATTTTTGCCGCCTTTTAGGAGCAATGGTATTTCAGTTGCATTTTGTAATGATATTTATTAGACACCTGAGGTGACAAATCATTAGAGGAAAATAGCCAAGGCTTTAGGTGTTTGTTTGTACAGTGTGTTTGCATTTGCTAATTAAGGGCTGATTTTTCAATCGCCAGATAACTTTTATCTGAAGAGTATGTTTGACGTTTTGACAGCTTTTGTATAGAAAATATATCAAACCGTCATATTTATTCCTTAGATAGAAGTTAATAAATAAAAAATCTAAACATAACAATATGGTAAAAAAATACAAAAGACTAAATACCTGACAGCATAGTTGTGGACTTCTGAAACATCGTCTGGTTGTCATCTTTGGGAACTAGAACGAATCAAGCACACGCAAAGCGTTTAAGCTATGTGCAACAACTAAACAGTAGTTCAATAAGGGGGTTCTATAATTATGCCCACTAGGTGGCAGCACTGAGACTTGGGGTCCAAAAACCAAACAAAAAAATATTGGCGGTCTGTCACTTTTTACAGAAAGAGTCAAAGCGCCTGTATTTACGTGTCATAAGACCTCAAGTGGGTCTTTTTCACAAAAGCTATTAATTAAGACTTGAAGTTGAAGTTGACTTCAAGTCACAGTGGCTCCAAATAGTGACATTTTTCGAACACACCCTCATTTCTGCTAGAAAGCAGCATCAGTTGAACTACTGTAAGGAGCTGTGGTATTAGCGTGACTGCTTTAAGCTGTGGGTTAAAAAAAGTGCATAACTACAAATTCATTAAAACTTAAAGTTAATAAAAAGAGTAAGTTTTAGTTAACAAAAAGTAAAACAATACCTATACTAATTGCCGTCCTTTAACTGCAAAACCGTTTAGCCCAAAAGCAGATTTTGAAAAATAGTATAATAAGCAAGTGACGGAATTATAAATTTTTAGTCACTTCACACCGACATTCTTTTATCTCTGGAAGTATTTGTGTATAAAAACTTTCTTAGAGAGAAAATTTTATACACTATCACTTGGTATTAAAAAGTAATCTACCGCTTGTAGGTTAACGGGCTTCTAGTTAAAGGACGGCAGATAAGTAAGCAAGCACAAAAGGAATTTGCCAGACACACAAATATTTTCCTAAGTATGAATTCGTAAATCGCAGATTTCTCGACAAGTACACGTTGACACCTGCTCCCATACCAGGACGTTTAAAGTAAGATTGTTTTATTCTTGTTCAGGAGTGTGCAAGTGACAGCGTTAGACACGTTGTCTAGCGCCGTCTCTTTCCCACTGAAAGTAATATCAAAGTAATACTGCTTATAAGGGCTGGTGGTACGCCCCCTGACACCTTTATTATGACTTTGTAATATTGGCTAACGGATTCACAGTCACAGAAATTTCGTTTCTTACATGACGGTACTGTCAATAAATTATTTAAGTAACCAGGGCCGTCAGATATAATAAGGATTTGCTCTCGCAAAAGTTTTACTGATGGAGGCACGTGAGTTAGATCATTCGGTTCCAGTGGGCTCAACGATGCACTGCTTTAAAAATCTGCTTCGGTTGGACTAGCGCAAGAATGTCATTGTTTTATTATGTCATTGGCAACATTTAATTTAACAAAGGGTTTTAGAAAAAGTACACAACTAAAAGAAATGCAAAGTGCACAAGCGTAAGTTACAACACAAAATTTTAACAAAAAACCAGTAAAGGAAGCAAGCATAAGATGTTTTGGTAACACACAAACATTTACCTGGGAATCAGTTTGTAAATTGCAGATTTATCGGCAACCATCTACTTGAACACGCCCGACTTTAGCTCACACACGCACGAAACAAAGCATGTACAATCAGAAAAGTATTCAAGACACTCAGTTTTTTTTTTCTGAAAACCCGATGGATAGTTTTCTAATATTAATTATAATAAAAGAAGAAAATAATTGGTTCTTTCGCTATTTAAAATTACATTTGGATACAACTGTCAGTGTTCAAGAAAATATATCACGGTTCTGCATACTTATTAACTTTGCTGACTGTACAAACAAGGAATGCACAGGTTGAGCAGAGCATATTCTAACTTCTTTGTTTTTGTATGAAACACTTTTATTGCGTTAGAAATATCATGATCTTACTACAAAAATACCTGGTAGCGAGCAAGTGGATCTCTTAGCGGCTGTCAGGTTGACGTCGGCGCCCGCCAACATAAGTGCGCGTACGCAATCTGGGGCGTCGGCCAGACATGCTGTGTGAAGTGGCGTGTACCCTTGTTTGTTGTACACGTTTAGAGATGTTGGACTCTTGCTAGCTAACGCCTGTAACAAGGAAGTAATCAAATTGGTACGAATACATTAAATTTCAGGGAATTTAACAGGATTGCTGCAAATAATAAAAAATATAATTGTTGCTTCAGCTTGCGGCACTTTATCGCCGTGACGTTTTCAAAAACAATATATGGCTTCTCTAATATTTGCCATAATAATGCTCAGTGTTCTTTATTTAATGATGACTGACATGGCTTTGCTACGAATTTAATGGCGACGCATATTGTAATATATGTCATGGCTGCCATCTTGCATTTTCAAATCTTCCTTATTTTTGACATCTTGATTTCGTCTTTTCGTACACTAATTACCAGTCACCCTTTATAAAGAACGGGAAGTGTCGGAGGAGATTAATGACAGCTTGTAAAAATCATTACTACAGCAAGTTACGAACAGTGACCGGTGGTAAAAGTTAAATACAATTTAAGTTGCGAAATTATGATTACGAGACATGAGTGATCTTTAAATTACAATGAAAACCCTTCCTTGCTATAATTGTTCCTGTTTAAAAATACAAAACGGATTATAATGCAGTTTTTTTTAATAAATAGACTAATTCTAGGAAGAAAGGTCTATAATTATGTGAAAAACATTCATATGGTGCAGATGCAAGAGGTAGGTTTATAAATTTTATATCTAATATGATAATTGTTATTTAAATAATATGGAAGAGTATTAATCGAACCGGAATTTTTAAGTTTCTAAAACTGGTGCAGTGCAGAGCTTGGTCGCTAATCCATCCATACTAATATTATAAATGGGAAAGTGTGTCTGTCTGTCTGTCTGTCTGTAGGTTAGTCTTTCTTTCACGGCAAAACGGAGCGACGAATTGACGTGATTTTTAGGTGGAGATAGTTGAAGGGATGGAGAGTAACATAGGCTACTTTTTGTCTCTTTCTAACGCGAGCGAAGCCGCGGGCCAAAGCTAGTAGTTAATATTTTGAAAATTAATTCGAAAGAAAAGGACGCAAATAGAATACCGCATACGTAGAAAAGAGACAGTGCTAATTTCAATTGCATCTGTCATCTCTCGCCGGCTACGAATGAGCGTGTTTCTGATAACAAATATTTTGTTCCACTTGTGGTCATATCAAACGCTTATCAAATCAAAGCTAGTGATAAAAATACCGAAGCTTTTAACTAGGCAGACTAGGCACTTGATTAATTATTTTCGAGAATGGTAAAATGTAGTGTTTTGGAATGTATAGTGAATATGATCAGAGATCCTAGGAACAACTTTTCATTCGCGAGTATTTCTTTACATGGTTTTAAAATTTTTCGATTTCCTGCCAGTTTGTTAGCTTAGATCTTTGGAACTGCGGACCTTGATGAGATTTTAAAGAGATACTCTCGACGTCAAAAATCATACCTCCCCAAAAGATTGTTTTAAGTGTCCTACGACTTGGGGTGTAGTGGTCTTTATATATTGGTACTTATAAATAAATTGTACAATAATTTGACTATCTTGAAATAAAACAGCTATTTATTTTATGAAACTGGTTTTTCCTAAAATAAACATTGAAAAGAAAAAGTATTGTTAAATGTTTTTTTTATTTGTATTTTTCTTTTCCAGAGAAATTGCCTTAATGAAACAATTAATCCCGGTTTTGCATGTACAGTCAGCAAAGTAGATAAGTATGCAGGACCGTCAGATATAATTTAAGTTTTCTTGAACATCGATGGATGTATTCAAAAGAAATTTTAAACAGTTAAATAACTCATCATTTTCTACTCTTACTAAAATTTATATAATAAAATATTCATCGAGAAAAAATATTTTTTATATGACGGCCCTGTATACCTGCCTAGTTTGCTGACTGTACATGCATAAGCATCGTGTATAACCTAGCTGGCGTGTATGGTCTGCATAATAAAGCCTCTACTGTCTATCTGTCCGTCTATCAGTCCATTCTGTTCGTCTGCCACAGGACTGCACCTTTAAAACCGTAGTGTTTATACAACTGATCATCCTAGCAAGTCGGTTATGCAGATGACAGTACCGTTGTAGAGAGATATCTGGCCAGCGCAAAAGACAGTAGGGACGATATACGTTCACAGAGAGAGGCCATGGTAGAGCGAGTGAACTTTGCCTTGAGCCGTGTGTCCCAATGGGGCGATCACAATCTAGTGCAGTTCAATGCCGCCAAAACGCAAGCGTGTCTGTTCTCCACTAAACGGAGCCCATTCAACCTGGCTCCTACTTTCCGAGGTGCACCTGTAAATCTAACCAGCTCCCTAGAACTCCTTGGCATGGAGTTGAGTTCTGATCTCAACTTCGCTGCTTTCATCGAGTCTAAAGCACTGACTGCGGCGAAAAAGCTGGGCATCCTTAACAAGGTTAAGCGATATTTCACGCCGGGACAGCTTCTAACACTTTATAAAGCTCAAGTCCGATCGTGTATGGAGTATTGTAGTCACCTATGGGATGGCTCAGCCAAATACCAACTGGCCGCATTGGATTCGGTAGAACGCAGAGCCAGGAGGTTGATTGGCGACAAGAAGCTGGTGGCCCAACTGCAACCTCTAGCACATCGGCGTAAAGTTGCCTGTCTGGCGGTGTTTTACAGATTGCATTTCGGTGAGTGTGCTCATGAGCTACACGAGCTCATTCCCCCGTCTCCGTTTTACCACCGGACATCCAGACGTATGGCAGGATACCACCCTTTCTTGGTCGATATTCCTCGAATCCGCACGCAGCGTTTTTCGAAATTCTTTATTATGCGCACCGCAAAGGAATGGAATTCTCTGCCGGCGTCTGTGTTTCCAAAAGCATATAACCCGGATGTATTCAAGAGAAGAGTGCATAGGCATCTTTTGGGTGAGCTCGCTCCATCGTAGGCCCCGTCTATGCCCTCGGACTAGTCTGGGACCAAGAGCAAGCCCATAAGTTATAAAAAAAAAAACTGAAGTTTTACAAGACTGTGTAAGTGTGTATTACTATTACAATTAAGTAACTATTACAATTTAATAAGTTAAAAATTAAAGGGAGAGGATTTAATTATTACTTCTTGGTGTTCCCAACCAAAAAGCCTTTTCCTTTTCTCTTAATATTCTAGATTTCAAAAAGTCGTCTCTTGTTTCAGTAAGATGAAGTTTACTTTATGAAAGTTGGGTACTCGCGTTCGCCACTGGTCGTTCTAACTGGCATTCCAAATTATCCACCAAACATTTAAAAACATCTCGATTTAAAATAGATGAGGATCAAGGGAAACGATTGCGTAAATATGCGGTTCCCATATAAGGTAAAACTTCCTTTATTTCCTTGTTTACCTCTATTGGTGTTGAAAGAGCTGAAGTTGAGTTTTTATTTGACAACTCACTATTGAATTTACCACAGTTAAAACTATAATTAAGGTATGTTTTTTGATCATAAGTATATAAACTATATGTCTGAAAAAAAAAATTAACCTTTATTCGAGCATTGTTAGAACGATGGATCGACAGATTTACTTGATTTGATAACTGTGTAATCTTTTTATTGCGCGAGTGTATGTCCGTGAATCTTTGCATAGAGTTGAATGTTCATATTAATAACATGTTTTATATTATTTGTCTGAAATAAATAATCAAAATAAAATAATTGACAAAATAATGTCAGAGCACATAGTTAGTATATGCGTGAATCTTTTGCATAGACTTAGGGCCGATTTTTCAATCGCCAGATAACTTTTATCTGAAGAGTATGTTTGCAAGACTCGGCCATTGGTGTTGGTGGTGAACACATGTGGTTTTGTTTTTAACATAACTTTTAAGCTATTTTACTTCCTTTTTTGGTGTTTTCTGTGTGTCTGTTACGTGTTTGTGTTTGTTTTGTATTGTGACGTGTTTGTTTTACCAATCTTGCAGTTGGTAAGTTCTTTTTAATTATATTTGCGCGGCGTATGCCGAGTGAACATGGAGGATAAAGAGCGGCCTCCGGGTCGTCCTCCGGATCCTCCAGACTGTCTCACCCTTCAATCACCCGACCTTTTTCAAAATGAGTCCGTTTTGTCCGCTCCATTGTCTCAATTTGAAGCAATGGAAACAGAAATCGCTTCTCAAAAGAGAAAACGTCCCGGTTCTGAACTTCACAACGACCCTGCGCGCACAAATGAAGATAATGACCCAGCTACCAAACGCGACCGAACTACCCCACCATCATTGATATCACGGTCTAAGTACTCCAATTTAGATAGAGAACCATATTTAGTTTATGTTTCTTTTGCAGAAACTGACCCAACTTCTGGATCTACCCTACATCCTATTAGATTCGGACAGATGATGCAAAAATTAAATATTAAAAACATCAAACAGGGGGGTATTAAAAGAATAGGACGTAACAGAGTTTCTGTTGAATTTAAGGGGCCTGTTGATGCCAATGCATTTATTGACAATGCATCAATTAAAGAAAAGGGCTATTCGGTAAGTATTCCCACGTTCAATATCACCAGAATGGGTGTAGTGAAAGGTGTCCCAAGTGATTGGACCGACTTAGAGGTCATGGACAATCTGAAGTCCCCTTCTGGTAAAATATTGAAAGTGAGACGGCTTAATCGAAAAATGGTTAATGAGGGTAAATCAGAATGGGTTCCAACTTCCAGCGTCGTTCTCACGTTTGATGGTCAAATCCTCCCAGAGCGTGTCTTTTGCTGCTTCAACTCCCTTCCTGTTGAAACGTATAACTTCCCCACAGTCCAATGCTTCGGGTGCTGTAAATATGGACATACCAGAACCAATTGCAGGTCTAAGCCACGGTGCTACCGCTGTGGTGGAGATCACTTTGGGGATGGATGTTCCGTTGAAGAACCCAAGTGCTTTTATTGTACCGGTGCTCACTGTGCAAACAGCCGCCTCTGTCCAGAGTATATCAGACAGAGGAATATCAAAGCTTCCATGGCCAAGGAAAACATAGCATATTCTGAAGCAGCCAAGATCCATGCCCCATCCTACAGGTCCTTTGCAGATGTTACTGCATCGGCCCCCCCTCCTCATACAATACACCAGGCCCTAACCCATGAACCTCGCTCTCCTCGTCCTCCTCCCCCTAATTACATTTCCCACTCTCAACCTCCCTCCTCCTCCTACAAAAAACACATTGCGCCGCGACCAAAATCCCATTTTACTCCACATCCTGGCTATGACCGAAAGGCCCACCAGGACATAATCAATAGTTACTCATTCCCCCCTTCACCTAATGGTTGTGCCTTACCTGAAAACCCCCCTACCCAGATAGAAAACTCCCAAACCATACAGTCAATCATCCTCTTACTCACCTCCTTACTTTCAACATACCCATTACCTGACCACGTTGCCAATAATCTAATCCACTCAATCCAAACCCACCAATACATTCCATCTCCTGCAATGGAACGCCAGGAGCGCCCACCCCAAAAAACATGAAATTGCACACATTATTAACCTACACAACCCAGCAGTGTTCGCAATTTCTGAGACGTGGCTCAAACCACGTCTCAATTTTAATTTTACTGGGTATAGCACGCTCCGAGATGACCATCCTGACGGTTATGGCGGAGCTGCTATACTCGTAAATAACGTCCTCCCTTATTTCCCTCTATCCCTGCCCCCCCATGGAGACGAGATTGATATTGTAGGTATAAATACCTCTGGCATTAATCTCATATCTATCTATATTCCTGTCCCTAATCCTTCTTCTTTACAATATATCCGTAGTATTTGTTCTTTATTTAATCCAATCATATTCTTGGGCGATTTCAACTGCCACCATTCTCTGTGGGGATCTGACCATTGTGATAGTGCAGGTTATGAATTGGTCGATCTATTGGACGACTTGGGTCTATGTGTCGTCAATGATGGGTCCTTCACTCGCATCCCTAGACCTGGTCAGAGTAGAAGTTGTGTAGATCTTACCCTGTGTTCAGCTAGTTTGACCGCCCAATTGGAGTGGAAACGACTGAACCTCACATACGGAAGTGATCACTACCCGATTTGCACTACTCTGACCACAAGATCCCTACCTTGCAAAACTAATCCCCCACTCCTAAAGTACAGACTCTCTGAGGCGAATTGGGACTTATATTCTCAAATTCTTGAGGGTATGGTTCCCACTTTGCCCCAAGTCTCTCCACTTAACCTAGGCGTCTGCGTTTCGCAGCTTTCTGTTGCCATTTCATCAGCTGCTGATGATAGCATCCCACTTAAAAATTCAGCTTCTGGAAAATTACCATCTCCTCCCTGGTGGGACCGGGAATGTTCCAATATTATTAAACTCCGGAATGAAGCTGAACATAACTATGCTCTTAATATGTCCATCGACAACCTGGTGGAGTATAACCGAATAGTTGCGAGGTCCAGGCGCCTATTTAAGAAGAAAAAATATGAAGGTTGGAAAAAATTCTGCTCTTCACTCTCCCCTTCTACCCCTTCTTCCCTCATTTGGCAAAATTTTAAAAGATTTAAACTCGGCTGCTCTACTCAAAATTCGTCATCGATCCCAAGAGACCTAGCAGAACCCTTTCTTTATAAATTAGCTCCCCCATCCGCTCCACTAAAATATGAATGCCCTTCCCCTCCTGGTAGTGAGGTCATTTCCAGTGATCCATTGGATGCTCCTTTTCTAATGGAGGAACTAAACGCGGTACTTAAACATGTTACTGACTCTGCACCGGGTATTGACGGTCACCCGTACTCATTTTTTAAGAAGCTGGGTTCCAGTGGTCGCCAATACCTTCTTAAGGTTATCAATGCGTGTTTCCTTTCCCATATACCTGAGAGCTGGAAAACACAACTGATCATCCCAATACTGAAACCAGGGAAATCCCCGGATTCCGTAGATCACTTCCGTCCTATTGCCCTCTCACCTGTTATAGGTAAAATTCTAGAGCACCTTATAAAGAACAGACTGGAGTGGTTTGTGGAAAGTCGGGGTCTTCTCTCAAAATCACAGTTCGGCTTCCGGAAAGGGGCCAGCACGATGGATAGCATTGGCTTGTTAATAACTGACACTCGGATAGCCTTTAGCAAAAACGAATCGGTTCTCGCAGTCTTCCTTGACATCACAGCAGCTTACGACAATGTCCTCCTTTCCATGCTCAGAAGTAAACTACGCCAGCTGAGTATTCCGATAAGGATGCTAAACTGCATATGTAACCTGCTGTCTGGTCGAAGGGTTAAGATACACATACCCGGTGAAGATTCCGACCCCAGAACCGTTTGGCGTGGGCTCCCTCAGGGCTCAGTGCTTAGTCCCTTGCTATACAGTATTTATACCTCAGACCTCCACGAATCCCTCAACATGGATTGCCAGATTCTTCAGTATGCAGATGATCTGTGTTTGTACATTCCTAATTCTTCAATAGAACGTGCTAGGGAGTCCATGCAAATATCTCTCAATTCCCTAAATCAGTGGTTAGTTTTACACGGCCTTAACCTATCTGCTCCTAAAAGTTCCGCTGTTATATTTACACGTAAACGTGTCATTCCAAATGTCAACCTTGAAATTGAAGGGTCTCCCGTTAAAGTTGAAGGGAACGTGAAATTTCTTGGTGTCATCTTGGATTCCAAATTATCTGGTGCCTTCCACCTCAACTACATCGTGAAGAAATGCGAAAAGAAACTCAACATGCTACGCGCACTAGCGGGTGTTTGGTGGGGTGCTCATCCATTCACCCTGAAACTCATATATAATGCCACTATTAGGAGTATTCTGGATTATGGCTCCTTTCTTCTTGAACCTTGTAGCAAAGTTGCATTAGCGAAATTGGAGTCTATCCAAGCTAAATCTCTCCGAATTATATTGGGTTGTATGAGGTCTTCACCTAAAAACGCCATGCAAGTGGAGAGTGGAGACCCACCTCTTCTTCTCCGCAGGCAATGTTTAGCTGACAAGTTTACATTCAAAGCATACTTCACGAGTAGTCACATGATCCTGCCTAAGCTAGCATCTCTTGATAGATTATGCGGTCAAAGTGAATACTGGAGACACAAAGACACTCCATTAATCCTTAATTCATATAGAAAAATACAAACTATTGGAAAAAATTACAAAATCTGCCAACAAAATAAATTCCCACTTTTTAACTGTCCATATGACATTCTTAACTATACCCCAAATGTGTCTTATGTTGGTTTGAGTAAGAACACCACAAATGCCAATGAACGGTTTCTATCAATTATTAACGATAGGTGGCCAGACCATTATAAATTCTACACTGATGCTTCAAAACTAACCGCTGTTGGTAAAACTGGTGTTGCAGTATATAATTCTAACTCCCGAATATTTCTCCAATTTCAATGCCCTCCTGAGTCATCGGTGTTCACCGGAGAGTGCATTGGGATCCTCGAGGCATGTTTATATATTTCTTCCCACTCTGCTATATCAAAAGCAGTTATCTTTTCAGACTCCAGAAGTGCCCTGGATGCTATAGTTAAAAATTCATTTAAAGATAATCTCCGTAGCCCAATTATTATTGAAATTAAATCTGTACTGCTTTCCTGCTTTAAAAAAAGCGTTGAGATTATATTGGCATGGATTCCTAGTCATATTGGTATAACGGGAAACGAAATTGCAGATGTAGCAGCCAAGGGTGCTATCAGTAGCAGTATCGCTGATAAGAAACACTATACAGTCCAAATTTACGATTTGTTGCATAAAGCCAAAGCAGACCTCTACCAGGCCTGGCAAACAGACTGGTCTGAGTCCAGTAAGCATAAAGGAAGACTGTTTGCCTCTATTCAATCAACCATCCCTCAGAAGCCTTGGTTCTATAAGTTTAAAAAAGCATCCAAAACTGTTACATCTGTCATCTGTAGGATACGTATTGGCCACTGCTGTACCCCAGTATTTTTAAACAAAATAAGAGTCCGTGATAGTTCACTGTGCGAATGTGGTCTAGACGAAGGTACTCTGGACCACATCTTTCTAAATTGCATGTTAAACATTTCACATCCACATATATTCGAGCAAGTAATCGACAAGTTAAAAATCCAAAAACCCGTAAATGTCCGGCACCTCCTTTCATTCTTTCCTAATCCCCTAATTATATGTGCTTTTATTAAATTTATTACTTGTAATAACATTAAACTCTAACTATATATCTATCTAGTATAAAATATTGTATATATATACTTATTATTTATTTTAACAAATATAAATTCCGTGTTTTGTGTTTGTTTCAGGAATCGCCACAAATATTAAAAATTATTAAATGTAGATATTTTCCATATTGTATCCCTATTCACATGAGTCGCCACTAATATTACTCGAGTCTGGCAGAAATTGCCGTAGATTTCGGCAAATTGCCATTAAAAAAAAAAAAAAAAAAAAAGAGTATGTTTGACGTTTTGACAGATTTTGTATAGAAAATGTGTCAAACTGCAATATTTATTCCTCAAAATGAAGTTAACTGATGATTGAAAAAGCAGCCCTTACACGTGCATTTTTCAATTTTTTTTCTTGAAACTATAATACGACTCTGCAATTTTCATGTTTCTAGCTGCAGTAGTTTCGGTTGTTCTTTGATTACAAGGGAAAGCCTGTATCTTTATCTACAAGTAAGTACTAAAATGATAAAGATTTGGTTGTTTGTCTGACTGGATAAACTCTAAAACTACTAACTGTAAAATTATTTTACATTAAGCTATATTATCAGCAACAACATGACAAAGAGTTGTCCCAGTATATTTATTTATTTATTTAAAGACCTAACATCACACGGGTGACTGCAGGGAACAGCCACTATACAGAAAAGATTTCCCTGCCTCGTAGTGCGCCACTCTTTGTTGTAAGATAATTATAAAAATAAAAGGAATGTAAAATCACTAAATTATCATTTAATATTGCTTTTAACAATAACTAAAAATAATAAATATTTATGTCCCGGAACAGTCTTATCTCAGTGCAAAAACAAAATCAAAGTCCAACACAATCACCTGTTCTGAATTAAAAGAGTGAAAGAGATAGCTACTGTACTCTATCTACTATCTCTTTCATAGATTATTGATGCCCCATTTGTATTGGTCATATTTATCCGTGATACTTTTTTATCTATGTGTATTTGTATCAATATAATGTTATATCAGACAGAGCGACTGTTAATGAAATCAAGGTAGAATCATAAGTTAGGCCCATCACACAAAATTTACTAATAACAAAATTATCACCAGATATCAGTCATTTAATTTGAATGTAAACTATTTATTTTTAAAGTATAAGTATGTAAAGTACAGAGAGAAAACCACAAAGAAAAAATTGTTACTATAATTATGAGGATTGAAAATAATTTTATTGTGACAAAATTGGCATGTCTGTTTTGCGATATCAATGATAGTACGAAAAACAAGAGGTTGCGGAATGTTTATAATAGTTACCGTAAATTTAAAAAATCTCTGACTAAATTACTAATTGACAAATGTTATTACACTGTTTACGAATTTTTAAACGATTAATTATTATATATATTTTTTTAATTTTATTAATGACTATCTATTAGTTTTGTTTTATCTAATGTTTTTTTTTCTCTTATAATCTCTGTTCATGTATATAATTAATTATTATTATTATTTTTGTAATCGCATAATGCCTAATATGTCACATATTTGTATGTCTTATTTATGACAAAACATAGCGCACTGCCTATTTATGTAAACACCTATGTTTCACAAATAAACTGATTGATTGATTGATTACCGTGACCCCAGAACATAAAGGGCAACCGAAGAAACATGAGTGGGTTTTAGTCAGTAACAGTATGACACGCTTTCTCGCCGCACCCAGGACGTGAGCAGTCATTGGATGATTTCCCACTCCCCTAAAAAAAATACGATAAACAAACTTACCTACCTTCTCCAATCATCTACCTAGTCTATTGTTTCTCGACGATTTTTGAGGGAATTCAAAACGATTCGAGAGCTCAGCGTGTATTTACGACGTACAAAAAAAAAGAAGTGTGTTAAAAAAATTGAGTGTATACTCAATTTGTTAGTGATTCCCAAATTGACCAAATCTATACTTCTACAATAACCCGAGCTAAACCACTGAACAGCTAAGTTAACAAATAAGTTTTTATCCCTTGTGGAGTAACGGTGGTTACAACCTATTAGGAGAAAATTGCTCAATCAACTCTTCATCTTTCGTGTGAGTACTTTTTTATTGAACGTCTCTTCTTGTCGCCTTCCCCGTCCCTCGATCTCGCAAAAGCGTTTCTCGTACATTACGAAACGGTGACAGACATACATATTTGGGTTGATATATTTATATCTCGTTTGCACAACTAAGTACAATCGACAAAATGGAATCATGACCCACCATAAGCTTATTTTCCTACAGACATTCAAATACAATTAGGTCGACAATCGCGTAAATATGCATTATAAATGTCACACACTAGTCTTATTATTTTGACAGCTTCAAACGATTTGTGGTCAAAATGGGTCATGATTCAATTTTGTCGATAGTACCTACTTCCTCGTCTTAGATAAAATAAAAAAACTAATTTGTAATACAGTGCTTTCTTAACTTCGTTATGAGAACATATTTCGGTTTTTAAAATGAATAATAAAATATAAAGTTACTTTTAATAGCAACCTAGATAGATACACGGTACACACGGCTACACATCAAGCTTGAAGCTATAAAAAGCCACTTTTAGCTGACCTCGCATTGTGTATGTTTTTCGTACAATCAGAAGTCAGCTTGTACTGGTTTTGTATAGCTTGATGTGCTAGAAAGCAGAAACTGGATCAAGATTGCTGTTAAGGCTGAGTGGTACCAGGAATGCAGAAAGATAGATGAACAACTAAATGTATACTACATAATAATATTTTGATATCCTATTTTAATGCAAATTATCCTATTCGAACGAAGTGAAATCCAAAATATAGAAGTTATATAAATTGGTTCAGCCGTTCTTGAGTTATAAATTGTGCAAGCAAGGGCAAAAGCAGTAATATTTTTACAATAAATATACCACAACAACTTTCCAACAATTTTCAATTGGGGATTTTACAACATAAGACACAATTTCTATAAAACCTCTCTTAATTTTAGCTCAAAAATTGCGGTTCATTGTATATTATGTTCATACTATTTACTGTAGAATTCGATTTTTAATTGCTTTGTAATCAATAAATCGTTAGTCAACTGAGTTGTTAAATTAGTGACGTCATAAGGTGACATTGCTATACAAAATCTATAGAAGACTTGCCTTTTGACAGCTCATAAAAACGTACATCAATACGGTAGTTTACACCATTATCAATTGACGTACTTTTTATGAGCTGTTGCAATTTACTGATTTCAAAGCAACTAAAAATCAAATTTTATAGCAAATTGAAAATTACCGAATTTATTGGGCTGAAATTAAAAGGTTTTATAGAAACTGTGTCTAACATTTATTGGTTAATGGTGTAAACTACCCAATTGATGATGATGTAAAATACCGTATGGTACAGATGATACCATACTATAAATGCAGCCCTCATGCCTATGTTGTTTATGCTTAAATTCGGCACTAGAACCCACTAAAATTCTTTATCGAACATCTAATTTCTGACACGTGTTTTACTAATAGAAAACGATAAACAGTTTTACAGAAAAGATATCGGCGTGCAATGGCCGCTATAGTCATGTGTCACCTTCGAACACACGTGATTCGAGACACAATAGAAAGACGATAGCAGTCCGACAGCCGGCTGTCGGTTGGTCGTTGAAAGGTTAGTGTTAAAGTTAACACTTTTTTCGTAGTTCTACGAAAAAATTAAAAAAAAAACTCACGTTTATAATTTCTTTGTTGCTTGCAGCTGCATAGTGGAACACTGTGTTACCTTCAAGGTCAATTACGTCGAGGGAACTGTTCAAAGAGACTAGACTTTGTACCATCCGCACGTTACATGACTTCACGGCCACCTGGAACAAAAAAAAGTGAATTATTTATTATGTATTAATTTATTTTGTTTTAAAAAGCTTAAATACGTATTAAATTAATTATTTAACAAAGTATATAAGGAAATTTGCTAAATACAACTTTCACATGGTGGAAAGTTTCCATGGGCCCTGGAAGAAAACTACCTTGAATCGTCAAGATATATGATTTTACTCAATGGTAACATTTCTTTATTTTTAAAAAGAAAGAACACTGCATTCAAGGATTTTCGAAATTTCGCTTGTCACGCTCGGGGATTGAGCCTGCTAAAATCCAAAAAAGACTTAGTGTAATACACACATCAAAAGTGTCTAGGGATATTTCAATTAAACCTAAATTACTAAAATTCTATTAAATTTTGTTAAAACATGTACACATTAAAATAAACCTTGTTTAATAGACTATTTAATCTGATAATAAACTTTTAGATAAAGTTAAATTTAAAAAAACTTAGAAGAAGAGGAAAAACTCAAACAAAATTTCAATCTTCACTTTATTTTTGAAACATCAAAACTTAAACAAAACAACAATTTTTTTTATAAAAATTCTTGAAAACTTAAAATTAATATTCCGTGGATCCACCTAAGACTCTCCTGACACATCTGCAGCGGTTCTGCATACTCAAAACAAGGGTGTCAATATCCTGTTGTGGAATACTGTCCCATAATTGCCGTTTCTGAAGCCATGAAGACCAGTCAGAGCGTTATATCCAGGCTTTGGTCATGTTATCGTGTCACGGAGGAAGTGGTGGAACGGCACCGAGGACCTCAACGCATTACAACACATGTACAGGACCGATTCATAGTAAATGCTGCACGAAGTCAACTAAATGCAGCGGCGATGCAATTGGTTCAAAGGCTACAGAGAGAGTATGGTTTGCTGGTAAGCGGTCAAACTTTGAGAAGGCGACTGCATGAAGTCAATCTACGTGCTCGTAGGCCATTTTGGGTATCAGCACTAAGGAGAGGTAATCGAGGAAGAAGATTACAATGGGCTATTGCACACGAAAACTGGAACCATTCTCAATGGTCACTTGTGCTTTTCACTGATGAATCTAGGTTTGGATTTCATCCTGATTCGCGAAGAGTACGCGTTTGGAGAAAACCTGGACGTTGGAATCGACTGCAGCACCCACAACAAGTTCATGCATATTAAGGTGGCACGATTATGGTTTGGGCAGGAATTCGTCTCGGCGGTAGAACGGACCTCGTTTGGATACAAGGCAATATGACTGCTCGAAAATACCGAGATGAGGTGCTAGAGCCTGTAATCTTGCCCCACAAACAGCAAATGGGACAAAGTTTCCAGCTAATGCACGACAATGCCCGTCCACATACGGCGCGTATCGTTACAAGTTGGTTACAACAGCTTTCCAAGCTTTAGACCGGCCTGCACAATCCCCTGACTTAAATCCTATTGAGCATGCCTGGAATATGCTTCAGAGAAGAGCTCGTAGGAATTTCCCTGTTGATATTGTGCATCAAAACCAGCTTTTCTTGCATCTTAGCAGGATTTGGGACAGTACTCCACAACAGGATATTGACCCCCTTGTTTTGAGTATGCAGAACCGCTCCAGATGTGTCAGGAGAGTCTTAGGTGGATCCACGAATTATTAATTTTAAGTTTTCAACAATTTGTTATAAAAAAAAAATTGTTTTGTTGTTTAGGTTTTGAAATTTCAAAAATAAAGCTGAATTGAAATTTTGTTGAGTTTTTCCTCTTCTTCTAAGTTTTTTTTTAATTTAACTTTATCTAAAAGTTTATTATCAGATTAGATAGGCAATTAAACAAGGTTTATTTTAAAGTGTAGGTGTCTTAACAAAAAGTTAATAGAATTTTATTTATTTAGGTTTAATTAAAATATCCCTAGACACTTTTGATGTGTGTACTTTGAAAAACATGGGTAATTAAATTAAAGGAAAACCAAAAATCTTAAAAATAATATTTTAATTAAACGAAAATTTCGACAGTAAAATCCGTCCTTTGACTTCAAAAGGTTAATGGTTCATGGTTGGCTGCATATAGGCTGCATAACATCACGATATGACCGATAGGAGTAGAGCACTAATCAAGGAAGTGGCACAGGAAATAAAAAAGAGTATTATATCGTTACGGTAATAAAAACTATTTAAATATTAACTAACATGACATCATTACCATTCCTGTTTTAAATGCCTTTGAGTAAATTTATTTACGTTACTGTAATAATTGATTAAAATAAATTGCACCCAATGGTTTCATTCATAGAGTCGAGAGCAGAATGCACAGTGCTATTGAACGTAAGACGGTTCCGGTCTGAAGAGAACTTTAGGGAATTCCCCAGTTAATGTCTAAAGACATTGTTTGTACACGGTAGTCTTCGGAACCACGGTACCGATTGTATAGGTTTTTCTATTTACACATAGGTAGTCCGTTTGTCGAGGACAGTTACTTATAGTAGCTTATTCTTAACATATGAGTGTGGTCTGGAGTACTGAGAACTAAGTTGTTTCACGATTTAACGATTGAACAAATGTTTTTGCTAATGGTGCCGATTCTCTTATTCACAAACTAACGTAAATTTAAGTTAAGTGCATCTTTCTCTTTCCATTTCATTAAGAAAAGGACAGAACATAAAATATTAGTTAGGTCCTGTCAAATTTAGACACTCCATAGACCATAGATAATTTAGACGCGATTTAAAAACATGGCGTCTAAATATAAGTCAATTTTCTTCAGGCGCTGTCTAATTTGACAGGACTAAACTAAAATGTATCTTCTGTCCTTTTCTTTAAGAAATGGAAAGAGAAAGATGCATTTAACTTAAATTTGTTTAGGTTGTGAACAAGAGAATCAGCACCAATGACTTTCTAAAGTGCCTCTAAAATGGTATAGCCATACTAATATTATAAATGCGAAAGTAACTCTGTCTGTCTGTCTCTTCTTCACGCCTAAACCACTGAACCGATTTGAGTGAAATTCGGTACAGATACAGTCTGGGACCAGAGAAAGGACATAGGATAGGAGTTTTTATCCCGGAAATTCCCCGGGAACTGGTACTTTTATTCCACGCGGACGAAGTCGCGGGCAAAAACTGGTTAAAAATAAATGCTTTCTTTAGTAAAGTTATGTATCTGCGACAGCCAACATGCATGAGAGGACGTCGCAATAAAAGCTAGTTCAAAAATATTTAATAAGTAACCTACCTGTAATGTTATCAATTTATTCTAACTTTAGATACGTGTAATTAGAATTTTGAAGTTCCCATATTAACCTAGTAATCACTCGCTAGTAATTAACGGTTGTTAAAATTGTAATTCACAATCTTTTTTATTCATAGTAATAATAAGTATATTTAGAATATACTCTGCCTGTCTTATTAAGTTTTCACGGCTAAATAATTTTGTTTATTTATCATTGTATTTATTTATTAATTAGGTATATCGAATAATACAGGTTTGTGTGTTGTTCCAACTTCCAAAATTATCAAACCGATTTTAACGGCTGCAGAGTAGACTAGAACCTAAAAAAATAAGGCTATTTTTTTAATCCTCAACTTAGTCTGCGATATTCAACAAATGCAAGTCCGACGCCGACGTCGCGGGCAATATAGAATAAATAAGTAAGTACACCACGTAAGTAAGACTGACTGACTGAGTCATTACAATTATACCTATTCTTTGCATCGCTGAGAATTGAGATTCGACCTTTACTCACTTGGTTGCGTTTAGTGACGTTGATACGTAGGTAATGATACTATGAACATGAATCATTATGTTGGACAATCTAAGCACATGCCAATAAAATTTATATACGTAAGTATATTTATACTCTAAATATTCAATGCTAAAATCCGGTCTCGGGTACCCGAGGCCTAAACATATGCATATATTATGTCACCGGAAAATAACAAGATCCGTAAGTTTATCAATCTACTAGGAAGTTTATAAACTTTCGTAGGATTCTAAATCGCCGATCGCCTCTACGAGGACACGTCGATGGTGCGCCCATGCGCGGCACACCTCCACCGTGTGCTCAACCGTGTCCTCCAGGCGACCGTTACTGCAGTGGTGACACCCAGGCGTCGCTTCCGCCTGAATCCGACACAGGAACCTCCCGAACTGACCATGTCCGGTGAGGACCTGTGTCAAGCGAAACGTGAGAGCGCCGTGGCGCCTCCCCAGCCACTCCTCAAAGAGGGGTCACCGCCGCTATTACAGCGTGCCCAATACCCATACACTTTCGACTTCGGGTATGCAAATGGGACGGATGAAAAAGCACTTAGGCTACATGTACGTACAATATGTTAGTAATGTTTTCGTAGTTTTCGTTTTCAGTTTTTTTTTTATATTCACTTTGTTTGTTTACTATTATCTTATAACTAGCTTTTGCCTGCGACTTCGTCCGCGTGGAATAATAGTTACCGTTACCGAGGGATTTCCGGGATGAAAACTATCCTGTGTCCTTTCTCGGGTCCCAGACTACTTATATCTGTACCAAACTTCATTCAAATCGGTTTAGTAGTTAAGGCGTGAAGAAGAGACAGACAGACAGTACGGATTCTCTAAAAAGAGCTAAACTTTACCCAGCGACTGATAATAATACCACGTAGTCAGTCCTCTGGTGGCCCATGGGTGTCCCTGACTACCAGACTTGGAAAATAACTACTTACCTATGTCTTACATAATCAACTACAACCTATTTCGTTTACCTTGACCTTACAGCGTCGTGAATTCGTGATACATTATTTTCCGAAACCCAATTGACCTTCGTAGCCACCTTGGTGAATAATATAGAGGAAAATTTTAACCCTAGAACAAAATGTCGTCTGTGCCCTGGCTACTACAATTTTCAGTATTGTTTTGTTAATAAGTAAATAATTTGTCCTCAATTTGTCACATAAAAAACCCTTAAAGATTTAACTCAATAATTGGGTCTGGTTCTTGGACTATTGGTCATTTGACCTTTAAATTACTTTGTAAATAAATTTTTCCTTAACCACAAGATCCCTTTTATAAGGGTAAATATTAATATGTCTAATAAAAAAGAAACATAATACCTTAATCTTTATGTTGTGTATAATTAAATATTTATTTTATAATAAAAATACTTATCTATTATTTTAGAACTTAGAACCTCTTATGTCTCTACAAAATTATAATTTAAATGTCATTGAATATCATCACTGACATCCCATGCCTCGGAAAGCACGTAAAGCCGTTGGTCCCGGTTGTCATTCGTAGAACTTTGACAATTGTTACTGGTTAGTTAGAAACTCTGACCAGTCTAACCAAGAGGTATTGTGTCGTTACTGGGTTGTGGAGGTCAGATAGGCAGTCGCTCCACGTAAAACACCGGTATCCAGCTGAATCCAGTTAGGCTAGCAGCATATTAAAAATAGGAAAATTTTGTTTGATTGTAATGAATAGGCTCAAAAACTACTGGACCGATTTTAAAAATTCTTTCACTATTCGGAAGCTTCATTGTCCACAAGTAACATAGGCTATATAATATCACGCTATGACCCACAGGAGCGAAGCAGTAACCAAAAACCTAATGTAACGTGGGTGAGACCGCGACGAACAGCTAGTAATAAATAAATAAATAAACTACTTACCATCAAAGGTGTGGCTCCGGTCGTTGGATCAACACTGTCAATATGTTTCTGGACTTCAGGGTCGTTGAACAGCTCACTCAGGCCAAAGTGAGCCACCATGTGTGCGATCGTCCATGACTGGTGTACCGATAATGTGTCGCAGAGTTTCTGTAGAATTGCCACTGTGCACTGCAACAAACAATGGTTTATTTGTGTAAATTTATAATGTTATTGTTTTATTGTGTCTATTATAATGACAACTGAACGAGATTTTCCGAATTAGTTTTGATTGATTCAATCAGGAGTTTGAAAATACTGTTCAATTTTTTGGTGTAGTTTGCTAATAAACTTGCTTATTTCTTTATCACTGAGCTGTTCTCATACAGAATTTGATGTAAAACATAAAATATTTTAGGAATATTTGTAAGGAGAATTTATTCACTGCGGGATCATTAAATTCTTGGTATAACCAAGATCTGTATTCAAACATAATGCTAATTAAACCCTTGTTCTGATTAATATACAATTCAAAATTTGTTTCTGAATTTTAGATGTTGATGCTTAAAGTATATTTTAGGTCCATAGAATCACTATAGCTACAAAACCTGAGTTTCAAATATTTACTTCTCTAGTAATCTTGATAAATACAGGAATTCTCTCCTTGTAAACAATGAATTTCCCTTCAGCTTCCTCCAATGTTTTAGCTCGAAATAAACTGCAAAGTAAATTAAACTGTATTACATAGGTTAAAGGTTAATGATCATTAAAATATTATTATCTTAATTCCATTGGCTAAAGATAGCAATAAATAATAGTTAGTTTCCGATCAGTTATCAGGGTAATGAAATGTGTGTTTCTACCTGTAGTTACATAATTTGTAATTATGTTGATAATTAACATTCAAATTTTATATTATTGTATCCTACTGTATCTGTATCTGTATTTTATACTTATGAATGAATGTTTTAAATTTATCACCGACACAATGGCAGAATAAGACAATTTTAATCAAAATATTATTTTATTGTATAAGAGACAATCATTGCAGCTTAAGTTTTAATAATTAAAAAATTAAACTAAAGTCAAGCTGCCACTATCAAATTCCCGACAACTGAATTAATTTGAGTGGGCAAAAGCTTAAATGAAAATTAGTTTCAGTGTGTTCTTCCACCAAAACCATTAAAACTAGGGATTTAGGCAAGAAAGCTATGAGAAAATAAAATTATAATAAGACAGACTATTAAAGTATTGAAAATGAAGTGATTTTTAATGCTAGATAACAAATTTGTGCGCAAATATAATTCTACAGATAGGTGCCTAAGATTCTTTATAACATGTCATAATAGAATATTTTCTGAATTGAGAAATATGTTTACAGTACTAAGCTTTGTTTTTATATCTTACCTGTACATTTGATTTGGGCTCTCAGTAAAAGGTTTATAAAGTACAATTTCAAAGTATTTGTCTTTCGAGTTTTTCCCATCAGGCGGATTTTTTGGTCCATACATTAGCATAGAGTCTTCTCTGTAATGTATCGGTCTTGAAATGTAGTTGTCTGACCGCACTTCTATTACTTTAGTGGGCGCTTCCTCCGTCCCCAAAAGACCACGAAAAACTAAGAAATTACACAATATTTTCTTCAGTTACTAACGTGAAAAATTATGTTTACATTTATCGCACTGTGAGAATTTCTACATCACAATTTAGGAGGTCAAAGGAACTTACTTGAATTCAGCATTATATAAGAAATAATCTTCGATTGTCAGGTGAAAGTATAAGTAATATAATTCCAATTTTTGTTTTATTTTCTGCTGCACAATTCACAAAAAAGACGTACAATCAGAATCAGCCAGCTGACCGCTGATGTGATTATTGTTGACAACTGAACTTACTGAACTAACCAGTGTTTCCACTATAATGATTTTCTTTACCCATGTTTCAATTCTGATTTCCCTTTTTCAGGACTTTTTTCCCGTCATTAAACATTTTGCTGCAGTTTGGGCACTAGTGTGGTAACTAAAAGAAATCAGTTTTTTTTTATAGCCTGCCTTCTAAGTATCATAATATTATTACTGCTGTTTCGGCGCCAAAATTGACATATTTCCTTCGCGCTTCGCCTATTTGGAAACATAATGACCTATTAGAAAAAATGGACCAAATTATCCGTCGAACTTTAACCTCAGTTTTAAATTTGGCAATGGACGACCGGGCCTGGGCCCAAGCGACGCTTCCAATTTGCATGGGGGGCCTCGGCGTCCGCAAAATTTCTAGTATTAGTCTGCCAGCTTTTATATCCTCGGTTCACGGCACTGAGAAATTGATCAGGAATATCCTTGCCCCTACACTGGTCAAATTTAATGTGCCGTTCTTAGCCGAGGCTATAGAGATCTGCCCGACAACCCATCTTCCCAGAGACGTTGGGATGAGCCGCTTTGCAGAGTAGTTCAGAATCAATTACTTTCCACGTCTGCTACTTCTGCGGAGCGAGCGCGCCTACTAGCTGTGGGCAGGTGGGAGTCGGGTCTTTGGCTTCAGGCACTACCGTCGTCGAACATTGGCACTTTGTTCGACGACACGACTTTCCGCCTCGCTGCTTCACTTCGCTTAGGGGCGTCCTGTTGTTCTCCGCATCGTTGTCACTGTGGGAAAGCTGTCAACAGCCTCGGACACCATGAGCGCGGGCCGTATAGCGCGGCACGCAAATATTAATGACATCATTCGACGTGCTCTTGTTGCCGTCGGCGTTCCAGCTGTATTAGAACCCAACGGTTTGGCACGCGACGATGGCAAGAGACCGGACGGTATGTCTTTATTCCCACGGAAGATGGGTGGCCTTTAGGGTGGGACGCTACGTGTGTCGATACTCTTGCGCCATCCCACCTTCCTAGTACGGCGTCCTGTGCCGGTGCTGCCGCCTCGGCTGCGGAAAACCTCAAGCGGTGAAAGTATAGTAACCTTATTGGAAACTATATTTTCGAGCCGTTTGGGGTTGAAACCCTTAGGTCATGGGGTCCGAGTGCCCACCTATTTTTTAAAGAGCTGTCTAAAAGACTAGTTGACTCTTCTCGTGACCCAAAGGCTTGCTTTTATTTTGGCCAGAGGCTTAGCATTGCCATCCAACGTGGCAATGCTGCCAGCCTCTGGGGCACTTTACCGGTTGACAGCGATGCGGAGGAGTTTTTAGATGCCATTTTATTTTAATTCTAGGGTTTTTAATTTAGTTTGTAAATATTGTGTATAATTATTTACACTAAATACAATACGTCAACAAAATCTTTGACCAGTTTAGCCGACTTTGCACATTTACCAATTTCCCAATCACGTAGCAGATAGACCACAAGCTTACGTCTTGATATCTAGTGGATTTTAGTGGATTTCTCATGCGCAAAAACCCTCATTTTGCAACATTTCAGGCGAGGTTAAATATAATGATTTCATACAATTTCCCCTTTTTCTTCCCCTCTGGACCCGGATTACCCCTAAAAAGGCGAAGTTCCCCTCATTGTGGAAACACTGGAACTAACTGATACTGACTGACCTGACGGACAACAATGGCTCATTTCCCTTGACAGTTGACACTGACAAAGTAGAAAATTCAAAGATAATATTAAAAAAAAAACCAGATACGTGTCTATTGGATGTATTTGTGAATTTTCGTTATTCCCATTTTTCGACCGAAGAGTCCATTCCATGGTAAATATGGGAACACCACATTGGTGAACAGAATATATATGTGTATGATATTTTTACTGTTTTATTCTATTTGCTAAATTACAAATAAGTACCCGATTCATTTTTATGTGCTATGTTAGGTATTTCCCCTCAACACTTCAACATCAACACTTTTATAGTTTAGAACTTATTTTATTATTTGGTACTGGTTTACTGTATACTTTGGGAGGCAAATCAAACAAACAAGTAGTTATATTTATGTTTAATCTATAGATCAAAAATGGAATGCACATAACACTATAACTAAATAAGATAATATATAAACGTAGGTTTACAACTAAAACAATATAAATATAGAAAAAAAATAAAAATTTCGCTACAATTGGATTTGAAAAGCATAAGATTCAAATGACTAGACATACGTGTGTATCAACTAATATTAAAAGCACTCCATTAAAATATATTATTTACATAAATCATATTTCTATCTTTGGTTTAACAGTCAGGTAAAATATGCGTATCTTGTTCAGTATAGATTGATATTAATTTATTGTCAAATATGGTTGATCTAAAATGTAGATCTTTTTTAATGTTCACAAATAAAAAGTGCGATAAATTATGAGTCCTGAAATACAATTTTTAATAATACTAACGTAAGACAGAATAAATCAGTGGATAATACTAATCTTTAGTTATAAAATTAAGGTCTGTGTCCACCAGGATTTAATTAAGCGTTTACGAAAATTTAAACAGTTTTATAATTCCAATATATTATACAACTGTTTAAATATCGCACTTGTTGCTTAAACAATGTTGTAAAGTTTACACCATTCTTCATTATGTTATTCTAGAAATCTAAACCTATGAAATAACAATTTAAACAGAAATTCAATCACACAAAAGGAATACAACTTATACACTATGAATAATATTAATTATCAAATATTCGATTATTAAGTTTACTCTTGTCACATTAACAGTCATAGAGAGCACAGTACAATATATAAAATGTACATAAATACATGGTTATATTATATAGTGTAGGCTAAATGAGCATACAATGTTATATAGGTATTCATTGTACTAATTGGAGTAATCTTTAAAATAAATACATACACATTTGTTTACATTTTTCAAAATTTTTAGATATATTACTGTAACCTTTCTCCAACTCAATTAAATCACTTTTTTATCACTGTGTTATAATTTTTAAAGATATATCAACTATAAGTCATGTTGGCTCACACATCATAGCTTCCCAGATCAATAAAGACACTATTGTTTACTGTCAAGGTAACTAAAATAAACTTAGCCCTTGCTTTTGCTTTGCCATGTTCCGTCCTTATCTTGCAATAGAAGTTTGACAGCTGTGCGATAGTGACACAAACTTTGTTTAGCCAAAGTATTAACTAAGTTCCTTTTATCTTGGCTTAGTATTTTTTAGAATACAAAACAAACAAAGTTAATTTAAAAAGCAGTTCTAAATTTGTCAAAAATAGTGTTGAATTTAGATGTTCAGCTAAGAGGATATTTAAACATAATCTAAGCTCTTTTGCCAAAACTATTTTTTTTTTCTGATTAAGCTGCATGGCTGTGGTTAGTGTTGGATCCTGGTAGGTTGTCAGGGTTAGCAAGAGGATCCAATTCCGCAAAGAGTTTGAACCAGGCGGCTTTGTCTTCTTTCTTTGGTGCAGGTGTATTTTGACTAGGCTTGGGTGGTTTCTCCGGAGACTTCAGTTCCTGATTGTTGTTGCTGGCCATGGGAGCCATTAGACCTTGCAGTAAACTGGATGAGTTCTGAAATTGATTAAAATTAAGTTTTATTTGTAATATAGGTAAGTGGTTTTATGTTGACAATGTTTGTTGATATGGTTTCTTATGATTCATATAGTTCATAAGGTGTCATCTGGACTTTTCGGCAGCGGTCTCAGTTTCGGCCGATACTGAAACTTGTTTAGACATGTTTTATACTCCTATTCTACTGATAAAGTTGCGTTAAATGAAATTAAATATGCAGCCGCCAGCTGGTGAATTTAGCTGATGATGGCGGCGACACACACGATTTTCGTATTCATCCGAAATCAGCACCACTACCCAAACTTGTGGAAGATTTCACAAATATGTATGATTGCAAAGCCGGGAAAACCACCCACTGAACCTAGTTCGTATAGGCCAATTAGCTTGCTTCCTATTCTATCAAAGGTCTTTGAGAAGAGCTTTCTGTCCAGACTTAAACCAGTATTAGAAGAGAACAAGACTATCCCAGATCACCAGTTCGGGTTTAGGGAGAAACACTCAACAGTAGAACAAGTGCATAGAGTAGTTCAGGCAATCAGGCAAGCCCTTGAAAAGAAGGAATATTGCTGTGCCGTATTCATAGACATACAACAAGCATTCGACAGAGTCTGGCATAAAGGCCTGCTATATAAAATAAAAACTCTAATACCAAACTCTTTCTACATGGTGCTAAAATCCTACTTAGAAGAAAGGAGATTTCAAGTAAAATATGAAGAAGACTTCTCAAAACTTTATCGCATGAAAGCCTCAGTACCACAAGGATCAGTGATGGGTCCAGTATTGTACTCCATATATACGGCGGACTTGCCTGAGACACCCAATGTTGTAACAGCAACTTATGCAGATGACACTGCCTGCCTTGCTAGCGATATGGACCCTAACCAGGCTTCTGCCAAATTGCAAACACAGCTGGATAAAATAGACACATGGCTTGAAAAATGGAGAATCAAGCCCAGTGTTACCAAGTCCATACAAGTAACATTTACTCTCCGGAAAGGAAACTGCGCACCTGTTTGCATGGAAGGCAAAACATTACCAACGAACAACACAGTGAAGTACCTGGGCTTGCACCTGGACAGAAGACTAACTTGGGCAAACCATATCAAAGCTAAGAGAACAGAAGCAAACCTTCAATTTAAAAGTCTATCCTGGCTTCTAGGACGCCAATCACGCCTGTCGCTTAACAACAAATTGCTTGTTTACAAAACAATAATTAAACCAATCTGGACCTATGGAATAGAGTTGTGGGGATCGGCTAGCAACTCTAACCTGGAGATACTACAAAGATTTCAGAATATCGCACTAAGATCAATTTCCAGCGCACACTGGTTTGTGAGAAACTCGGAAATACATGAATACCTTGAGATGTCGACCGTTAGGGAAGAAGTCACAAACTACAGCAAAAAGTACAAGCAAAGGCTAAATGAACACAGCAACATATTAGCTAAAGACTTGCTTAAGGACCAGGAGAATGTAAAACGCCTGAAAAGGTGGCACATACTTGCCTTAGATAAAAGAGCAGATTCTTAATAATAGATGGTGGGTGTTATTCAGTGGAATAACACCTAAAATTACTCCACCCTAGAACACATCTGATTATGGCTGAAAAAGCCGATTGCAGATATAAAAAGGAAAAGAAAAAAAAAAAAAAAAAAAAATCCGAAATCAGACGTAGGCTGCGCAATGAATTTCGGTGCGTCGTTGTTAAGCCAAATCTAAACGGCTAATATTTTTGTGTTCACCAAAAATCTTAAGGTACATCTATGTATGCATTTCTAAAATATTGATCTTAAACCCGTTTAATTGTTTTACTATAATTAAACTACTCGGCCAACAAAATATGTTACATCAAACAAATTCCAAATTAACACCCAAGATATAACACTTTTTTATTGTAGTGCGCTGCATATATTCTATTGCAACAATAACTATTTTATTCTTCCCCGAAAAATACTGATCGTGCACCAAATAATCCTGAATGATACACAAAATTTTTAGGACAAACTAGTTTTGACACTCCGACTCAGAGCACCCCGACTCGGACAGGTTAGGTTAGAAGGCTAAGGCGGGGGCGAAGCGGAGCGGAGCTCCCCGCCTTAGCCTTCGTGGTTATTTTTTTTAAACCACCCAGAAATAGGAGCCCCGCGCGGGGATCCGTCGACCTATCTTAATCTTAGTAAGTTTTTGCAGTGCATTATCTGAAGTAAAACTAAAAAAATAAATGCTTGTTTTTAAAATTAGGTGTATTACTATTTTTACAAATATGCAACAGTTGTTAAATAGATGCTCGTTATGACATATTTTAATTAACATATTTTGGTGCACATTCAGTATATTTGGTGGAACACAGGCAAAATTAGGTAAATGAAATGGGAATAAATTGAAGTACTTTTAAATACCATCCAATCTAAATTATATGGCTGAAACAAGTATGTTTGAAAATTGATAATTATACTTAGTTGCTTATTCATACAATTCTTTATGACACATCCAAGTTCAATTAGAACTAACACACATCAAGCATATGAAGTGTTATTAGCATAATTATGCACTATGCATACAAATATCCAGACTTGATACCGTTTCAATGAGTCAGCTAGCTACATTACAATTTTAAATGATCTTAGTACTTGTTTTATTCCAGCAAGATAACAGTTTTCATAAGACCTTTTATTTTGAACAGTTACATTACAATTATAATTCTTATTAATTTGTAAGTATATCATCTTTGTAGTAGAGTGGTGAGACACAACACAAAAAATATCAATGGTTTTTTATCATGCTTAAATTAGGGCACACGAATTTAATGACTGTTTACCACTATTACTATTTTTGTAATTAAAATCAACATCAAACTTATCTTTAAGAACATCTCATTTTTTTAAAACGTTTTTCTACTTTTTTTCACATTTGGTTCAATGCTACCCACCCTTTGTAACGCTTCATTAACATGTTCCTTTCATCCCAAACTTGTGTCAAAAAGAAATGTTACCTGTAACAATTGTGAAGGCAAAAATGTGCCGAAACTTCCTTGCACATCTTTACAATCCATTTGCAGTCCAGCCAATTCAGAGAGTATTCCAGCATTTCCACTTGAAGACTCAGAATCCAAGCAACTTGTATCAATCAGGTTCACAGAAGTGCTTGGTTTTACTTCTTTCTCATTGGACGGCTGCTTTTCGGTTTCGTTGTTAGCTTTGGCATTTTGTTTTACATTTTTTAATTCATTACTACTTTCAGGGTTCTCATCTTTGAATTCATCCTAAAATTATAAGAAAAGCAAATAAATATCTTGGGACACCTTAGACATGGTCATCTGTTCCCTAAACTAGACAGAGCCTGTACTATATAATAAAGTAATATACACACCTTATACAAACACATATAGTATTAATAATACATCAAAATTGAAATAATTGACTCCCAGACACAGAACAAACAATTGATCCAGATGGAAATCTAAACCAGGAATTCTGGCTTAGCAGTCAGGATCACTAACCAATAAGATCAACAGACCAACCATGGTTAGCATTTCAGAATCCAATAGAATATTGAATTTGTTGATAATAAAAGCACTAGTACTTGACACTGGTTGCCTTGCCAACAAGTTTGATATAGAGACACAGTGGAAAGAAAATCATTAAATATTATGTAATAATCTATCAACATGAGATATTGTTTTTCCCAGTTACTACTGGGTTATGAAGGTATTACAGGCAGTTGCTTCATTTAAAACATACTGCATATGGCCAGACTGGAAGCCAATCTTATAGCTGGAAAAAGGCTGGAGAGATAATGATGGGCAGTGTAATAATCAAATGCTAAGTAATATCAGTTAATCTTACTTGGAAAAACAGCATCTGATCTTTATCTTGAGGTGTGACTTCCTGCTTGTTTTCTGCTTCACCCAAGGTCTGTGACAATTCTTTTAGTATGGAAAATTCGTATTGGGGAGCGGCATTCATAGTGTCTGCCGTAGCCACTAGCGTTTGGGCGACTTTAGTAGCAAATGTCACGAAGGATGTTTGGTAGTTAGATAGAACATGGGAAAACATGTTGCATCTTGCAGCAGCTAGCAAGTCAATCTGTAAATAACATTAGATTAGTTATAGGCTACAGCCATTTGTAACAATTTATTTATCTGTAGATTTAGCTACCCTAATTAATTTTATGCTTAATATTGAATCCACTACCAAGCCATTTTCACTAACTTATCTATAGAAAATAGCCATTAATATGTCTATATTGTTGGTCTAATTATAAATCATGCAAGCATATTGCTGTAATGTGTTAATAAATGGGTCCTACTTAACTATGTACTGTGTAACCACTTTAAATTAATAAATAAACTAATGAAGTTAAATAGATCATACTTTTTGCAGTACATCCAGTGTGAGTTTATCAAAGAGCTTTTTACTCTCGCGCACTTGCCGCTGTGCCTTCCGGAAGTTATCAAGGCCGCGTCCTGTGTCAGGATCTAGCTGTGCGCTTGTTGATTTCATCCAGCTGAGAGCAGCACGATACTCGATTCGGGCTTTTTCCATCGCAGACACAGTCGCCCGCATATCGCTAACTGCGCGACCTCGAAACGTCTCCACTTCATGATAAAGCCTCAATAACGGCCCCCTCACTGATAAGCGCTGCTGTCCAGAATATGAAATCGCTTTACCCGCAGATATCATGTGTTTACCGGACGCGTCTGCATTTTTCCCAGAGTCCCGTAAAAACTTTCCTAAAGCATTTTCCTCTTGAGCCAAAATACACAAACGTTCCTGATATTGGTCTAATACTCGCTGTAATTGTAAGCAGCTGTCTGATATTGATCGAAATAATTCCAGTTTAGCATCAAGCTCGGCGTCGGACGCAACAATACACTCATCTTCTTTGGTTCCTAGTTTTTTTAGCACAGTCTTTTTAGTTACCCAGTATTGATGTTGCATCATTTTACTGGAAAATTAAACAAATTTTCACTGTAAGATATCAGTAAATTAAAAAGTCTGAAACTGAAAAACGAACTAATTCAATAGAAATACCGTGTGAACCGTGTATTGTTTGACTGACACATTTGACATTACTGAAATGGTGAAATATTTACTTTTGACAGCTGAGCTGAGCTGAAACTGAAAAAATGTTGCCAAAGTTATATAATTAATTTGAAAGGAACATAACATTATTTTAATTAATTAAAAAACTATATAGGCCCGTATTAATAGACGTTACTCAATTCTGAGACGCTCTCAAGTTTATTGCTGTCCTTATTTTTTCCCTTTAGAATGACAATGACAGCAAGAAACTTGAGAGCGTCTCGGAGTTGAGTGACGTCTATTAATACGGGCCATAGTGAAGTAACAGCGAATAAACTTTCAAAAACTATATCGGGGTAATTTATGAATTCATCTGTGACAGTTTGTAAGATGGTCTATATTGTCTTGTCTATGACACGAACGAATATTTACAACCGGAATGTGGATTGTGGAATGGCCGCCGCGTTTCGCGTTAGTGCAAATGTATTGTGTTATCAAATCGTCTTGATAATAATATGTACAATTTTATTAGGTGAGAGTGACTTATTAACACTATTGTGTGGAAATAATTAGAATGTACTGTGCTACCGATAAAACTATCCCCGGTGTATCATCGTCACAATCTTCGAAGAACGTCAAAGATGGTAAGTTTGGTTGTCACTTGTGCTTTTTATTTTGCTATTGCATGTAATATTTAGTTACATTTCCATAATCTTGATCATTTTGAACATTGATCAATATGTATAGATTCAGCTGTTCTTAAACCTGGCGATCTTATTGTTTTTTGTTTATGGTAAAAGTTTGAGGATACTTTTCAAGTTTTTGTATAAAATTTTATTATCGTGTGGCAAACAGAAATAACTTTATTTGTTGTTAGTTTATAATTTGACTAGGAATTAACAGTAAAAGTGTATTCTATGTTTCAAACTATAAGTGCTAAACATGTCAATCATCTTGTCCTAGTTAGTATTATTACTAGACATTCGTCTTCAGGCACTAGACTTTCAAAATGTAACGCACGCGATCAACGTTCGATTCACACGTTTGAATATTCAGGTCATAGTGGATTGTAACTTTTTTATTCTTGCCAGGATTATTGCTGTGACTCAAGTAGTTAATATTCTATTTTTGTAGTCTATTCTTTTTTGTAGTTTTTACTTAGATTTCCTACTCCTAAGGAATAGTACCTGAGTTAAGTTGTGATTTTTTCTTGTGAATAAATTTTATAATGACATCATTGCATAATCATCCGATCTATTTTTGTATTTCACTCCAAGTCCATTGATAAATGGACTTGATACAGTGACCAAATGCCTAAAGTCTTTGTAGAATATTTTCCTATATCTACCTTTTATTTTGAACATAAGGTAATAAGTATTTATAACTTTCCATCCCATTTTACCTACATTTCGGTTTTATGATTAGAGCTCATTTAAAAATTAATAATAATATTAAATTCAGTCCTTGTATAATATTTTATATTGAATAAAAATACCCTGTACATATTTAGAATTTCAGTACCTTTTTCAACAATAATAATTATAAGGTACTTGTCTATATTCTAGTTGACTTTGTTTATTCCACGAGTATCACCATTGATAAGAGGAAAATATAATAACAATTCAGGAAACAGCAGTTGTTGGCTCTTCTTTTAGCAGATTAAACCTTTGAACACACATGATTCGAGGCACAATAGAAAGACAATAGCTGCTCGACAGCCGCCTATCACTTGGTCGTTGAAAGGTTCAAGAGATTTGTACATAACTGATGGCATATGTTTTGATATGTATCTCTGCCTTACAAATTTTGTAAGAGTTCTTCTTATAGTACGCTGGCACCCTAAACACAAGTTAAATCTTAAATTGGGTGCCAAAGTTTATCTAAAACACTTGCATTGTTGTAAGTCTAGTTAACTAATATTTTATGTTGTTATGTTCAAACCAGAGGTAATAAATATCTTTTTTTTTTATAGTCACACTTTGCTAAGCAATTTATTATTTGGTTATGACTCTGCTCCCATAGATCATAAGGTTATCTTATATAATATAGCCTATTGCCTTCCTTGATAAAGGGACTATCCAACACAAAAAGATTTTTTCAATTCAAACCAGTACTTCCAGAAATTTGAGTGTTCTACCAACCTGATAAACAAACTCTTCAGCTCTATATTATTAGTAAAGATTCTCACGCTATCTAAGAAACAGCACAGCCAAGTTACCTTACAATCTGTACTATAAGCAAAAGGGACCCTAGGACAAAGCTTTCATTGTCTCTCTGTTAGCAGGATGTATCTCATAAACCAAAATATAGAGGATAGATAGATGAAGAGTAAAATTCACAGAATGTATTTCTATTGTGACCATAACAACAATAAAAAATTAGTTAAACAATTTCCTTTGCTTTTCACTTGATTTAACTATTGTATGGTGGTTGTATCATGAGACCCTCAATGTCCCTCAACATCTGGAAAATAACTTACAACGAAGAATCTAAGTCTAAAGGTCTCTGACCATTATGTTAGGGTAAAGCCAGCAAGGCAGGAATATGAGTGTGTGGAATCTCAGAGAATTACCACATTTTTGGAGAAACAAAATCTAGAGGTTCTACAATTGTGTGTGAACTCCATTGTTCCCACTAAGATTCATCAGTCTACTTTGTATGGTGGGTCTTGGTTCTCATAACCTGATACCACAGGATTTGTGGATCTTCAGGTTCAGTAAATTAATGTATGTTGGGTAGACATGGCTTTGCATTCCTTTATGCTATGGGTGAATTTGAGCGGATTTACCCACATCTGTCATCTCATTCCACTTTCTCTCATCTTTACAGAGGGGGCAAAGGATGTTTCTTTTCTTTAAGGGCCTGTTTCACAACCTCAAAATAGTATAAATTAAAAAGGAACAGATTTTGTATGAATTTATCTGCCTGATATTTTAATCAGAACCTATCAGAAGAATGTGAAACAGGCGCTGAGGCTTATTAATTATTACTAGCTATCCCCTGCGATTTCACCCGCATACTTAGTTACTACTCCGTTCCCGTAAATCGTAGCGTGATGTTAAATAGCTGATAGCCTTCCTCGATAAATGAGCTATACAACAGAAAAAAAAAACAATTCGATCCTCTACTTCCTGAAAGAAACAAACTGTTCAGCTTTATTCAAATATCTTGGTTTTTGTTCAATGTAACAGATTCTCACCGCTACGTAATACAGCATATCAAAGTCACCTTTCCATCAGCATGTGACTGCCATGACTGGCAGGGCGAAACGACATAATACTCTTTAGTCACATCGAGTCGTCATTGTTAACAAAATCGTACGAGCAAGGGTAACATTTGGCGGTAACCGGGTCAAGGTGGCCGTTTGATTCGCGTCGCGTGTCTATTCCCGACATATCGATCTTACAACTCTTAGGCTCGATACGACCGGCTTTTAGTGCCGAATTAGCATAGTCGAGGGGTAACACGAACATATTCGGGGTTTTAGTACCTACCTACGAGTTACAAGTTGCTCAGACTTGTGAACCTTATAGGGTCATTTCGCCTGTTCGCGTCCATTTAGTGCAGTTGGCAACTTTGATGGCGATAATAAAATGGTTCTATAACTGTTTTTTATGAAAAAATTATGTGATGTGTTAGTTATATTAGTCTATTTTAGGATTTACTTGCAGTTTTGTTCGAAACCTTAAGTGATTTTTTTTTAAATAGAAAAGTGTCAGAATTAGGCGTTTTACCCAGTTTGCGTCCAAAAAATCCAAATTGCGTCCACCCGTGGACCATTTTGCGTCCAACCACTTAGAAAAGGAATAGAGGCGTGATATTTTTAAGAATTTGTAAAAAAAAAGCTGAATTACAAAAAAAAACTTATTTATGAATATAAATTAGAAAAAAAAATGGTCAGGTGCGAGTCGGACTCGCGCAACGAGGGTTCCGTATTTTTTTTTTTTGTAAAATATTGCAAATTATGGTTTTTGGAGCTTTTCCTTTACTTGTGCCACATGACAATGCTTCTTGCAAAATTTCATGATTTTAGGTCAATTGGAAGTACCCTATAGGTTTTGATTCCCTTGCAAATGTCTAAATGTGCAATATAAATGGAAAGTAAGCAGCCATACATTTTTGTTGCGTTGATTTAGAAATTCGATTTTTTCACTGCTTTGAGAGTTAGCAGACCTATTATTATTATTGTCAGCCGTCTGTGTCCCACTGCAGGGCAAAGGCCTCCCCTCCCTCCTTCCACATATCCCTATCTAGTGCGGTTTCAGGCCAATCCTTGTCATATCTATCAAGTTCGTCCCGCCATCTCCGCCTGGGCCTGCCGCGTTGCCGTTTACTGCTGTTTGGGATCCACAATGTGGTTACTTTTGCCCAAAGCTCTTCCGGCATGCGACAGATGTGACCAGCCCAGTTCCACTTAAGTTTGGCAGCCGTGTGCCCTACATCCGCAATTTTAGTTTTGGAACGCAGTAACGAGTTTCAGCGATCTGTGAGTTTTACTCCTAAGATACTGCGCTCCATTGCTCTCTGGCAAACCCCGAGTGCGGACTTTTGACGCTTGGTTAATGACCACGTTTGCGCTCCGTAGGTGAGGACGGGCAGAATGCACATGTCCATTAGCTTTCTTTTTAGGAAAAGAGGGAGTGTTCCCTTCATTATTTGTTTCTTCGACCAAAAAGAAGAAAAAAGCAAACCTATTGATATTAATTTTAGCTTGATATCACGACGTCTTTCTGATAAAAAGGGTCTTGATAGACGGGCGGACGGTCGGACAGCAAAGTGATCATATAAGAGTTCCGTTTTTACCTTTACTAGGAACAGAAGTACGGAACCATAAAAATTAACATTATTTTTATTAAAAAAATACTTTACAAAAATAAATATATTTCATCTCAACATTGAGTGTAAGTAGTACTACTGATTGCAATAAATAACGATTACACGTTTTACAATAAACAGTAATCAGTTCTGTTCTTTTTGCAAAATATCAGTCTTGATTAATAATCCGTTTGTCTGTCTGTCTCCTTCACGCCTAAACCACTGAACCGATTTGAATGAAATTTGGTACAGATATAGTCTGGGACCCGAGAAAGGACATAGGATAGATAGTTTTCATTCCGGAAACCCCCGGAAACGGGAAGACAGTTGTATTTAACTAAAATGCTTAGTGGACGCAATTGGATTTATTATTATCCACTGTAGGTACAGTTTGCGTCCATTGCGGACGCAAAGTGGAAGTTTTGTAAATTCGATATAGTAATTCGCGTCCACCTTATTTTAACCGTTAAATGTAAAAAACCTAAGCAAATTCATGATTAACATTATTCCTTTTTTCATTATAAAAGTCTAGAAACAGCTATTAATCCTAAAATTCACATAAAACAATAAAAAACTTACCATCAAACGCACCGCTGCCCACTATTTTTTATCTAAAAAACCGCGCTTTCGCGCTTCCTTGTTAAACAGCCGGGACTAAATATTTTTTTAAACAGGATTGGTTTGTCGCACGGACCTTTTGACCTTATTTGCGTGTCTCTTATACATTGAGGTATTACCGGTAATGACTATTCGTTTGACTGGTGTGTAAGTTTTCTTAATTTCGAGGATTTTTTGAAGGATATCGGTAAAATGGACGCGAATTGGTCTATGGACGCGAACAGGCGAACTTACCCTATTTTCTTTTTTATTTCCATCAGGTGGTACAGGAATTCTGGATTTTATAGTGCCTTATCTAGCGAGGAGTCTATGTATGTTACTGAACAGGCGTCAGTGGCTTCTAGTACATAAGTATTACATAACTGACTGAGAATCGCAGCCTTCTCGTATGTATAGCCTTTAGGCCCAATTGAACCTTTACCGGTCTTAACTTTGTCTTTCGGGTTATTATTAGTTATTGTTTCTAACGTTAACAAGGCGATCAAAACAAACTAGGTGCTCGTGTAAAAAAACTTGCGGAAATAAACAAAATTATAGAATAATACTTGTAGTAATTAGTGAAGTATTAACGTCAACTGTGATTATCTAGATAAAGAAAACAAAGTGAGCCACGTAAGGTCAGCAGCTCGCCTCAGATAATGAACTTTCATTACGTATGCAGCAAAAACTAGCTAATTAAATTCTATCGCTTTTACGTCAGTACTGATGGTCACACTTCTGCACCACGAGTTCTTTGTTAGATATTAATATTATTAACTAGCTGACCCCGACAGACTTTGTCCTGACAAAAGATTTATGGCTCTAATTTCCCTCAAAGATTCCGTGAAAAAATAACGCCCATTTTTATTGAATTCGAAAATATCCGGTTGTCTTTTTAATTTTTTCTGTTCATACGAACATTTTTCAGGCTTCAACAAACTAAAAAAAAGGTAGGTATTTGCCGAACTGGTCCAGCCGTTCTCAAGTTTTGCAGTTTGAGATATTTAACAATTAGGTAATAATTTTTATTTTATAGATTATGTCATGGGCCAATGGTGTAATCGCGGAAAAGACACCTCTTTTTGTCAGTAACATACTTATCAACATTATCGGTTTGCGTAAATCTACTACTGGACATGGTCCTCTACAGCGTGGCAGCCAGCCGCCCCCCTCCTTCAGCCGGTCTTTCTATTGTATCTCGAATCACGTGTGGGGTTTAATACCAACTCGTTTACTCGAAAGAAAATTAATGTGACAAACTGACAAGACAAATTTTGAAAGCGCTGATGAGTAGTCTTTGATGGACTTAATTATCAACAAGCAATCATAGCTCACGCTCGTTTAACAAAGTCACATTAACTTTTCATTCGAGAATTCGGAAAGGTAGTGATGGTTCTGGTAATAATATTTACTGAACGTAATTCTCCCCTTACCTGGTTTCGTGTTGCGGTTTCCCAGACACCTGTGTTGGTGCACACTACCTCGCCGCACACTTGTCGACCTTGCTCGCAGGTAGGGACAAAGTCTATTCAAGCTTCGCACCAAGAAATTTGCTTATTTTAAAACCGGAATGCCAATAAAACATGGCGTAACTGTACTAGAGCTCCTTCGGTTTTGTTACATCACTTTTGGGACAGTTTCTATCTTAGTTCTGAACTTAGTGAAATTGTTGTTTGTTTTATTGTTTGTAATCTCTGGAAGTTTTCGACCGATTACAAAAATAATTTCATTGGCAGAGAGCAACATTGCTGAATGCCGTAAGCTATATTTACGCCATACTTTCGCGCGAACGAAGCCTCGGCCGGAGCTAGTACCCATTGTATGAATTTATAACGCGGTAACTAAGCAGCTCTGGGTGTAATGCAAGTGAAAAGCAGGTATGTTACACAAAGCGCTTTGTCAGTCGTTAAATATTAAATGTATCGCTCGACTGAAATTCCAAGTATATTAGCTTTACGTATAAAATAAGACGACATTTACTTGCTAACGTAAACACTGCGTTTGTCCCAGTTCGAAATAACATTTCCCAGGTTGGTGGCCTGTAATGGTGAGAGTCAAAATGGCTGGTGTACCATAACGAATTAAATTGTACCAATTACCAAACAAATGTACCTAAAGCATACTATTTTGTACCTAGCTCTAAAAAATCTGTACCTCTATCGTAACGAAATTATTTACAAATTAATGTACACCCGCCATATTGACATCAAGATGGCGGGTGTTTTATAATATTTTATTAATAAACCATTACTCATAAAATGTAATAACACTAAATTAATGTACCTAAAAAGTACCTCAAGTAAATAGAAACACACACTTGATCAGTGAGATAGTTCCTGAGAAATAAGACAAACATGTTTTGATTACTTATGTTTATTATTATAATTATAAATTTTTTTTATGTATTTTAGGGATAGTTAAATTATAAATCATTAATGAATGAATAAATGTTAATAACGCGGCAAAGTTATTGGGTAGGCACCTCTTTATTTTCGTTCATATATAATGCGATTAGTGGGAGGTGAATTCCTAGTGTGGTTATAAAATTATAAAGATCATCAAAACATTTCCATTCAGTATTATCACGACAATGAGCTCGATAATGACCAAAGTCTGTAATATCGCCGCCGGACTGCAAAAACTCAATTGATCCAAAATGTTGTATTTAGCATTATTTAATGTTATTTCCAGGGTTAACTTTTATAAAATCGAAATTTATTGACCGAATTTCATTTCACCTAAAACTATTCAACTTTTCTTGTTTCGTTTTTGTTCACTTTATTGAAGTCACGACTGCCACTGTATCAGTTGACCTATTATCAATTCTATTTTTTTTGTCACTCTGCCGTTTCATTTGGTCGAAAGACTTTTAACACTTAGGCGAAATAACATTTCTTCGAAGTATTATGTTTCCGAACATTCATTACTTATACCAATGTTTAATTATTACTATTTTAATTTACGAGTAATTTAGCACGTAATGAAACAGTTGATTATGAACAAAAGTGGTGTTTAGTGGTCGAAGTATGAAGCATGCAAACAAAGATACTATGAATTACACTCTAGGTAAGGCAAACAAGACTGCATAAAGTCGGTATTGCAGCGGTTTGTTTCGGTCACTAAATTTCGAAGAACAACATTTGACTTTTTAGTGTAATATTAAAAATATAACATGGTGTACAAAGTTGTATTGCTGTGGTGAAAAGATGGCAAATAAAAAAGTTCAAAAGAGGCTTCGGCCGATAGTAGTATTATCCGTACTTCCGTACTAATATTATAAATGCAAAAGTAACTCTGTCTGTTTGTCTGTCTGTCTCTTCTTCACGCCTAAGCCACTGAACCGGTTTGAATGAAATTTGGTACCGATATAGTCTGGGACTCGAGAAAGGACTCAGGATAGTTTTCATCACGGAAATCCTTCGGGAACGGGAGCTATTAATCCACGCGCAAAGCTAGTTGTTACGTAACATACACACATCAATATGGTCTAGGGATATTTCAATAAACCTAAATAACTAAAATTCTATTAACTTTTTGTTAAGACACCTACACAATAAAATAAACCTTGTTTAATAGCCTATCTAATCTGATAATAGATAAAAATAAAATAAAAAAAAAACACTTAGAAGAAGAGGAAAACCTCTATAAAATTTCCATCTTAACTTTATTTTTAAAACATCAAAACATAAACAAAACAAATATATTTTTTTTATAAAAAATATTAAAAATCTAAAATTAATAATCCGTGGATCCACCTAAGACTCTCCTGACACATCTGCAGCGGTTCTGCCCCTCTAGACAAGTGGCATTGTAGCGTCATATCACCCACAATCTGATGGAATGGTGGAAAGATTTAATCAGACACTGGAACGATATCTGGTCAAAGTGGTAGCGTAGCGAGCAGACAACGGGATTGGGACAAGCACATACAGCCGTTTCATCTGTCATACAGAAGTGCTGTTCACGAAAGCACAACTGTGACACCAGCCATTGCAAACTTTGGAAGAGAGTTGCGGTTACCGGCAGATTTAATAACTGGCATCCCCCCTGATTCACCAAACTGCATAACAGATTATGCCAATGACCTGCGCAACAAGCAAGATGAATGACGTATATGAGCATGTCAGACAGTCAGGCCAGCAGATGTCTGAGAGGATAAAAACTTGCTATGACCGGTAGATGAACAATAGCGGATTTGATGAAGGTTCATTGGTGTGGTTGCATAACCCAGTGCGTAGCAAAGGAAAGTCACCTAAACTACAGGCAAAATGGGATGGACCATACCTGATTGTGACCAAGATCAACGACGTCACCTACTGGATACGGAAGAGTACGAGGACTGCTCCTAAAATTGTTCATGTAGATCGGCTGGCACGATACTACGGTAATAATGATGCTCGGGACGAGCATGTCTTAGGAGGGGGCAGTGTAACGTAGAGAGGCAATGGTGACGCAATGCCGATTGTTCCGGGCACATTTATTAGAAAATTCGGGAAAGTTCCACAATGTTCTAGAACGTTCGATGGAGTTCCGAGGCGTCATTCGAGAAACTTATAGATCATCGTCGATCATTCGCGATGTTACTGGAATGTTCCCGAATGTACCTGTGTGCCTCGGGTTGTTGAACTTTCTAGAAAATGTGATCGGACGATATAAGTAGCGGGCGGTCGGCACGCGACACAGTTCAGTTTTGGTAACGAAACCGCGAACATCGCCGCGAAGCGGAACTACGACTGCGATACTAAGTGTGTGTTTTGTGTAGTTGAAGTGTTAGTGTGTGTTTGTGTTGGTGAATTTTAATGAAGTAATCGTGTTTTTTCGAGAAAAACTGTAATTTTTATTTATCCCGAACCCCAGCTTGTAACAATAATAATAATTAAATAGTTTTCCTATACACGAGACATGGTTGTTTTATTTCTCAGGAACTATCTCACTGATCAAGTGTGTGTTTCTATTTACTTGAGGTACTTTTTAGGTACATTAATTTAGTGTTATTACATTTTATGAGTAATGGTTTATTAATAAAATATTATAAAACACCCGCCATCTTGATGTCAATATGGCGGGTGTACATTAATTTGTAAATAATTTCGTTACGATAGAGGTACAGATTTTTTAGAGCTAGGTACAAAATAGTATGCTTTAGGTACATTTGTTTGGTAATTGGTACAATTCAATTCGTTATGGTACACCAGCCATTTTGACTCTCACCTGTAATGCTCGCTTCGAAATGTCAGAGGTCGATCTGTGAGCCTGATAAGATGGAAAGAGCTTTGCGAGTGTACATAGACGGTTTACCCGCTAATTAATTCATTGCTCTGATATTTCGCTGTAATACGATCTGGGCCAGTTGGTCAGATTGCTATTTATTTATAAGAGCACTGGACTATTTGGCTGGACGCAGCTTTCCAATTTGTTAGGATTATATCTTGTTCTATTCGCTCAGGAATTCGGAGTAGATCTTGTAATTAAAGTGTCTAAGCTTAGCAGTAACATTACTAATTAATGTCTCGGTGGAAATGGATCTATTTATATCCAGCATTTTACTTCACTATAAATCATGAACTAATTGGTAGTTTACGTTTATTAGCGAAGACATCACTTCGACAAACGTCCTAAATATAAAGTTGTCAAAGTCCACACATCGAAAATTACAGTGACTTTCAGAAATCAAAAGGATAGCAAAAGGACACGAGATTGCGTCTATAGTGCACCATCACTCAGTAGTCTAGCTAGACACATTGTCAGTGCACAGTCGACAACAATAGCCTATGTGCACAATTACGTGGTACTATTCAACTTATCCGCTGCAACTTTAACAGACTAGACACATTCGTCCTCACTAGAGCACTATGCTCAATGATACCGTCCTTGGTGACATGAAAGCCTGTAGTCAGACAAATACAATTGAGGTTTATAGATTTGCATAAATAAGAATAGCTACTGGGTTCAACTTCAACTTTTATATTTATTATGGCAATCCACTGAATTTTCGGTGATTTCTGCCAATGTCCAGTTTGAAAATAATATTTCAGTTTAAATGACAATTGTACGGTTATTAAATTATAGTATGGAGATCATACACGTGTTCTTATAACCAAGAACACGAGATGACTCCTACTGGGTTCAAAGCAGTGATTGTTGATTGATAACTTTTGTCTAGTGCACCTATACTAAAATACTAAAGAGTTTAATATTTTTACTTTTTTAAACGCTATCTCTGAAATTTCTAGTTCAATGTGAAAACATTCTTTTGTTATTTATTTCCTTCTAACATCACGCTATGACCTACGGGACAAACACACGAACAAGGTAAAACCATGGGAGACAGCTAGTTATGAAAAAAATAATATAATCAATAAATTCTATTTTACATCGGAAACATCCTTAAAACAACCCTAAAATTACTTGGCAGCCGTAAGCCCTATTTGTTTTTATTACCAGTTTATTAATTTAATTATTGTAGGACTCGTTCCTTTAGATCTATTTATATTGGTCTATAAAATTGCTCTGAAGTCTTATTTAATGTTTGTCCAATAAAATGGTTAAGGTTTCAGTCAACAACAAAAACTTCCATGAATTCCATATCGAAAATTTAATGGTTAGCTTATCAATTAGGGTGTTATTATACTTTTATAGCTTGTAAAAGCATTTAGTGGCAATTTAATTTCTTTTAGAGACTTTATTGAAGAAGATCGGTGAACTATGCTATGACTCTTCAAATTTACATATGCTTATCAAAAAAATTGTTGACTCCTAATACAACTTATTTACTTGCCATCATGTGATATACGGTCAATTTTAAACACGTGCCTGTTTGAATGTGCAGTATTAAATCTCTGTCTGACGTAATTAAAATGCATGTGATGAGTAAATGATGGATAAAGCTGTATTTACTTATATTCAGGTAAAAAATGTCGTGACATGTAGCGTCATTAAGCACCTACAAATGGATAGACATTATGATCGCTAGCTTTATATAAACAAACTCTAGAAGAAACCGCCATACATCAAAATAAAGATTTCTTGCTGCGTCTAAAAATAGAACATAAAAATATGAGGCCGAAATTCGCTAACTTTGCGGCTTATGAATTCCGTAAAGTATTCCTCTTCAAGCTGTTATAAATATGACAGTTTGAACCGTAAACTCATCCCGAGTTGGTTGGGACTTTATACCAACGAGCGATATCAGACAATCAATTAACTTAAATGGCTCCATTACCACGCTCATTGATTCTATAGAAGATATTCCGCATTGTTTTCTTACACTTCCATACATATCTATTAAAATTTAATTGAAGTATTAAGCGCGCGCTAAGATTTACCTATAACATTTCTAATTCACCACGCTGATGCGGCAATTATAGTTTGGCAAGCCTACGGCAACGAATGTATTGATGCGTCAAACATAGAGAGAGGTGTATTCATGAAAGGCCGGGGTGCTCTGGGCGCCGCGTCTGCTGACACAGTTCCGGGCGCCGGCGCGGCGGGCAGGGGCACTGCAGCCCAGCCAGACGACACGCGGTCGCCCTCACGAGCGCTCCCGCCCCGCTGACAGCTCCCGAGCCCCTACGATCGCGAACTTATCAACTTCTTTTGAATTCCGAACATTCCTGTTGTGATATCAAACATGATTGTCGGATCCATTGTTCTGTAATGACAATAGTTCATGCGTAAGTAGGCTTCCATCTTAGTAAAGTTGTCGAGGTGATTGTAAACATTTTAGCCTCCTAGTGGTGTTACGGTCGACGAAAGTTCTCTTTGACATCGGTGAACAGTGTCGTTTGTGGAACTGAACCTCACGGTTTCGAGGGTCGACTTGTGTGTACTTTGAACTGTGCGGTTAATAGAACATCGAATTTGTTGATTTGGACTATTTGTGAAGAGCACTTTGGAGTGAGGAAGTTTTTGCGAATAACAAAGGAAGTAAAACCGTCAAGCTGTATTCGTTCGAAAGTTTCAAGGTTTACGAATATGATGAAGATAGAACGTGCAACGGACACGAAGATGGGTTCGGCACTTCGAAGAGAAGTGAGTAGTATATGCTTTTAAGGAGTCATAAAGTTCATTTTATGTTCAAATTGTTTATCCTTCAGGAACGATGAGCTTTTGATGTATCGTTAAATAATGACTGGGGGAGAATATGAATGTAGTTACTTCACTGAGTTATGGAGATAGGCAGGAAAGTACTTATGATATATTATTTATCGCTAAACCCCATCACAATTTCTGATGTTAAAAATGATTTTAACACGCAAAAAAAGGAATATAATTATTTATGAGCTGGATTAGCTACTACACTTGAATCTTGAAGAATATGCCGATATTAAAGCCGCTGACGTTTAGATTATAAAGAGGACCCTACTTAAAATAGACGAGTTTTAATTTTATTATCCTATAAAGATACGACTGATTGATGGAGTAACTCCCGCCTTTCCTGCTCATGTTAATTAGATATTAACAGTTAATTAGGCAGCACACTGAGACATCATTCTATATCGGTACTTATTAATCCAGATATTTTTATATTTATATTTCTAAATAACACATTTACAAAAAGCTAGAGAAACCAAATGAATATAAAATATTTATAAACGTCTTGGCCCATTTTGTATGACAGGGGCGAAGTACCTATCTTGCCACCGCCATTTCTAAGTCTCATGAAAGTTTAATGATAGGCACTATGACATGTATCGGCGATCGATAGCTAAACATCGGTTATATTTCTTATAAGTTTGGTAACACTACTTGAGTTTAATAAAAATGTCCTACAATCGAGCCCGCTTGCTTTTTTTTCACCCCCGAGGAAAAAATAGGTGTGTTGAAAGTTTTACTGCTATGTGTCTTAAACGGATGATCTGATTTGGATGCGTTTTTTTTAAAGTAGGTTATCTAGCGGTGGTTCTTCTTAGACACGTTTCATTAAAATCGGTTCTATAATTTGGAAGTTATCAACTCCTTTGTTAGCTGAAGTCGCGTTCTTATAATCTTCGGTGCGGGGTTATTCTTTAGTTTTAAATGTACACTTGTTCTCTGTTTTGTCCCACTTTTGCAAAGGGCAAGGCAAAGAGGCCATCGCTTTTCCAGAATCGTCTGTTTTATTTGCTAATGTGGCCTGTTCCACTCCTGCTGCCTTACGTCGCTTGAGTATGTTTTAGACCTTACGAGTCTTTCGTTTTCTTGTTTCTAAATCTTTCCCTTGGTCTGCCTCGAATCCTCGATGTTGCTTAGCGACCGAGTTTCAGCAACCTTAACTTTAAACCCATAAAGGTTTAAAGTTTAAACATTACCTAATGTATCTATTGCTATCCACATTATGTAACAGTTAGTCTATTCCGATTTACGACTATGAGCTAATCGAATCTGAATTTAACGAGCTTTTTGACATTTCCTCAATAATGTGTCGTCCAATGCTTTTTTACGATTTCCTGATGTCACAATAAAGTGACTACGGTTTTCTAGTCAATGATTGTTTGCTTTCATTTAAATCCTTATTCATACTAGTCAAAGTGTTTGCCTGTTGGTAACTGATTTCGATGAAATTTAGTTTGGAGTAGTAAGCCTGAACTCCAAGGAAGAACTTGTACTTTTTTAAAGTGACGTCGACTTTGTGTGCATCGACGATAACAGATATTCACGCAAAGTTAGAGGCAGAAGCTATTTTTAGATAAAAATCATTTATAAAGCGGAAGAAGGGCCAGGTGGCCTGCACCTTTTTCTGCCTGTACAGCAAAACAATGAAATCTCCGCATCTGTGCTTCCGGACCATTGCGAAGATGTTTTTTACATCTTGTGAGTACAAGTTAAATGAAATTGCATTGTTGATGCTTTTTGTATACCTATAATATATTGCCTTAGGGGTTATTTGGTCTACTGTAGAAGAACAGAGGACCATCAACTCCTTTTAACATTTGATCTTGGTCTAACCAAGATCTACTCATTACTCATTGAGAATCTATAGATTTTTTTTATTTATTAATAAACTAGCTTTTGCCCGCGACTTCGTCCGCATGGGTCCCGTTCCCGGGGGATTTCCGGGATGAAAACTATCCTATGTCCTGTCCCGAGTCCCAGATTATATCTGAACCAAATTTCATTCAAATCGGTTCTGTGGTTTAGACGTGAAGAAGAGACAGGCAGACAGACAGTTACTTTCACATTTATAATATTAGTACGGATAATAATAACTTGCTCACAGTCAACTGATCCCAAAAGCAGAGTCTGTGCTTTGGTAACCAGACTCCTGATAAAAATACCTATACAAATTATATTTCATCAGATACTAAACTAACAATGATTATTCTCGTCACACAAAAAATTGCCCTGGTTAGACTTCGAACCCATTACATTAAACATTAATTGAATTTGAATACTTAATCATCCCTTTAACTTTGTTTATGATGGTAAGTGGCTGAACCGCATTGCTCACTAAGACAATATTTGTTGGTGTGATAACAGCAGCTGTATGAATGACTGAATCTCCCAGAAATTGTCAATAAGGAAAAGTGTTATCTATATTTATTCCAAAACGTTTGGCTATTTCAGATAAAGTAGATTGGATATAATAATATGCATTCGTCGAAATAATTAGTAAGTTCAAGTTTGTTTCAGTACCTAATAATCATCAATTGGTGTGTTATTTGTGTAAAGCAGATTCAGCAGCTAATCGGACTTAGCTGCTAATTGAAATTACTAATGATTATGATTTTTAAGCAGTAGTCAATTCGTACCGAGAAATTATCTAGAATAAATTGTCCAACGATTGCATTGCATTAAATAAATCTTATTATAACTATAAGATTATGAGAAGCTTTTAAAATCATCTCTACCCTCGTTAAATAAAACCAAGGTAATCGATTTTCTCTGTGATCTAACTTCAACAATCTCTCTCTAAACGATCTCGAGTCGATGGAACGAATTATTGAAAGTTGTATTAAACCGTTTAACATAAATTCAGAATGAAAACAACGAAACGTTTAAAAGAATTCGAGAATCGATACTTTAATCAAGCTATTTATCTTTCTCTACGTACAAATTCCTTTAATTTTATCGCCGATTCAACGTGATTAATAATGGCCGTATAAGAAAAAAGGTAAATAATCGTAAAACACCTTTTTGCTTTTCTCACATAATATTGGACGTAGTGCAACTCACCGCGGCAACATAAACTAAGTTCGATGCAGTATAAGTAACCAGTCAAGTAAGTGCAGTGAGGAATAAGCAACCACATACACAGTCATCGAAAGATAAGAGTAGGTGAACTGGTGAACGGGCGTTGGCTTGACTTGTCTGTCTGGCCGCCAGTAAGCCCCGGCGCTTCGCATCGACAACACGGCGTACGCGCATCCCACGCTACTGTACATTTAAATCTAGGCCGCTCTCATGGTGATAGTTTACCATTTCTCTCGCTTATTATGGAAAAAGTGTGCGCAGTGGCCAGCCACTGTAGTGATTTCTAATTTTTTACTGTACTTTTCTTGTGAGGATTGCATCGATTGCTAACATGATTGCAGAAATCTGAAGTGCCAAAAACTTAATTTACCACTATTATCTATGTGGGCTACGTGATAAGGTGTCAAGTGTGTTACCGTTTTCGGTTGTTTGTTTTCAAAACTTGCCGTTAGTAGACGTTACTTTCAAGTGTTCGATTGAAGTTAGTTTTGGTGAATGAGTCAGCTAACAGGCGTCGGAATTGTTAACTTTGTCAACGTGCTGCCCACGATTTCCGAAGGTAAAGTGTTTCGGCTTGATATAGAAAAAGTGCTATTGTCTGTAACTAATCGCTATGTATTGATGTCACAATGTGATGAGTGATTTAGCGCTGTGATTGTTATAACTCAATCATAATTCATAACACTCATTGTAGTTCTTTTGTTTAAAAACGGGTCTGTAGTGTGGCCGCAGCGAGAATGCTAAAACAATCTCTAGACAGGTAGCTATTTAAATGCACTTATACATACATAGCTCCCCTCTATGTTACTGCACTTATCGTGATTCAAATACTCGATGCGTATTTATCTTATTACAAGTATTACGTGTCAAAATGTACTTACCATACCTATATATTGAACGTAACCGTGTTCATGTCTATTGTTATTCACGTATTAAACCGTTCGCATAACGTATGTGTATTGATTAACTATTATTTATGCTATTTATAATACTATGATCTAGTGCGAAAATATATAATGCGCTAATATTAGAACAGAATTGCAGACCATTTATTATTGTAGGAACGGAGTTTTTGTATGAGATTGCAATAATAATTCACAATTAGACCAAAATTGTAATAAGTTCTTGTGGCGTGAAGGCCAAATTTTTCAGCTCTTGCATTAAAATCTAGATTTAAAGGCATTCCTTGTTTGGCAATATTCATCTTGAGTCAGTCGTTTGTGAATAATATTGTTTGGTTAGAAACTTAATTATTTCGTAGTATTTTGTGGACGATGATATTGCTTGTTGAAATGTTCGTGAAAGTATACTTTCTTTTTTGCAAACAGCGTTCATTCATTATGATGTTATTTGTCTAAAGGAGAACACAAGGAGTCTTTATTTCGGGACAGGGATTACCCATTTAACAAAACAAAGCGACTAGAATGCAACTTCAGACTAGCCTGATCATTGTCCTTTTGGCGTTTTATAATGACTTCCTTTAATCCAGCATCGTTAAATTTATTTACGCCAAAGCTGGTTTTGTCGCATGAGAAGCATCCTAGATAGCCATAACTTGATAATGTTATGCGGAAATCGTTGGAACTTGTTGTGCGGCAGGAGTTGATAGAGAATGAGTCAGAGGCTCAAAAGCTCGCGGCCTTGGTGGCATCCGCATTATCCGGCAGTTTGGGGCAGGCTACTCAGGCGCAGGTGCGATCGGCGCCTCGGGTCGACGACCGAGAGGAGAACGATTCATTCTTTTTGCTTGTATATCAATCAGGTGTTCTTATCACGATTTCCTCCTGTAGCGGAGAGAATTTTAAGTCTGAGTATTTTGTCGAAGTATTTCCTTACAGCTTAAGATTTCAATGTCACAATGGTCATGTTTAGGTTAGAACATAGGATTCATTACTTCATAATTATACTGCAATGCGCTTCCGTTCCGACTAATATCGGGAAACGGTAAGTTTTCCATTACACAGTGGTTACGCGAGTGAGGCTGTAATCACCAGTTTCTATAGATTCTTGCATCTCCCGATGCCCGCTACCTTGCGTCGAGTTCCCGCCTCGACTAGTTTTTGTCACTGCCATACCGACCGTTAATAAGAAGTTGCACAGTTGCATTCGACACACATGACGTGTTGTAAGCTTTATTAGTTTTTGCCTGTTTTATTTAACATAATGCTACCTAGGTACATAGCTTATTATAGTTGCATTCCAGACGTGCTTTGAAGGTTTTCTTCTGCTTTGTTCGCACATTTTTTTTCTACCGGGGTTTGAAGGTCTGCAAAAGTAGGTTCTCGGAAAAGTCATATATTTGTTGTATTCTTATTTATTCAATCATCACTACATCATAATCATCATCATTATCACATTTCACGTAGTATTTATCAAAATTAGTCAGGTACCACGCATACAATTTTCTATCAGACAAAACTCGCAAAGTCCAGAAATCGCATATGTATAAATATGTAAATTTAAAACAAACCGCACATTAAATAGCTTCGTTCACGGAATAATATCCTACGAAATGTACGTCGATACCATGCAAAAAGCGCATTTAATTGAAACGGCCTCTCCGAATACTAATGATATGTTTTCAATGAAAATGCCATTGTTTTTTGTGTATAATAAAATAGTCTGAGCGTTACGTTAAAAAAGCCGTTACATTGGACCTTGGAAGGTTGAACCGTCGGAACTTATCTACATACGTTGTCAGTCAGGTATTCAAGGCATCTATCTATCAATACACGTTTGCCGTGTTTGTTTGTCCGTGACAAGCGTTTATGTTACTCTAGGAAGTTGTTAGGAGCAATTATAGGCAATTTTCAAGACAGCAAAAACCCCACGAGCACGAAGCTCCATCTGATGTGCAGTTAACTTTACTACACACACAATGCCGTATCTTTAGATGAATAAGAAAATAAATAATGACGATTATGCTGTACCAGCTGTACAAATGTTTATTTGTATTATGTTGGCGTCCCTACATTACACAAGTGTGGGACATGTAACGACATAATAAAAACCCACTGTTACGTAGGTAGGTATAGGTGACGTAAGTGTCGATTGTTCCGGGCACATTTACTAGAAAATTCGGGAAAGTTCCACGACGTTCTAGAACGTTCGATGGAGTTCCGAGGGGTCATTCGAGAAACTTCCAGATCATCGTCGATCATTCGCGATGTTACTGGAATGTTCTCGAATGCACCTGGGTACCTCGGGTTGTCGAACTTTCTAGAAAATGTGACCGGAGATATAAATAGCGGACGTGTCGGCACGGGACTCAGTTCAGTTTTGGGAACGAAACAGTGAACATCGCCGCGAAGCGGAACTACGACTGCGATACGAAGTGTGTTTTGTGTTGTGTTAGTAAAGTGTTTTTGTGTTTGTGAATTCTAATAAAGTGATTGTGTTTTTTTCGTGTAAAACTGTTATTTTAATTTATCCCGAACCCCAGCTCGTAACAAATTGGTGTCAGAAGTGAGGGATAAATCATGCCGGTTTTACCAAAGGACGACACGGAAGGAATTCGTACTAGGAGCCAACGCCAGCAGGACGTGGACCAGAGGCGTTTTGAAGGTTCTTCGTTGCAGACATCGGGTGGTGATCAACCGACGACGGAGCCAGCGTCAGCTCAGGTATCTGGTGTTTCTGCAACACCGGCGACAATGGACCTTTCTGCCCTTATGGCAATGATGCAAGAACAGGCCCGCCGTCTGGAAGAACAGCTGCAGCGGGACAAGGAAGAACAGATTCGTCGGCTGGAAGAACAGCTCCAGCGGGACAAAGAAGAACAAGCCCGCCGACAAGAAGAACAGGCCCGCCGACAAGAAGAACAGGCCCGCCGTTTGGAAGATCAGCTGCAGCGCGACAAGGAAGAGCAGACCCGCCGACAGGAGGAACAGATCCTCCTCATCAAGGACTTGCATTCAACATTTGGAAAAGATATCGGAGCCGTAAAGGAGAAAGTTGAGCTGCATGAGAATCGAATCTCCGAGGCAGAGAACCGTATCTCCGGAACCGAACTTAAGATTGCTGATCTCCAGAAAGCGTTTGGGTGTCTGAAATCTGGAGACGGGTCTGCGGCTCCCGTGGTTGCTGCACCATCGGTACGTGGCTTTAAAGCGCCACCCTTTGACGGAACATCTTCCTGGTCCGCGTACAAGCTCCAATTTGAAGCTGTCAGGAAAGCGAATGGGTGGACGGATGCGCAGGCAATGACCGCACTCACCTTGGGTCTTCGTGACCAGGCTTTGACGGTATTAGAGGCTCTCGGCAACAATGCGACTTACGAGCAGTTGATTGATGCCTTAGAGTCTCGGTACGGGGACGCTCATCTGGAGCACGTCTTTCGTGCTCAGTTGAAGGATCGCGTGCAGCGCAGCGGTGAAAACTTGCAGCAGTGGGCTCTTGAAGTGGAAAAACTGGTACGGAAAGCGTATCAGTCAGCGCCTGCGCTCATCGACGGTAATTTGGTTCAAGCGTTCGTCGATGGCATACGGGACTTTGAAGTCAGAGCTGCTGTGAGGCTTGGGCACCATGAGACTTTGAAGGCAGCCTTGGCCAATGCACTGGAGGTGGAGGCAGTGAGGCAAGACCACCGCGCCCACCGCATCAGGGAGATTGCGGCATCTTCACGTGACCGTTCAAAGTACAGTCCCACATGCTACAATTGTGGGGAGAAAGGTCACATTCGAACGAGTTGCCCTAAGCAAAGAAATTCCAGCGAAGATCAGACCCGGGAAAGAAGTGCGGCTGCTGCCACCGCTCAGCAGCAGGGAAACGAGTAAAAGCCAGAACTGGGGGGCGGGTGCTGGCTGGTGGTCAAGGAGCCCCAAGGATATCGATCTCACAAGCCCATGATGGGAACAGCCTGATTATCAAAGGTGAAGTGAATGGAAGACCATGTAAGTTGACATTGGACACTGGAGCTTCTCGCACGGTCGTCAGTTCCCGAGTAAATCGTCTTCTTGGGGACTTCTTCAGCAAGTATGACCACATAAAATTAGTAACAGCTACCGGTCAGCACATACCCGTCCGAGGCGAGAAGGAGGTGAAGTTGAAGCTGGGTAGCACAATTTATCGGCATAAAGTCATCGTGGCTGATATAGAAGACGAGTGCATCTTAGGATTAGACTTCATGCGACAGCACTGTTGTAAGATCGACGTGGATCAGGGAGTCCTGAAGTGTGGTTCGGAAGAAGTCTTCATGGAAGGTGCACCATCAGGGAAAGTGCACTGCTTGAAGAAGACTGTTCTTCCTCCCAGATCGGAATCGATAGTTCCAGTTAGCCTTCCACGCAATACTGGACCGAAAAATCGATGCATTCTCGTTGAAAGATTGGACGAGAACCTCCCATGGAAGATGGCGCGGAGCTTAGTGCGAGCAGTTGATGTTGCAACTGTACGCATCCTGAATCCAAGTGAACAAGCACAAGTTATCCAGAAGGGTACGTTGATGGGGACCTGTGAAGAAGTGGCTTGGATGCGTAATTGCCAACATCGGCCTTCTCGGGACGTTGCTGAAGACGCAAGATCTCACATCTCGAATCTTCTGGAAGATTGTCGCACAGATTTATCTGCAGGAGAAATGGATAAGGCTAAGAAGATGTTACTTCAATACGCCGATATTTTCTCTGCACATGACGCTGACATAGGGAAGACTGGATTAGTTCAGCACAGAATCAACACTGGAAATGAGTTACCTATTCGTCAGCGACCTAGGAGGCTACCAGTGGCAAGAGAAAAGGAAGTGGACACCATGATTGAAGGGATGGTAAAGGATGGAGTAATAGAGCCTTCATCTAGTCCCTGGTGTTCTCCTGTGGTCCTGGTGAAAAAGAAGGACGGCAGCATGCGATTTTGTGTGGATTATCGTCGACTGAATGACATCACAAAGAAAGACAGCTATCCATTACCCAGGATCGACGACACTCTTGACACGCTGTCAGGAATGAAGTGGTTTAGCACGTTGGACCTTAAAAGTGGCTACTGGCAAGTGGAAATTGACCCCAAAGATAAGGAGAAAACCGCATTCTCTACAGGAAAAGGACTATGGCAATTTAATGTTATGCCATTCGGATTGTGCAACGCTCCTGCAACGTTTGAAAGGTTAATGGAGCAGGTACTCACAGGATTAATTGGAGATGCCTGCTTAGTCTACTTAGATGACATCATCATTGTGGGCCGCACATTCCAAGACCACCTTCAGAATTTGGAACGTGTACTGTCTAAAATCCGAGGAGCTAATCTTAAGTTAAGTCCAAAGAAGTGCACCTTCTTTAGACAGCAGGTTAGTTTTCTGGGGCACGTTGTGTCTAAAGAAGGAGTTCAAACTGATCCAGAGAAGATTGTCGCTGTCAAGGATTGGCCAATTCCAAAAGACAAGACGCAGGTCAGAGCATTTTTGGGTTTGTGCTCGTACTACCGAAGGTTTGTCAAGAATTTTGCAGACATCGCCAAACCATTACATAAGCTTACCGAGGAGAAAAGACCTTTCTGTTGGGATGATAGCTGTGACATGGCTTTTGAGGAGTTAAAGAAACGGTTGTGTAATACTCCGATTTTGGGCTATCCTGATACAGAAAATGAATTCGTAATTGACACGGATGCAAGTAATACTGGAATTGGTGGTGTGTTGTCTCAACGAAAAGGAGATCATGAGGTTGTGATAGCTTACTTCAGCAAGTCTTTATCGAAACCAGAAAGGAACTATTGTGTAACCAGACGTGAACTCCTCGCCGTTGTAAAGACTTTACAACATTTCAGCAAATATTTACTGGGACGTAAATTCCACCTTCGGACTGACCATGCTGCATTGAAGTGGTTGCTGCAGTTTAAAAATCCGGAAGGGCAAGTAGCAAGATGGATCGAATTGCTGCAAGAGTTTCACTTTTCAATTGAACATCGCAATGGGAAGTCCCACGGTAATGCAGACGCTTTGTCACGAAGGCCTTGTCCTGAAGATTGCAAGCATTGTGTCAGGCAAGAAGCTAAGGAAGCAGTTCCTGTCAGAATGCTAAGAACAGACCTAAGTGATGAGTGGAAGGAAACTCTACAACATGCTCAGCAGAGTGACTCGGATATCAAACCAATTCTCGAGTGGATTAAAGCTAATGCTCCTAAACCGAAATGGTGCGATGTTGCAGCAATGAGTACAAGCACAAAGAGCTATTGGGCACAGTGGGAGAGCTTGGTACTCCAAGATGGTGTCTTGTGCCGTAAATGGGAAAATGCTCGTGGAGACAAGTGCCATCTGCAAATGGTCGTGCCGAAATCGAAGGTACCAGAAATTCTTCGGCTCTACCACGATGGATGTTCCGGAGGTCACATGGGGGTTAAGAGGACTCTGTTGAAGATCCGAGAACGGTTTTATTGGATCCATTGTCGAGAGGATGTTGAAGATTGGTGTCGCAAATGCACCAGTTGTGCAGCGGTAAAAGGACCTCAAACACGCAGCAGGGGTGCATTGAAAGTGTACAACGTGGGAGCCCCCTGGGAACGGATAGCGCTGGACGTCGCTGGCCCATTCCCTGAAAGTGAATGTGGTAACAAGTACTTCTTGGTTGTCATGGATTATTTCACAAAATGGCCGGAAGTTTTCGCCATTCCTAATCAAGAAGCTTCAACAGTTGCTGATAAATTAGTCCACGAAGTCTTTTGTCGGTTCGGAGTACCCTTAGAAATCCACAGCGACCAAGGAAGAAATTTTGAGTCTCAAGTTTTCCAGGAAACATGTCGCGTAATGGGTACTCATAAAACTAGAACCACGTCATATCATCCACAATCTGATGGAATGGTGGAAAGATTCAATCAGACACTGGAACGATATCTGGCCAAAGTTGTAGCAAGCAGACAACGGGATTGGGACAAGCACATACAGCCGTTTCTTCTGTCATACAGAAGTGCTGTTCACGAAAGCACGTCTGTGACACCAGCCTTTGCAAACTTTGGAAGAGAGTTAAGGTTACCGGCTGATCTCATTACTGGCATCCCACCTGATTCACCAAGTAGCATAACAGATTATGCCAATGACCTGCGTAACAAGATGAATAACGTATACGAGCATGTCAGACAGTCAGGCCAGCAGATGTCTGAGAGGATGAAAACTCGCTATGACCGGAAGATGAACAATAGCGGATTTGATGAAGGTTCACTGGTGTGGTTGCATAACCCAGTGCGTAGCAAAGGGAAGTCGCCTAAACTACAGGCAAAATGGGATGGACCATACCGAGTAGTGACCAAGATCAACGACGTCACCTACCGGATACGGAAGAGTACGAAAACTGCGCCTAAAATTGTTCACGTAGATCGGCTGGCACGATACTACGGAAATAATGATGCTCGGGACGAGCATGTCTTAGGAGGGGGCAGTGTTACGTAGGTAGGTATAGGTGACGTAAGTGTCGATTGTTCCGGGCACATTTACTAGAAAATTCGGGAAAGTTCCACGACGTTCTAGAACGTTCGATGGAGTTCCGAGGGGTCATTCGAGAAACTTCCAGATCATCGTCGATCATTCGCGATGTTACTGGAATGTTCTCGAATGCACCTGGGTACCTCGGGTTGTCGAACTTTCTAGAAAATGTGACCGGAGATATAAATAGCGGACGTGTCGGCACGGGACTCAGTTCAGTTTTGGGAACGAAACAGTGAACATCGCCGCGAAGCGGAACTACGACTGCGATACGAAGTGTGTTTTGTGTTGTGTTAGTAAAGTGTTTTTGTGTTTGTGAATTCTAATAAAGTGATTGTGTTTTTTTCGTGTAAAACTGTTATTTTAATTTATCCCGAACCCCAGCTCGTAACACCCACTATTGAAATGTTCCTCTACAGCGAATGTCCCACTGCATACCGATACCCTACTTTTTGGACTCTTATAACTTCAGTTTTACGTGGTATGTAAAATAGGGTCGAATCTTGTGTATACGCCTACGTTTGTTTTATTTCGTTTTTCCGCGTTCAAGGAATAATAAATATAACAGAGATTTTCTGTCCTGTTTCATTTTACTGCTCTGTTACGTGACTTTCGTTCATTACGATATAAAAATATAATTGAACGTAATGATAAGAGATGAATTATGTTAGATTTCTTTTATTTAATCATATGAATTACACGAGACACAGAAGGTCGACGGAACTGATAAATATATCGAAATCACGCTAAGTTTCAAGAGTCAATTATAAATGAGTTATCTTCGGATTTCTGAACGCAGTAATTCCATAATTCTAAAATCCATAGGGAGAACGCAAAACGGTCGGTTGGGCACGTTGTGGCGTCGACTTGGCCACGCCTCGGCGACTCCGCCGGCAACTCACAATGATATGGAAACTATTGTACCACTTGCATTAATATACTTTATATCAGCACCAGTCACGAAATCGTCTTGTTCGAATGCACGTTGCATTTGAGATAGAGCACGGACAGAGACAGCCGGTAGATTGTGCTGTAAATCAATGTAATGTTTCTACATCGTGATTTGTTAATAATGCTGCGTATACTACATCTACATCGGCCTTATTGTATCCAGATAATGTATATCTGTTGTTGAGCTGTTTCTATTTTGAACTTTATGCTATTTAATGTCTGTTGTCCATTATTCTCCTACAGATATGGTGAAGTTAAAGTATTTTTGATTTCAGTCGTCAAGGGAGCTCATGTATTCATACAGCTTCATAACGTTTTTAGGTTAAGCAAATGACTTTTAACGTTCTAAATATATTGTCATCATGTTTTAGATAACGGAGCAAAACACACGAGAGTATGTCTTATCTTATCTTAGTGGTAGTAAGTAAATCTGTGTAATGTTTTATTAGAAAATCAGCCTTAGTAACAGTTAATGAGCCCCGCTTATCATAATGTTATAGCTCGCGTGATAATTAATGATCTTGACTAACGACAGTCATTGCACGTCGTTTCGCTTTCTTGGTTTTCGTGTGTTCTCTCTCGTTTCAACTCTTTTTCTTTATTTCAAATGAGCAATATATCATCCAAATCTTACGACCGCGTATCAAAACTTCTTTAAGAGTTTTATTATTATCATCATTAATGATTATGACAGTATTTTATTTGACATTCTTGAGTGTTCTCTAAACTTGTCTAAATTTAATCGGATTTAAAAAGATTTTACGCACGTTGGTATTTATGGAATTACGAGCATTATTTTACATGCAAGCATGTGGGTCTCGGCTTTTATTATTCAAGATGAGAATAGAGTTACTTCTCGATTTCACTGCGACTTTCCACGCCGATCTAAGAATGAAAAACTTAATGTATTTAATGCATGAGAAGTGTGCATTAAGTCTATTAAGAAGTTGGTGGGAATTATGAAAGTGGATGACACTAAAGTAACGGAGAATGCATATTAACTTTGGTTTTGTTTTGTCTAACTTCGGAAGCAGGTGTAATTAATTGTATGTCTCAACTATCAGATACTTTATTTTTCTCAGAGTTGAGACCTAAGGCCATGTCCGCACAGGCAGGCGGCTTGCTTAGCGCCTAGTGTCTAGCGAGTCATCTAGCTAGTAGCTTAGTAAAACAAACGTTCTAAAATGAACGCGACCGGCTGCACTGCGCGCTTAGCGCCTAGCTAGTCGCTTGGCGTGCATCCATGTAAACAAACGTGTTGGTTTTTTGTTGCGAGGCGCCAGGTTGAAAAGTAGCCACTGGGTGAAAACTTAACTCGGATTTTTGTACTACTATTTGTTTTTATTGCGTATGACCAGGGAAACATTTGACCTACTTCTCAGTAAAGTTAAAGGAAAACTAACTCAATTAGAAAAAGGTTCCACAAAGGTTCTCTTTTGAAAACTGAAGCAATCAATATTTCATCCATGGTTTTCTTCTAACCTCCTATAGTATTACAAAAATCCGAGTTAAGTTTTCACCCAGTGGCTACTTTTCAACCTAGCGCCTCGCAACAAAAAACCAACACGTTTGTTTACATGGATACACGCCAAGCGACTAGCTAGGCGCTAAGCGCGCAGTGCAGCCGGTCGCGTTCATTTTAGAACGTTTGTTTTACTAAGCTACTAGCTAGATGACTCGCTAGACACTAGGCGCTAAGCAAGCCGCCTGCCTGTGCGGACATGGCCTTACATGGATGCACGCCAAGCGACTAGCTAGGCGCTAAGCGCGCAGTGCAGCCGGTCGCGTTCATTTTAGAACGTTTGTTTTACTAAGCTACTAGCTAGATGACTCGCTAGACACTAGGCGCTAAGCAAGCCGCCTGTCTGTGCGGACGAGGCCTTACCTATTTTGCGGTTTACCGACGCTTTTAGTTTTGAATGGAACCACTCATATTTTTTTTAAAACAATTAGTCTTTTTCCCATGTCGTTGACCAACTGGTTGAAATCAGATATTTGAAGACAAACCAACAGGCATTTTTTGTGTTGTAGTATTTCAAACAAGCCCGTTGAAGATACCTTCCAACAGTAAGTTATAGCTTAGTTCCGCTATAACAGCGAGAAGTGTAACGGTAGCAATACGTGTGCCTATATGTGTTATTCACGAGGTTCAGCGTCTTCCACGTGTTATAATGAGTTACGAGCTCGTTCGGTGCGAACTTCGACAACAATCGGTACCAGAGCACGAGTGGCACAACGGGTTCAATCCGCATTTACATTACAATTGTTCGCATTGTGTACAGGGTCACAGGTTCGAGGTCGCGGCTCGTGCACTCTCGCCTCAATGGGCTCCTTTGTAAGATAAAGTTGTATCTAGATCTCGCTCAACTTAGCATATGAATACTTATGTCTTATTCATTTTTGCGCAACTCGGTTTGTATGACAAGATACACGAATTGACCTAAAACTCAAAATGTGGCCAAGAATCGCTATCTGTTATTTCCTACAATGTTGTTATTCATGTTTGTATGTCAGTGTAATCATATCGTTATCGAACTTTTTATTACAGTGTTGATAAAGGCTGTAATTCCGTATTCGTGAAATCAATAGGCCGGTCGTTGACCATATAAACGCTTCAATACGTGTTCGAGGCATTAGCATTTTCTCCAAGCAATTCTTATCAGGTACCGATTGTGGTGCGCCAGCCGATTTAAATGTAATGAAAGGTTGAGGCCCCCAAACACCTGCAACTCAATCAGAAATTAAAATTGAACTGAATTAATATTCTTCGAGCGTATTTAACGTAACGTTCGAAGTTTGATTTCGTTTTTTCTTCATCTTCTATTATAGTTATGGTCTCCGCAAGAATGGGTCGTTTCGTTTTATCGCCGATTCGCCGCACCATTGTAGTGTTGTCACCTTGCCCCTAATGGACGCTATACATATACGTAGAATTATTTACGGACAACCATTGTTTCTATGCTTTTTTCTTTTGCTGTTCCCTATTGTAGTTTCGGTTGCCTTACAGCCGGTAGAACGAAATATTAATGTAACAAATTATCAAGTGTGCGTAAGTTGCTGGGTTGGTTTTGGTTATTGATAATTCAGGCGCCCAATCACAGCCTCTACATAATTTGTCACATTAATTCTTCTCTCTAGAAACCAGTTGCGAGAGTACGAGTGAAATTTTAAATTCAAATTCATTAAACAAGTCGAAGTTATTTAATGTAAAAATACCAGAATCTTCAATTACATAAAATGCCGTGTAAGAGATTCGCTGAGCAAATATTAAATTAAATCCTTGCTCTCTGGGTTTTCAGAACGTTGATAATAACATCATATTTGTTAACGAGTGTTTATTGTTTTATGAAATCATAAAACAATGCCATCTTTATATTCTTGATGGTGTTGCAAAATGTATTCTCATAAAACAATTTTGACTGAAATACACAAACTCGCAAGGTCTTGTTGTTGTAACTACAGTCGTTTTAATTTACAGTTTATTGTACCAATGAACTTGAAACTACATGCAATTAGCGCACAATCCTCATACCCACAATATTGACAAAAGCTTTTTCATTCAACAAAGCGAATTGTTCTAATGAATCAACTATGTACATTTTTTCCAACAATATTTTTAAAGCAAATTTTTCGTAATGTTTTTATTCGAACGGTAGATTTATATCCACGTTAACTGTTCTGAGGCTATGACTAGTAATAATGGGAGTGTAAACAAAATCGTGCTATGATTGAAGGGAATCATCACCATGCTTCTAAATTATGAGTCAGGTCATCAATATTACGTTACTTGGAACGCCGATTGCATGAATCATCTGCTCTAAATGAATATGTGCCGATTTGAAGGCCTAGATTTGACCCACGCAAGAAACCATTTGGACACGTCATCCTGTTTTAGCACACATTTTGTTCTTTCTTCTAGCAATTCTTACCTACCTATTTTTTTTACTTCACTCTTCTCTCAATGATCAATCGTTTATAATGCGCACCGCAAAGGAATGGAACTTCCTGCCGGCGTCTGTGTTTCCAAATTCATATAACCCGGAAGTATTTAAGAAACGAGTGCATAGGCATCTACTGGGTAAGCTCGCTTTATCGTAGGCTCCGTCTATGCCCTCGGGCTAGTCTGGGACCAAGAGCAAGCCCATAATAATAATAACAAAAAAAAAATGAACACAGTCATCCTCTTTGCTTATCTAGTGCTAGTATTATCCAGAATATTTATGAAATAGCCATTTATGTGTACTGCCATAAATGCCACGTGAAATAATGAGTTAAAAGTTAGCCTTGTACTTTCGCTAATTCTCAGTATTTAGAATTGTTTTCCCATAAATCTCTTCAGCAAACAAAGAGTATTGCTTTACTTTCAGGAAACCCAATTCACCATTACTGTTGCTAATTTACCTTTTAGAATAATCTTTTAATTACTGTTGATAATTATATTGTCTCATTTCAGTTACTAGGATATTCTTAGTTAGTATGAACGAAGAATATTAATAAGTTAACTATAATGTGTTTTGGAATAATAGTAATCCATTCTGAATTTTCTTACTCTTGGGCCAATTTGTCTTTGTTCCAAAATCAAGCTTTATTTTGTTCTTATCTATACAGAAGGAAATACGTAAACAGTAGTATAATCAATTATGTTTATAGAGATTATAACATTATGACCAAAATTAATGCTTGTTTCTTTTCTTATTCAAAACTTGGTTCTCTAATTAGTTTACTTCATTTTCATAAGTACTTTCGGCCTTGAAAGATTCGCAGTGCATTCAGAGTCCGCCTGCATTTAAAACATCAAGGTTATATGTTTGAGGATTTTACGTATTATGCTGCATTAGCTGAGGAAAGCAGTAAAAAAATTAATTCATTATGATTCCATGCGTTACGCGAGAGAGTCAACAGACCAAGTTAATATTCCATAGAACAATAAAATAAACTTCTGGAGTGCATTAATATAGTTATTGTATTAGGTTTACTGTTTCAATGTGCTTGTAACTGGAATCGTATTCTTGGCGTCAGTTCAAACGCTCTTTCAGTTGCTGGCATTGCCGGCGCTAGCTCTGTCACAATATCTTACTATTCATCTACAACTATAAAGATGTCGTTAATTAACATTTTCCTCTTAGTATTGGCATCTACTTCAATATTTCTATCAACTGAGAGTGAAAGTTGAGCCTTAAATAAAACTAACGATGTTATATCATCTACAATTCTACATATAGATAAAGCCATTAAAGTTTATTTTTACATTCTGCCGAATTCCAAGCCCTGCTAGCAAAACCGAGGGCGAAAGATATTTTATAAATAGGTAATTTATTGTCAAGATTCTTAATTCTTATTCTAGGTCCGCAACTTTATTTGACTTGTTCATTTTCTGATTGTCTGAAAAACTGTTATGGACTCAATAATTACTGTAAAGAGAAATACTCATTATATGAGAATACCGTTTCAACATAGTTGATTGATCGAGTTCACTTGTCCGTGTCGCAACGTCATTAAACATTTCGATATTACGACGTGTATGTACGTCTTCGTAATGCAGGAAATTCTTTGTTATAAGTAATGGATTGCTTTGGCACCTATTTTTAGTATTTGTTTACACAGCTCAATCATCGTCGTTATAAAACGTGTGGTTGGTCTTATGGGTCGTCAGTTTTTCTTCGGGGAAGTTTATGTAATGGTGGAACCCTCACTTGTAGTATAAAATTTGACAGTTCATCTTTGAACATTCCAGAAGTGATTGCAGTAAACTGAGCATTACAATATTCAAAGATTATTATATCTTAACGTCTCGTAGCGCAGTCTCATTGACCTAGAGGAGTGTACCGTTTACAGTTTAAGTGTTTACAAAAACGTATTCTCCTGTCAGTGCGTTAAGCTGTCGCTTGTAACAAAAATCAAAATCGGTTTCCGCAATGTTACGTTTCAAGTTATTGTCTCCGGTGATGGACCACCTTTGGGCTTTGTTCACACCAAGCGTATTGTCGGCTGCTGCTGACTGTGAAAAGTTCAAAACGTAAGGACCAACACAGTCCGTCACCGTCTTAATACTGATTCTGCCGGCGATCTGTCCATACAGTTTGAACTATTCGCTTACAGTCAGCGGCCAACAATACGCTAGATGTGAGCAATGCCTAAGTTGTACAGCCGTGTGCAGTAGGCGGAATGGCACGCGGGCTGTGCGGGCGCACCGTGGTTCGCGACGCTCACGGCAAGGTCGACGAACGACTTTCGCACGTTGGCTACGATAACCCGTCGCGTTTTGTCACACTACTGAGTTCAGTTCAGTTAGTAAAGCTGTATACCACCTGATGAAATACCTTTAGACTGAGCTAGTTTGTCTAAAAGTTGATGAGAAATAGTCAACGTATCTCGTATTGTCGTGATTCTGTTTTTTAATACAAGTGAATCAAAGCTTTCCAATCAAAAAAGAATTTTTGAAATCGGTCCAGTAGTTTTTGTGTTTATTCGTTACATACAAATCTTTTCTCTATAGATAGATAGATTGACACACTTACATAAAAAAGTTGCTATGTATCATTGTGTTATTAAGATACAGATAGATCGCTAAAGACAAAGACGGGAGGTTAAACTTCCAACATCAGCTTCATCTTTCTTACTCGATAGAAGTTGGAAGGAAATAGGTCACTCACTACGGAAATTGTAGAGGACGGAATAACGATTAGTCATTAGTTGAGTTGAGTATAATAATATTGAAATCCAATACTTTGAACGTGATCGTTGCTTTATTAAATTACTATCTCCGGTGACGCTTAGTAAATATCAAGCTGCTTTGAGTAATGTGCTAATAGTAAAGTTTGAATGATACATAAATTTTATTGATAACGTAGTGAGCATCGATATTTATAAACCTCCACAAACATTCGGTGTTATCAGTGAAATTGAAAATGAATCGGTGACTGTTGTTTATCGGACATCCGATGTTTATTTGTCAATGATTTTCTATGTTGTAATTCTTGTAACAACTTGTCCTTTTTAATGGGACACGTGTAGGCGAGGGCCCACGCACTTGTCTTCAATTCTCTTCACAATTTACTCATTTTGTAAAAAGTCCTTGGCTCATATCAAAACATGTAAAGTATTGAACTTGTTTGTTTGTTTGTTTGTTCAGAGATTGTCCAAAATCAAATTCTTTTAGCACTGTTGATGTCATCTGTTGTTTTGAATAACGTGACAATGTGCACGTAAACAACTCGTTTAAAATATATCATTATTTTAATCAATGTTGTCATTTAGGTATGACTATTTTTTCGCCGTATTCGTGCGTTACGATACTTACATTAGAATTCATATAAATCACGCAGTATTCACGGAAATATAATGTTTATCTGCAGGGCCTATTCTGATGTTTGTCGCATAGTAGTACAGGCGTGGACGAAAGGGCGTGGGCGACGGGAATGAGTTCATTGGACAGTCTCGGCATGCGGAACTGGTATTAGTTCATTTCATCTATTTACTGATTTCTTAAACAGTTACGTCAAAATGAATGAATGTGTAATATTTACAAGTATGTCAATGTGGTCCCCTACTTTAATATAGTAACTTACCTATATTACCTAAAAACGCCGCAAAAATATTTTAGACCTTTATCAGACATACTGTCACTTGACCGTCCCTCTTTCTAAGAAACAACTTTTATAGTCCGGAACAAACTTTACGACTGTCCTATGTAAACACAGCTTACCATCATATACTTCCTTACCTTTAATATAACCCTTCCGAGAATTTCACCCGTGCGGTTGCATAGACGTAAGTGAATTGAGTGCACCTTGTGCGCCGTAACGAAACCATCAATGGATGCTCAGTTATTCGATTGTGTCGTATTTCGACACGTTTGCTATGCAACTGCCGGAGCTCAGTGTACCAGCTCCCGGCCCAATTCCTCTCAGGATGTTGCGGCAAAATAGAGTGTACTTACTACTTACACTGCGGTTGATTTATGAGTCGTTAATCCGTTCATAAACGACTCTTACTGAAACATAATGCGCGCTTTTAACATCGTTTATAACAGATAATAGTCTTCAATTGGCAGGTAAAATGTTCTGTTTAGTGAAATACGATATGAGCGCAGATAATCATTAAATGCACTCACAGGCATAATGTGCTTCCGGTAATAGCTGGCTTCATCAAAATAATTATCAATATTTACATTAAGTGCGTCGTGATGGCCTAGTGGTTAAGGCGCCCGCCTCTCATGCAAGAGGTTGCGAGTAGGGGTTGCAAAAATTCGATAATTTTAATTTTCGAATATTCGAATATTTATTCAGTGCTATTCGAATTTTATTCGAATATTTGAATATTTTAAAAAACATAAAAAACACAGAATATCTGCGTTTATTGCTTTAGGCCGTATACAGAAAGAAAGCTGGAAACTTATCAGCGCTTGCCGGCGCTTGTCAACGCTGGTAATCCGCGCAGGAAAATATATTAACATCGACAAGCTTGTTGCCATAACAACTGCAAGCAAATCATTCCGGCATTTTGATTAGTCTGCTTCAACCTGCTTCCTTTGTGTAGAACAGACCAGCGCTGACAAGCGCCGGTAACCGCTTATAAGTTTCCAGATTTCTTTCTGTATACGGCCTTAGGAATTATATTTTTATGCAGATAAGTAAACCTAGCACAATAATTAATTACTTATTCAATAAAATTTTAAAACAATTATACATAAAAATGTTAATCAAAACAATTATAATTTTTTTAAACAAATTTAAAAGTCTCTCTCTCGGTAATAATAAAAACAAAATAAATGCCTTTCTCTCTTGTTATAAATAAAAAAAAAAGTATCTCATACATACGTAAATGTGTCGTAAAAACGTTACAGTATTATTTTCATAATATGCAATATTACACTGAAAAATCAGATTCATCAATTATAATTCGGAAATAAATCAGATTTACCTATTTTACTAATTTAACTCTCCTGTTAATAATAAGAACAAAATAAACATCTCTCTCTCGGTCGTTAATAATAAATAGAAAAACTATCACGTGTCACTAAAAAATCAAATTCGTCAATATTAATTCGAAAAAAAAACAGATTTACATATTATAAAATTCTTAAATAAATTTTAAAGTCGTTCTATCTACTTAATAATAAAAACAAAATAAAAGTATCTAAAATCACTTCAAAAAAGACAATGCACCACTTTACACATAAATAACAACGTGTTCTGTAAGTGACAAAATGGCGTCGAGTCAAGCAGTGTTGCCAACAACAATTTTCAAGCTCTATCAATATAGACTTTAAACTGATATTTTTGGTAATATTCGAATATTCGAATAAATATTTATATACTATTCGAATATAAATTTGGAAAGAGTATTCGAATAATTCGAATATTCGAATATTCGATTGCAACCTCTAGTTGCGAGTTCGAATCCGGGCAAGTACCAATGTGACTTTTTCAATTCATATGTACTTTCTAAAGTTTACTTAGACATCACAGACATCGGTGAAGGAAAACATCGTGAGGAAACCTGGACTTGTAGTTAATACAAGTTCGAAATCGCCAACCCGCCTTGAGCAAGCGTGGTGATCAATGCTCGTGCCTTCTCTGTATGAGAAGAGGCCTTTGCCCTGCAGTGGGACAGTTATAGGCTGGTATTATTTACATTAAATGCAGAGGATGGTTTTGCGTGGGTGTCGCAAAACGTAAATTCAGGAACCCAAGTAATTAATTAGCGATTAACGATCGTTTTGTTAGGTGTGGTAATTATTCATACTTTTAACGATTCCACGTGCCTAGCAAGCCTGTCTGCGTGATGAAGCAGTATATTATATATTGATAATGTTTGTGTAGCCCACGCTATTCGTATTGTTCCTGAGGCTTTCCAGATTAGATAGCGTTGACATCGCGACTGTTTGTCCATGGTGGTCATGTTTGTGCAGCCTGAAGCGTTGCTCTGTTGACAGACGCCGGCCGAGTTACCCCCATTCGTCATACAATACTGAACCTTATCGCTCGATAACACAGTCATAAATCAACACGCGGTAATAATCTCGTAGCACAACCAACCCGAACATTGTTTGTCGTGTTTCGTCCGACAGGTAAAACTTATTACGGCACACATGTGCAAACATTGCTATAATAAATTCGTTCCCAGCACTCGAGGCATAATCTAAACAGGCGATTCGTTTTGTCTAGACTGTAGAAGAGTAGCGTTGCCTATAATAAGGAATCGTAATTTATAAGCGCTATCAAATAAGTTTTCACCACGGAGTCAATGCTTGTTCAATAAAATGGAAATCCGAGTGGATCTATAAAATTTTCCATTTGCCAAGTCCGTAAAATCTGCCTTTATCATTGAGTACGACGTGAGAGGTGTTCGTAGAGCAGTAATTCGCTTTCTAGGTCAGTGCAGTAAGATCTGCTCGTCTCATAGAACTTGATGACTGCGGATTGCGGTCTGGACTTACACTGGGCCCGGAGCCAACACGCTGAAGGAAACCAGACAGAATTCTTGAGAGAAGTTTACGATTGAATTTTACGAATTACGCTCGTTTCTCATGAAATTTTATTTCAGAACTCTAACCTTGCTACATAACTTCTAAATAAATAAATATTGGAAGCAAAACGTTGACTTTTCTGTAAGTACACATTTCCGAATTCTAAGTTACTTGATATTGACTACTGAAACCCGAATCCCGTATTCTAAATAAGACGTAAAATAAATGGAAGTGAAGTTTTTGTTGACAATGCTGTTTGCTATTGACCAAGATGAGGCGTGGCGGCAGCGTGGCTTCGACAGTGCGGCGCCCAGCATTCTTGGCACACCGTCAATATGCATGCGCCCAATCGTAAGAAAATGTCGCGGGTTGGAAAAATTTGCCGGTAGTGCGATTGCCGTAGTAAATAGTTGTTGTAAAATTGTGTACGATAATGTTCCTATTTACGGAGCAATGAACGCGCATCATATTTTGTTTGTTTATTTCTCATTGATTATTCAGTAGCAACTAATGTTTGTAAATACTGAGAGTTTGTTTAATTCTAGATGTACAAGTTGTATGCAAAAAATAAATCAATCAATGTCGTTAAATATTAAAAGAATTTTTACAACGGCATACATTGGTAAAAGTTGTTTAGTCATATTAAGTAATTAAGGTACAGATATTTTGTAGATTAGATAAGGATAAGGGTAGGTAATCTATAAACGTAGCAAAGTAATTCAATTAGTCGATTATTTTTCTTCGACTGATTTATGAGACGTCTCGTTATATTTCTAGTTCATTAGGCAAATGGAGTGTCTTGTTTTGTTAATAATATTGTATAGAATGGTTTATGAACCTTGTGGTATTGATTAAGTGTGCATTGATTACTCTATCAAAGGTTAGTGCATTCAATATGTTTTCAAGGTGTGTTGTTGCGTCAATTCGATTATGACGCGTAAACTATGCGCGAGGTGGTAAAATATTCATAGCGTTTTGCTAAAAATGTTGGCGATCTTTGGCATCTGCATAAAAGCTTAAAAGGTTGTTTTAAAACTTTTAAAATATAATCGCAATACCTTGTTATCGAAAATCAATGTTGGAAAGCTGAAATAATAAAAAAACACACACACACAATGTTCCCGTATTTATAGGTAACTCATTATAAAATAATGAATTCCGTCCAGTCTGTAAAATAATAAAAAATTATATAAAGTATCCCTTATCTTAAAGCTACATGTTTTGACATAAATAAGAATTCTGCTGATATAAAAATATGTCATTGTATTCAACACGTTTCATGTGTTTTTACAGAGTAGCAAAGGTACTACCTAACTACCTAAGCCAGTTTTTATATAGATTTTTCAATAAGCAGAAACATACTTAATAAATAAATGAGTTAATGACTTAATTTTATTCATTTAAATTAATAAAAAAGAATGCCTACCTTTTTGCAAGGGCTATAATAACTTCATTATCAGATAGGTAGTTTCACTAATTTTGCAAGGCTTGTGTCTAAACACCGCCCAAAAAAGTACCAATTTTACTACCAAAAAAGTTCTAAACGGTTACCAAAATGGATAAATGGTCACCAAATAACGTTTCTTAAAATATTATGAACTAAATTCAATTTGGTTTTTATATGAATTTGACTGAAAACTGAAACTTTATATGAATCACTAGTAGATTTTGCGTTGTGTGGTCACAGTTCTAACCTAACCTAACCTAGCAAAATTTGGTGACCATTAATCCATTTTGGTAGCCAAAAAGTTTTTTTTGATGATCATTTAAATTATATCCATTTTGCAATTGTACCGATTTGTTACGATTTCGTTGTTCTACGTAAATGCAAACAAATGTGAAACTAAGGCTGCTATTTACGATAAATTATATGGATTGAAATACCTACTATTTGTTTTACGACTTATTGGCCTTTGACTTTGTATTCCATCTTGAAATCATCGTACCTAGAAATGATCTTCAACCAATCACAATGCCATTCAAAATTGTTTTTTATCCTCAACAAGAGTTTACAGTGTGTATATGTGTTGTGGAAACCCACAAGAGTTAAGACGGGCTTACACGGGTTGATTTTCGCCGTGTGGCCCGTCTCGTGTCGCTTTACAAGTTGCGCTAGCCGCTTTAGTTACTTACAACCTAGCCGAATTGCCATTGTGATAGTCAATTTTCCCGCACGGCAAAAATCGTGCGGATTTAGTCACCCGTGTAAACCCCACGTTAGGTTTATAACTTCAAGTTAATTAGAACGTGGAATCTTAGCTTAACACGCGACGCAAGTCAGTCTACTGCTGTTCAACAATCGTTAAGTTTGTCCGACACGACGCTAATAAGCAAGCCAGTACAGTTATGAAGATAGTAACTAGCTTAATGCCTTTGCACACAGCTACCGGGTACCCGGTATGCACGCCTGAGAGTGCAAAACATTGTTTCTGATGATCCAAGGTATACTATATTTGAAGCCTACGTTTTATTTGTCTTCCTGTGATAATGAAATAGGTCAATTAGAAAAACTTAAATCCTGCGGTTTTGTGAAATTGATGTCTTTATAAAATAGGTATTAACAGCAGTATGTTTATCACCATAAATAGAATATACACCTTTTTATTTTTTTCATCACAGAAGTTAAATATTAAAAAAAAAAGATTACCACCAATTTTTCCTAGGGCCCATCCTAATAAAGCGACACGAAATTGGGATCGGCAAGCGACCCGGGTAAAACAGCAATTGTGTTTTTAAGCTATCGTTCATGCACACACACTTCGACACCGGGTACCCGAATGACAAGTGAGCAAAGGCACTATTCATGTAAAGAATGCAACTTGAACACTGCCGTGTAATAAACATACTGGCACGAGTAAGATGAGTTGGTTTACTACATTGGCTTGCAAACTAACCTCATATTAGTTAACCAGAGGACTGGCGTGACTGTGGCTTATAACTTCAGTAATTAACCGCTATCCGCAACGCTATGTTCCCCCACGTATACCTACTGTTATTAATTAATACGTCTGCAATGATGATTATGATAATTAGTAATGCTAATGGTTTCTGTTAGGATCTGAATTGCTGGATACGGTCTGAGTCAACGTTTTATTTGTAAAATATAAATGTGTATTTTGTACTCATTATAAAACTGAAGGGTTTATTAAAGCGCGCTAATTTCGTGAATGACTGGTCCGATTTGTAAAAATCCTTTTCGAAATAGTCGCTGATTGGGGTGGTGTGTTCTTTGTGAAGAGTAAGTAGCCACTAAAAAAGTGTTTGGGTAATTAGACCCCAAATGGGGTAAACACTATTTTACCCCATTTGGGGTCTAATTACCCAAACACTTTTTATAGGAGTTTAATAGCCACGCGGGCTAAGCCGCGGTCGAAATCTAGAAGGGTATATAACAAATCGCCACGTCCCGTGAAAGCGGAGCAGTAACCAAATTTGTGACACGTGGGAGGAACTATGGAGTAAAGCCTGCTAATCCAATGATATTTTTGCTCCATTGACATAAAAATATTAGCTTTTACAAATCGGAATGAAATTATTAAAAGCAGTCATTAAAACGGTTTACGATAATGCAAGCTGACGTCATGGCGACGTCATTGAGAATTATTCACTTATAACGGTTTATCTAATTAGTATTATCGTAATGGACGATTATCATTAATTCTAGACAGGAGCGCTTTCCCGGCCAGTTGCTAGGCGATTATGATTAATGATATCTGATCATGAGTTGCAATTAAGTCTATAGTAATTTCATATTGTGGTCATCAGTTACTACCTCCCAGGTAGGGCTTTTGATCTAAGTGCCTATGAGGCATTTGGTTTTTACATTATTAATTGTATGTTTGCATATTAATTTAAGGCATGTAGTAGATAATAAGTATGAAAACTAGGAAGATGAATAGATGAATGAGTCTTGTTGTAATCTAGTTTTTTTTATCTAATGGTTTTTTTATTCTTTGTTTCAGGCGTGACAATGAGAGAAAAAAGGGGTGGTGCGATGAGTAAAATGCAAAAACTTAGAAAGCGCCTCTCCCTTAGCTTCGGTAGATTATGTAAGTATACACACATACACACATACACTACAAATACAATACTTCAATATAGAACCGTTCATACGAAAAAATTCCTTCTCAAAGCTGGATTTCGGAAACGTGGGCCAATATCCGGCGCTATCCAACTTCAATAGGCGCTCATCCTTCAAGTACGTACATTTCATATGAAAGATTGAATTCGAAGACTGGCAGACCGTGAATTCTTCTAGAAATTCTAATTTTAGATTCTCGCACATATTCCCTTTTCGTTTTGTTTGTATCTAGTTAATTTGACGCTTGGACAACAAAGGACACTGGAGAGTGTGTTTGTGTATAAATATATCTGCTGTGTAGGATATGCTGCGAAATCGATCGGCTGGTATGTCGCTTAACTGGTTTTCGCATTTTACATGAGTTGTGAGATTTTTAGTTAAAAAGCCAAAGAGATTGAAAGTTTTTTTATTTTTTTTTTATTATTATTATTATGGGCTTGCTCTTGGTCCCAGACTAGCCCGAGGGCATAGACGAAGCCTACGATGGAGCGAGCTTACCCAGTAGATGCCTATGCACTCGTTTCTTAAATACTTCCGAATACTTCCGTTTTTTCATGATAAACCTCAATGGGTTTCGCTGTTACAGAGAATATCGTGGTAAGGATAACAGAAAACGCTAATAACACATTAGTACTCCATTGTTAAACATTAATTTCACTAGAATCCAAATTACAAGTCATACTTAGAACTGTCGTGGGAACTGCTAAAGGCTTTCCAAGACTAGATCTCACAGTACAATTATCCTAGCAACTAAACCTGCGTACAACTCTTAATTATACTAATTAATTCTCCCGATCGGCTTGCTAATTAAAAAGCAAGTGAGTTCCACGGCTATTATATTGATTGGTGGCAGTTAGCGCCACCTGGCGGGAACTGACATGAGTTACCGGTGTAACTTGTCTATGGGCTATGGACCGTCAAACATGCATCACACCGGTTGAAATCAATTATTTATTTTTACTTAACCGGTAGGCGATGCAAATAGAATAGTGCTTTGAATTATCTCGGTTATTTGTCACGTTTGTAATTGATTATATTGAAATCATGATTGTAAAGTGATAACGAAAATCACAAATGTCTTTTATTTATGGTCAAATAGGTACACGTAAATGAACCTTTCGACGACCAAGCGACAGCCGTCTGTCGCGGTTGTCTTTCTATTGTCTCGAATCACGTGTTTTCAAAGGTTCAATGAAACGCAGTACTGACAAGTAATTAAAAAAAAACAATAGAACACTTAAGTAACTCTTATTAGTTTTTCCATTATTTATCCGAAATTCAGCCTCTAAATCCTACTTACAGATTTTATTGTCCTGTATTTCCTACCAGTCATTTCTTTTATCTCTTTGTGAGTTTTACTTTAACAATGGGTGTTCCCTAGGTATTCCCCGTAAAATCGTATCAGTGCCGGCTCAGTGGATATACAAGCGAGCGTCACTCCGTACAGATTAGCACAGATTACCTATTTATAGTACCTACACGGATAAGATACGGACGATCGCAATGCTTACATCTACATCTCGCACGCTTTGCGGTTAGTTATCTCTTAGTGCTGTACCAAGCAGGTTATCTGCACGGTTTAAAAAAATATTTTGAAGTTCTAAAGTTGAATTTTTGGATTCTATCTTCTTTTCTTTATACAATATAATCTTTTTTGTGTGAACGGAAGAAAATGTGAAGTTTTGCTAAGGAAAAAAAAGTGAGTTTAAAAAAAGTATTTTATCAAAAGACCGCATAGACGAAGAGTTTAGAACCCGAGAGAAATAGCGGGACGGGTTTAATACTTTAACTCCTTTGCGAAAGATTGAAGTTTAAAAAGTTAGGATTCAAAAATGGAAGGATTTATTTTTTTACGTCGTTTGAGATGGCGCCAAAAATTGTTTACTGCAGTGAATCAGTGCATAGTAAAGATAAGGTGTTTTATTATTGTTGATAAGACTACTCAATATCGTAGCTTGTTGTAATAAAATACTAACAAGTTACCGTATTTTATTGGCACTTTAAATATTAACTTGAACGGTACTATCAGTTAAGTACAAAGGAAACTTCATAGAACAAAACGTAAAGTTTTAATTTCTGCTTTCAACAGGATACTAAGGAAAACAAAATAAAAATCTCGCATGAAAATTTACTTTTGGTAAGAACCGAGTTACCTTTTTTTGGAGATGTTAAATAGCGTTTTAACAGACGCTAATTAAATAATCTTCAGTGACAGTTGGTTTAGGTAAATACGGCCGTGATGCGGTAATTAGCGGTTTATTTCGGGCCTCTTTAAAAATAACGCTTAATGACACTAATGCGTCCAATTACATAGCTCTCAAAATAAAATGTGAAGTCATGAATATATAGTTCGTGATCAACAGATCAATTTATGTGCATAAAAACGGCTATTTTCATCCTCTGTGACGTTATTAATAATGTTTTGTCGCAACAAATTATAAACTGCAAACATATTAAGACTAATTATTGGCCCGTGTAATTAAATTTCGAAAGGGGTTTTGAAAATATTAATAAAATTTGTGAGAGTAAAATTCTTTGTATTGAAAAGTATGCTTTATAATATCAATTAAGCCTGTATTTTATCAAACTTTGTACCTTTATATACGCCCTAAATACTAACGAAACAATCCATACTAATATTATAAATGGGAAAGTGTGTCTGTCTGTCTGTCTGTTTGTCTTTCTTTCACGGCAAAACGAAGTGATGAATTGACGTGATTTTTTGAGTGGAGATAGTTGAAGGGATGGAGAGTAACATAGAATACTTTTTGTCTTTATCTAACGCGAGCGAAGCCGCGGGCTAAAGCTAGTTTTTAATAATTTTACTGACAGTCTTCCACGGATTAATTACTTTGTTTATGTTACAAAACTTCGTAGAAGGTTAATCTGGCCTAGTAAGTAACGAAACTGATGGTAGGCGCATCACAGGGTTTCCATCAGAGCCACGATAAATTAGCTATCTTGAGTTTTAATTTGGGTAATTAAACTAATCAATCACGCGTCACGTACTACGCTGCGTGTGGCCCAACTTGGGAGAACATTCTTGCGAATCAAGTGAACTGTGTTGACTATGAAACATGTGAAACTAATTAATACATTCATCATCGGCATCTCCCTTAGCTTAGCCCTTACCTTATGTTAAAAATATTTTACTTACTACTCCACTTTTCTTTCTGATTAATTTCGTTGCGGGATCCCAGTCAGTTAAATCGTTTCTCCGGGACTGATCGAGCTTTATTGCTTCGGCGGTTCTGGCGCCCTCCACTCTTGATTCCGGCTTTCAGGAGTTGCAGTGGTTGGAAATAATGCGGGCGGGATTGTCACGGGCTTATGTTACTTGAGGTCGTTAAACATGTTTACTTCTTCCATTTTATACAGATATGCTAACACTGAATATCTTCCTCTCATATCATTCTTAACACAATCCTTCCATTATTTTTGACCGTCTTTTCGATAATCCACTTTTATATTCATAACTATTTTAGTTACATGAAACTCAACTTGATTAAATAAAACACAAAATAGGCGACAATTCAAAATCACATTAACCTTATGTAGCTAAAACCGAAAGGATCTCAAAACACGATTTTTAAACCGTCACCCATAAAATAAAATCACAAAAGTCAGACAATAAAAAGCGTCATCGTTCATTAGCTTTCATTTTATAAAACCGTCGAAGCGCAACCTTGTTTTGTATCTATTTTCTCGTTTGCGTCTATTTTCATAGCAGGATGCACACAATAGTGATCATTTGGTACACTTGTCCTCATATGAAAATGACTATCGCCGACTCACCTGGCGTGGGCGGGTTTCTTAGATGCTCGTACGCAATCTATGATGCAAATAAACATCTTCTAACACCCACACTCTTATAACAGCTACATGTGCATACAATAATTCGATTCGAGCGTTCGTAACTGCTTACTTTAGTGTACAGCATGAAAACATTCGTAAACATTATGCATAACACTCATGTAACCCGATTTGAAGTTCAGTATTACAATTTGCTCAAGACTTAAAACCGTTGATTCATCCTTGTTTATGTCTTTCATCATCGGGAAGTTAATATGTAAATCTGTTTGAAGTGTGTAATGATTTATCATTATCCTTATAGAGCTAGATTGTGTCAGCCATTACGAATGCTGCCCATACATTTATTCATTCCATGACTTAATCAACATCGTTATTGTAATGATTCACTGCTGTATTACGTTCTCCGGTGATATGAAAGTATCGGAATGTGATAAAATTCCGAAGAGATATCAGGTAATATTACGCTTCTGAGAATACATACATTTCAACTCTACCCGTTTCCAAGGATTTCTCGAGCGAAGCCGTACGGTCTACTAGAGTTACGTAAGTACACGGTTATTACTCGGATATCGGAATACTGAAGTACTGAAACCTTGTTATGAAACTCTCCTGTGTGATATTTCTACTTTAGGACTTTTACCGTATGCTTGTCACTTCGTATTTACTGATGTTAGAATTTCCTTACCATCTTTTTAATTATGGTTGCGTGTTTCAACTAAAACACAAGAAAATTTTATTCTCAACTATCGTCTGTTAGTTACCACAGTTTATTTTATCTCATTGTTGAAAGTAAAGTTTCATTTTCTCGTTGGGAGTTGCATAAGTCACTTCAGTGCTTGGAGTAGCAATAGCCTTTTCTTTGAGTGCCTTAATATTGGTATAGAAAGTTTAAATTTATATGGGTGTGGCCGATTTATTTGAATCCAACCTAACAAAGGTTATTAAACAAATTTTATAGGTCAAACATTTAAATTGTTAATCTAGGTTTAAGTAATTTAACAGTAGGTAATATTTCCAAATGATTCTTGTATTTTTGCTACGATTTGCCATCCTCTAAATATGAATTCATTTTCCTCAAAGACTTACTTACCCTCAAGAGATTTAAATGTCAACATTAAAAGATCTCGAATGCCGCAGTAGTCCATGCCTTTGTAAACGTATCACGTTTTAATATTTTCAGGCATTCTTGTAAAAGTATTTCGTTTTTCAATAATTATGTAACTTAAAATACTGTTGGAAAGCTTCATTTTTTTTGCCTCCATCTTTGCAATACTGTAAACAAAATCTATATCAAACAGTTTGTATTTTGTTATTGTATTGGACTACAGCTGTGAAAACATAAAAGGTGTTTCACATACTCTGAAATGGAAGTGCGATATGATCTTCATTAGTACTGTTACATTTTGTTTGCGTACGTGTGTAGTGTCATCATGATTACTTCCTTCAACAGACTGATTATTATCAATAATGGCGAATTCTACGTTCTAGTAATCATTTGTGTTATCAAACGTCTTCGTCATTAAAAGACAATGCTCAATCAGTGATAATTTCCGGCGTTCTTTGCCATCTCATTCATCTTTGACGACCCTAAAGCATTTGATTTACAAGTTTCCTAGTACATCAGTTTTCATTTGCCTCCCTAACGTGCTGTGTATAGACACTAATCCTTTCCGAAAACTGTTGGAAATAGGTCGTTTGCCACTTAGCAGTTAATTAATTATGGTTTTCAGTTTACCATTCGCCCATTACTCCATTTGGCAGTTTCTCAACTGCCAATGATATGTTACAAATGATGGTATCTAACGTTTCGAGCTACCCGTGACTGTTATATCTGGCCTTCATCAGTCCGTTTCGTCTGTATATTTAGACAGACCGTACCTACAAATTCTCATCGATCTGTTTGATCGTTGAGAAATCCTATTCTATTTTTGGATAAGGAAATTTTTGATTTACCTTTGAATTTTGAAGTTCTAAAAGAGATTTCATCACTTTGTCTAAGTGGCCGAATAATTCTATAGTACCTACAGTTAAATCTAAAATCATTAGATTCTAAACCTTATTGATTTTGCTTTTTACGTTAATGATGAATGTTTTAATTAATTATGGTTGTATTATTGATTCTGTTTACTTTAGCCTGAGTAACCTAAACGATAAATTAAATAATTTCTCAAATAAACAACGTTTATGTCCTCTGTCGAGATTACCCTAACTTGAATGTACGACCTTTCTTAATATTTTGTCGCGTCTTAGCTTTTTTTTTTATTGTCCTAATTTGGGTCGTGTTACCGATTTTTTCGTACATTACAGTATTGTGGTCCCAACAATAAAATAACGTTTTAATACAATCATATTCTCCCTAAGGAAAATTTACGAGGGGATGTTGTTACTTTAAAACATCCCATGTCTTATTAGTTAATGGATAAGCCGAGACCTTAAAATTAACAAAAATATGAATATAAATTCTGAGCACCGATAATGCTGTGGACCAAATTAACTTTTGTATATTTTGTAACGATTCATCAGCGGAATAGTTTATCCCTTCTCGTGAGAACAATAGTCATTAATTAATATGTAGGATTGTATAAATTATTTATCTTTACGGACTGATAATTTTTGATTCCTCACTGTATTAGAATATCCAGACAATTACACCTCCGATTTGGTCTCCACATCATTAATGGTTCCTGTTATTGTTTTATTGAAATGTAACCTATTTAACATTCAGCTTCCAAAAACAGAATCATGTAATAGATCAATGATCACTGATTAGGCGCTCATTGACTGCAGCCTCGGCCCTCCCTTATCAGTCACAACAAGTAACAGAGCAGTGACACGGTTGATCGCATACGGTGACGTGACGCAGGAAGTTGATCGTGAATCGTTCAACTATTCAAGTACGAATTTGTTTATGGTAGGTACAAAGTAGGTGGGAGCAGAAATACTATTATCATCTCACAAATGGACGGGCTTAAGAGCGTTTGCTTTGGCAGCATATTGAGACGGAATTCTTAAACGTGAAATGCGAATAGCAGCAATGTAGGCAGGTCAGACGGGCGTTATAAATATGGAAGATTTGTGCTTTTACGCCTTGCGGATCCATCAGCTAATAAGACATCCTGTAGATTCTATATTATCTTTGGTTGTTATTCTTTAATATGTAATTCCACCAAACAATTACCCCTCACCAAGGTTTTCATTATCGATTATTCCGGTGTCTTGTTCATTATGAGACGGCAATATCATTAACGTTAGTTCAACCGTTCCTAATGATCTAATATCGGAACCGATCCCATCATCATTATCTGGAAAATCACCACTGATGGACTCAGTATCTCATTATGAGGTACTTAAATCATAGTCCTTACACCACGGCTAAAATAAATGCAAATACGTGTTGTTTGATTCAGCTGTTTTTGAGTCTATAACCATTGACTTACTGCCAGGGCACAGGGCTTTAGGCTTTGAAGTATTTTTTTAGGTACATTGTCTTCATTTCTATAGGTACCACCATTGCCATAACAAAAATATCATTCTATTCAAATGAAACCAATAGCACACATTTCCAAGTCACGATTAGTATCCTTCTATTCTCATTAGCCAGACAATTTGACAACAGTAAATACAGTGAAAACACAAACAGAATTCACGCATTTACACTGAATTATGTTTCACAGAATACAATCCGAACCGATACCGTTGATAAGCACCGCATTGTTGATGAGTGTTATCGAGATTCAATGAAAATATGTGCACACGCTCTTTGATTATGCAGTATTCCTAGAAAACATTACTTTTTTACTAAACTTTAAAGATTTAGCATCGTATCAATCATCGCCCATTGCTTAGCATAGGTCTATCCTAAAGTTTTTCAAATGATCCGTGCTTTCATCATTTTTGTCCATTGACTTCCACAGGTTAGTCTACCATGTATGGACCTGCCAATTCTACGATCGTGCAAAATAAGCACCGCATTGTTGATGAGTGTTATCGAGATTCAATGAAAATATGTGCACACGCTCTTTGATTATGCAGTATTCCTAGATAACATAACTTTTTACTGAACTTTAAAGATTTAGCATCGTATCAATCATCGCCCATTGCTTAGCATAGGTCTGTCCTAAAGTTTTTCAAATGATCCGTGCTTTCATCATTTTCGTCCATTGACTTCCACAGGTTAGTCTACCATGTATGGACCTGCCAATTCTTCGCATGCTGCTACTCGGCCACTGAGCTATCTGTAAAAGTCTGACGATCGTGCAAATGTGAATATCTTGCTAAAAAGCCATACCGCAAAGCTTTAGAGAATTACAAAATAAATTGTAACTGAAAACGATTATTGCTGCAGTAGCCGTCTCGATTATTAAGAATCAGTACCAATAACAATAATACTTGACTGTTCACAAACGTAATATACACCGCCTAAGATTTGAAACATTGAGATTGTCCATTACATAACAAAATGATCTGTTTTGAAACGTTTACAAGCTTTACTGATTGTTTACATACTGTCTCGCTTCGCTTTGTTACTATTCGTTCAATGTTTTTCAGGTGTCGCATGTTATTTACACATAACATTATTAAACGCCAGCTGGTTTTCAGCTACTACTGTTTGAACAGCGCCTTGCTCACAATTTATATATTTGACGAAAAAATAAACGGTTTGCTAAGTTACTAATAGTTGTTGAATTCCAGAGTTGTTTGCTTTATTAATTGTTTCGTAGATACATTTGTTATGTTTATCTATTTGGTAATATTTATGTTATAGTACTTTAGTTAGTTGTTTATTAGGGTCGAATCTCGATAGACTAAGTAGTTTAACTCATTCCAATCCACAAGTTGATTAGAATGAGTTCGCGAAAACAGTGCCAGTAATGCCAATCGATCGTGCTAAATTAATTGGCGCGCTATTGTTCAAATATACGCTGCAATGTGCGTGCATTTCTAATCTTGTAACGAGTTCACTATTTATATTATTTTCGTCATGGTTATTGTTTGTAAACTGACAGTTATTAACAACATCACGTTTGTGTTGGTCGTGAACAACCATATAATGTATGTAGCACAATAAAACTTAGCGACACATGTATGTAATGTAAGGCTCGATCGCTGCGCCACACACTCCTCACTCAGCGTAATACACATTCGGTAAACAAACAACATCATAAAGCATAATATACTTCCCGCAATAAAACGGTTACGAGCACCCAACAAAAATATTTCCGAAATTTTTATGTGATTGTAATCTTTGACATGAAAAATTTACTGCACTCCTTATTTTACATGTGTATCGAATGATTTACCATTCCAGGGGGTCTACTCTTATTCAACGAAAAACGAAGTTTCGATCGAAATTTCGCGTGTTTCCTACCACGGTTTCAATTCGTTCCGAAATTTCGTTCGAACGAAGATTGTTTGACATTTAGAACCTACTCTAATCCTTATAAACTCCGAACGAACTTTTGAATTTGACAGATGATTGTTCGGAATTTTAACCTCAAATTGACGAAACCAAAAGTGTTACCTTTTAATTTTCGTTTGTGTGGATTTTGTAAGAAAAATGTTTGAAATGGCTATAAGAATGCTTTTAATCGAAGCCTGTATGTGAAGAACGTGTAGAGCGTAGAAGAAACCGACGCCGCCTGCGGAATCAACTTAATATAAGTCAAATTCCCGACTTAGAGTTTGTAGGAAATTACAGACTCAGTCGCTAATTATTTGAGGAGTTGTGCCAAGAAATAGTGCCTTTACTACCTCCAAAGGCACTCCACTAACCGATACTTATAGTGTTATTAAACAAAAATTATGTATTTGATATTTACTTACAAAGTTTTTAAATCCAAACCAAACACAGTACACTTAAAACACTCCTGTACAACTTAAAACTTTCTTAAGTAATGTGAATTGCGATGGCAAAAAAGCACTTTGAAACATGATTTATTAACACAACACTTGAGATACTATTAAAAACATTTCAAACAAAAACTCGTAAGTTGACTTGTTAATATTATGATTAGATTTCGTGTAGATTATACAGCCAATTTTGGTCGTCATACATATTGTTGACATGAAATAGTACTCTTCAAATTAGTTGGTTAACAATAACTGTGAAAGGGTTTTTTATAGTGTCTCGATGAATTTCGTTAATAAACAAAAGTGTCTTTATATTTATGTTTTCTGCATAGAATATTACGAATAATATTTATTAAACCACATGCATAATGTAGAATTTAAAGATACAGCCAGAGAATTTGTAGTTTTAACTTTAAGTAAAAACCGCAGAGTAGGGTCGTTAACGAAATTTCGTTTGAATTTCGTTCGTTTGCGAAGTTTCGTTTCGAAGAAAGAGAGTAGACCTCCAGATCGTCAGGAAATAAATGAGACTTCGCATTGCGTTAAATATTTAAGTACTGACGTACTAACAAGAGCTTAAATATGTATGGTGTCTTATCGATTTCGTATACGCACTTCGCTTCGTCTTGTCCTTCCTTCATTTCGAATTTACATGCAACTACATTAATTTTGCTCTTGTCGTTTTGTCAATGGCGTGATTCTGTGTTCGATACGTGTTCAGCCCACTGAGTAATAACGGAAGCGTTATAGTGGGAGCGACCTTCGAGTCGTGAATCAGCCGTGCGATGCGACGCTACTAGACCCGGCTACACCATAAACGGAGACATCGGAGTAACTCGTATTAAAGACTTGCTTGCCGGTGACAACGGCTAGTGAAGAATTAATTAGGCGTGCTCGTTTAATAATTTATTGAATTTGTAACAGTAACGCAGCACTACTTGTCAATTGAAGACAAATTCTCCCCAGAGTAGCCTAAAAGAGCATGTTTTATTATTATAGCTCTCAGTTTTAATTTCTTCAAATCTTGTTCTTCAAAATCAATTGTTATGTCGTCATGACATGTATAAAATTGCCGAAAAGTAGCGACAACGAAGTGCCGAATAGCCAGCTTCCGGTGTGCGTCACGGGGGTTCAACATCTCCATTATCTGGTCGTTGATTGATAGCAGACTTCCGCGCGGTCCATTGATAATAGTTATTTGCCCTATTTGCCCTACGTGCCCGACGCAGCCACGTCGCCAGTGGACGAGACGGTACACCGACTCGCATTATTAGTTCCTTGACACCCTGTATCGGATTGCTTCTATTTCCAGTATTTGTAATCGTAGATGTTTCCTTAAACATCGTTCGCTACATCGGAGTCGTCGACATTTTAATTGTTTAGATAACTGTTACAATTTTAATGCACGCCTCACAGACGGTAATTTCTGAGTTCTAAAGCAATAATTTAAAAGGGAAACGTTTCACTGTGACATGTCGTAATAATGTTCTTCGCTTATTATATCACAATATGCGGGTATATTGAGTCACTCGACCGCACAGGAACTGTATTGTGTTCCCTGCATCACAACCGCGAAGCCTGGACGAACGGTCTTTTGTCGACCCGCCCCATTGTCTTCAACCTATTCATGTACTTTTGTAAAGGCGTCTACTGTATTTTTTACTTTTTAGTATTTCATGACGGTTCAGCTTCGCTTGTTAATTTCCTAGTACAATGCGTTTCGACGTGTTCAATTCCCCGCAATTGAAAGTGGTTGTGTCCCTAATGCTACATTAATAGTGATACTTGCCCACTTGAGAGTGTTTTCGTCTTTATTGAGTCAATTGTCTGTTGCTCAACTGTCGGTCATTACGTAAGCACCTTGTAATGTCTTGTGCGTAGGGTTCGATGCACTGACATCATTTTTGATGATGTTAATGTTACAGCGCTCTTTATTGCAATTATCTCGACTAATGGTCTTGATACATAAATAAATGCTGTTATCTTTGTGCTCTGTGATGTGTTGGCTGGCGTTTCTATCAATAATAATGACAAAATGTAATGAACGGCCGATTTGAATCAAGTAACAGGCAACAGGTCATACGGAGTGTTTATATCTTGTAACTTGTTATTCGCTCGTACGATAACAAAGCGCAATCGCTAAGTGATCGCAGCCGCCGCCGGCCAGCACAATTTATTGCTTCCATAACTTACTCAGTTTACTCTTAAATTATCGTTACTTGATTTATTTCTTCTATAATTTTCCACAAATAGTTACCCTTTGCTACGATGCAATTTCTGCGTTGATTTCATTTTATCGAGTTCATCGTACTTGTCGGTCTTGTTATGCTCTTGCGCTATTTGCTTGGCAAATCATCAACATGTACAAAATTAGCATCCAATCAAATAGTTTGTCATTGCTGCATTTCTGGGTTTGTCATTCAAATGTTCCAAGCAATTATGAGCGCTGCTTTGATGAAATTAACTTCGTTGACTAAGTTTCGTGTGATCAGAGCAAACAACCGTCTGTCAGTGCGTTTTAATTTAGTGAGTCATGCTCGTCTGGTCCGGTAATAGCGTATGTTTGTACCAAGTGTCCCCTCCCATCATCGAGCCGATTGTTTGGCCTGAATTGTTTACAGCCGGGTTAATGACTGTCCCTGACTTCTTACGCGCTTCTTTTTCGTTAAAGTTTCTTTGACATCAATTTGTTGTCACCGGTGTTGTCTTTAAGCGTCCATCTTTCATCAAATTAGTCAGTTAATTACACAAAAAAGAAGTTTACTATTTTGGTAGGAGCTGTTACTCAGTACTTACATTAAACTCTAACATAACTGTTCTGATTATGCAAATTCAAGGACATGTTTGTCTTTCATAGTCTCATAGTAAAAGAAGAAATCAACTATTTCTTTGAAATACATAGAATTGAGTTATTCCAATAAGCAAATTCAATACACGTCTAGAGTAGATATCAATATCAAGGAGACGAGTTTCCGAATCACTGGAGCGTGGTTTCTATGCCACATATGGAACCATACAAAGGTAACGTTCCACGTTCTATTCTGGCTCATGGGTCCTTAACAGGCGGTCACGTGGGACTAATTTCAGGAGGGACTCTTATTGTAGAATCACCCTGCACTTTAAACTTAGTATGAAGATTAATATTTATCAAAAAGATCTTTTTGTATAAGTTCAGTTTTAATCTTGCTTTGTTTTTTTACCTTATACCTACATACAGTATAATAATATGTTGTGTGAATAAACTGACACATTGTCTACACACCCTTATCTGACCTTTTGATGAATCGATACAACTCATCCAGTTCAGTAAGCTTCAAGGCAAAACAAAATTCATATTTTCATAGACATTGTAAAAATACCCTACATTTATAGCCGTCGCTCGGTAGACGTCAATGTGTATCTCCGATCTTATCTCACTGTTTGCTCATTAGACGGTTAATTGTTTGTCTAATTAAATTCCTGATTTCTTAACAATATCTTTAACGTAAACATTTATTCTTTTCAACGCATTAAACATGATCTTCTACGATAAGGAAAAAATGTATGCTATTTTAGTTAGAGTCTAAAGTAACATCCTCGTTCTAAAGTTTAGATAAACATGTAAATGAAATTAATTTTCAAAACGTGTCGCTCAACAGATGCTTCACATCCAGATGCTAAATTGTTCTTATTGTTAAGTTGCAAATTCTAAACGAAAATTCTACTGCTCCTTATTATAACTTGCAATTTCCCCTACATCAACAACATTTGGCAACATAAACTTTAATTATGGTAATATTACTCCCATGTAAATTTGTCCACTTACCCGAACGCACACTTGTGCTAGATAAGCCTTGTCGGTCGTTTATAGTCGCACGGAAGCGTTTGTGTGAAGTTTAACCTTTTCGTCTGCGACATTGGCCCCCCTCCACCCTTCCTGGGAAATAGGTCGGCTACATTACGTAATGGATTTTAGTATTGCCACGAGCTACTTGAGGGATGCTTCAGGGGTGTATACTTAGGCCAGTTTTATTTATGTGACGTATGGAAATGTGCTTAGATATGGAAAGTGTACTGTTCCGTGACATACATTCTGCTTCGTTTTGCAACGTTTTGGCACTGTGATATGGTTGGATTACTTAAATGTATATTTTGAGCAGAAAATACTTATTTCCACGAACATTTGCTCAACAATTCTTGAAGCATTTTCTCTCCCCTACTCCTAATCCAAATTCCAAGTGACCACAAACAAAATGTTGTACAGTCAGCTTATCACCGTTATCCTAACACGAGGAACTCCCAATTGACTTTTTATCGTCCGAAATTTACTTTGTCGTATTATTGTTGTTTGTTGACGCTTATTTTCTGAATAGCCCCCAATCTTATCGAGTAGAGCGGCCTGTGGAAGGGTTCTTTAGGGCATCTTCCCAATTGCGTGGGGAGTTCGCTTTAAAAAGGGGAAATAGAACGGTCAAAATGTTACGGGTAAATCATGGAGCTTATCTATTTTTAACTCTCAAGGTCTTACGATTCTTATTTATCTTTACCCTATAAAGTTATATCGATAAAGTTCATGGAGAAAGATAAATATCTATCTTTATCTTACTGCTTGAACGTTATTGTGATTTTTACTCACATTATAATTTAGATACAGTTAAAGAGACTTCATTTTAAATGAATCACTTTCCCGTAACTGATGTCTCAGGTCAGTCAAAGGCATTCGACTGTTTAATGCGTAGTAAAGAAAAACTATTAAGAGCCATTAAACTTTCCATTTTTATAGCAATACCAAAGAACATAGCAATCACTGAGAGAGATCAGGCACCGACAATGTAGCTTCTTTTATTTTAGTGAAAAGTTTTATACATGGCCTAAAACAATAGGTGAGATCGTTGATAAATGATACTAAACATATAATAACGAGCCGTGTTTGCCTTCTAACGTCACAACAAGGTTCTAATTAATGTAGTTACAAAAACGACAATGCGGACACATTTAGCACGTCAGAGTTATGGGACAATATTTGTAATGGCGGTAAGTGAGTCGTCACACTCTAGATAAAACAAACAGGTCTAGTCTAGATGCTGGCGCGACCTACATCGGCGGTGACTGGAAAAGCGCGCGAAATGTCGTTCCTCGGCTTTTCGTACTACCCAATTGTTATGCCGCAAGTTAAACGTCTGAACTAATTTTGTTAATATTTTCCGACGCTTTGACCCGTAAAATGCTGGAGGCTTCTGTTAGAATAGAATTTGAATAGTCTGTCCCGTGGCTTTACTCTCCTACTAGGCCGAGGTAAATATAATGTATGTTCTTTAGCACGTAATACGGCCTAGCTATGTTGTCTTTGCCTTGACATCGTAGTTTGACAGTTGTGTGACGAAGTGATTAATGAGGAAGGTCTAGGTACTTACCTCTGTAATTTATTAAGGTTTTGTGCAAATTGGGTGAGATGACGTTTGTAAAAGTCAATGAGCTGGATGAATTATGACGATCTTTAAGTCAGTGGAAAAATGGCCGTCTGGGAGTTTTACTGACGTGGACCGCATGGAACAACAGTTGCACGAAAACTGTATATTATAGAGTTATTCCTCTTAAAATATATTTTATACCTTAGCCACATCTTATGTCCAGCTCCTACCATGCGGGCGAAGCCGAAGCCACGAGCAAGAGCTAGCTTGATTTATGTGCTTATAGATTGTTACCCCTTGGACTTCACATACTTGCTTGGTATTTCCACTTTAAAAGAAATAATGTTAGCATTGTTTATTTTCCGTGTAGTTAGTAAAATTTTCTAACGAGGGATCATAAAATGAGTAATGTTCGGTATTTCTTCCTGTTTACACATTACACTACAATGACCTTTATTTGTTATGACTACCACTTTGTGGTCATAACAGGTACACGTGTATTACAGAATGCAAAAGTTTGTGAGAATGTATGTACGGATGTTTGTTTCTATTTTAGCTTTGAACTACTACACGGATTGTGATGAAACTTTACAGTAATATAGCGTTTTTATTCATAAAACAAAGCGTTTAATTAAAAGGATATTAAACCTTCAAACACACGTAATTCGAGACACAATAGAAATACAAAAGCAGCACGACAGTCGGCTGTCGCTTGGTTGTTGAAAGGATTAGGTATTAAAAAAAACGTCAATTACATAAGAGTTTTTTTTTCGACATCTGAAAGTTTGTTCCATGCATGCGGTGCTTCTGCAGCAGCTAGTCATAAACTCAACTGGTCTTACTTCAACTACTAAAATAAAATAACTAACATACCTAATTATCTTCTATGACTTCAAAAGCTTCAAAATCAAAGTTCAAAACTACAATCAGAACTGCCATTGAAACAAAGGCATTCAACAAAGTGAGTTATAACGTAGATCACCGATCGATCCTATCGGAAATTCGCGATAAGCCGTCGCCGTTGAAAGCGACACTGACCGCAGGGGTCGCGCGAACCCTCGTCAACTTTGACGTCTATCGTACGACTTCGTGTAATCCTGCCTACAGCAAACGGCATGAATTTTATTGTGTAACTACTTTCTTTTTCGCCCGCGGCTTCGCTCGCGTTAATGGAGAATTTATCAACCCTTCCGGACAGTGTGTACTTTTCTGTACCCCTGACGACATGGATGCAAAATTTTGAGATGATCGGATAAGGAGTGTCCGTTCAGAAAACGAATACGTGCTCATAGTCACATTCACGTTGTTTAGCGTAGTATTTTATTTGTTTTGCATAGAGTTACGTATTTTCCAGTAATTCACTTATCTATGCAAAACCTTGAATGAAACGCAGGAATGTATATTACGAGTATTACTTCGTCAGTATCATTATTATGCTCTTAAATCCTATTGTCTTTTAATCTAATCTATGTGTCATCAACATGTGTCAGTCCGCTTATCTAATAGGCAATCGACTATTACATTCGTTTACGTAATTTCAAGGTATAATTGTTTCCTTGATCAGTGGCAGATACAAAAAGTAAAGGAACGACATTTCCCAATAATTTTATTTTATTATTTATTTGTATCTCATCCCGATGACAGGACAAATATTGGAAGGTATTTCTAACCTGACACCTGATTTATATTACTAGACACACAAATTCAAGTCTAGATTATATCTCCTTTCTAAGATGATCCATACGTTTCGATAGAAGCCATATATTTTCTTGCAGATGAAATTAAGCCTAATATCAACAAACCACGAACCGAAAATAACAGTAAGTGACATGTGATTACTTTTGTGCATGCAAATATCCATGCTTTAACGAGTTGGAAATCGAGTTTCAATTTTTGACACGATGACGTGTGTGTGTCTAACCCTACTCAAATTTGACAACCCACTGGCTAAGACACGAATGAATATTGATATTGTAACCCTCGAAAACTCTTTGTATGAAGTTTGATCATTTTTTCTTAATTAAAAGTGTTGAAACTGGCTGTAACGTCGACGTAGTGATTCATTAATTACCGTTAACGCTGTTCGTTAGTTCTTCGACGAAAACTTGCTAATGACTAAAAAACTGCCAGCAAAGTATTTCCTATTTTCGTTCTCTTTTAATTTAGAAGTTAGTTTTAGAATGCTATGAGTGATTCTGATAACTTATTCAACCTGTGATGTAATATTTGGTCTGATTGTGAAAGAATTTTTTGATATTGGATTTAAAATGTTAATATTTTTCCTTGGAAATGCAATCTGGAAACGAACGAATAGATCTTTGAGAATAATATACGGGGCAAAATGCTGCAGGAACTCATTTTAATATTAAACCAAGTAAAAATGTAATCTCTTGCGGCAACCCGTCTGGCAGTATGCTGAAGAGGATTTTTTTGTTTCGAACTTATTTTTTCTTACGCCCATTGTCGGAGTGTTATTTTTCTTGAAACTGTCCAACAAACTTACAAAGTTTGCTCTTTCAACTAACATTACTGTTTTAAATAATGGCTGGTTGGAGATTCAAAAATAAACTTGGTTTCATTGTTTAAATCTCCATACGCATTGTTACCTTTAAGGGATTTTAATATCATATTTACTTTGGTATGTTATGTCTAAGTTCCTTTTCTGTATAGACCACATTAATAAAATGTTAGTTTAGTTAGTACTCCTCTATCTTGCATCCGAAGTTAAATAATTAAAAGGCTTTGACAGGAATACTACTTAGCTAAAGCATAATTTATGTTTAGTTTATTCATCTCGATTTAGATGTAGGTGAACATATTTGAATACAAAACGTTTGTATCAGATAATGTTATCTTGTTTCGTAACCCTTTTCTTTATTCTTAATACAAACAGTATGAAATTGGGGTATCCATCCCAAATCGTTGTCCAGGGAATGTTATCATTCCAATGCGTGAACCTTTAAAACATTGCCTTTTCATGCACGACCTGAAGCCATTACCATATAATAGGTACTTACATGCTTTCAGGTAATAATGCTGAAACCACAAGGTCGTAGCTTGTTGGTCACGCTATTCATTTCCGTAATAGGACACCATCTTTGATATTAAAAGCTATACTACCATATTATGGACGTCCCTCTTCTACTTCAACAGATTGTCATAACCGACTGACTATATTTACACAAGAATTTGCAAGTTTTGTCCTTTTATGAAATAGCTCCGGGATAGAATCACAAATTGTTGCTGTTACTACACCGGGGAGTACTAGTTTAGGTACCGTGAAGCAAATATTTTCTTAGCATGTAGATTTAATACAAACTTGTAGGTGGAGTTAGCGTTTATTTAGTGTTCTCTCACACACTGTTACGTGCGATAGCTGCGCCTTTGTTTCATACGACAATAAAACACCCAAGTTATGTGTTATGACCTCAAGTCGAATAGTTTCCGAGTTACGCTCGTGATCGCAGTGTTATGTTTTATGAGTCACGTCGCCTTAACCGGACTTTTAACGTTACTTAAACTTGACTTTAATTTTAACTTGAGACAAAGACGTGATTTACAAAAGAAAGCGCCGCAATATTCTGCGTGTGTACTGAAATTTCTCGTTTTCGGCGCAGCAGTAATGCGGCGGCGGAATAGCCATTTTATCCGAGAGCTCGCGCCGAGTTGAGAGCAAATCTACGCTTTATTACATTCATGACTGCCACTCGATGCAAGATAGCTGTCTTGATGAGAACGATAATTCTGTAGCGAGGAAGCGGCACAGCTAAAGCGAGTTTCCCTAGTTCTAATTCGGTGTCGCAGATTCGCAATTACTTCACATTCATTTAGTTGGCTCAGATTCCCCTTCCGAAAATGCAATCTTATTTGACAAATCACAGACGATCCCTTATCTGGCGCGAGGAAATAGTGATTGATCGTCGTGAGTGATAAAGAGTTTCGCTGCCGGAACCGGGGAAGGTGAAACACGGAAACAAAGCTCACCTCTCTAATTGCATCAAGACGAACGACGGAACCGCGGCGTCGGCACGGACGGGCGCACTACGCATTGTTCTCACCAACACCACATATAAGAGGGAGCTTATCTTTACCGCACGTGCTGCTAGCCGACTCACTTCTAATCCCACGATAATCCAACCCGGAAAAAACCAATAACCATTGTTTTCTTAGCATATTTACTCTACATTCATGGGATGTTTGCACGAATAATCTGTGTGAACACTTGGCTGTTACCATTTTCAATAACGTAATCTGACTCTCGTGAGTTATTCCACACGGAACTTTCCGCTCGTGCTGATCTCCCCGAGTCTCAACTGAGCCAATGCACGGTACGTGGCTCTAAAGAGAATAAATTGTGTGTGTAAAATGGTTTCACGTGAGTTGCGCAAGAGGAATGCACAACCGCGTCTCAATTAAACCCACCCGCCCCAGGGCACCGGTTGTCGCTTTACTTTGTGTCTACGTAAAATAGTGCTATAGAAATTGTGTCTCTCTCTCGGCAAACAGCTGCATGTGAATTGTGAGCGTTTGAGACAAAAGTTAAGCCTCGTTGTTCCAGGATTGTGTTCGCAATCTCGACGCAAATTTCACATGAAAGTTATATTCATGTTCCTCATGTTCTTCGCTTTATGCACGTATGAGTTATAACCGCACAAGAATTCACTAATTTGCATTCAAAATTAATAAGGGCAGCGCTTAAAACAATGTGTAAAAATGATGGATAATAATTTGGTCAAGAAAGTATGCCTGTTGCCTTGAGACGCCAGATGGCTACGTCTTGTTTTGGAGATGCACGGAACTGTGGGGAATGCATAATTAATTTGCAAGAGGCGCATACTTAATTTACTAATTTGCAATCGATGCTGTGGCAAATTGTCCGTGTAATTCGACATGAATATTTGAATAAGTGCTGAAGTGTACGTACCCCTGTAATAATGGGGCTCCACATGTAATTGCGTCCCTGCATATTGATTAGGGAATAAATGAGATATTTCTGGAGAATGCGGCACATATTAGTTTGGATATAAATTTTCTAAATGGTGGGATTGTTTACAAAACGTTTATTACTGTCAAATTATGCAAATTTTTCGCGTTTCAACAAAGGTAAAGTTTCCCCTTTAACGTATAAAATGCTTCCCAGACAATTTAATGGTCCAACTATGTGCTATAAAATAATAAGACAGCCATACCAAGTTGCCGCTCAAGTTCCGGTGCAGCTAATTAAAGTTTAGTGGCCTTTGGCGCCAGTTGTCACTTCATATCCTGTCTTTAGAACAGTATGCCTCCAGGGAAAGTTAGAGGCTTGTTATATGCAAATTAGTTGCCAACTTATTTCAACATTAGTTATTGTACCCACTGGGTCACAGTGGCCGATATTTGTGTTACAGAGCGCCCAAAATAAATATTGGGCCTCATTTAATTAATGTGTGATCATTTTTCCACGCTAATGAGCTAAAATTCCATTATCAATAATCAAGACTGAATCTGAATTTAAACATTCATGATGTAAATGCATTATGTCGCGGTCACGCCTCGCTGCCCAATATTCATTGATGCTATTCAATAAATTAACCTGTCAAAACGGTGCCTGCTCAAACTGCGATAATTGAGTTCAATCAGTGGGAATTGTGGAACATCATATAATGTGCAATTTATTTACTTCGACTGGTGAACTGCCGCACCACGAATGAGGGAATTATTGTGCCAAAAATTTCTTGCACATTACACTTTTCCGAATTATTTGTTGTTGCTTCCATTTTTATGAAATCGCCGACCGGGTCCAAACTCTTTCCCAAAGGCATTTTTTTGCACTTGTACATTTTATCCCGCATTTTTAGGTCAAGTTGGCCCTTTCTAGTTTTATTCTCCATCTCTAGTTCCCATTTCCACTAATGAGTCACTAGATGCAAACAAATTACTGTCCGTTTCCCTCGTTACCGTTTCCGGGGCTATTTGAGGGAATCTAGTTTGTAAAAGTTTGTCTGTAAATTCAGATGCTTGGGGTCGAGCCATCATTATAGCTTAGCGTTTAATAGCCGACGTCGCCGCGTCGCCGCATTGAAATATTTGTAGTTAGCTTCATTGTTAGGTTCACAATGCTATTAAATTCATCTGCCGAGTGGCCGAAATGGGCTTCGCCGAAGTTTCTCTCAATAGAAACCAGAGCGTCGTTTGTCAACCCGTAATGATCCTGGCTTTGAACCGCGTCGTCAAGTAATACCATTTTACACCCTGTAAGTGTACGTGTAGGTACATAATTAATTTACGGTTTTACATACGCGTCGGAAGCGTCGGTGAGCTCCAAATTCTGAACGAGCTTCGGTAGGCAATGGGATAAAATAAATTGCAGTGGGACTTTAAAATTTTTTCCGTTAAAGCCTTTTGAAAGTTCGTGTAAAAAGGAATACAAAGCGTAGTTTCAGTTTTTTTTTATTGATTTTGAGCATATTCAATATTATTAATAACGTTTTCTTTTTGTTACAGCAACTAAAGACGAGCCTGACGGGGACGGCAGCGAGTGCCGCGGGCGTCAGCAGAACGGCGGCGGTCGCGGAAAGTTGCCTTACAACGGGTACTCTGAAGAGTGCCTCGACCGGCTCGAGCCCAACGGGAACATACCACACGATAAGGAGCCCCATTACGGTCAGTATCAATTGACACAGCTTATTACTTATATCTGTGACGACATCTCCAACTGCATCGCAGTTCGTCGACTGAGTGTAGAAGCTTAACGATGTGTTGTCGTCGCAAATGGACTTCAAATTCTATTGTTGCATTTATTGCGATGATTCCCTACTAATTGTACAGTTTATAGATTGAACCCATTGTTCAGTTACGTCAGCAAAAATATTTCATTTACTAGTTGTTTTTCTGATCCTCCCTAATTGTTAGAACTTGTACTTACAATGTTCTCATGAATTTTGATGACAATTTGCGTGATTAAATCATCACATTCATGACTTAAGCAGAGAACCTTATAATTTGCATAACTAGATTCTTAAAGTTAAAGGAAGTTCAGACTTTGCCATGTTTAGTAATAAAATTATTGCAACTTACTTAGCGAACACTCCAAAGTTGAGATTAAAACCAATTCTCGGCTTTAAAATTAAACTGACTCAAAATCTCTAGAGAGTTAGCTGGTTCATAGAATTTGCCAGAAGTGGTTTCCTTGTTCTACATTGAAAATAATTATTGCACAGTTACACTACAGTGTACTGAAATGGCCCACATTTTAACAAGTGTTTGTTACAATGAGTCAGCGAGTGTAACGTACGTTAAAATAAATTCAATGATCACTGAGTTGTTATAATAAAAGTAGTCTTAGACACTTATTCGCTTTGGTATATCGAGAATCCCTTATAACATGAATGTCCTGAATGAACTTCCAGTGACCAACGCTTTACCACAGATTTTTAAATTAACGGACAGTCCATTTTATCCCTACGCCATGTTGCATTAATGGAGTTTTATGTAAGAGTATGTAAGTATTCGAATTTCGAATTGAATGTCAACGTACGCCATGTAGGTACACTTTTAAGTGACTAGCTACTCTATTGCAAACTGTATAAGGGCACACATTGCGTTAATCGTCGTCCTAGATACAACACGAATATACTGCGGTTCGTGTTGATTTGCGTGTAATTACGCGTGATTATATTTAAATTACTGGCTGAACAACGGGCCTTTAGTCTTGATAAAGGTTTGAAGGTCGAAGGTAAAATATACATTATCTATTCATGTAGAAAAATTATACAGGGCGATTAAAAATATATCGCCTTTTTTAAGCCTGCTGCAAAAAAACCGCATGATAAATATCAGAAGATAGAAGAAAAAATGTTTAATAAAATATTAAAATATGATACGGACAGAAAACAAGCCGGTAAAACCTTATTATCAGTGAACAAAAACCTATTAAAATTAATAACAAACATCCTTCATTTTGTCGCGTTACAAAAGAAAACACAGCGACGATGAAAATTCAAAATATTGACCGTGTCGTAAATTTTCATTATAATTTTTACTGAATCAGCAGTTTTCATCGTATACCTTTTTATTGTTTTCTTTATTAGGACAGTTTAGATGATATACATTGAATATTTTGTTCCTTTTGAGACAAACTCATTTTACGCTCTTGTACAAAATATTATGTGTTCTTCGCGATAAATTCATAAAAGATTTTTCCTTTCCTCGTATTAAAGTTTTTCTTATCTTGGCTTCTCTTTATATTCCATGTTTACGTAATCTCGTTAGGATATAATTCTCCCGGTTTGTGTAGATAAAATCCGGTTTATCTTATAACTAACTGATAAAGATAAGTATGTCGAGAGGAGGGCAACGGTCCGTAGGGGACATTTACACGTACTTGTTAATTATCTTAATGAGAGAAACATTCGTTACTTTTACTTCCTGGCTTGTTAATATTGGTATATATTATGTTAACTACTATTTAGCTTTTATATTAGTTCAATGTTCAGCTTGTTGATGCCGTAATGCAATGTCATTTTTATGATTATGTAATATTAACCTTTCGACGACTAAGCGACAGCCCGCTGTCGGGCTGCTATTGCCTTTCTATTGTGTCTCGAATCACGTGTGTTCGAAGGTTTAATTTGCCTTTAACGGGGGTTTTCGGCTTAGTTTTTACAACGTACTCCTTAATATGTCTTAAAAATTTCGTTTAAAAAATAAACTTACGGATATAACGGATATACCGTGGAATAAAATGGGCGTATTACAGTTTTTTTTAAGAAAGCTCTCGTCTTCTTTATTCGCTTAGTTCTTGTAGGTAAATACTTAATTTTACATGAGCCGTGGTGAGTTGGTGACTGTTGATCAAGCCAGCACACTTTCTTTCAAAAGCAAATCACTCTTTTCATGACTGAAATTTAGAACCCCCAATTTTTGCCAACTAATAAAGTTTGGGGAAATGACACTCACTCAGCTATATTTAAAAAATTGGTTCATTCAACGCAAAATTCATGAAATTGCGACTAGACTTTCGACACGAGAATTAGCCCAGATAATTTAAAATTCAAGAGAAAAAGTGTTACGATACTCGACCTCTCTGAATCAGAAACTGTATCAAAACCAAATTAACGGTAGGTATTTGAAATATTCGCACCAGAATCAATGAAAAAGTTTTAATATTGTTATACAGCGTGTTTAATTTGGGTGTTCGATTATGAGTTAACTGTTCTCGAAGAGACTTTCAACAAGAGAATTAGCCCAGATAATTTAAAATTCAAGAGAAAAAGTGTTACGATACTCGACCTCTCTGAATCAGAAACTGTATCAAAACCAAATTAACGGTGGGTGTTTGAAATATTCGCACCAGAATCAATGAAAATGTTTTAATGTTGTTATACAGCGTGTTTAATTTGGGTGTTCGATTATGAGTTAACTGTTCTCGAAGTATCGGTGTTGGCGTAATTTTGAAACTTCGCCCTTTTATTGTTTACCAATAACATTTTCAGAATGCTCTAATAAAGCTTTATTTTTATTGTGTTGTGTATTCTATGAAAATAATATTTTTGATAAACTATTTTTCTTACAGTAAAATAATCCTACATCTTAAATGACTTAAACATATTTTAAACTGAAAATTAATGTCAATTTTGTTTTTTTACTACCTTTAATGCCACTTGACACATAATCCATAACTTTTATACAAAAAATGAACCACAGAACTCCTATATTTCAAAAAATAAATAAAGATTGATGTAAATCGATTACTCTAAAAAGTGCATTACCTCATTCTGTCACCGTCGCGCTTATAAGTAAGATTTGTTTGCGAAAGTCACTCAGTTTCAACACGAAAACACATAACTTACCGGATTTATTTATCAATCGGTTAAGTATGTACAAACGAGTTTGTTGAAATAAATAGCGTTGAAATGAAGCATGGCGTATGGTGCTAAAGACGAGATATGACATATGTAAATAAACTTACTGGGCTCACAGACCTGCATTCCATACGTTGTGAATTAATCAGAGGGGAAACAATCAACATGGCGCTCAAGCCATAAAATTGCGCCTTTACGTAAATTCACTCGATATGAAAATGGATGCACAATAAAAAACAGTAAAACTTATATTTTCTGTTTTATTACGGTACTTGATCTTGATTTGAGCTTAATTGAACTTAATGCGTATGCTTCAGCTGGTGTATTTATTATTGATAAGCGCGGAAATAGCAAAGGAATATATAAATTAAATAGTAAGGGTAATAAATAATTACTGTTGTGGATGAAAAAGTTCAGTAGCAGATTGGGCATTGTTGTCCTTTCCACTTTGTATAGAGAGCATAGTATGTATTCGTGTGCATAATTAGTGTAAAACCACAAAGATCAAAGTGTTAACACATGCAGACACGAATAACCTGTTACCGAAACACCGTTATCAATGTTACATAATACATGCGCCATGTTTTATACAACAAAACATGTATTTATATACAGAACTTTATTTATAAACAGCTACACAGATGTAATTCAAACATGTACCAATACTGCTAAAACGGTAAACTAATCCGAGATTAAATCTTCTAAAGGCCACTTCTATTCACCGTGTTTCAAGTAGATTTCGTAATCCTGTAATCCAGCATAAAATCATAGACTAGAAGATTAATTTAATCATTCCGTAATGGATTTATGTTGTAACGCAAAGATTTGACAATTACGACAAATATTTTATGCTAGTCGACTCAACTAAGTAAATTTATTCAACTCAACAGTATCTGCTTTTCGGCGCAGTTTCAACCTCCCTCAACTTCTTAACAATGTTCACACCGTAATGCACAGGAAAACTTCACTTTTTAAAGTAAATCTTACATTGTTATATCTACACTAATATTATAAAGAGGAAAACTTTGTATGTATGTTTGTTCGTTTGATTGTAATGAATAGGCTCCAAAACTACAGGAACGATTTTATCTATCAAAAAAGTAGAGAGAATACAACGCCAGGCTAAAGTTTCCATTATGACCCGTCGAGTTGGAAGTTCATATTTTATTTGTAGATAGTACTCACTAACTGAAGGCTTTTTCACGTAGTTTTGAGTTTAGGAGACTCACGGTTTACGAGAATTTTTTTTTTGAAGTTTTCATATTTCCATACAAAATGAAAAATAATACGCCATTTTTAGGTTAGATAAATTGTCAAAGTAAATGTCAAATTTGACGTTTTACGTTTCGTTCACGGCGGAGGGGTGTTTCGTTCAATTTTATCATGTCTTTAATACAATTATATTTTGAAAACTAATAAGGATCGTCAATCCGAGAGCGATCGATCAAAATTTTAGGGCGCCCCGACTCGGACAGGTTAGGTTAGAAGGAGAAAAAATAACCACGAAGGAGGTGGCGGGGTCTGTTCGCTCGCTTCGCTCGCTCACTCCGACCCCGCCACCTCCTTCGTGGTTATTTTTTTTTAAACCACCCAGAAGTAGGAGCCCCGCGAAGCGGGGCTCCGTCGAGTTATCTTTTTTAGACATAAGAGTGAAAAATAATTAATTTTACACGAAAAAATCCTAACTTAACCTCAAAATTGACGTAAATAACCTCAAAATTTGATCATCGATATCTCCGTAACCATGGGGCTCCTAAAGTTGGGAGTGGTATGGGGGGGCCTCCTCGCTCCAAGCATGTTAGTCCGGACTATTAAAGTTTTAATCGTTTTGCTTGGCTATCACATAAAACTTCAGCACCGTATGAGGGAATTTAGCGAATAGAGTTTTCTGCAGTTCTCTTCTTTACTTTTAAACGTACCTACATCGGTAATGTGATATTAGTCGAACTTCGATATTGAATGGCGTCTCAATTTAACTTCATCGAAACTGGAGAGGTTCGTTAAAACTTTTACGGGTTAATTTTTGCTTTTTGCACGTGTATCGGTAACAAAACACTAGAGAATAATCCTAACTCTCTATTTGTGAAATTGTTTACTCCTGATTGAGTTTCGCGAGACCCTGAGCTCGGCTAGACCCGACCCCGGCCGCTTCGCCCACTAGTTTATGTAAACAATTTATGGTTTTTCCGCCAGTAAGGGGTTCTTATACAACATCATGAATGAGTAAACAACCACAGGGTGTGCTTGAACAAGTGTTTTACGTCACCCACTGTCTTGTGATGCTTCACTTTTTTGTGTTTGTTTGCGCTGATTCATTTTTCTAGTCTTATTCATGTTATATATTATGTTTTGGAGGATTTTTCTGACGTTTCTTTGATGAAAGTTTGTAGCTCATTTATGTGCAGTAGTGAACACCTTTCGGCTGAAACAATGACGTTGGAAAACCCACTGTATTAATCCTACTATCCTACTCCTACTACTTAATATTATAAATGCGAAAGTTTGTGAGGATGGATGTATGTGTGTATGTTTGTTACTCTTTCACGAAAAAACTACTGGACCGATTTGGATGAAACTTTACAGTAATTTAGGTTATATATCAGAGTAACACATAGGCTACAATTTATAATGATTTTATGTAATTTTGATCATAATTAAACGATAAGTGTCAATTAAGTCTGAAAAAAATCTTCCATCTGAGAGCTATCTTGGCGTGCGCTGCCTAAACCAATGGAGTTACATAAAAATGATGTACCACAGAATTGTTTGTCTTAAATAGATCTAAATAAAAGTCCGCGATAGCATATATCTACCTCTTATGTGCAAGCCAGTACGACCAAAATTGTGAACCATAAATTTAATTAAATTTGGTACTATTTTACAATGCACATATAAGTATATAATTATCAAACTCTTATCAAAATAAATACATTTCTCGCATTAAGTATATAATGAAGATAAACTTTGTCTTTTACTCTAAGTAATTTGGCACAATAATTTAAAAGTTATCACGATATGATTGACTTGAACGGAGCGCTTAATGGCAAGCAACAGAACATCCACGATGAAAGTTGGCTATGTGAAAGAACTATACTAGCACCAAGAAATGAAAAAGTTGCGAAAATCAATAAAATTATCTTGGGCCAAGTACCTAACCAGCGATGCAACAACCCAACTTCATCTATCGACGCAGTCATGTTTCTGAAGACTGTACCAGCTACCCTGGGGAGTTTTTAACTTTTTGGAGCTATCCGGGGTGCCATCACATAAGCTCAAATTAACCTTTCAACGACCGACCGACAGCCGGCTGTCGGGCTGCTATTGTCTTTCTATTGTGTCTCAAATCACGTGGTGTTCGAAGGATTAAAAGTCGGTATACCCGTTTTGTAAATGCGCAACTTGGACGCATCGAAACTATGTAATGGCACTAGATTGCGAGTCATTGAACTAGGCACCAATTGTAACTGGAACAGCTAAGGGTGAAAATGTTCTTATTCCACGCATTCCAATAATACCCAATAACTTACTCTTTAATTTCAAATGTTTACAGATCCCACTTAAAGTTGCATTTTCTATAACTATTAATAAATCGCAAAGGAAAACTTTGAAGATAGCGGGGATACATTTTCTGTTCTGTTTTGCCCATGCTCACATGTATCTAAGTCCCAAAATCTACATATTTACGCTGAATAAAAAAAAAAACAAATAACATAGTATACGGGAGTATATTGCAGTAAAAACAGATAATTTAACACAGATGTTCACCTATTCCAATTACATACATATTACTTCTTTACTTATTACAAAATCTATTAACAAAACCGCATCGAAATCCCTTTCGTAGTTTTAAAAATTTAAGCTTACATAGGGACAAACAAAGCTACTTTGTATTATACTATGTAGTGATTAAATGCAAGTAACATTGGTCCAACCTGTTTATTAGTCAGTGTTTAGTAATCAGTTTGTGCTGGATAGGATAACCTCAAGCCCGGGGAAGGACATAGGGCTACTCTTTATGAACACACCATACAGGTAAAGATTGATGAAGAAACCACTGGTCTTAGAATTTTGAAATTTGCAGAGTTCTATTATAGCTTAAAATAATGAGCACTTAGAAAGGAATTCAGATAATTCCACCCTCAAGAGATTCCCACTAAATATTAGGTATAGGATTTCAAAGATTGTCATTATCATCTCCCTAGCCTTTTCCTAACTGTGTTTGGGGTCGGCTGCCAGCCTAACCGGATTCAGCTGGATACCGGTGTTTTACGTGGAGCGACTGCCTATCTGACCTCCACAACCCAGTAACTGGGCGATACGCTACCTCTTGGTTAGACTGGTCAGAGTTTCTGGCTAACCAGTAACGACTATCAAAGTTCTACGCATGACAACTGAGACCAACGGCTTTACGTGGTTTCCGAGGAACGCCGGAATGTCAGTGATGTCCAAGATAAACTTTAGAAAATACATATGAGTTGAAAAAGTCACATTGGTACTTGCCCGGATTCGAACCCACAACCACACACGAGAGGCGGGCGCCTTATCCACTGTGCCATCACGATTTTCAAACGGATTTCAAAAATTGTATGGAAACTAATTTTGAAGTTAGAAATTTGGAATGTACGATGTGAAGATACATAAAATACAAGTATTTAAAAAAATATCACGCAACTTAATGTGGCAGACCAAATTCTACGCGAGCGAAGCCGCGGGCAAAAGCTAGTAATACATATAAATCTGTCTGTGTAAAACATAAATCAATGAATGTAAGGAATACCCGCCACATTCTAACCGTCACAGCTATTGTGAATGTGAATTCACAATAACTTAATTATGACGCTAGTTAACTATTTCCTCGTTGTCAATTCCCTAGTGTAATATGTATTCTCGGTTCCCCTACTAATTATATTATCCCAATAATTGAAAGGTTCTCCAGACACTAGTTCGCTTTGTGGTACCGATCCAGATAATTCACTTAGTGCTGCCACCTAGACACTAATAGCTGTTATGAATGAAAACTAATTGAATTCCTGAATAGATTTGGCTAAGCAAATAATACAATTAGATCTGATTGTAGTGTACCCAACGGGATACAATGTAATTGTAATTGATCTGTTAGTTGGGTTTAATAATGTCTGAGTAAGATAACGCGTTCGAACATTTTCAATGGTCATGAAACCAAACGCTTTTCTGTAAAAAGTGAAAATAAGGCTTTTACGATTGACACTTAAGTCTTGATAAGAGACTGTACTGGTGGACTGGGTATACTATATGAATTGTTCCTACTCATTACAAACTACTTACTCACAGAAACTTTTTTAAAATCGAGTAATTTAATCCTTCGGACACACGTGATTTGAGACACGATAGAAAGACAATAGCAGCGCGACAGCCGGCTGTCGCTTGGTCGTCGAAAGGTTAAAGTACTTACAGATAGATAAAAAGTCACACGACTGAGCACATAGGTACGTTGGCTAAGTAATATTTATGTCCCCACACGACAATCAAACTAATAAGGACGGAAAATGGCTAAGCCAAAGTAAGTGCTAAGTTACGTTTATTTATCTCAACATAAGTGTTTTTGACCCTGCTCAAATTACAGCGGTAGAAACCAAGTTATAAATATGAAATTAAATATCAGGCACTAATTCAGTCACCCTACATTTTTTGATGGTACCCTTTTTTTTGCTTTTGAATTGTTTCTTGTTGTTATGGTATAAATGTATGTAATTAAATCGAGCACTAATTACAAGTCACCGTACATTTTTTAACGATCCCTTTCTATTAAAAAGCTCACAATAAAGCCTACAACTAGGTGAATGTGCTTGTAGGAGTGTGATCACCTCAACGGTTCAACGATTCGAACCGATGACCTTTTCATTTAAAGGCCACTCCGGTAGCCTTAGGGATACTGTTGCTTAACGTACGTATAGCATGCACTGGTTTATTTTAATTATTCGTTTACACAGATCGTTTTTAATATAAAATTTTAATAAAAGGTGATTTATCTGTCTACATATTACTTTGTGGACCAATAAATCACCTTTTATTCTCTAGTCTAGTTAAAAGTTTGTAATTAAAAAGCAAACACGAAATAAAAACAGTTAAAAGTTTAGCATCGAAGTTATATAGCATATTTGATTGATAAATATTTGTAGCTTAAACATCTGATTAAAACATAGGCCCCTTAACATCACGCTATAAGCCACGGGAGCGGAGCGGACATAGCACCAATGAAAAGACATTTAGACAATTATTATATAGAAGACACTTAAATTGACTTGAATATAATCGCAGTTTATATACAAATAAACCTTCCTTTTGTATCTATCTATTAAAAAAAACTTCTATCTATTAAAAAAAAAAAAAACAAAATCCGTTGCGAAGTTTTAAAGATCTAAGCATACATAGGTACAAAGACAGTGGAAAGCGACTTTGTTATGTAGTATGTAATGAAAAATGTGTTTATTATATTACTAGCTGTCCCCCGCGGTTTCACCATCGTTATATCAGATTTTTGGTTACTACTCCGCTCGAATTTTATTTGAGACCACGTTTTATATCACGTCCCACGGAAACATGATAAAAACAAAAAAAGAATATAAAAAGTATTCTATGTCCGTCCCCTGGTCCTAAGCTACCTCCCCGCCAATTATCAGCCAAATTGGTTCTACCGTTCTTGAGTTATAAAATTTGTAACTAACACTACTTTGTTTTAATAATAATATTATTATATAATAATAGCTGTACCCTGCGGTTTCACTCGCATTTTACGTTACTGCTCCGCTCCCGTGGGTCGTAGCGTGATGATATATAGCCTATAGCATTTCTCAATAAATGGGCTATCTAACACTGAAAGAATTTTTCAAATCGGACCATTAGTTCCAGAGATTACCCCCTACATACAAACTTACAAACCTACAAACCTACAAACTTACAAATTTTACCTCTTTATAATATTAGTATAGATTATGTAAAGTCCCTGAACTCCTGTCCTATGCAAATGCGATAGAAGTGTTTCAAGAGAGCTAGAGAAATGACGTTACATTTTAACATGTTCTACCCTATATCTTTATCTAGAATTCTAGAGACATTGATATCTGATATTGAATAATGCATACGCGATAAAACCCTCCTACAGGATCATAGAATATGAACAGGACGATTATGTTAAGTTAGATACATACGGTCAGTAAATTAGATAGGTATGCAGGGCCGTCATCTACGATTGAGGTTTTCTTGAACACCAATGTATGTATTCAAATGAAATTTAACTTAATTGATGAACTAGTTGTTTTATACTATATTTAATTTTTTATCAGAAAATATCCATGGGTTTTCGAGATAACTTAAGTTGTATCTGACGGTTCTGCATACTTATCTGCTTTGCTGACTGTGTATACAAACAAGAAGAAACTGAACAAATAATTTAAAAAAAAATACTGTTTGCCATGAAACCTTTTCCCCACCCCTAAAGTTACCCCCAATTCCCCTCAAATTCAGTCAAGTCCGTGTTTCGGCCACAGAGAGTCATAACTAAATCGGTTCAGTACAATGCAAATTAGACAGCGATATTGACACTAGTGTAGGGATTCCGTTTTTACTTTGGACGTACGAAACCCAAAAAATGAGATAAGTAGACGAACAAGCTCAAAGACGAACACGTAATCCTCAGGCCTGCAGCATCTCATTACGAATTTATATGATTACGTTTACAAAGGATAATATTAATTAAGAAATTAATGCGATTACCTTTTTATTCGTCTCAAGATAGAGATTTATAACTTGTATATTTGGGTAGGACAGAACGGTTAGGCGATGGACAAATATTTGTGTTTCGATTCTACTTGTTTTTCCTGTGAGTTTATACATAGATGGTAAAGGCATGTATAAACTGACAGGAGGAATTTGTGTGGGAAAATGATATAAAGCAAAAAGCTTACTCATAATTAACATTTAAAGTCGCCTTACAATAAAGCCAGAATAAAATTAAAACGAAAAAACAGTCAAGCGCGAATCGAGCTCTTGTATGTTTAAAATTGCAAACATTTGTAAACAAACAAGTTTCCGTAAAGAAGAATAAAAACAAAAAATCCCGTACAATTTTCCTGTAATGTGAAACCTCATTACGGATCCGGCCATTTGTAACACTTTCCTCGCGATTGCATGGGGAAGCGACGGGAATACTAGATATTCCAGACAAACAGACAATTGTAGCGTGTATCTATACTATTATTATAAAGCTGTTAGTTTGTTAGATTGGATAAAACGCGATAATCTGAGGAATTACTGATCCGATTTGTCGTTTATCAAGGAAAGCTATAGGCTATATACCTAACATTACGTTTTAACCTACAGGAGCGGAGTAGTATTCTAAGATCCGGGTAAAACCGCATGGGACTGCTAGTTATTCATATGTCTACTCATTCAGCAAACAAACTCTAAAAATTGCGAATTTTCGACCTTGTATAAGGTTGCAGCAACAATCGCTGCTAACCATAAATTAACACGTTCTTGTTTACTTGTTTATGAAATAAAGCAACAGAAAAATATTATTTACTAGCTTTTGCATCCGTAATCTTTTACTCCGTCAGCGTAGTATAGTATCAGTTATAGTTATACAGCGGATATTGGTAACGTCACAGATTAAAAATTAATGTCTTGTCTATTGAATTTCCGAAATATTACTCGCGACCTCGTCCACGTGTAAGTTAGCAATCAGGAATGTAGCAATTTCCTACCAATGCAAAATTATCGGATTTGGACTTCCTCCCACAGTTTAAAAGCAAACTTTACGCCTGTATTATAATTAATCTAGAATTCTAAACTAGATATTTATTAACTTTATAACGATGTCACATCCACACATACAAATACAAGTTTAATACAAAGTCTTTATTGCAACAACAAGTGTATTACATACATTCTATCAAATAAATCTATTATCATTACTCCATGTGTACTCCAGTTTTCACGTAACTCTAATAAGGCATCAGACATACAGAGAATATACCTACCAATGTGCGTTGGAACGCACGGGCGAACGTGAAATGTAACCGTTGCGTGTTGCCGCGTTCATTCTGATAATTAATCACATTACATACGCTCAATAATTCAAGCGGAATTTATTATTTTCGATATAATTGTGCCTCTGTGACTGATTGTAATTATATATTGTACTAGGTTAATTATCATTTCATTTTTTTTAATCCTGATATAAATACCACGGTCATTTGGAGCGTATTAAGAATGAGATTTGACATAGGCAATGAATATTGAGGAGTGCAGAGAGTAGAAGTTCAAAACTGAAAGTCATGAATTTAAGTCTAATTATGATCATTGATGGGCTAGTAAAAGGAAATTTGAAATATAAATAAAGGAAAATAAAAATCTTGGACGAGATAAATAAACGTTACTTAGAAGTAATTTGGCTAAGCAATATTACTGCCACTTTCGCACAACAGTCAATCTACGATAGCAAGACAGACACAGAATCGCTAAGAAAAATTACCATAATTATACTTTCATTTAATTGTATTGTTACCTATTGTTAGAAACTCGATGACCCCACAGTCAAACCATTGCAACGGTTTTGTGGGGCTTACCTTATTTTATAATTTACTTTGTGATTTAAAGATAAATAAATAATAATAATATTAATATTTATCGCGTCTTAAAATAACAATAAATCGTAATGTCGTGTCTATTTAAACATTAAGTTAAAGTTACACTGTTAATCAAGTTTCATACAGACACCAACATTAACTCTTTTAACTCTACGGTCCCTTCACAATGACTGACGTGTAAAAACATTTAATCTAGATGAGGTCAGGAAAGTTATTAATAATATTACAAATTGCGGATCAAGTAAAACCGCCCTTGTATGTTGCTCTCACGTAATTCGAAAACTTTTCTAATTGGGTCACATCGCGTCGGGTAACACATTTATTGAATTAGCTTGGTGAAGGAAACTCGCGGTGTATTGTATGGTCCTCGAAGATATCTACCTTGGTAAAAAGGATTTTTTATGGCTTTTGACAGTATTCCGTATCTTTTTGAAAATTCTTTGGAATGTGTAGGCTTGAAGTTTGATGCGTAAAGTGAACTTAAGTTTGCAGAACAGTAGGAATATTAAAATAGCTATATTTGTGACACGTGGGCTATTTTGAAAATATTACCGATATATTTATTGGTAAAAACGAAGTTTCAAAGTCATCATCATTCTTGCTCAGTTATTTCATTATCATTTTCAACTATTATCCACTACAATAAATAGACTAACTAATTTTAAAACCAACCATAATGCAATAATATTTTTGTATTTATAATTGATCATTAAAATTCGTTATTGTTCCATTGTCATTGATTTTTTTATTCTACTTTAATATCTTATTTACTTATATTTTATTAACTCTAGACCTGTGAAAAACTAAACCATCAAGAAAAAAAAATGGCTTTAAAAATATTGGAACAATACAGTCTACCTAGCATTTAACATTGAAGTATAAACCTTTTTATCCGTCCTTAATACCATAATATAACTTTAAAACTCACAATAACTTCACTTCCCCGACTATCCCAGTATAATTCCACTCACAACACGATTGCTAAATAAATTCACACCCAAGCATAACACAGACGCTTTCATAATTAACCTAATTGTTTCACAGTTCGTGCATGACACGTGACATAGAGTAAAACATCCCTGTTCATTTTAATCACGATAATTCAGGGCAAGGAGCGGCCGAATAACAAGGATTTAAGGCCTCGTTAACCATTTTTGGGGTTCCGTACCCAATGCGTAAAACGGGGACCCTATTGCTAAGGACTGCTGTCTGTCTGTCCGTCTGTTGTCACCAGACTGTACATCATGAACCGTGATAGAGAGTTGTAATTTTCACAGATGATGTATTTCTTTCCTTTGCCGCTATAATAACAAAAACAACAAAATAAAGTAAGTAATAAAAGTAAGTCTCCCTAAAACACGCGTTTTTTTTTGCAATTTTTTGTTGATAATGGTACGGAACCTTCCATGCACGAGTTCGATTCGCACTTGACCGCTTTTTTATTCCACGTTATGAAAAATGACGTGCACATTTCGAGTAAATACCCAATATGCATCGAACCATCAAAAGACTCCTCGTAAAACAATATTATACGACATATGGCCCTTAAATGGAATCATAATAGCGGTATTACTGTTTTATAACCCGGAACCTTCGAAGAAAATTACTCCAGAACAGATATACTGGCGTTTTGTATGCCACAGCAACGGTGTTATTGTTCGTGTCATGATAAATCATATTTGATATACTTGTGGATTTGCACTTAAGCTTAATTCAACAAAAAGCCCTTAAATAAACGTGGGTATGCAGTCACTTCATTGCATATTTTGAAAATACTTAATTTATTTAGAGCTACAATTTACTAGCTTTCGCGCCTTCCCCCCATACTGTACCATACTTCCATGCCCTTTTTAACCCCTTTAGGGTTGGAATTGAAGGAACATGAGTGAGTTTTAGTCAGTAAAAGTCTGACACGCCCTCCCGCCGCACCCAGGACGGGAGCAGTCATTTGATGATTTCCCACTCTCCCCCCAAAAAAAGGGTTGGAATTTCCAAAAATCCTTTCTTAGTGGTTACCTTCTCTTTACAAAGAACACACCCTGCAAGTTTCATGCCGGAGCAGTTTGGAGTAGTAGAGCAATATAAATAGATAGTTTTAAACAACACTGTTGTTTTAATTGATAATACATTACTTACATACAATTATACGATTAACATTATTTGTTATTCAATGTTTTTTTATTGGATTTAGATCATACATTGTTTATAGATATTAGATGGAGTCACAACACATGGAAATATGGTTAAAAATAAATAAATGACAAGTTGTCATGCTGTCGTTCAGGCTATCTTATTTATGTCTCAATGTGCAAAGCCTGTGCATATGTCGCAGGTTTTTCACGAAATTACGTTTTTGATCAAAAACCTAGGTTTTTGATGAATAACCGGAAGATGACAAATATCAAACTCAATTTTATCATAAACCTGACGCAGTCCAGATTTTTGATCAAAAACCTGAACTGGTTTAGGTTTATGCTGAGGTTCTGGCCAAAATTGCTTTGTTTTATGACAAAATCAATTTAAATGAAATAAATATAACAATCTATTGTCATTGAAACTCTGATTTCATGTGAAAATGTTTTTTGTTTATAAGTTTATTGTATTTCAAATTCTTGGCTGAACCCTGCAGTTTTATTCATCTTAGGTTGCTGCTTCGCTTCGATAGGTTGTAGCGTGATGTGATTTAACTTATAATATAATTTTTATGAAACTGGCTATTACATACTAAAATGATTGAATGATTTTTTTATTTTATTTTATTTTTATGATTTAATTATTTTATTTTATTTTTATGATTTAATTATTTTACTACGACTTCCAGAGATTAGCTCGTTTAAACAAACAATAATTTTTAACTTAAGTATTTTACTATCAATTCACGTCGCCACTGTTTTGATCTCAGATTTTAGCGGATACTCCCTAAAAATAGATGCTAATTATTGACAAGAAGTGTTCAACAGAAACTTCGAACCCGAATCTGTGAAGCATTAATCAGTGCGATGAGAACAAAAACATCTTACCCCAAAGAAAATATTTGCGAGAACTTTTAATTGGCATCCCGTTTATCTTAATAATTTTTCGTCCCTTCAAATCGAATTGATGATATTTGAATCGAGTTAATAGGAGAGGGCAATAGGGACTTTGCCAATAAAATTATCGTTGGGTTTGCCTGAATCGTTCCGTAGTCCCTTACGGGGGTAGAACCGCATCCCCCCGTGACCCACTTATACATTACCCTGGATACGCGCTATGCCGCACACAAAATTGATGTACCCATCACTGCTACATAATTTGAGGAGACAAGGAGAAGTTACTAGCGTGGCGCAATAACGCTACAACTTTTCGTAATATATGTGATAACTTCGCTCTGAAGGCAACGTTGCTATATTCAAGTCAATCGTTTTAATAGCTCCCGCTGAAGTTTTCAGACACGTTAAACAAATGGACACTATCGTTTATCTCTTCTTTCTATCATAGTGATCGATTGCTTCTATAATCGATTTGTTCTTCGAACGATTCTATGTCTGCGAATGATTAATTCGTTTCGCGTTGACATCCATCGCATCGATGCCGCGTCTTTGTGACGCTAACGGGCTTTCCGAGTGCTTCGATTCCCGATACCGGGATATTGACGGCCGCGAGAAAAATGGCTCCTTTCAAACAACGTTGCATCAACACGCCATTTTTATTTTCTCGTGAATTAATTTCCTTGCTAAGTGCTTGTGGGAATTTTCAGGCGGGATTTTCATTGACGATGCTTTCAATGAAAAATGTTTGTATTTTAGAGTGCTGTTGTTGATTGTATTGAGGCATGTGGCGGGGGAGGGAACAGCTACGTCATACGAAGGTTTGCGTAAGCGAAGCGAACATTTGAATGACGGTGCGTTGTAATGGGTTTGTAAAAAGAATTCTGGTATAGAAGTGTGAACAGGATTCCCTGCATTTAGCACTTCTATATAATATTAATCGGCAATTGTTCTCTTTTGTTGTACAGAATGGAGCGGCGGCGGCGGTAACGGCGAGTATCGTGTAAGAAGACAGCTATCCGTGTCTTCGGACTCGAAACTCCTCGACGAAGGTGCCAGGGAGGAGGCGCGGGTAGTCATGAGGCCGAAGCGGCCGCCCAGGCCCAAATCCGAGGCCTTTTTAGGGCCTCACGACCACTCCAGCCGACGCACCAAGCGGTTTAGTGCCTTTGGGGTTAGTGAATTTTCACATTGTGAGCTCGTAACTCTTTAACTGTGTTTATGTTGTGGTGTGTAACTTATCTGAATAAGAAGTAAAGCATGCAATTTTGTTTGAAATTATCCCGGATAAACCCGGGATGAATTATCCAATTAATCTTTTTTTCTAAAACCTTCGTTTTCTCTTTATATAGCTGGTCAATATACGAGCTATGTAAAGAGAAATCGATGTGGCATGAGGCTCATCTTGGATTAAAGTCAATTTAAAATTCCAACGACTCAAGTTACACATTACTTAAAAACACACTATACTCATAACTTTTTCTGCCAAACGGAATTTATAAAACTATTGTTTCATAATCAAAGTTATCAAAGAAAACAAACAAATTGTGCACCCACTACCATATTTATTATAACGTCCATTCCGCACGTCCGTATGCACATAAATATAGGAGAGTAATGACAAATGTTACTAACTAATGTTAGTGTACGCTCGTCGGCGACGGGGCGTAGTGTTGCTAGCTTACAAATAGGCTGAGAAGGACCTACGGCGACGTTGACAGATCGTGCGATTAGATCGCCGAGTAATTCTGGGATACCACTCATTCGTGATACTGCGGTGCTGGAAGACTGCTTGCAGTTTCAGGGTTGTTGGCGATAGCTTACGATATAGACCATGGGTGGCCAACTTAAGTAGACCTAAGGTCTACTTTTTATTAAGGAAACCCTGTGCGATCTACCAAAATCAAACCTACTTTTTGAAATCATATATGAAACAGCGTAGTTTAATACACAATCATATATTTTTTATTGACCAGTCTTAGTAGGTTCTGTTTACATCACATTTGAGATCGTTTCCTTAGATTTACTTAACATTATATCGGTCCTGTATATTATTGTGAGCATTGCGCCTGAGCATTTTCCACAAGTTTATCATAATCAGGTTTGTGGTTGGAAATTGCCAACTACAAACCTGAACAAATATTTATAATTTTTGCCTGGCTACGATCGACTGGACTAGCAGTCGCGATCGACCGGTCGATCGCGATCGACCGGTTGGCCACCCCTGATATAGACAAATGTTAGTGTTCGTCGGCGATGAGGCGTAGTGTTGCTAGCTTACAAATAGGCCGAGAAGGACCTTGGATGACGTTGACAGATCGTGCAATTAGATCGCCGAGTAATTCTGGGATACCACTCATTTGGGATGCTGCGGTGTTACAAAAGACTTTTGCTTGCAATATCAAGGTTGTTGGTGAGCTACGTAGCTCACCAACAACCCTGATATTTGCTACGTAGCCCCGCTGCGCTGGGCTCCTAATTCTGGGAAAAAAATAACCACGAAGTGTCCGAGTCGGGGTGCCCTGAGTCGAGGCGAGGAAGAACTTGTTTAGCCTAGGCAAAACTAACTAAGTAAGTTCTAAGATTAGTCTGCTCCAAAGAAAAATCTACTCAAGTTTATTAGCATTTTAAGGGTCATTAATTATAGAAACTAGACTTCGTACTTAATTATTTTGTCTGTGATTATATTAAAATAACTTTATAATTGCAACAACATTTTAGTTTATTGAAAGCGATCGATTTAAATCCATTACTGCCAACTCGTCGATCAAAGAGTGAACCACTTAAAATGGTCCAATTAACGTTTCTATATCGAACTCGCGTATTTTAGTTATCAATTACCGTGGTTTATATTTACGAGGCGTTCATTTAATCAGTAGGGTTTTAATCGAGAACAAATGAAACTGTGCCAACGGAAATATTTATGCCGAAATAAATACATATACGTTAACTACATTTCGCCCGCGTGGATGTCAAACTTCCATCTCCAATAAAACCCCCTTTTTCCAAATATCCTTTCTTACTGAACCTACTCTTCACAAAAAACACACCCTCCTATAAGTATGTCTAGAACCAGCGGTTTGTGCTGTGGCCACTAACCCCTGAATACACAAACGTAACTTAATTTTGAATCGCTCTCAAATCTGTTGCTGTCCTTACTTTATCCCTTCTTTTTTTGGGGAGTGGGAAATCATCAAATGACTTCTCCCGTCCTGCGCGGGGCGGGATCAGACTTTTACTGACTAAAACCCACTCGTGTTCCTTCAGTTGCCCTTTATGTTCAGGGGGGGGGGGGGGGGTGTCACGGTACTTTATCCCTATAGATTAGCAGAAAGTATTTTTTGGTTTAGCAATTCTATTCTCCATCTGTATCTTCCCGTCTCAGTCTGACGAATGTTGGATGGCAACAGTAATACTGCTTACCCTGCTTTTCCGCACCGTACCCAAATTTCACCCAAAAATCTCTTTACTTTGAAAGCAATTCTATTGGTGCATTTTTATACGTTAAAAGCCACCCGGGTGGTGTCAACGGCATCAGCATTCTAAGTGGCAATACTTCTCAATATAATGTAATAGTTATAAATTACCCCGTTGTGCTTACTCTGACTTTATGAGGTAATAAAATGGGTAAACTTTGCAACCTCGGTGTTGTTATACAAAGAATTAAGCATTATTTATTGATTGTCGTTAAAACTGATTTGTACGAGAAAAAGAAATTGTATGAACATTTTCTGTCGGTTTATTAATACCGGGTGGCGCAAATGTAATATTATCATATTTAAAAAAAATACTCTCATTTTTTGCTTGTGTTGTTGCGACTTCAATATTTGTGAAGTAAACAAATGTGTGAATACACATTGGAAATTCGTGGAGCGCTATAGGTACTGTACAAGATCGCGAAATTATTAAATCGTGATTTTTAACCCATAAATCGGTTGGTGGTGTAAACTTAATATCAAATTCGTCGTCAATTCCCTACTCGGGTTCCCTTTCTTCTATGAGGTTTTATAAAGGCCCGTCTATGTGAACAAATCACAGGCCTTACCATAAAAGAGAACATTGCAGAAATAGCGAAAGTATCGGCAGTCAAAAATCTCCTAAAACGCGTGGTTTTAGTGGCCACTTAAAATATATTATTTTTAAGGCTAAAAACGATAAGCACGATTAAACATTATCCATAAACAGAGCGTTTTTTATATTTACGAATAAAAAGTGACAGTCTTAGGAAATTAAGTCATTACTTTTACGCCAAGTATTATTTAGCTACACCTTGAAGGTTTGACTAAGAACATTAGATCAATAATAACTCTAACTCGTCAATAATACAATACAACAAACAAATACTCAATAAAGTAGCTACCATTTACATGAAACAAACTCATTCTACACCCCTCGTTTTATCGTTTTCAATTTATAATAGCGACTGAAATGCTACAATTTGTCCAATTTATTCCATAATCCTTGTATCAGTATGTTTGCGGCGTCGTAAATTACAGGATTATTTCAGTGCGCTCTTCAGTTGATTAATTAACGTTTTTTGTCTGTCAACAGGGTGATTCTCCCTTCGGGAAATCCGAAGCCTACATAAAACTCGAGCAACTTGGTGAGGGTTCCTATGCCACAGTGTATAAAGGTTATAGCAAGTAAGTAATTGTTTACATAATTATACCCTTAGTTAACTTATAAAACAATTCTGTCTGATGCCCAATTCCTTTGTTCAATTCTTTTTAGAAATATTTAACGACGCGAACAATTTCTATGAAACTATACAGACACGTGCATGATAAGTATTTATTATTCCAAACAATCATGTTTGAAAATTGGTCCTAAGTTAAAAGTGGATCAGGACTTTCAAGCCCTCAAACACACATGATTTGAGATACAATAGAAAGACTATAGCAGCCCGTCAGCCGGCTGTCGCTTGGTCGTCTAAAGGTGAATTTCGGAAAGATGATATGAGAATAATTAAAAAGCCTAATGACAATACTACAAGCAAAGTCACAAACACTAAACTAACAAAGTATAATCCTTACAGCAAAGTAACGAAATACGGTAGTCCCGGGAAATTGAACAATTCTTTCGGGATTCGGGTCTGATGAACTAATTGTAACTACGCAATCTAATGTTAAGGGCATTGGCAAGGTTATAGGCCATTGTTTTCTCCGAAATATTTGCCCGCTTTTATTTGTTACATCGTTTCTATTGTTACTCTCCGTAGTTACATTTCCTTTCATAGTATCAAAAAATGATACTAAGTCTGCTTGCTGTAATATAAACGAGGCCGGACATAGGCGCTGCATGCTACACGCATCAAACATTTACGTCGCCACAATGTTGCGCCGCAATTGTTTGCTACAAATGTATTGTTTACGCCCGCAACAATTATTGTGTTCTAACGGCCTTTTCATTGGCATGTAAAGGGGCTTGCCTGGGCCGCATGCGGGCGGCGCATGCGGACTGCACATCCGCACGCGCAAACGTGCAGCCAGAAACCCATCGTATCAAACATGTCTGTATTGTACGGGTCTTGGGTTAAATCTATATTTTCTACGTGCGGCTTGCAATGGCAGACTGGCCCGCACGCAGGCGCGAACTCACATTGCAATGAAAAGGCCCTCGGGCCCACAAACAGATATACACGTTGCAAATGTGGTGCCACAATTGTTAAGATACAAATATATGTCTGATATGCGTCCTAGTTAACATGTTACATAAAACCGGGTAACGCCGGCAGGTACGGCTGATAAAACTTTTCTGTTACCCCGTCGATATACTTCGTGACAGAACATGGGAAGCGTAAGCTGTAACATTTTGAAAAAACAAACTCACTTAATGCTTTGAATAAAATCACACCGCATAATAAGGATGTTGCCTAATTGACACAAGGAAATTAATTATTCTACGGTAAAAGTAATCAGCTTTATAAATATTTATGCCTTTCGTAACGAACATCAATATTTAAATATGCGTCGGGGGAGCAGGTCTAGTGGATGCGGTCGAGGCACATTTCAGCCAATCTTCGTATCGCTAGCATAGCTAAAGAGTTCCTCGTCTGATAGCTTTTAAATAGCCTTGCTTTTAATGACTTTATTAACTCGAATAGATTGAACATTACACAGTTCGATTATTAGTTTCGATTTGTTTGTGTTTATTGCAAATTGACCAATCTTGTCTTTAAGTTATTAACACTTTCCTTCGTAGTCATCTTTTAATTTTAGGCTTTCTGAGATAAAAAAACAGGATTCACCTACACTAGTCCAGAATAGAGAAGAGTGAAAAGAAAGAGGCAAATTAAAAAAAGGAAATGGCCTTTGCGCAGGGCTATTTTCTACTTTAAGCCTGAGTTGTCCACACAATCTTAGAATAGAATAAAATAAACGAGATAAAATTAAAATAAAGTATACTTAATTGCAAGCCTATTATTTTGCCACTGGAAGTCAAATTGTACTCTTCTCATACAGGTAGTAAGGAACATTAATCTCAACAGCTCTTGTAGTAAGCAAATAAGCGATTTTACAGTTTTCTTTATGAATATTATTAGTGTAAAGATGGTTTGTAAACTTTTTAAAATATTCTGGGCTAGTGGTGGAAGATGAGATTCTCTCAGTCAAAGTTTACATAGGGACTCTTTTTGGATCTTGGTGATATTTATCTTAAATGGTTTTCTTTTTCTTGCCTTTCGATAGGTAACCAGATATTCATTTTGTCTCGTATTTTATTTAAATCTTTTCATCTTTTATGAACGATCTTGTGAATTCTCATCTTTGTGAAAATATATCCTTTCTCTTGTTTCTCATCCGCATATTTCTCGACAATGCCGCTTTGTAGCGCTGTTGTCATAGTCTCGTGCACCACTTGTCTTGTAAATCGGCCTTTGACGTCACTCGATATGCAAAACACGGAACTACATATCCTATTTCGTTTCAAAATACAATAACATTTCGCCTGAAAGCATTTTTGTGTTCAAAATAGTGCTAGCGTAAAATCCAACCGGTATTACCATCTGAAAATCTTTCTGATTTATTTATCATTGACTAACAGCCTTTAACATTCCGCCTCGTAAATTTTAATATAGGACTCACGCTAAATAAAATTTTACGTTAAAAACTCGCGTCATATAGTTAACGAATTAATATGCTAAACTCCTGGTTCGCGCGGGGTCAGGTCGAGTGGGCAAGTCAAACTGAATTTACAGTGTTCATTACTCGTGAATATTGAATGAAGTACTTCACCTCACCGAGTTGAGCGGCAATAAGTGTGTTGGAACTTCAAATTGTCGTATTCATGGCGCTTCAAGTTTCCTCACAAAGATGATACGACGACAGAACAATTTCCCTTTACTTACTTTAACTAGCTTAAACTAGCTCCAAAATTAGTTTTTAGGTCAAGAGAGTCTTGAGATCTGGTTAAGTAATGTACGGACCTCATAAATGCCTTATTTGAGGCTAAAAGCTAGTGCGGAAAGTAGTTAGCAGAGTACTACATTAAATATGCTTTTACGCTGAGGAATTAGTGTGAGGCAACATTCACAAAAAGCTCTGATGCATATTTCATTTTAGTTTTGTCAGGGAAGTTATTAAATTGTTATATCAGGGTAGCAATTTGCTTGGCGTCTGCCTCGATTTTCGATTCGGTTGTCTCATGACATTTTATACGTACTTTCGATTTTGCTTCAATGCGAATTTAAATCGTACGCACGTACAGAACCTTCGTTCACGATTACTATAGTACCCTTATCCGCAGGCACTAGACACATTGACATAAGTGCTTATATCCGGTAATAAAGCACTAAAGGTCTTCCTGTCCCACATTTCTACGCATTGTCGTAGGTCGACAGGTGGTATAGATTGTTTACTTTTCCATGCCTTTATTTTCAATGGCTAGAGCATGCGATGCAAATGAAGCCTTGCTTTGCATTATTTATGTTACCTAGACGTACGTGTGAACTAGCCTAGTCGTGACCACGACCGGCAACACAATGAGAAGTAATCCGTATTTACACTGGTTTTATTTTATTAAACGTGCCATTAGCACAAAACGCTGTGGTCGTAGGTAGCATTGTTTCAAGAGTAAGGAGTGGAATTGTATTATATTGTTTTGTACTGGCAATTATACTTAATGGGTTTTATCAAAGGGACTGCATTCCAGTGCCCAGTTATCCTATTCGAAATCACGAATGTTATTGATCACTACACTTAAATCACCTATTCAATTTGACTGTCCCATTTGTCTATTGTCTATCTTAACTCGGGCAAAGTTATTGGGTTTTGCATGCATTGAAAGAACTTGGTGGTGTAAAAACCTGTGCCACGGAAAGCACTCGAAGACGTTGACCCTGTAACTGACCACCCTTGGGTTTGGTCGAATTTCCCGACCCTCACAACGGTTTTTTGTGTAATACTTCCCACGTAGGTATCTGGGTATTCCCAGTAATGGCGTCCGTAATCGAAACTAGGTCTGAAACGTTAATACCGTTACTCACTAAATGTCCCTCGCGGGTTTACCCGCGTAGTTCTCGTTCCCGCAAGATTTTTGGAATAAAATCTATCCTTTGTCCTTTCTTAGGCTATGGACTCTTTCTGTACCAAATTTCATTAAAATCGGTTCAGTGGTTTTGCCGCGAAAGTGAGACAAACAGTAAAATTCGCATTTATAATAATTAAGTATGGATTACAAGCATCATTCTAAATTCTTCTCTTTGTTACAGTTTAACGCAGCAAGTGGTAGCACTGAAAGAGATCAGACTGCAAGAGGAAGAGGGGGCGCCGTTCACAGCCATCCGGGAGGCTTCGTTACTCAAAGAGTTGAAGCACGCCAACATTGTGACGTTACACGACATCGTGCACACCAGGGAGACGCTAACATTCGTGTTTGAATTTGTGGTGAGTGACCCTTAGGCGTACTATTGTTTTCAGGCTACTATAAGCAATAAAAAACTTGAGTAAGAATTCTTGTAATGTATATTAGACATGAAAAAAAACGTTCAGTTGTTTTTCAAATATCGCGAGTCATCTGGCGGACCAACAAGGAACTAATCTGCCCTTCTATGGCAAAGGAAATAAACATAATGCCTATTGTACAATTTATAACTCAATACTCCCACTTAAATTTTACAATAGACTCATTACTTTATAAAACATTTTAACATTTAAACTCCCAAGCTTAATACTTGGTCTCTATTATTAACAAATTTACTAGGCGGTAGAGCTTTCGTTAAGAAATCTGCAAGTTGACAAATGCTAGGTACATACTTAATAGAAATTATATTATCTTGTACATTTTCTCTTATAAAATTGTACCTAATGTCAATGTGCTTTGTTCTTTTATGGTATACAGGATTATGAATCAATTTAATGGCACTCTGGTTATCTATACACAAAGTGATCATCAATTGTGGCTCACCTATATCAATTAACAATTGTCTAAGCCATAAAATTTCTTTAGCAGCCTCACTTGCAGCTATATATTCTGATTCTGTAGTTGACAACGCCACAGTATTCTGCTTACGACTTGCCCAGGTAACTGGCCCTCCATTTAACATAAAAATATATCCTGTATTAGATTTCCTAGAATCAATATCTGAGGCAAAATCAGAATCAGAATAACCTACCAACTCACTATTACTGTTATAAGTAATGCATACGTTTATTGTATTAATTAAATACCTAATAATCCTTTTAACAGCATTGACATGGTTTTTATTAGGATTATTTAAATATCTGCTAACAATATTTAATGAATAAGATATATCAGGTCTCGATACAGTTGACAAGAACATAAGAGCTCCCACTGCTTCCCTATATGGAAACTTTGTAACACATTCATTAACATTTTTTGTCAGACTTACATTATTATCAGCAGGAGTACTAACTGAATTAGCCTCTGACATATTAAACTTATTAATCAACTGTTTTATATACTGTCTTTGACGTATAACAATTGAATTATTACTTTTAGTTATCTCCATGCCAACAAAAGTATTTAAATTCAAAACTTTTATCTTAAAATTCTTTTTAAGATCGTCAATAATATGCATTAACGTATCATTATTTTCTGATAATAATAAGACATCATCAACATAGAGTAACAAAATAACTTTAAAACCATTGAAACATCCAACAAAAACACAGTTGTCTGAAGGACATACTTTAAAACCATAGCCAGTCAAAAAAGAAGAAAATTTTCTATTCCAACAACGCGATGACTGTTTCAAACCATATAAAGATTTAATTAACTTACAAATCTTTCCTTGCTCAGCATCAACACCCTCAGGCACCTCCATGTAGACATCTTCTTGCAGTTCACCATAAAGAAACGCAGTTTTTACGTCAAATTGTTGAATTTCATAATTCTTTTGAGCTGCAAGAGATAATATAACTCTGATAGAATCATACCTAGTAGTGGATGAAAATGTCTCCTTGTAATCAATATCTTTTACTTGTGTAAATCCACGAGCACAAAGACGAGCTTTGTATCTGCCGATATTACCATCTGGGTCTCTTTTAATACAAAATACCCATTTTGAAGTCACGGTTTTCTCATTTTTTCTATCAATTAACTTCCATGTCTCATTTTCTTCCAGAGACTGTAACTCTTCTCGTATAGCTTCTTTCCACTTACTACTATCTTTACAATTTATAGCTTCGTTATATGTATTAGGTACCTCGTATTCACAATAGTTTGCTTCTTCATTTCTTTCCCTTCTGGGTCGAAGTGTCATGTGTCTCTCAATATCACTGGAAACCGTATTATGTGTAGGTTGATATGACGGATCGTCTTGACTATTTGTGCTTTCATAACTAGTATCTGACACATATTCATCATCTACGGGTGTCTCAGTTGATTCGGGTGTGCTTTGACTCTGTGTGGGTACAACCTCAATTACCTCATTCTCTTCCTTGCCATTAGTTATATAAATTGAAGCACTATCATTCTTTAATACTACTGGGCTATTTTCATCAAAACATACATTTCTGTTAATTGTAATTTTTCCAGTATCAAGATCGAACATCCTATAATTTTCATTTTCATATCCCACTAGTATTAGTTTCATACACTTCTTATCCAGTTTCTTTCGTTTTTCATCAGGGATATGAACATAACCTTTAGCACCAAAAACTTTTATGTGTCCAAGGTAAGGCTTCTTTCCATTCCACAACTCATATGGAGATACATCCTTTGTTTGAGTGGATGAGCTTCGATTTAATAGATATACAGCACAGTTTACTGCTTCAGCCCACAACTTTAACGATATACCACGAGAATATAACATAGATCTTGCGCTTTCCATAATTGTACGCATTTCTCTTTCTGCTCTTCCCTTTTGCTCTGGGGTATAAGGCGCTGTACGTTCATGTATAATCCCTTCACGGTCTAAGTAACTTTTAAACTCATTGTTTACATACTCACTTCCATTGTCAGTGTGTAGTATGCAAGTACCATGTCCAAACTTATTCTTGACTATTGCATTATACTTCCTAAAGCAATCTAGTGAGTCACTTTTATGCTTTATTATATATATATGTCGGTAACTGGTAGCACCGTCTTTGAACAAAATAAAATATCTTGCACCAGACACTGATGCATGTTCTATGGGTCCGCATACATCACTGTAAGTCAATTCACCAGGTTGACATTGTCCTCTGTGAGACTTATGAAATGTCAAGCGACACTGCTTTCCATACTGACATGCTTCACAAATAAAATTATTGTCATCTGTCAAGGTCACTGGAATGGCACCATTTCTACTCATATTTTGCACTTCTTTTATATTTAAATGTCCTAGACGTTCATGCCATATTTTCAGACTTGATTCAACTAGATTACATTTCTCTTGCACAATACTTTTAATATTTATTTCATAAAGATTGTTTTCTTTCAATGTTGCAGTCATAACCACATTATTGTCCTTCAAAATTAGAGCATCATTATTTCTTTTGACAATAACATAACCTTTTCTTGTAATCATGCCTTCTGAAAATAAATTTCTTCGTAAATCTGGCACATAGAGGACATTCTCCAAAATACTATGCTCCCACTGACCGTTCACACATCTCTTTATCATTATGGTTCCATGTCCGTGTACTTCGATTTCTTTCTTATTTCCCAAACTGACAGCTCTAGCATTCTGTCCATATTCTTGTAGCTCACAGAAGAAATCACGTCTATATGACATATGTTTAGACGCACCGCTGTCTAAAATCCACTTATCTGTGTCAATTTCAGATTGTAAACATTGTTCAACACTGAATGCCATCGGTTTCTGCTCTTGAGGATTATTATTCCTAGATTTCTTTGGGGCTCGACAATCTCTCGCAAAATGTCCCCTCTTGTTACAATTATAACAAATAAACCGGTGATAGCTCTGTTGACCAGGCTTCGAACTCTGATTCATGTGTTGTTGACTCTGAGGTTTATTCTGTTTTGTAGAATACTTTGTAGTTACTAAGGCACTCTCAGCTTCTTCTTCATTTGTCAGGCTAGCTTCCTCATCTAATAATCGTGCAGTTAGATTGTGAATTGTTTGTGATTTTGGGTCTAAGGATAACCAAGCTTGCCGTAGTGACCGATACTTTGCTGGTAAAGTACTCAATATTTTAGTCATAATAGCTGTGTTACTTATTTCTTCACCACTTTCCTTAAGCTGTTTTGCTAAATTCTCCACATTTGCAATGTGTTTAGCAATGCTGTCTGTCGGCGACATCTTATACTGGTAGAACTTTTCGTGCACCATCATTTTGTTCAGCTCTGATTTAGCTTCGTAGATTGATTCTAACTTTAGCATTATTTCTTTTGCCGTTTCGCAATTCTCAATTAATGAGATTTGGCCAAGATCCATAGATGAAGTTATGATAAACATGGCCATCCCATCATTTTTCTCCCACTGAGAATCTACGGCATTTGGTTTTTCTATATTAATATTTAACCCTTTTGCTTTCAAAGCACAATTTACTTGGAACTTCCACTGGCGGAAGTTACTACCGCTGAACTTATCAATTCTCATTGAATTACTGACCTCCATATTAAAACAATAGGAAACAAATCGCTATTTTAATATGATAAAACTTACGCGTAAAACTGCTCTTTACTCAATTTCCTGCAACGCGTGGCCTGGGCCCATAACCTATTGTTTTCAGGCTACTATAAGCAATAAAAAACTTGAGTAAGAATTCTTGTAATGTATATTAGACATGAAAAAAAACGTTCAGTTGTTTTTCAAATATCGAGAGTCATCTGGCGGACCAACAAGGAACTAATCTGCCCTTCTATGGCAAAGGAAATAAACATAATGCCTATTGTACAATTTATAACTCAATACGTACAAGGTAGACCGATGATGGTGATGATGATGATGATGAAAGAGAAAAGTAGCAGGAATGTAGCAGTTTTGGACATTGTAGGACTGGTTGTCGTTTTGCGGCCTATTTCCTCATACTTTAAATGACATCGGTTCAGGACTTTGGTTCAGAGCATCACTAGTTTTGTAATCTACTGCAAACTTTAGTGTTGCGATGTTGTTCCGTATAGAACATAATGTTAATTCACAAGGTCGCCCGACAATAGCGTAAAAACAGTGTGGGAGGAATGATGTTTTACGTATGCATGTGTGCAAGCCCTCTGTGAGTGTTTTGATTGCCTGTAAATTCTAGGTTTTAGCACAGATTAATAAATAGTTACTACGTAACAGATACTTCACTCCAATACAAAAACCAAAATACCTACGCTAAAATAGCCTACAAAATCATAATAATAATACCAGTTGTTTGCAGCAAGGAGAAATGTACCATAAGTACGCACAAAGAGAGTTGAGATTCTTTTGCCCGCCGCGCGACTTACGTGTGTGCGTGTCGTCCAGCAAATCTGCTAGGGTTATACGTATGATGATAATGGTAATAAAACGAATGTTTTAGAAAAACAATTATTTTTTTATTTATTGATCAAATATTTTTTAGTTTGATAAAATGACTGATGCATATTTTTCGTTCCTTGAATTCCCGACTAATATATTTTAGTGTCGAAAATATCCAAAACCGCGTGAATAATTTTAATAAATAATCAAAAGGGAAACAGGAGAATTGGGAAACAGGGGAATTGGACAATAATCACGCAATAATTACGTGGTTTCGGCATTTTGATAGTCAGCGCTGTACCCGTGACGCGCGAGCACTCAGCCGGGCGCGCGACAGCCCGGTGTTCGTTGTATCGTCGACGATACGCGAAGCGGTAGGCATAAAACGCGTGGCCTTAAGCGAGTGACGGACGCCTGGTTTTAGTTGCAGTGGTTGGAAATAAGAGTATTAAATAATATTATGTACGAGGGGTTTTGTGCTTTGCTAGAAGAACAAACTCAATATTATCAAATCTCTGATGGCATTCATGGCGATCATTGATCCCAAGTTTAGGCTAGCTACTTATTCTCTCACAATCTGCAAATTATTATGACTGAGTGACGGACTTCTTATTTCCTGCCTCCCCCAATATGATTCAGTGTAGAATGCGATAAGGTTTTGTTTTGATGAAAATGTTTTGCCAAAACCATCAGTTGAAGACTTTCCGTTCGATTGACTTGCTAAAGGTCTAAAATAACTTATTTCTAGGATTCTATAATGGCTGTCAACCTCTGCTCACATAGTTCATTGATCTTTCATGTGTATAATAAACACAAATATCTGTAAACAGCACTCTGTTCACGAATTCAATTTCTTTTGACGGTTCTATCTTTCCAATATCAATTGAAATTGATTTCGATTTCCATTGGGTGTTATTCGACTATTATTGTATAGCTTATTTTGTGTATAACAACCTCTCTAGTAGTATTATTTTTCTCTCAAAGATGACGCACTTGGATGTTAATGCTGTTTTGTTTCGCCTTTACCGTTTTTATTACCCGTTTCGTATACTAAATTCGCTTTTGTAATAGTACTTGAAAGTGAAATTAGTGTCTAGGCTGATGACATCTGTAAATACGGTTTTTTGTTTGAATTGACGATTTACTTGCAAATTTCGCTTTTATTACGCGAAAACACCCTGTCCTAATATTTAAACACTTTACGGAAGTTAGATATTTGTTAGGTAGATATTTGTTGAAAAATAGTCTTGCTTTCATCATTGCATCATTATCTGTTGTCCTATCTTGATTTATGATAATAACTAGGAAGTAGGCACAGCATCAGTTTTTTAGTTATGATAATGACGTTAATTTCCGATTAACTTATTCCCATCTAGTGAATAACAAAAAATATAAAACGCACAGCATGTTAATTTTATAAAATCAGTATAAGTATTAAAGTTCTAAATCTCTTATCTTAGAGATATTAAAAAAAGGCGTTCTAAATCAATTCATTTGTTTTTTTTTCATGCAGGACACGGACCTATCACAATACATGGAGAGGCATCCTGGGGGCCTGAACCATCACAATGTTAGGCTTTACATGTTCCAGTTGCTGCGAGGACTCTCATACTGTCACAGGAGAAGAGTTTTACACAGGTATGTATATTAAAGGCCAAGATATACACCGTGTTAGGTTAAACGAGAAACATATTAAAGGAAGCTATTCAGTATTCGATTATTATTTCTAATTTGTATTAAAAACAGGTTTTCTTTACGATTTTATATTGTTTTATTATTATATTCATTTTTATTAGACTTATGTGAGCGTATATTACCGCGTCCTTAAATATGTCCCTCTTTAAAAGAGCTTCGTCTAAGCAATACTTCTGTCTCCGTCGTACAGCTACGACGGAGACAGAAGTATTGCTAGAAGTGTTGCTAGATAAACTACGTTGGCAATATACAACATGTCCCGGAATAAACGCACACCACCAGACACCCCAATTAGAATATTATGTTATAATCATAATAATTACACTGAATTTTTATTATTATGTTTAAAACACGGTTTTTTTTTATAAATTATTTGTACAGATTGTGGGAGAAAAATATTAGTCACATTACAAATCGGCGCATGCACACAGTCGCACTTGCATAGGGGTCTAGCGTAGTAGGTATTTCATCCATTTTAGTTTATTTTGACTGTACAGCGGAAGTGTGACAGCAGTTTACGTAGTTTAGATAAAATATTACCTATATTAAAAATTACAAAAATCGATTCTGCACAAACTATTTTCTCAAAGTGCATTAATTTAGTTACACATTGTAGAGATGGAGAATTGCTAAGTCAAAGTATTACGTGTTGCGTTAGGCCGTTTGCTCACCACCGCGGTCACCGTCAGCTCGCCGAAAACGAGATTATTTCAGGCTCAGTTTTATATGAGGTGATGCAACGTGCAATCTTAAAATGCAGTTTTATTTTTCTTTTTTACAATAAAGGAATGTTTCCATTCAGTAAAATGATCTGTCTTAACGATTTAAAGTAGTTTTCTTTCAGGGCCCATAAAAACTTTCTACCCTGTATATTGCAGACTTTTTTAATTGTAACATGGTAATTATTTATTTCTTCTCAATATGAGACCGAAAAGACATCCCATTCCACAGTGAATCACAATGCAGAATTTCATTTGAAAATTACTATTTTCTGTGCAAAGATAGAGCACATAAGGATAGTAAAAAATTAACAGAAAACAGACTATAAACATTGAAGAAGATCTTAGTTTGCACTGTTGATAATATCTTTCACTTTATGCCAACATTTTTCATTTACAAATATAATCAACGTCGGGTCTGCTATTGACTTTAAAATTATTCTCAATTTCGCCAGACGGTTTTGTTTAAAAATCTGCCTAGCGTAAAGCCTAGGTCTTGCTCGGCTATTTTAATATCGTTTCCGAGAGGCGAATGGTGTGTTTCACTGTTCATAATAATAAAACTAAGCTGTTCTTTGTAATAAGGGGTATATTCGCTTGTGAAATATTTTCTCCTCCTTTTAAATTTAATATATTATTATTAATAAAAGTTTTGTTTGAATAAAACTAGAAATCTTATCAAATATAATCTCTCTAATAATCTCTCTCTTTGTTTATCTTATACATTGTAAGGAAACCTGAACTTAAATCTGAAATTACCAATCTGCCTTGAGCAAGCGTGGTGATTAACGCTCGTGCTTTTGTAGGTTAAAAAACGCTTGCCCTGTAGTGGGGCTATAATAGACTGATATTATTATAACTAAATGTGGGACCTGTTTTGGGTAAAGGGTTAGATAATGTAATAGAAATTAGAGGAAAATCAATTACAGCCCATCCGCCACCCGTGAACGATAAACTGGACAACGTACCCTTCGTAATTAAATGACGACCTTGTTCGCTTATTCGTTCACTGGAAGCGTACGAAGGTGAAAACATTACCTTTTGATTATATTTATTAATACCATTATACTATTTAGTTTCTATCCTATCACCGACAGAGAGGCGACTTGCTATCAACTTTAAACCTTTCTTTAGTTTCACTTTTAATTTTAATATCCTTTATTTACTGATTTGAATCATAAAGCTAAAAAATGCAACTAACACGCTTTCAATAATTTTGTATAAAATAATATCGTTAATCGTTATCGTACCATCTGATCGACAATATCGATCTCATTGTGAACTCTTGCTTGCCTCGCTTTCCTGAGGCGCAATCGGTATTTTATGTTATTTATTATTTTAATTTACCAATAACAACAGTGAGATAATCGTAAATAAAATATTGGAAAAAGGACATTGCCGCCCAGCGCGTTACCAGTGATATAGTATATGATTTCTAAAATATAGATATTAAAAAACTTTTTAGTAAAGATTTTTGATACCTGCCTAAGAGCAGCTACTTAATCTTTATCTTCACGCTTCAACATAAAGCCTGCTGACATGACTCTCAGGACCCTTTTTCTTTGTCAGGGACGTGAAGCCACAGAACCTACTAATAAGTTCTCACGGCGAGCTGAAGCTGGCCGACTTCGGTCTGGCGCGGGCTAAGTCCGTGCCGAGCCACACGTACTCGCACGAAGTCGTCACGCTATGGTACAGACCGCCTGGTAAGTCACACAGAACCCACTGATCAGTTCTCATCATGCGCCGAAGCTGGCGGACTTCGGTCTGGCGCGGGCCAAGTCCGTGCCGAGCCACACGTACTCGCACTAAGTCTTCACGCTGTGGTACAGACCGCCCGGTAAGTCACACAGAACCTACTGATCAGTTCTCATCACGCGCCGCAGCTGGCGGACTTCGGTCTGGCGCGGGCCAAGTCCGTGCCGAGCCACACGTACTCGCACTAAGTCTTCACGCTGTGGTACAGACCGCCCGGTAAGTCACACAGAACCTACTGATCAGTTCTCATCACGCGCCGAAGCTGGCGGACTTCGGTCTGGCGCGGGCCAAGTCCGTGCCGAGCCACACGTACTCGCACTAAGTCTTCACGCTGTGGTACAGACCGCCCGGTAAGTCACACAGAACCTACTGATCAGTTCTCATCACGCGCCGAAGCTGGCGGACTTCGGTCTGGCGCGGGCCAAGTCCGTGCCGAGCCACACGTACTCGCACTAAGTCGTCACGCTGTGGTACAGACCGCCCGGTAAGTCACACAGAACCTACTGATCAGTTCTCATCACGCGCCGAAGCTGGCGGACTTCGGTCTGGCGCGGGCCAAGTCCGTGCCGAGCCACACGTACTCGCACTAAGTCGTCACGCTGTGGTACAGACCGCCCGGTAAGTCACACAGAACCTACTGATCAGTTCTCATCACGCGCCGAAGCTGGCGGACTTCGGTCTGGCGCGGGCCAAGTCCGTGCCGAGCCAAACGTACTCGCACGAAGTCGTCACGCTATTGTACTGACCGCCTGGTAAGGTGGTGGTTTTAGTTCTTTTGATGATGACTAGCTCTAGACGTGGCTTTGCTCACGTGGACTTATGTGTCATTTATTATAGCATTGTAAACTAATGAATTCCTAATGCGTTAGAGCAAAACTTGAGAACGGGTGATCGGATGTATATTATATTGAAAGATGTAAAGGAAGGTTGAATAAAAAACTTTTTCCAAAAAAAAGATAACCGACTTCAAAAACTAAAAGCTCAAAAATAACTATTTCGAAAGTCGGTGGCTTCTCTTCTGCCGGTCGAATTGTGTTGCTTTGCCACCGACTTCCGAAATAGTTATTTTTGAGCTTTTAGTTTTTGAAGTCGGTTATCTTTTTTTTGGAAAAAGTTTTTTATTTTTTACTTTTTAGTGAGTCCCAACTACGTTTTAGAGTAACTTTAAAAAAAATACGTTTTTCTATAAAAATTGAGGAGTTCCCTCGATTTCGGCATGATACCATCATCAGGTCCTGGACCTGATGACAATGGGACCATTTGGGTAGTCTACCCTTTCAAACAAAAAAAGAATTGTTCAAATCGGTTGGCAAAAGACGGAGATATGCGCGAACAAACATAAAAAAAAAACATACAAACATTCGAATTGAGAACCTCCTCCTTTTTTTAGAAGTCGGTTAAAAAGAGAACAAGGGGAATAAAGAGAAAAAATGACAAAGTTCTAAGCATCATAAAATTAAGGCCATCATTGCAAAGAACAAGATCTGTCGCGCTCGGTTGTTATAATTTTGAAATTACTTTATTTTTGTCTTTGTTTTCTGTACACAGCAAATAATCTACATTGCTTGTGTTTATCGTGAAATAACAAAGCTTATTATGCGCTAAAATTTAAACAGTTATACCAGCACTAATCATTTAAATACTTGATGTCATTCACCAAAATAACACATTATGTATGGTGATTTCCCGCAGTTCGCGTGACAATATTCCGGGCGGCATCTGCTAAACAATATTACTGTGAAGTTTCCAGGAAAGCAATTAACTAAATATAAACAAAGCCTGTCACTTCTAATTTTACTAAGTGTGTTTCTAGAAATTTTCGTAATGGTTTCTTGTTCCTTAAAGCTTTTAATGTTCGACTGTTAAATGTTAGTGATATTGTCGTTTTAAGGCAACGTGGCGGTTACCTAAAATGTCATTCTTTTAAATTAGCCTTGAAAACGTTCCTTAGAACATTAATTTTATATTATTGTTTTTTTAAAGCGACCGATTTATATACTCTTCTGTATTGTGTCACCTAGTAACTGGATTGCCGATAAGCCGACAATAACGTAGTTGGGAAAAGGCTAGGGAGACGATGAACAAAATAAGTTAGACTTTAGAATCTAAAGTCTATACGTGATACGAGCATCTAAAGTTTAGATGCTCGTATCACTAAATCAGGCATACTACAAAATCGAAATGGAATTGTTGTGAATGGATTAGAATGTCACGTTTTCGTCAAATAAACATTCTTTATTTTAAAGATTACTTACTCTTTACCTCCTTAGTTTTTATAATATTTAATAGTTTAGAAGTATAAATCGTTATGTTAAACATTTTCCAGATGATTTCGTGCGCTCATTTGTTTAAATATGTTTGTTCTGCTTCTGTAAACATCAATAATAGTGATATATCAACTCTATAATGTGAATTTATGGTGTAATATTCGCACAGTGAGAATTGAATGTCGCATACTATCCCTAAATATACTTTTATGGCTGTCACGAGTCATCATTTATCTTCATTTTTATATTCGGCTCGGCATTTTTGCAACCCTTACCGAAAGCCTGCTAAATTGATGTAGAGTGGCACATAGACAGTTTGTTTTGTAAAAAACTTACTGTTTTAGTTGTAAACAGGTATAAGTCAGTGTCTATTACCTGACTATCTTCTAGGCCTGGTTAGTTAGATAAAAGTTAGGTGGAAATAATAAATGTCTATTACGTCTGAAAGTTGACCTAGGTCCACTTTCCACGAATGAGTAGCAAGCAAGCGTATAATGACGAATACGCGTATATGCAATTGCGCCTTTTTGAGCCACCTCAATATATTGTTTTCGATACGCAAAAAAGACAAGTCAATAGTAACAAAACCACTTAACTAATGGACAGAAATTCGTGGAAGCCACTTACTTAATGGATACGAAATACCTGGAACTCTAACTTTGATCGTGATTCAATCCTCTCATTCCTCCAACCTTGAAACCTCTAAACTTGAGAAAGCACAAACTTTTTTTAGAGAATAATGGTTAGCATATGGAACATTGATTTTAGTGGTTTTGGGAGGATGAGAGGGGGGGGGGGAAGGCCCTTAAGACCCTTCTGAGATGAAATATTGGTCCCATATAATGTAATGTTTTCGGAAGTTTTTCATCCACCTAGTGTAATCAGCAACGATTTATTAATGAAGAGTGTGTGCCTGTTCTGTGCAGATGTGCTTCTGGGCAGTACGGAGTACTCGACGTCGCTGGACATGTGGGGCGTCGGCTGCATATTCGTGGAGATGCTCTGCGGAGTACCCACCTTCCCGGGGGTCCGGGACACACACGACCAACTAGATAAAATATTTAAGGTACGTGCATATCTGACATATTTTTTAAGTAATTTTTGTAAGATTTTTTGTTTGGTAAAACTATAATAAGTCGAATCGATAGCGGTCTTCAGTTCGATGCAGATTTTTACTTTGAGACTTTTAATCTAATCAAGTGTACTTGTAATGTTTGAATCTCTTAATGTTTGTTTTCTACCTTTACCATTTTTGGCAGGCTGTCAAGTTTTTAAACATGGATTTTGTTTCATTGTGTCTATCGGCATACTATCGAAATCGGTTTTAGTACGGCAACAGTACCTAATGGGTTTTTAAATAGGGTAATATAGCCAGTGGCGTGCATAGGGTTTTATGACAGGGTAGGCAGCTTTTTTTCGAAAAAATAAAAAGTTTTTCGCTATTGCCGAGATAGTAAAAAAACTCACTAGATGATTAAAAGTATTTATAGTTTAAATAAGAAAACTAAATACCTACCTACCTACCTACTGGTTTGGTTTTGTACAATTGAAATAATTAAGTAAACCAACTCATTTATAAATTAAATCTACACGCCTAACCGTTTTTAAATACGATTTTTTGACGTTATTAACTATTCAACCTTCGAAAACAAGTGATTCAAGACACAATAGAAAGACAATAGCAACGCGACAGCCGGCTGTCGCTTGGTCGTGAAAGGTTAAATAACAGACACGTAAAGCAAAATAATTTCATTGTGTGTACACAAACACGCAGCGAGTAAAAAATTTATTTCGTAATTCTTACATTCACTTATTAAATTTAGGGGTTATAGCTATTACCTTTTTTCTGGGTTAATTCTCGTAATTCAGGCACACATCTCGAATAATCTCGATACACTTTCGATACCACCTAGCTACTTGTTATTTGAAGTTTTCAATAATTTCGTAATTCGTAAACCTAACATCATAACTTGTAACAAACTCACATTGTCAACACAAACCTCACAATCGAACAACATTTCACAATATTTTATAAACAAAACAAACAAAAATTGTAAAAACGTTTAAATAAACTAGTAATCGAATAGGGAAGATGCAATATTTTTATTTTTGTTTTGATTCTAAAGAATTCCATGTAAAATAGACCACTAATATATTAAAAAGTTAAAATGTTGTAATTTCTTGTAAAAAAAAGCGGTTTTAAATTGACAGTTTAAACTTCCGCGCGAAAACACACCAATAGTTCCGATGACGTCACTCCAGTGACACTGTATCTCTGGTTGTATTGTTCTTCTCTAATTTTTGTAACTTTTTATTATTATTCGCCATTCCAGATACTTTTATTGCTAAAATTTGAAAATAAACTATCAATCAACATCTCGTGGTCATAATAATACCGCATGAAAGCATGTATGCAATGCTTTTTTATGCAAAAAAGCATGTTGACTCATATTGATATCTCCAACACCAGACGGGTTACAAACTTTGTATCAGACAGTTTTGGTGGCTGAACTTCTGATTTTAAATATTTGAAGAATCTGGATTAATGGAATCTTTACCTCCTGGACCTTGTATCATCGCAGACAGAGGCTTCAAGCATATCGAAGGTGTGTTATTTCAGTTGATTAGTTAGACCATTAGTGAACAACACTAAGAAAAGTTCAAAAGATGAAGTAAGTACTACAGTCGAAGAAAATTGCATGCCTTCGAAATCATAATTAAATAGTCATTAGAAGACTGCGCGAATTTGCTTTTCTAAAGCTAATTAATTTATTCCTACAAAACTATTTCAAGACTATTTCTGTTTACTTTGACAATGACAACTAACTGCGGGGGTGCGTTCCAAAAGGGTAAGAATTACACGGAGTAGCGCGAAAGTTACTCTAAAGCGTTCCGCTGGCTTATTACCTATGAAACAGCAATCAGCAATATTTGCGCAGTGATCGCGCGATTAATCGCTTGACGTAAAAAAAATCGTATTATGTATGAATCGATTGCTAATCGCTCGCTGATTGTTCTAATGCACTTATTGCTACGATGACGATAATGTAGCAATCGCAGACATTTAGACATTTAGTCATGCTTTGTTTTATTATATTGAATACATACCATCTTAAATAAAACAATTTTAGAAATATGGACCTTACCAAAAACAAATAATATAACAGTGTTTAATGCAATATTAAATTACCTACCGTGTATGTCTTCTATTTAATAACCGTAAATTACATGTAATATTTTTTTTATATAGTCAAAGGCAATTTGATATTGAATTTAAAAAAATCTCGATTAAGATTTCATTGTAAAAACTCGATTGTATTACATCACTATTTATTTGGAACTAAAAACCTGCAACACTGGAAATGTCATTTTTCTGACTCGAATTAAAAATCGTACTATAACCTCTTTTTAATTTTCGAGTGAATTCCTTGCACGTTTTGGTACGTGCTAGTGACGTCATTCCAGTCGCTTGACGCTGATTGGTGTTTTAAATTACGTTTCATTTCATGTAATTTTAAATTCATATTTTATTGATATAAATAAACATTATGCAAAAAAAAAGTTGCAGAGGCCCTTCATTTACATTTTTTCAACATTTTATTAATAAATTTTCAATAAATACTATGTTTGCATCTTCCCTATTTAGCAACAAATCGACCTAAATATTTGTGTTTCAAAACAAATAAACAACATGGACCCTTTTACATTATGCAATATTCTAAATTTTGATGGATAAAATGTTGACAAATAAAGTTGCATCAATTTCAACCGACATTGTACTTAGCAAATGACTTTTTCAACTTAGCGTATAATCTCTCGGTGACAGCCAACAGGCGAAATATTTGAAATGTGTCAACCAATAGAGTGGTTGTCGTTGTAGTCCACGTCACGAAGTGGCTCGTGATTGGCTGTTAGGCACGGCCTAGCTGGGGAACTACTTGTAATGTACGCGCGTTGATGTGTGCATTTCACAGACACGAAATGTACCACTACATGTGCACATTTATGAATGAGATTTAGGCAGAATCTAACTCTGCCTACAGCCGTTCAACGAGACGCGGCGCTGGCGCGCCTGTTACGAACGCGGCGCGAAATTTGAACACTATGATTTATTGCTATTCCTTTATCTTAGAGACTTTTACAATTTTTTTATTTGTTTCATACTTTTTAGTTTTAAAATATTAGGATTTGCATCTACTGGGTCTGGGTGAATTGGTCTAGGGTCGGCAGTGCCTTTCTGCCTATAAGGACCGCACGTCCCTGAATATAGCAGTCTCAAAAGTACTCAATGGGTTTTAGTACGTCAATGGTGCTGATTCTCTTGTTCACAAACTAACCTAAATTTAAGTGCATCTTTCTCTTTTCATTACATTAGAAAAAGGACAGAAGATACATATTCGTTTAGTCCTGTCAAATTAGACAGCGCCTGAAGAAATTTGGCGTATATTTATTCGCCATGTTTTTAATCGCGTCTAAATTATCTATGAAGTGTCTAAATATGACAGGACTTAACTAATATTTTATCTTGTGTCCTTTTATTAATTAATGAAATGGAAAGAGCTAGACGCACTTACTTAAATTTAGGTTAGTTTGTGCAATAATAGCAGAATCTCAACAGTACCTAATGACCCCTCCCCTACAGGTGGTAGGCACGCCTACCGAAGAAAGCTGGTCAGGCGTCAGCCGCTTACCAGGCCTGCGCGCGCACGTGGCGCGCTGGGGACTGTCGCCGGCGCGAGCACTCGGCGCGGCCTTCCCGAGACTTCGCGAGGCTGGGCGAGACGCCGAGCGCGTGGCCGCCGCGCTGCTGCAGCCCGACCCGGCACGCCGCCTGCCCGCGCACAGGGCTTTGCACCACGCGTACTTCGCGTCACTGCCGCCGCGGCTCAGGGAGCTGCCTGATGGTGAGTGCTTGCTACTTTATCACCATTATCTTCACCGTCGTTATTGTCAACATCATTATCATCATGATCACACGCGTGCTTCGCGTCACTACCGCCACGGTTCAGGGAGCTGCCTGATGGTGAGTGAAAGTGCTTGCTACTTTATCGTTATTGTCTTCATCGTCATTATCATCGTCATCATCATCATCATCATCATCACGCGTACTTCTCGTCACTGCCGCGGTTCCGCTAGCTTTCTGTCGGGGAGTAAGTTACTCTACTTTACATCTTCATCATCATCATCGTAATCATTAGCATCATTATCAGCCTGTGTCAGTCCACTTATGGACAAGGTGAGGCGACATCTATCGCTCGACATGTTAACTGTAACTGACATCTTGCATTACGCTATCAATTTGACGCGACAATCCCCACACACACAGCCCGCAGCCGTCTGCTACGAAAGCCTCTCCATTCAACGAAGGTTTTTTTTATCCTGTACCTTTAAAATTTTTGCGAACCAAAGATTCATATTTACCCATTTTCAACTTAGCTTCACTTTCACAACTATTCCCTGAAACGCATCTAATAGAAACGTGTTTGTCATTGTTGCAGAGGTATCAATATTCACCGTGGAGGGCGTGTGCCTGCACCCCGAGACGCGGCACGCGACCATCAAGTGAGACTTAGCCGACGAGCCCTTTAGTCGAATCGATTACGCTTTTTACGTTCTGCCCGGCGCCTACGCCGCGATCCCTATACTGCACCAGGAGGCGTCACATTCTGATTGACTGGCTCCGTCGGACCAACATTTCGTGATAATTCTATCGTCTAGATTAAAAAAAAAAGAAAATCGCTCGAACGGGCATCGAATGCCGACAGTATTCAGTTGATTTCAAAATCCCCCCATCATTGTTTGTTCGTCCGTCGATTGCTTTGTCCTTTCTATTATTGTATTAGTGCTTGTTAAGCTTCCAACGGAATATCCATCCATATAATTCAATTATTCTATGGTGACAAGGTAAACTGTTAGGTAACGAGTGTATGAATTATAACTATAAATATATAAACAGAGCAGTGTGCCATGTATATCTATAATTGAGAAGAGTATGACGTATTATTTTAAAAGATTTTTATGCTGGAAATACATATATGCTCATAATTTGGTAAAAATTTTGAAGATGTTTATTTATATTTAATAAGGAATAATTGTCGATGAAGTTTACTCTAATGCAGTCTTATGAAAACTATACGGTTTTATCATTGAGCTTCTAGCGTGAGTTTACGATGACAAAATAAAACTTGTATTGGTTGCTATTGGCTGTTTTCCGAAGTGTATCCGTGCTAGGGTACCGAGTGATCGTAACTCATGGTGGGGGTTCTCACATTGAATCTTGGCGTTTATCTAAATCTTATGCACACATTCCTTCCACGGTGCTCAAATAGTAAAGTTAGTGTGGCGAGGAGATGTGTCCTCCAGTGATACCTGTGAATTGAACGGAGATAATCTATTACCAAAATTATTTAATCTTCGCAGATCTCAAATAATAATCATGTGTGGGACCGTCCTACTGTAAATTGTAACGTGATAGGAAAATTTGACGATTTATAAATAATATACTAACCATTGTTCTGAGCGAGGCGAGGTAGAGTAGATGGAAGTAGGTTCCGTCTAGACTAAAGACTAGTGAAATTAACCAGTTTAGTGAATTATTAGTGGTCCCCACGACGTAAGGTTAGGCGCGCAGTGTAAGTAACGTAGCACCGGCGCATTGGCAACTTGACAGTTAACTTAGGCGAATCGACGTCTTCTTAGGTAGCGACACAAGTTATCTGTGATTACCACAATAGATTTTAGCCCAGAAACGTGAACGGAAATTGTGCCAACAATTAAAATAAACGCTTTCACTCCGGGATTTTGTAAATTAATCAAGACATTAGTATCGCATAAAGGTCGTTTTGTACGTAGTCTTAAAGTTAATGCTAGTCTAAAAGCGAGAAAAAATCATTTCTGTAAATAAATTCAGTGACAAATATCAATAAAAATCAATTAAACGTTACCTACGCTAAGACTAAGCTAATAAAGTCTTAACAGAACGCACTGAACGCACTGCCAAAAACGCGACAAAAAATCGATAATAAGTAATAGAATCGAGTAGTGGTATCGAGTATCGAGTTGTCAGTGTGCGCGGGAATAAAATAAACACTAGTGAGCATAGATCAACTTAGTGTAGTCCTTACCGAGCTTTAGAGACGTTTACACTGTGTGCCGGGGGCGGGCACTTAGCCGGATTAAACAAAATTTAACTAAATTGAGCACAAAATTGTTACGTCACAAAGTCAAGAGCGGCCCCCGGCACTATCGAGTAGTTAATTCATAAATACGGTTCCGAACACCAATAAATAGTACGTAATTGTATAGTATGTGAAACGCAATATTTTCAGTGTATATCGTTTGTTGAGTTTTATTGTATGTAATTTATGAAACGGTGTGATTGACACGCGAGTGTGGAGATAATTCGCGTATTTAAAGGCGTAAGGCGGGTCGGTTAATTATTGATTATTGTAATATACGTTCGTTAATTTTATTGTTGAAATGTTGACGTGTTTGTAATGGAATTCGATTCGACCCGCAGTTTATTGCCTTTATATCGAGATTTATTACTTAATCTAATGGAATATGTACCTATATAATAATCCTTGAGTATGGCTAACGAAATTAGTTCACAAGAAAGGGCGGAATATTAAAAAGTCGCAGCAGAAAACACCAACGATATTACATAACTTTTTTCTAATACCATCTAAGTTATCCAACACGTTGCTGTGTTATTTATTTATCACCCCTTTTTTGTGGAAAACTTACGTTTACCAGACCAACATCCGAAGGCTCTTCATTATTGGTCGTTTTAATATAGTTATAAAATTCGCAAGCACTCGTGGGTCAGTCACACTCGCTCTAGTAAGGGATGCAAAGTAAATAATTCACCTGTTGAGTGAGGCACATATGTACGAGATTACGTCGAGCATTTATATTGAGAATAGTGGAAATTCTATTGTATACATAATTTGCATTTGTACGATGTACTGACAGGCCGCGAGCCGTGAGGGAACGAATTGTATATAGGTATTATTAATTAATCAATTAGTTATTACGGTTTCTTAGTTACAACAGTCCTATACGAGTTGCCATTGCCGTTTGTATGTTCCGCAGTACACGGACGATATGAGATTTATTTTAATTTTAAACGCTATCATAGGTTATTTTCGATTAACGATGTTTTATTATTTTATGTATCACGAAATTGTCCCGCTACTGATTTAGTTATGTTTTTTTAATATTTTTTTTGTAATGTATAAACAATGTGCTTTTACTCGTTTAAAAGAATGTAAATACGATATTTGAACTGATAATAATAAAAGTTTTTATTTCTTAATGAAATTACTTGTTTCCTTTGAGATTACCCTGCTAAGTGTTTGGAACCCCATTTGTAACGATAAATGTGAGCGACTTATCGACGCTCTCATTAAATTAAATTGTGGAGTAAGGGTCAGGTTACACCGAGACGCGACTCATGGATATTTTGCCAAGCGTCGCGTACTAACGCGTCGTCTACTAACCCCCGGTTTCCACCAAAGCGAAGAGGTGGGAAGGAGATGGTAATTAATTGCGCCATTTTGACAACTCAGCGCCGCGGGCGGCCGCTGCCGGCCGCTGCCATTGCGGTGTGACTTGGGCCTTAGCGTCATACAGTATACTATTGGTTTTTCGGTATTTCCTGAGAAGAAATGCCGAGCAAACTCAGGTATTATTGTGTCTTAAGGCCCTGCGCAGACGACAGACTATCCGTGACGCACTTTTTAATCTGTGAAAATAGAACCTATGCAATTATATGCAGTAACGCACACGACGCGCAAAAAGTCCGGCGCACAAAAAATCCGTGTAATTCGGGCAGACCGCTCCGCGCCGCGGCGCGCCGCTCCGCACAAAAAGTGTGTGAAAAAAATTGAACGTTTGCTTCAACGCGCGCTAAGCGCTCCTGCACACGATGCCGCCACCGCGCCGTCGCCGCGCCGACGCCGCACAACTACACTGTACATACGAGTCGCGCGAAGACCGCCACCGCGCCGCCGCCGCGCCGCCACCGCGCGCGGTCCTCGTCTCGCCACCGCGCATCTATTTGATTCATTCCATTACCGGCCGCGTGTTCATACGCGGCCGGCAATGGAATGAATCAGGATAATAAAATAACTGGGAACGCGCGCGGTGGCGGCGCGGCGGCGGCGCGGTGGCGGTCTTCGCGCGACTCGTATGTACAGTGTAGTTGTGCGGCGTCGGCGCGGCGACGGCGCGGTGGCGGCATCGTGTGCAGGAGCGCTAACGCAGACGGCGCACACTTTAGTCGGCAACATAGATAATACTGGACAAAATGATCGAAGATGTGCGTCGTGTGCGTTGAGTCCGAAAAATCCGCGACCGACTTTTTGCGCGCCATGCAGACTTTATGTGCGCCGCAGACTCGATCGTACAAAAAGTGTGCCGTCTGCGCAGGGCCTAAGTCCAGACGTAAATAAACGTTTTCGAGAGTAGACTTGACTAGACTTCTTTCCTCTTCATTTTGGTGGAAGCTAGACCTTACAGCTTGCTATTGCCGTGCTGCCTGTATTTTACGCCTTATAGAACGACGGCTGGTTCGTCGCGTGTAGACGAACACGGCAAGGTATCGCCGAAAGCCCCTCAGCTTGATTTATATCGACGTAGTATCGCAGTCTACAGGAGATTGTTGATGACACGAAATATTTTCGTCTATGTCAATGTTAATTTTGTCAAGTATGAGGTTTAACATTTAAAAATAATTGAAACTTTTGTTTATCTCCACTCGATTGACACTCGACATCACAAGTATGCAATGTACAAAATTGCCTCATTCTAGTAAGTCTTCATGATTAAAGCACAACTGAAGCTTGGCACTGAAGAAACACAATTGAGCCTTACTTAGCTGTTGTCTGGTAATTTTTCGTTACATGTGCAAGCGAACATAACAATTCTATGGCGTAGATAAAACGCCGTACAGTTATGAAACCACGTCATGATTAAAAGGCTTGTAAAGCAATTCATGCCAAGATGACAACTGGCTTAAAACCGAAGTGTCGCGTTTCAGTGTGAATTGACCCTAAAGGTCCACTGAAATGAGATCCCTTAAAATTAACTAAAGATATACCTGGTAACTTACAGGTTCATATTTCCGACCTAAATTTCCCGTTGACTTGCTAAAAAGAATACCGCAGCATAAATTAAAATGGGATAAGAATAATAAAACGATGTCTGGTATCTCGTACAATATGAAGAGAGCCGTGAAATTTCTGCCTGCCTGCCTGGCTGAATGCCAAAGCTTGAGCCATATAATTTGGCCAATGAAAGTCGGCGCCACGTATAAATGAATAGTCTAAGCCTTATATTACAACTGCTAGGGGATCGGCAAGGTTACCAGCCGATTATTTAATTAATTTGGGCGTAGGCATTCATTGTAAGTGAAAAAAAAGTAAGTAATTCTTAATTAAAATTAAATACTAATAAGTACTATAATGCAAAAGTTGCTGTCTGTTTGTTTCGCTTTAATTTCTGAACTACTGGACCTTTAAATGGAAACAGATTCAAAGATAGTCCATATCCTAGGAAAGATCAAATTCCATAAAATCCTCGTGAACTGAAACTATACCTACGGGTAAAGCGCTGGTTTTCTTTTTTTGTTTATATTGCGTTTTAAATAACTGACTGGTACGACGGTGATTGCAAAAAAGCTATGGAAGCTCAAAAGCCAAAATATCGATATGACAGCCACTAGCTGACCCGCTTGGGTTCGGCGCGAGCCTAGGAACAAAAACATTACGCATGTATTTGTATGTCCACGTCATAGCGCCGATGGTATTTTTTTTAATACAGACGCACAAACGTGAAACTACGTTTTTTACATAGCATTAAATAAGTTGCGAGAAATAAGCAAATTACCGGGAATTTTGTGAATGCCAACGCCTTAATTTTATTTCTCGGGTCACACATTTTTTAAACATTTCCAATTTGTCAAAAATGTATACGACAATTTTCCCATCTCTAGTCGCCCGTAAATATCTACCTATCAAGTTAGCTGTTGGCAACGAGTTTAATCGCATTCCCGTCTACACAGTTACTCCAGCAATTCCGTAAAGTTTAATCCTTAAGTCTGTAACTAAAAAGTAAGTACCAAAGTATTATCTCACCTCTGGGCAGGCCAGGGTGCGACGTTATCAATCAAAACCCATCGCAATTTGAATGATGTTCCGCCCTAATTGTCACCCCTCTAATTTATGGATAGGGCGACGAAAATGCAGTTATTAACTGAAAAAATATTTTGGATTTCGTTATTCTTCGTTCCACAATATTTTTAAGGGAAATTTCAAATATAAAGTAAACTGAATTTTAAGTAAACTGGTACCTAATAACGATCGATTGTCATACATGTGTTAGGTAGGTCATTCATAAATATTTGATAAGCTTAGGTTCTACTTAAGTGATTGTCAATTTCTAGGAAATAGCTACCAGTGCTTCTACCTACATATATGTATATAGACTTGCGTATTTATATATTTTTAGGCACGAAAAAAAAGAAGACTCTTTTTCCTACCCCTGTAATTCCTTTTAGGGTTTTACTTAAGTAGGTATTTTTTTTTACTAAGGTATTAACTTTTTGATTTTTTCGTATGAACAAGGTTGACGTACTTACCTTCATATATGATTACCCATTGTTACAACTTTTACTAACGACATATCGATTTATCTTTAGTCTTCATTTTAACAAACCCTGGCATGACATTCTCAAAGTAACGAATCTGACTGAACATAATTATTCAGGCGGCAACTAACTTTCACAGATAAAGGAGATAGTGGCTAATCCAGTTCAGTGAGCTCTTTGGAGAATCTCTCATTACGTCTTGTATCTGCTAAAGATTGAAATGTCAAGATAAGCTATTCATTTACTCCTTAGTTTGGACGCCATTTTGAATTCGTTACACTCAAATGCGTAAACAAAAACAGAAAACATCAAAACGCATTCAATAAACCGAAAATAGTTTCATATTTTTTCACGCTAACAGCAGGGTATAAATTCATTTTATTTTGGTTAGGTACCCTCCAGGTGACGATTGCAGTAGTTTGTTTAACGGATAACCCATTTACTGGCAACACGAAGGAACCCATTCCCATTATGATGATAATATAATGGCAACACAAACTAATAAAGTGTTGGAGGTTAGAGAATGTCGTTAATCCTGCGAACATCCACTTGATAGCTGGATAACACGCACCACTAAATTATCAAAAGGGAATCTTAATCTTGTAATAACGAAGCACCATTTTTCGCGACTCTTTTTAAGTTACACTAAAAATTACAGCACATTCAAAAACAGAAAATGTGTTAATTAAACAAAATGTACTAACTACGTATTCACTCTCTGGGCATAGTTTGGTAGACATCAAGGTTCTATTTAGTTAATAATATATTTTGTTTTATTAAATTAGGTGCGTTGGGGTAAGATCGGCGCTGGGGTAAGAACGTAGGAATCAAATATTCCACTTATTTGGGTATATTTTTTAATGCTAGCCACATTGCGCAATACGTTATTTTGTTCCGCCCCACTCCGCAGTGACCGGCAGTCCCTCCGACAGCTAGGACGAGTAATAAAAGGTAAAAGGTGAAACAAGGTAGGTTTTGTAAAAATGAGTGGATAAGATCGGACACATTCTTTTCTTGCATCTTATGCTCCTAGCAGTAGGAATAGATTAAATTGTTGTCCGAACTTGCCCCTTGACGGCCAAATCGTCATTACACTCTCAAAAAATGGTTGCCTGTAAAGTCGGTTTTACGGGCGAAGATTTTACGTGACAACGTCTTTTACCGATCATAGTTGAGTGGGAGAGAGACGCAAGGCATTCGGCGGGCCTCTCTCTCGTTCGGTGACTCATCGTAACGTTACCGAGCGTTACACTTTTTCATAAGTGACTCCCAGCCGCAACCTAATTTAAGACGTTGTCACGTCAAAAAGTTTCCTGATTTTACAGGCTTCTCAAACAAAAACTGTTGTGTGTTCATAAATAAACTAATATTAAAATTACGCTTTGATAATTCAATATCAATTTCCACCATTTCTCAAGAACGTGGTGTTTACCAAAATTGAGAAAAAAATATTTTTGCAACATGCTTGCAACTACTCGAAAATCCGTCCGGTATTACCCCAACGCACCTTTTATTTTTTTTATCTGTTAATTTGGTCAGATTGATTGGTGGCCTATTCTAAAAAACCTTATTAAGTGTATAAACCTAATTGTTTGTGTGTCACTGAAATAAACGTAACGTTTTCCTGAGATATAAACTACATGTACGAATAAATCGGCCAGTGTAATGATAAACCAAGAAATAAGGTCGCAGCCTAGATTGCTCTTTATTTATTTATGATTTTATTCTTAGTATTTTGTATGTCAGTAGGTTCTGTATCGCCCTCGGGGATGACGAGGCTCGCGAGTATGTACTGTATGACTTACAAGCAGCTATTCAGTATTTCTTGCCTTGCGTTCATACTTTTTTTGAGAACGTCAATATTTTTTTTCATGTCAGGTGAAGAGACTGCTTTCTCGGAGAAACTTTCTGACAGTCGATTTTCATTATCTATATCGATTATTGTAATAAGCACTTGGTACTTACTCGTACGTGATTGCGATTAATTAACTTAATGATGTTATTTTCTTAACCCTTATGTGAGCGACAAATAAAACACCACACTTGGTGCGACGTGGTACCCGGGTACCTACATACATAAATACCTTGTAGACGTACCCTCATTTAATAATATCAGCTTTCTGACTAGTGTTTTGATTACATTTACCATACTTGACCGATGCAAGTATATTGTTCTCTATGCGTTGACAATTTAATGTAAACAAAAATAGTGAATTCGTTGCAGACGCTATCAAAGGGCTTACAATTTTGTGTATATTATTTAAGTATTTTTGATTGTTATTTACGTATTTTTTTATATTTTTACGTTATTGACACAGTGGGAAAAAAAACGTTTTCTTCCACATAATAATTAAGCAACCACATAAAAGCAAAACGATTTATTTTAGAAATTTTGCTTTCTAAAGGGAAACAACTGTTTGTTCCTTTGTGCCTCACAAATATTGCTGTAATAATGTTGTCACTAAAGCACATGTTGCCTGTTGTTAAAATAATTCTACAGCTAAACCAGTAATTATTTTATATTAGGTAAAACAACTTTAGTAAACATTGATAACATGGATAAGATGTTTAGAAACGTCAAACGTAGGACAAATTCGATGGCCCTGAGAAAGCGTTCAGGGCCATCGATTTGTCCTACGATTCAAATATTATCCTGTCCTGTCTTGGAAATATAAATATATCATCAACATGGAGCATAACCCTACAATTATCTCAAATGACAGAAGAAGAAAGTTTCTGAAGTAGTTAAGTTTTCATTATGTCAAGCTAACTTATGAGGCAGAGCTAGAAAGTCTATAGTATACTAAGACGTGAGTTACAGATGCAAACCACTCCAACGATTTCAGGGCCGTCAAAATTACCGAAACGAGACTTTAGTGGTCGTATTGTTGTAGTAGGTAGTTGTTTCATTTGCAGAAAACTCAAAAAAAAAGCAAAGAAAAACTCGCAAAGCTTGTGTGAGACTTACCTATAACGGTCAGTTTTTGATGAACATTCAATATCTCAATGTTCATGCAACCTATATTGGCAAAATTAAATTTTCACTATGTTTACTTCAATTTGAATTAAATATTATAAAAAAAACATTTATTATTTGATTTTATTGAAGATCAAAACCATGGTCATAACTGATTAAATTCTTGCACATATACATAGAGGTACCCGGGTACTCGTTCACTCGGTTACGTGTGTAAAAAATAATAAGGTCAATATAAGTAAAATTATAAAGTGTGAAAAATTGAAACTTATAAAATCGGTAATTTTAAAGATAGTTAGGAGCTCTCAGGAACTCACAGCCGCTTAGCACGCCGATTCATTATTTTATTCATGGTTGAAATTGCAAAAGTTACCCGGGTACCTCGTCACTCACATAAGGGTTAAGTGAGTATCTACATCTGTCGAAATAAAGATACCAATTTCTTTCAAAATAACACGCCTCGCAACTTCTTCACAACTTGGGCGATCCAAAAAAGTTGAGCCGACTACGCCTCAAGTTTATGATACGAAAAAATATTATTACATCCGTGGTTTACTTTTATTGCGTACGGCAAATGCGGAAAACAGCGCTCCGCACCGCTCCGCAAGACTCCGTTTCACTCCGTTAACGTTTTCATCGTGTCACCCTATTTTAATAAAGCCGTGGATCTATTTTTCATATTGACGCGTTGTTTTCAACTTAGTGCAGCTCTTTTGTTATTTTCAACTTAAGTGAAGGATATTAAAGTTTGAAGTGGTATGGAAAGCTTGGAAATGATAGTTTGTGTCACATACGAGTTCAAGTGTAGCAGTTTGTTGTTAAGAGGTGCTTTATTTTTGACTGCCGAAAGTATGCTTTTCGAGCGCATTTATGTATGTATGTCTCATTCTAAACCGTTTAACAGATTTCGACATGAGATCATTGAATTTGTTTTAGTTGAGGGCATGCAATTTCGGAAGTTGGTGGCAATTCCATGAAACAGAAACATAGCGGACTTTCGATATTGCAGTTGGGTTTTTTGATTATTTAGTTATTGATGCTGTTTTTGATGATCACGTTCAATATCTAATTCAAGAGATTTATTTCGGTTATTAGTTTCGAAGCGGGATTACAACCCAAGTCATAAGCGAGGGCATAACGACTTGAGAGCGAAATGATAAAATGCTCACGCTTGTCATACGGCGTTTTTCGTCACACCTGAGGAAAGTAAGCAAAGACTCTACTTACTGGTGTTGAGTGATTAACACCGTCTCATCTGTCATGGCGTTGCGAATATGTTGCAATTCCGAAAAAATACGATGATAAATCAATTAATCATTTCGCATGTAAAATGTTGTCAAAAAGAAATTTAATTTAGGTACATTAATCCAGGACGAAAAAGTGTTAAGATATTTTTACCAAATAATTAGGCACAAAAAGTAACAATCACTGTACCTGTGGATCTACGGTAATTTATTTATCGAGATTAATAAAAGTCTGTCCTCAACTATCAAATCCCTAAAACAAACAGCAGCTCATAATACTGCTACACTGGCTGAGCCACGCGCAAAAGTTTGTTAATAATAAATAAACCGTGAACATAAATCAAATTCAAACCTTTCCAAAACCACAAGTCACTGAGCGATAAGCGCCGAATTTCTTGAAACAATGCAAAAATAATGTAATAATTACGATCACGTACAAATTAACGGTGAACTCAATTACGAGGCAATTCAGCGAACTTCAGACGCCCTGACAGTTTGTAATAAAATTTTAATCAACCAACATGCCAGCGTTGGCGTCAAAGTTGGTCAAAAAGTGAATAACGTAGTTCCATAATTACGACGATATTACTCCTCGTCCTCTCTGTGATAATCTGTAATATAAAACTCGAGTCTCTCTCGCATTTTGTAATAGAACTTTGTGATTAATCTTTTGTGTAGGTGAATAATGTGCCTCTTATAACATTCCCGGCAATTTGGCACGTTCTCTGACGGGTTTTAGGAAAATAAATGAATATTTTTGGGAATAAATATCTAGGTATCACTTTACATATTTTTACGTTGCTTAGCATAAAACAAACAAAGATTGCTCATTAAAACATAGCTATTAGGAGTACAAAATATAATCTATGCAAAAATTATAGCGCTTCATCCCTTAAAAACAAACTCGTCCAAAACTCGACTTTATGGATTGACCTTTCCGGATCAAATAAAGAAATTTAAAAACACCCACTTCCCTTTGATACGAGAAATGTACTTTCCTTTGACGCGAAATTTGTTTTTGACATATGTATAGAAAATGGATGAATGGGACTCTTATTGGTGTACACAAAAAATATGCAAATACAACCCTATTGAATTTGAAACGCGAAGTTTTTCGATACAGATACTTTGTACACAATAGATCTGTGTCGGCTGTCTGTATTCAATAGGTTTATGCATGAGATGAATAAAATTATAAAAACTTTTTGCTTGTAACTTTATTAATAGTGTACAGCGAAAACATTTATGCACCACTAGTATTTGCCGGAGTTGCGGAATATTTATAATAGTTACCGTGACCCCGGAACATAAAGGGCAACCGAAGGAACACGAGTGGGTTTTAGTCAGTAAAAGTCTGACACGCCCTCCCGCCACACCCAGGTCGGGAGCAGTCATTTGATGATTTCCCACTGCCCAAAAAAAATCCCTAGTATGTCTTATCTACACAATTTAAATTTTTTAAATGTCTGGAAAGTAGTGTCTAAAACGGGCCCTTAGGGTCTAGCCGTAGATTCGTTACCAACCAAACATTCGAATTTCAAAAACAGCGCACTTACGCACCCTTACAATTTTATACAATGACAGTATTGAGATGAGTACAGTGACGTTATATGTACTTACTAGCTTTTGCCCGCGGCTTCGCTCGCGTTAGAAAGATACAAAAAGTAGCCTATGTTACTCTCCATCTCTTCAACTATCTCCACTTAAAAAATCACGTCAATTCGTCGCTCCGTTTTGCCGTGAAAGAAAGACAAACATACAGACAGACAGACACACTTTCCCATTTATAATATTAGTATAGATGTAATACGGTAAAGTCACAGAGTAGATGTAAAGTTCCAGAGCTCTTCCAGCGAAGCACTCATAACCTATCTACATCTTTTAACTGATAATACCATTGGATGCTGTACGAAAATGAAGTTACAAAATCGACTGTTTTAAGCCCAACTCTAAACTTTTTACAGACTTCTGAACTCTAAACACTAAATTCATGTAAATAGGGTTTTAGTTCCGCCAGCCAGACAAAGTTACCGTCTCGTATACACTAGAGCAACAAACTTATACTAGATATTATTATAAATCCTTTATGAAACTATCCGAGTGTGAAAATCAGTTTGAACATTTAATTTGGCGTCTCGTCTGGTTCTCGAGTACTCCTCATAATTCAATCTGCTGGCTGAATCGATCAACGACAGGAAATATTCGCTTCCTAGACGTCTGCCTCCTTATAAATACACGGTTCCGGGGAACATATTTGTTTTTAATGTCATTTTTTGTATATTAAAGATGGTAATGTGTCTTGCATACCGGTAAAATTAAGCCAGTTTCATTAAAAACGGTTTCTTTAAAGAGTTTTTAAAGAAAAGGTTTACGTCGTATAGATAAAGAAAGAGAGTGGAAAGCTAACAATGAAAAAATATTGATGTTGTATAAATTTAAAAGTATAAAAAAAAATATGTTCCAATCTCGACCAGAGTCTGATTAGTAATTATAATGATCTTAAGACACTGAAGATTATCAACAAGGGAACAAGGGTTCCTGAATATAGCTTAGAATATCTTTAATATCTTTTTGAACACGAATAGGTTTTCGCCTTAACACCGCTTGATATAAGAATATTTCGATACAGGCACTCAGTAAGCTGATAATTTTCAACACTTTGGATATCGGTCGGTGGGCAGAAGGCCATTTCTTCTCCAACTTTGTAAAATACAGTTATCCAACCTTATCTGGTTAGACTGGAAGCCGAACCCCTATAAATTGAGTTGGGTATAGGTCTGGCAGTTTGCATATAAGTATAAGACCGTATTTTGGGTAAAAAACTGAATATGAGTCGTACACCCATATGAAGGGTACCGTAGAATATTAAGAATGAGCAATAAACGGCGATAAATGAACATGTATTTTCCGGTTTGTTTTATTAACTACTAGCTTCTGCCCGCGACTTCGTCCGCGTGGATTTTTCCTGAATTTTCTTTGCTATAAACCTCACGGAGCCCGAGACCTTTCCAACGAATGCAAAATCGTGGAAATCGGTTCGTGCGTTCTGGAGTTATAGCGTCAGGAAGGAAAACCCGACTTATTTTTATATAGTAGATAACGGTTAAAGAGAAATCCTGTGACTAGACAGGTGGACAGAGAGTCTTGCTGTTGTATGTACAGTCAGCAAAGTAGATAAGTATACAGGGCCGTTAGATACAGTTTAAGTTATCTCAATATTTTCTAATAAAGGATATTTTCTAACACAAATTTAAACTATAGTAGCAAATGACTAGTTCTTCAATTAGGCTAAATTTCATTTTAATACCTTTATTGGTATTCAAGAAAACCTCAATTGTAGATGACGGCCCTGTTGGGTTGGATCCATTCGATTTTAATGATTGCTCCTAAATGATGCTTACGTCATTTTTGTAAACGAGTATAGATTGGAACTGGTCATCTCCTAGCTGCCTGAACTGTAGTAGATTTGTTTTGAATTGTTTCTCTTATCATACTATCATTAACTCTGTACGACTCGTTATCTTTTTGTCAAAATTCAACAAGAATATTGTTACTATAATTAATTACAAATGCGTTTGTAAAAGACAGACAGGCAGTGGTATTATTAAGGCCCTTTTTGACAATTTGCGTACGGTACCCTAAAGAAAGTTTTTATTAACAGTCTAGGTCTCCTAATATTCCTTATCAGACAAAAACACACATTTCTATATTATCGAACCTGCCTTGTAACTATGTTTGTGATCAGTTTTACTAATAACACTAAGTGGTGGTCCGATAGTAGATCTTACGGTAGCTAAGCAGACGATAATTGATGAAGTAAACAAACAGAGAAAGAAAACGATCAATACTTTGTTGTTTACTTACGTAAAGGAAAATAATTGCTTGTTGTTAAAGGAAGGAATAATTGGTTCATTGAAAGTAAGTATAAAAATCACAGGTTAACATTTACATATATGTGTCTTGTATTGTTGGACGGTCCAACGTATGGATTAAGCAAAATGACATTTTTTTAATCGTCGTCGTCATCCCTATTCAATACTGCTTCTCATCCACGAACTAAGTAGTCATTACGTCAACTTACGCTCCCCCCCCACACCCCCAGCCCGCCTCCACAGAGGCTGTCGCCAGACGCCTGTTCTTGGTATTAAGTTACCAAATTAGTAGACGAAAGGGCAGACTGAAGGGCAATGAGAGGAAAAAAATACAAATTAATGAACATGAATTATGAATGATATTTGGTAAAGACTGTCATAATACTGTTGCAGTACATTATGAATAATAAAAAATGTTACAATTTTAACTTTCTAATCTCTTAATTAATACGCTGTCATACGACCGGACCCACTGTATATTCTTAGTCTAAGGAACCCTAAACATCTACGATTTATCTGTCCTTCAAAAGCTACTACACTACACTAAATAAAAAGCTGCATTCAAATGCTGCACTGAAATAACTCAAATAAAAAAGTTTCAAGGAAAAATTCGCTGCATAGTCGTTATTTCTTTTTGTGCGCGAACTTTTGCTAATAAGAGCACTAGGTCGCCATTTATGTAAAATAAAATCTGGAAATTTTATGAACAATCTGGTGAATAAATAGCCAAGTTCCAAGAATATTTGTCAAATGAAATTCATATCTCCATCTCCATCATTAAAGTAATTAGGTATCTATAATTGTTTTTCTCAGATTGCAAAATTTATGTTATAATGTTTAAAGTTTAGTTTTAAGAAATTGTATTAAATTTTAGTTGCTGTGCCCTAACAGGGCCCACTATGTACTGCAATAGCTTAAAATCCCATTGTAACACCTTTTTCACATGTGGAATGCAAATAAATACTTGAATAGGTACTTAAAAGTGGCTAACGATAGAATGTAATGTTTACGGATTTTTCAATTTAGACGAGTCATCCCGGAGGTTAGTGCGTGTAAACAAAAAAAAAACGAATTTAATTCTTCAGCTATTAAACCTTCGAACACACATTATTCGAGACACAATAGAAAAACAATAGCAGCGCGACAGCCGGCTGTCGGATGGTCGTCAAGAGGTTAAATAATATAGTGTAGGTTATTCCAAATCATGAACCTGTTTTTTTTTTTGGTGAGTGGGAAATCATCAAACCATCTATACATATCCTTATCATCTGTACCTGAATTTCACAAACAGAAATTACACACCTTAACTAAACAAGACATTTCCTGAAAAAGCTTTAAATATGCAAGGAAAAATTTGACTTCCTTCAGGAAAAGTCTCTATACGTCACACAGACATATAAATGAATATAACATGCGGAAATTGAACCATCTGGTGCAGAGGCAATCACTACGCTACTGCTGCAATCGAGCTATTTAATAACCTATGTTGCGAATAATATATTGATACTTAGATTTACTTATTCCTGTATAGTGTATAGAGACGTCTTTCTACAATGAAATTTTTACTTATTGTTTTTTTATAAAGAACCTATTTATTATCCAAGCAGTTACTGCCGCGGCATTGGCTATTTACTGTGCCTTCTTGTGAAGTATATCTCTAATACAAATAATGACCTGTTGGTGGCTGAATAACTATAGTCGCGGTTGACTAGTGTTGCACCCGCCTCTTGTGAGACAGGTTGTGGGTTCGAATCTGGGCAAGTAATGCAACTGTTTCAATTCATATGAACTTTTCAAGTTTATCTTGGATAAAGTCAAATGCAAACCGTTTATTTCCATTAGACCATGGAGGCACTTTAAAACGTCAATTACATTAAAAAAAATATTTTGATTCTAGTCGCCCATGCCACAAGGTAGTTTTATATGGAGAAGAACGGGCAAGAAACTCCATACGTACTCTTTTAAAAATATATGTGTTACAATATTTAGTATACATGATTACAATGTGTAAATTAAGTATGAATACAATGTCAAAGCTGTCAAAAATTTACGTTAAAATACATTAATACAATATGTAAACTACTGTGAATACAATGTCAAATCTGTCAAAAAAGTACGTTAAAATATAATTAAGTAACAAAAAATATTAGGTCAAGTTTAGAAATGAAAGCTACCTATGTCACGTTTACGAGGTACATAGTGTAGACAAATTACAAAATTTGAGATGGTAAACGACCACTTTCAACAAAGTACAGAATTAGTGTGCGAGCCAGTGCAATCAACAACAAAATAAGAAAATAAAATGTATATTTATATACCTATTGATAATTAGAACAACAAAAAATAAAATAAAAAATGTATGCTTAATATTATGTTTTATGAATAATAATTTAATATCACCGATATCCTGTGCTTCAGAAAGCTCGTAAAGTCGTTTGGAACCCGTGGTCATTCGTAGAACTTTGAGAGTCGTTACGGGTAGTCAGAAGCCAGAAAGTCTGACCAGTCTAAATGTATCTGTATCGTGTCACCAAGCAACTGGGATGTGGAAATCAAATTATAACATCCTAAAATAAAATTATGTATCTTTACACGAGTAACGACTTCAGACGTTTTGAGTTCGATGGTTGGAATAACCAAATCATATTTATTATCTAACAACATAATCATCTAAATATCCCTTTACATCCTTATTTTTGAAATACGAAATCATATTTACAAATTATATTTACTCACAGACAAATATTAATGAATTTCTCTGGTATTAGGGGATGGTGACCCAATTAAGGTGTCACCCCATAAAGCGTTACCGTGACGCTGCTCTCTTAGTTCAAATGTATGGGATTTATTCACCTTAAGAACGTGTAGTTTGCATAATGTAAAGAGATTTTTGAACCGTTTTTTATAATTAAAAAACTTTGTTCCCTAAATAGTTGTACGCGATGTTACGTTACCTATATTAGTAGGTAAGCTACGTTACTGTAATACTTTATTGAAACCTATTCAGTGGTTTTTTAATAAAAAGGTTAGAAATCCATACATACCATCTCTCTAATTATCCCATTTATAAGATAAGTAGGAATTGTAGAAGGATTTGTCGCGATACTCTAGTAGTATTTGGATGAGTTTTGTACCGACGACGGTCTAGAGGTCGCAAACACGACTGCCGAGCGCGAGGTTTAGGGCTCGCATTTCAGGTCGCGCATTTTTTCCAATTTAAAATTTCAGCTGTGGTTCGGAGGCATACCCTGGGTTATATGAGTTGAAAGAGTGGCAAGATACCCCTTTGCTTTAGGAAGTACGAAAAATGGTTTGTGTTGGTGATGTTAACGTAATTACTTACAACTTGTTTGCTTAAAATACCATTGCTTAAAGCGATACACAAAAGATTCACAATTCAAAGAATAATAAATTAAAAATACACCATTGTGTAATATTAAAAACGAAGAACAACACGTTAATTAATATTGATTTCGCGTAATAGAGGAGAGTGGGAGCGTCTGGCACAGGATGAGTCACTTTTTAAGGTGAAAGCTCACGGTAGCCCGCGAAATTCAAATTTTCTTACGTATTTTTGTAATTTGGAGCTTAGTGTCTTGATGTTTACTGATATAGTATGGTGCGCAATTGTAATAGGTATTTAATTACAGAATTATAATCATTTAAATAATCAAAATAGAAAAAAAAACCTTAAAGTGCATATAACTCGATTGATTGCCTATTTCATGATCATTCATCATGTCATTCTCAAGTCATTACTGTGAGTTGTATTGATGATTATAATGCTGAAACTAAATACCTACTTATTACAGCTGCGAATCAATTTTGTTTAATGTACAGCCTGACAATGACGGGCCAATGAGGTTTTTGCGTATAAGAAATCCGCTAGATGGCATTACGTAGGCGTGAGGTGCAACTGCAGCATGATTGGTGAATTTTGACATAACTGTCAATTTCATGTCATGTCATTGTCAAAAACCCTCATTGCAAAAAACAAACGAAAATTCGAATTACGCGGGCTACTGTGAAGCATCGCCCTTAACTTGCACAGTTTAACACACCAGGCGCCGCGTGGGCTTGCCCAGCCATAGTTTTAACACTTTACGTTCTGTTTTGCAAATGCACAGAGGTGCGACGTGGAGTATTCTCGGAAAAAGTTCTAGAACTCATTATTCTAGTCTTGTTTAACGAAAAGTTTTTCAATATTCCAATATTCTTGTTTGAAGTTGAAGTTTTCTAATTATTGACGTTCTTGTGTGAGTTCTTGGTATTTGTATTAATTTTCGGTTTCATTTCTGTAGATATTTTTACAAAGTCAATCTATACATTAAGGCCGGTTAACACGAAACTTTAAATTTTGTTAATTAAAGAATCTTTTAATTAGTTTTTAAAAATGACATACATTCAGCTCATTTGAAGATCAATCGAGTCAGTTCTTGCCGTTACCCCATTTTGTTGGTTCAGTCAGTACGGGCTGCGGCCGTGCGCTTTAGGGAGAAGCCTTAATTTCAAGTTATGTAGTTTAATTAATTAATCTAAGTATTATTAATGACCCTATAAAAAATACACCAAGACACAAAATAAACAGATGATCATGCTTATCACACAAAGATGCGTCCCGGGTACTATCGACAAAATTGAATCATGACCCATTTCCACGACAAATCGTTTGAAGCTGTCAAAATAATAAGACTATACGTGTGACGTTTTTAATACAAGTTTACGCAATTGTCGACCGAATTGTATTCGAATGTCTGTAGGAAAATAAGCTTACGGTGGGTCATGATTCCATTAGGTCGATTGTACATGTAAACACGACGTAAATACTTTTTTTTCTCTAACTACTAGACCAACAGATATTGTCAGCGAGAAAATGCGATTTATTACTTAATTTAATTTCTCTTTTCAATACGCTCACTGCTCACTGCAGTAACTGTGTAGTTATTTTTTATTGAAATGCTCTCGGAATGTTTTTCCATTATCTTGGACTTTGCCGTGAACAGATTGGCTTACTAAAATATTAAGGAACAAAAGTGGATTGTTCTTACTTGGGTACCTTTAGAGACTGGACGTGCAATGTAGATCATGGGATGTTTATTTCGCTGACGTTACAACGATTTGTAAGTAGCTCTTAAGAAAAAGATTTAGAATAAAGATTTTGAAATCATAAAAATATTTATACGTTTTTTTTAAGTGAACCAAAATAAGGAAATTATCCTTTATCATGGGTGTAATTACGAATATAACGATTTCACATACATAAACAACCAGCATGTTCCTGATAGCATCAACCTATGTAACGTTACCTATGTAACTTTTTCAGAATGACTGGAAAAATAACCTTTAAACTTCATCCACAAACAGTCACGGCCAAATAGCCTGCCTTCATGCCTTGGCAACCGTTTACTCCATAAATGAAAACATAAACTTTCACCAAACCGAAAATAACTGCAATGCAACAAAAATAGAGGTTACACTACAAATACGTTACAAAAATACAACGAAAACGTTTTAAGACCGTGAATGACACAAACAGATTATGCAGAAAAGTAATTTAACCTGCATAAAAACGCCGTTTGCGCCATAACTGCGCCCACTGGGAAACTACAGGGGACAATATTATTTTCAATATTCGTCCCAGGATGGAAAATAAATAGAGTTTAAGGGTGCGCACACATCGGTGAACGAACACGAACCGTTTAACCGCGCGTCGTTCGGAAAATGAATGATGTTTACGAAACTGCTGATTCCGTGCATTTAGCTTTCGTGATTTGAATATCCCTTGGCAGCCAACCCTTTGCACAGCTTTATAGTGTCCTAAGGGGAGGGGCGGCGGCGAAATTTCCTGCCGCTGACACTTTGATGGCTCCATAAAGGAATGAGATTGCACTAATGCCCTTCTTCCTTACAATTTGACTAGTTAATATCCGTGGTTTTGGTTGTGAAGTTATTTCTCAAGCTGACCTATTTTACATCTGCTTTACTTTCAGAATGCATTATAATAATTCAGATAATTATTAAATTTGCCTTGTAGAATATGTGATACGTCCGCGTATGCACTTGATAAAAGAGAGACCAATATCGGTCTCTATTTTTTAAATTGAGTGTTTTCGATGATTGGTTTGCTACGGCAAAACTAATATTTCTCTAAACTCGTAGTTAGCGCTGCGAGAATTCCATATGACAGGCTTCCCGTGCAGGACTAAGTACTTATGCACTGGTGTAGTGTCCTTGAGACCCATTTTCCCCTTGTTGACCGAGTTTCAGCAAGTTGGCGGTACAATATAAGTTAGTAGACAGGTCAACCGATAAATTCGATTTTCATTCCGAAGCTGCCAAAGAAATCTAAAAGCTTCGTGCGCATAAAATATTGTTTGCACCATCTTTTTGATTTCCTGCAGAAATGCAGGAATCGTTTTAGACTTTAATCCTGGGACTTAAAACCACAATCACCATGAATTCGATGCGAGGATTTAAACGGATTTTTGAGATTTGCATGAAATACCTCGGTTATAGTAGATCGTCTTGTAGCTTGAGGCGCATCCCGGTGCAGTCAATATTTCACATTTTCTGTCTAGCCGGCCCGGGAAGACGGCGTGAGCATGAAATTCCATTTTGCATCATTATTTTCGAGTGGGCGCGGCATTTTGTACGATGTATACTCATAGACAAGTACCTACTTTATATTTATTGCGGGCAGGTATTTGGGAAAGCAATTTCAGTGTACCTCTTAGACGGGCTAACGTCTAGCTCAAAGTACGTCCAGAATAAATATTTGTGTAGGTAGTATTTGTGTAGGTATTGGTGTAGGCACTCAGCTGTCTAATTCTCGCGCGCCGTTTGGCGGAAGAAAAATGGTAGTACTTGAGGCAGCTTCGTCTTCTGCGGCTGTTGAAGTTGATAAATGGGTTTATTCAAGTATTATCTTGACTAGACTCTTAAAAATATAGTTAAACTTTACTAAAAGATAGAAATCTTGGAAAACTTTTTTAAGTAATGATCTTGAACGAGCTAAAGTTTAGTCTTCCTATCACGCCTACGTTCTCAGGCAAAGATCCACCGGAATTCTCTTAACCCATTCACAATAACAAAGAATAGAGCCGTTTAAAAAAGAATAAACAAACTCGAAACTTAAAAGTAGTCTTTATTTTCCAACCCGCAGTTTACCGCCACTTTACGTACTGCCACGCTTTCCTAAAACCCGCGAAACCTCTTAGCAGAGAAATAAATCCACAGCGGATAAGAGTTGAGTAACAAAGATCAAAATATTGGGGTGTGTACGAGTCCTCGAAAGGGTGGAAAAACTGCACTAAATCGTTTTTATTGCATTTTATTACATTTTGCGTGCCCCAGCCCTCCGAATAAATGGCGCGAAAGAATTTACATATGAAAACTCTTTGGCATCAACCGAATATTAATATCTTGTTTGAGTACAAACCGTTTTACAGACTCTTAAATTGTAGGGCTTTACTACTGAAATTGATTTATATTGATACTTATTAAAATTGTCGCAATTCCGAATTGGGACTGTAAGTACAAAAGAGTCACGTAGAACGTAAATTGTCTTGAGGCAATTTATCTATTAGATTAAAAATTCTGAGTAACAAGGACGTATGTTAGACATGAGGCTTATAGCCCTATTACGCTCGCTATCAATTATCATAGTCTGACAAGAAATATATTAATGGCATTCAAGATAAAACAGCTCTAGAGATCTAGACATTTTTATTCCTTGAATCATTGCAGCACCTATCATTCTTTTATTCTGAGTTAGGTAGATTATACGATTTACTTTCCTATTCTTGAATATGAAAAAGTAGTCAAGGAGTCGTATTCCAGTTGAATATTTACTTTTACTATTAGATATTCTCGAAAGTTCGTCTTTTCTAGATAAATTGAGGTCCACTGTGGGTGGTGGTTTTGGTGTTTTCCACCAAAATGCGTGTAGCGGCAAAGACAGAAAACAGTTAACTGACTTGTTATTTACCATTGGATCGAAATATTGTAACATACCAGTTTAAAATATATATATACTTATAGGTATATATATTATTAATCGTTTCTTCCTATGCTTAATGCATAGTACTAGTTTCCAAATATATATATATATATTTTTGGTGAGTGCGAAATCATCAAATGACTGCTCCCGTCCTGGGTGCGGCGGGAGGGCGTGTCAGACTTTTACTGACTAAAACCCACTCATGTTCCTTAGATTGCCCTTTATGTTCCAGGGTCACGGTAACTATTATAAACATTTCGCAACCCCGGCAGGCGTGGCCCTGTTGGGCCCCTTCCAGTGCTGACTTCTTCTCTTTGAGGCGCGCGTGGAACACTAACGCGCCGTCGACGCGGTCCTGGTCCTAGCCGTCCGGTGGCCGGTAGTCGTCTTGCGACTCTCAACGTCTTTGCCTGGGTCTTAGTTCGGGGCTAGAGGCTCGTCGTTGCCTCTCGCGCGCTGCTTCCTTCACTAGCATAACTGCTTCGCAGAAGGAGGCGACGGCATCCCATTCCGTCTCGCCCCGCAGCATGGCCTGAACCAGCGCCGGGCGCGAGAGGTCACCGCCGCCGATCGCCTCTACGAGGACACGTCGATGGTGCGCCCATGCGCGGCACACCTCCACCGTGTGCTCGACCGTGTCCTCCAGGCGACCGTTACTGCAGTGGTGACACCCAGGCGTCGCTTCCGCCCGAATCCAACACAGGAACCTCCCGAACTGACCATGTCCGGTGAGGACCTGTGTCAAGCGAAACGTGAGACCGCCGTGGCGCCTTTCCAGCCACTTCTCCACACATTTGGCCTCTTCCTAGACACACTTTTATAAACAATACCTTGTTTTAACTGGATTATAAATCCCGTCCCAGAAATCAATGACAACCAATATTTACGTTACAATCTCTTTATTATTCTCCAAACAGTATTTTTTTCCCAAACATGGGTAAACTCACAAATTAAGGTATCAAGGTAGGTAATGTTTACGTTACAAAAGTTTAATTAAACGGCGACGTGTCCGCCATTATTCATGATGTTTATAAAACAATGGATTCTGTTCGTTCGGAAAAATCTGTCGCTCGGAATGAATATGGAACCGTGATTCGTCCGATACTTCAATAGATTTGTGACGAAATGTTTTTTTTTTTTTTTTTTTTTGGTGAGTGGGAAATCATCCAATGACTGCTCCCGTCCTGGGTGCGACGGGAGGGCGTGTCAGACTCTTACTGACTAAAACCCACTCATGTTCCTTCGATTGCCCTTTATGTTCCAGGGTCACGGTAACCACTATAAACATTCCGCAACCCCACGAAATGTTTATTTATTAAATTCGGTTCGGTTATATTTTTATTAACAATCTTGTATTCGTATGATTGTTTTTCTGTGACTTTTGAACTTTTGTGTTGAACTTCGGTCAACGCAAATAAATCTATCGCAAATTCGCAGATCTATTTTAACACTTCTAAGTTACGAATTATTAATAACATTTCATAAAGTGAAACACATTTGGTTCGTTTTAGTATACGTGTACCTAAGTAGGTGCTAAAATAAGTATATTTTGTGACTCCCGCAGCCAGCTGTAGACACAATGGTTGCTCTTAAGTACCCACTGAAGCATGTGAGACTTGGCATAGTTATGATGTAAAAGGAATTGAATGTTCATCCTGACTGCTAAGCCGGAGGTCGTGGGTTCAATTCCCACCCAGAACAAACTTTGTGTGATGAGCATGATTGTTTGTACTGTGTCTGGGTGTAATTTATCTATAATATGTATGTATTTATAAATTATATAAGTATGTATTTCAGTTGTCTGGTTACCATAACACAAGCTCTTAGCAGAGCTTAACTTGGGATCAGATAACCGTGTGTGCGTTGTCCCAGTATATTTATTTATTAATTAATTATTTATTTATCTAGAACAGATATAATAAATTGAAAGCTAAATATAATTTAACTTTTAAGGTTTATCATGAAGAACAAACATAAAAAAAAACATATATACGGTCGAATTGAGAAACCTCCTCCTTTTTTTGAAGTCGGTTAAAAAAGACCTTAAGACACTAAGATCATTTCTTATTTCACAAATCTCTCGGTCTCTAGCTCGGGGATACCAACTTAAACAAAAACCGGGTTATGAATTTGTATTAGTAACCTAAATAATATTGATAATCCATACTAATATTATAAATGGGAAAGTGTGTCTGTCTGTATGTTTGTCTTTCTTTCACGGCAAAATGGAGCGGCGAATTGACGTGATTTTTTAAGTGGAGATAGTTGAAGGGATGGAGAGTAACATAGGCTACTTTTTGTCTCTTTCTAACGCGAGCGAAGCCGCGGGCAGAAGCTATATATTATAATATAGATAAGTAGAGTATTCTAGCGTCATTTCTTAGGTTTTACATATAGGTTTTTGTTCCGATTTTGGTGTACCTATGTGAGTTATTTATCTGAACGCACACACAAACACGATACCAGAGAAATTCCAAGAATGATGCTTTCTAAAGACAAAACACAAATATTTCGCCAACAGCCTTATAGGTCAAAACAGTACAAAAATAGCACAATATTGTCAACTTTCACGCGTTCGCCTATTCACAATGTTTTCATCAATATTCTGCGAGAGTTGCCCGACAAACTGTACCATGTGGCCATTTTATTAAGTCCCCTTACAGCCACACACAACCACATAACTCACACACCACAGCGTAAAAGATGCCTTCGTTAACTCTTTGTGTACTGCGTAATTTTTCTCGCTGGTGTTGAAAGTATTTTAGGCTGTGTGCTGAAAAAATTAAGGTCGTCTGTTCAGGACCAGACGTGTTTTTGTTATTATTAGTAGTATATGGCAAATATTGTTAGTTATGAAATGTTTTTCATTGATATTAAGGGTTGTTTTGACGCACTATTCTGGCGTGGTACGTAAATAGTCGTTTTTACTGAAGTACCTATAGGTAGGTTTTTAAAATGAAGTTGGTATATGTGTCTATAAGAGCGTGAATGTGACCGAAACATTGCGTAGCCGGCCGTACTTAGCAGTATGGTATTTCTTTGTTGATTTATATCGACTTCAACGCGTATTTATTTACCTAGATAATATGTTGTAATAACGCATTTAATATCTGACGGTCTTTTAGGTTAAACCATTCGAAAGATTTTGATAAAAATTGGGTACGAAGTAAGCAAGAAGCAAAGATGATGATGACTTTGTATAATTTGCGACTTTGAACGCGCAAAAACCGACAATCACACAGGCGGGAAAAAGCAAGTATAAACAAGATACAGTTAAAACAGCTCCAAATTGAATATAAAAAAACTTTTAGTTACTATAATAATTATGACAAATAAAAAATTGCATATAATATTTGAATAGAAATATAAAGTAATTAATATGAATACTTAAATAAATAAAACCTTTACGCCCATTTTATTTCCAGCTTCCAATAAAGCTTAAAGACAGTCCAAACATTGTTCAGCTCAAATCTATTTACAAGCCCATATTGCCAATCCTAGGTTCGTCGGAAAATCTCTATTATTTCTTGAGAGAATGCCTTGAGAGACAAATACGTTAAGAACGAGCACGGTGAGCAAATAGAGGCAAAGGGGCAAATAGGGGCATTCGGTTCGGTAATAGAGGGCAAATTGAGCTCGGAGCCTTTGGCACGAGTGAACAGAAGGTATGAAATAAACCGACGGATTTCAGACAACTTAGAAAAAGAGTTTTAAGCGACATTTTAGGTCAGAGAATCAGAAGTTACTTTGAGGAAACCTGTGATAATTTAATTAGAATGAAATCATCAATTAATGAAAATTTCAATTAAGTATCTTGCATTCAAGGCTTGGTTTAGATTTTGGTGGAATTTGTATAAATACATCTTAATTATGATTTGCTTAATTAACAAAATAACGACCTAACAAAGGATTCTATTTTATAGCATAATTCTATTAAGTAGATTCGGTTTAAAAGATAAAATGAAATAATCCAAATAATTTAAAACCTATAATATCAAGTTATAAAATATTAAACACTGATTCACTTGAAATTAATTCTAAGCAGAAACATTGTATAGTACACAGAACTGATATTGCCAGATTGTAACATTGTTATTCGACATTCGATTTATCGAATTAGTTCGTCGTAATTGATTTAATTATTGAGTGAATGTGATTCCAGTCTCGGATGAAGTTAATAACTACGTGAGTTTAGTTTAGCTACAGCTATTGATGGAAAGACTACAACTTAAAATGAGCTAATATGTTTTACCCTCTTTTTATAATAGTAAACTAGCTGTCCCCTGCGGTTTCACCCGCATTTTTCGTTACTGCTCCGCTCCCGTGGGTCGTAGCGCAATGGTATATAGCATTCCTCGATAAATGGGCTATGTACCACTGAAAGAATTTTTCAAATCGGACCAGTAGTTCCAGAGATTACCCTCTACATACAAACTTAAAAATTTTACCTCTTTATAATATTAGTATAGATATACCTAACGTCATTAAGTCTCTTTGATCATAACTAAAGAAAAACGAGAATTCTGGGTTTGGTTTATAAGTCCTCCATTTTACCCCTTCAGGGTTAGTATTTCCAAAAATCCTTTTTTGGTGATTATTACCTACCTTTACAAAGAACACAACACGCGTTTTCGGCTGTGCATTAATGTATCAACAGTCAGTCAATAAGTCACTCAGTTTACCATATTATTTACTTAGTAAGTTTTACACACCTCTTTATTGTATATATAACATCATTGACTGACTTAGTAAAGGAAACGACAAGAAAAGCGACTAGAATCAAAATATTTTTTTTTTAAATGTAATTGACGTTCCAATGTGCCTCCATGGTCTAATGGAAATAAACGTTTTGACTTTTGACTTTTTGACATTTGAAAACATCTTAAGGAAACCATGACTTGTACTTAATTAATAAGTTAGTAGTCCGAAAGTAGTCTGTTTTATACCTATTCAGTATTCAGTATCATTTATTGCGTTCATGTAGTTTACAAGTTGGTACAAATAATATATTAGGTATCATAATACATGACCCTGCTAGAGCACAACAATATTATAAGTATTTTAAGGAGTCTAATTTCAGTGTCACAACACAAATATATTATTATTATTATTCATTACTCTATTCTATAAAATAATATATATTTTATATCCCATCAAGTACTTTGCCATTTAATCATCTAAAACCGCTTTGAAACTTAAGATAAAATATAAAAGAACCTACCAAAGAGCTACCAACGCCATTTTAATTTAAGTAAGTAACCACATTCAGTGTAACTCTAGAATTCATTACTCAAACAAAAACTGGCGCGGAAGAAAACGTCTAAGAGTTCTCGCGTTAAGTAGCTTTTGCATATCAAAGTGTGTTGACGACAGCCCCCGGCTGCTGACAATTCTTTTTACTTTACACTTACAGACGGTTGATTTGTCCAAATTCAAATTGGTTGAGATTTTCTTTTGTGAAGTGTTTGTATACAATGTGTAACTGAATTAATGCACTTTCAGAAAATAGTTTGTTCAGAATCGTTTACTGAATCGATTTTTGTAATTTTTAATATAGATAATATTTTATTCCAAAAATAATTAAATCTACGTAAACTGCTGTCACACTTTCGCTGTACAGTCAAAACAAACTAAAATGGATGAAATACCTACTACGCTAGACCCTTATGTAAGTGCGACTGTGTGCATGCGTAGATTTGTAATGTGACTATAATTTTCTCCCACAATCTGTACAACAAATTTATTAAAAAAACAGTGTTTTAAACATAATAATAAAAATTCAGTGTATGTATTATGATTATAACATAATATTCTAATTGGGGTGTCTGGTGGTGTGCGTTTATTCCGGGACATGTTGTATAGGTATATATATAATGTTTAGTAAGAGGATACGTATTTTTTTGGGTAACTTGAAAGGTAAAACGGAACCCTTATAGGATCACTTTGTTGATCGTCCGTCGGTCTGTCGAGACCCTTTTTCTCAGAAACACGTCGAGATATCAAGCTGAAATTAATATCACATACTCAGGTCTGCTATATCTCAAAGCAGTGAAAAAATCAAATGTCTAAATCAACGCAATAAAAAGATTATTTGTTTGTTCTTGTAAATGACGCGACGTTCTAAAGTGCCTTTGAAATTACCTGTTTGAAATAAATAATTTGATTTTGATATTGACCCTCAACAGATTTTCATTGAGGTTTCATTAATAAACAGAGAAATACTTTAAATGTCAGGCTTCAAGGTTTCTGGACCGTAACGGCTGGGAGTGAGGCTTTAAGTGCTTCTCGAGGCACATAAAGGCAGTGATGTCCTAGATATACTTAGGAAGTACAATTATGAATTGAAAACGACTGCTGCTTGAACGGTTTTAAACCTGCAACCTTATACATAAGAGAAGCGGTTGCCCGAATAGTGAACCACTGGGCCATCATGATAACTATTATAGTTCCTCGTAGACATAACTTCTACAAATCGAAAAATAAGCAAATATTTGATCGATTCTGAGTGTGACGAGCAAAAGACAAAGTACAGCCAGCAACAAAAGTTGATAAATAACAGTGTTTACCTGTTCCGGAATGTTAATAATAGTTACTGTGACCCCGGAACATAAAGAGCAACCGAAGGAACATGAGTGGGTTTTAGTCAGTAAAAGTCTGACACGCCCTCCTGCCCCGCCCAGGACGGGAGAAGTCATTTGATGATTTCCCACTCCCCAAAAAAAACAGTGTTTATCTTAATTGTATCTTTTCATCTGTATTGATTGAGGTAATCTAAGTAGAGATGATAGTCATTATTTTTAAGCATAATGCTTAACCCTATGACTACCGGAAGCGTAGATCTACGCGAGACACAATAGATTTTAATTGTTTTATTAATTACGGCATACAAGAGGTTAAGGAGTTAATTTATTCCTGTGACTTTTGTTCCATCTGTTTCCAAATGAAATGTTTAAATATTACACTTTTGCACTTTAATATTGTTTTTTTAGCTTGTTTTAAGCGACGGTGCCGGTGTTTCCTAGCCGGCTACTCTGAAAAGAAACAAACTATGAGGTCTCAAGTTCCTTTTTAAGTCCATACAATCGTATTGCATCCTGCGATGACAATATTAAGCTTAATAACCGAGGTGATCTTTAATTGAGAGAAGCACACAAATTTGAGTGCACCTGTCCAGCCACTACAAACATTTGCTCAACTGAAAAACTTACGAAACCTCTTTTTTTTTTGTGAATTGGAAATCATCAAATGACTTCTCCCCCAGTGTCAGACTTTTACTGACTAAAACCCACCACTCGTTGCGGAATGTTTATAATAGTTACCGTGACCCTGGAACATAAAGGGCAATCGAAGGAACATTAGTGGGTTTTAGTCAGTAAAAGTCTGACACGCCCTCCCACCGCACCCAGGACGGGAGCAGTCATTTGATGATTTCCCATTCAGCAAAAAAAAAAAAAAACCCACCACTCTTTATGTTCTGGAGTTGCGGTAACTATTAGAACTATTCCGCAACCCCGTCGCCCCCTGTCTTCATCGCCTTCTATAACTTCTTCTTCTTAATATCGTACTCAATAATTACGATAAAAATACAACCAAATTCGCAAACGACTTTAGTTACTATCCGTACCGCAAGCTTAAACAAAACCAAAGATAGTGACAGCTTTACTATTTGACTTTTAAAGCCTCCTTGTACAATCAAAGACTGGAAGCCAATTGAAATTGTTTCAAACTCCACTGGATTTTGAACTTTACTCTTACAATTTTTGAGTGTATTTTTGCTTGGTTTTTGGAAGCTGAAAGGAAGTAATCTTGGGGTTGCCACCGTTAATTGATTGTTACTTTAGTTAATGTAGACTTTTATTGCATTCTGAGCGAGTGTTTGCGAACGTTATTATTTCCTTTACTGTGGGAAAATTAAGCCTTTTGGCGTTTTGGATCTTTGTGTAGTTGAGTGTGAGTGTTTTCTTTATAAAACCTGTTATGGCAATACATTTGATATCGCGCGTGTTTATTAGGTCGGATAATAATAACTTTAAATATATTATTTTCATAACATTAATCATTTTACAACCGGAACAAAATTAATTCCGGAGAGTATCTTCTGCAAACAATCTTTACTTCTATATTATTACAATTAAGTATTTTATAGATATACAATGAACTTAAAAAAATACAAGCCTATTGACCCACTGAAGGCTGAAGGCTTTTTCATACAAAGAACACGTTTGCTCGAGGTGGTTGGACGATTTCAGAATATATTAAGTATAAGTTCAGGTTTTCTCACGACGTTTTCCTTAACCGATGTCGCTTGCGTAGATGAACTTAAATCATATGAATCGTAAAACGCACTTTAGCACTTGTCCGGATTGGAACTCACAAGGTCCACGGTCCTAAGCCCTTAAAAACTTTGCTACTATTTATTAACAAAAAAATCCTATAAATTATACCAACAAAGTCATCCGCGGTATCTGTCTGACTGTTTGTTAATGATATTACGGATTTTGTCGCTGTTTTCACTTAAATACAGAATGTTATTATACAAGAGAAAGAAGACTTTCAAAGATTTGTTTCACTTGTCTGAAGTAAATACCTATGTTTAACAAATAATTATTCTGAATCTGAATTCGAGGCTAAGGTGGGTCGTAGTTTAACATAAAGTCACTAATTCAGCAAAAAAGTGTCTGATTCATAAATATAAATATGTTTTACATATTAACGCACCAAAAGCGAACACTGCGCTAAATTCCTGACTACCAATGAAATATAATATGCCCAAATTCACCGACCTAGCAACAGGGACTAAAATAACAGAATCCCTACAAACACAAAGCTATGGCGAGGTAGAATGAAACATTATTATACCGGTCGCCGATAAATCAATTACTTAGCGGTTAGGCAGAGCTAGGACAAAGCACCAATCACGTTAGATCAATTAACTCTTAAGTAACTATGCCTGTACTGCGATGTCTCATGCACTAGCTACTCTACCTAGTGTATATGGGTTGAGTTGAGGATCACTGAATTAAAGGATGTGGCAACGTATTTTGGTTTTAACAAAACATACTACTTTTTTTAATATTGTTAGTAAGGCGAGGTAGAATCAAAGATATTATAGAGGTCGTCAATAAAAAAATTGAGCTAAATTACTTAGTGGTTAGGCAGAGCTAGGACAAAGCACCAATTACGTTAGATCAATTAAATCTTAAGTAACTATGCCTGTACTGCGATGTCTCATGCACTACCTAGTGTATAGTGCGATGATTTGAGGAACCCTAATTTAAAGGGATGTGGCAACGTATTTACGTATTAACAAAATATGACTGTATTAAGTTTTTTTTTACTGTTATTAAGGCTAGGTAGAATGAAACATTATTATGGCGGCCGTCGATAAATAAATTAACCTAAATTACTTAGTGGTTAGGCAGAGCTAGGACAAAGCACCAATCACGTTAGATCAATTAACTCTTAAGTAACTATATCTGTACTGCGATGTCTCATGCACTACCTAGTGTATAGTGCGATGATTTGAGGAACCCTAATTTAAAGGGATGTGGCAACGTATTTACGTATTAACAAAATATGACTGTATTAAGTTTTTTTTACTGTTATTAAGGCTAGGTAGAATGAAACATTATTATGGCGGCCGTCGATAAATAAATTAACCTAAATTACTTAGTGGTTAGGCAGAGCTAGGACAAAGCACCAATCACGTTAGATCAATTAACTCTTAAGTAACTATATCTGTACTGCGATGTCTCATGCACTACCTAGTGTATAGAGGTTGTGTTGAGGATCACTGAATTAAAGGATCTGGCAACGTATTTTGGTTGTAACAAAATATGGCTGCCCCAATTACGTTAGACCTCTTAAGTAACTATGCCTGTACTCGGATGTTTCATGTAGTACCTAGTGCATGGAAGTTGTGTTAAGAATCTGAATTGAAGAGAATGTAAGAAAGATCTGTTCAGACTGGTAATTAGTGACTTAATTACATAATGTAACTCATTGCTCTAAAAGTCGTGAGGGTATTCAAATACCAGGCGTAGACGTCGAGAGTCACAAGACGACTACCAGCCATCGTAGGCGAGGGCCTGCGGACGGCAACCGAAGGAACATTAATGGGGTTTAGTCAGTAAAAGTCTGACAAGCCCTCCCGCCCTGCCTAGGGCGGGGGAAGTCGTTTGATGATTCCCCACTCACCAAAATAAGGGTATTGAAATAGAATGTACTTGTATTTACGATCTCTTGAATGATTGCAATCGAAGGACATGGCCGTTTTACACAGAACCGTGTGTATAATGTAATACTTCCATAATGTGGTACTTCCAACGCAATACAGGAACCGAAAACCTTTGTAATTTCATCACCTAATAATTAATAAGTTTGTACAGAAACCTCTCGGTGCGCTCTCTCGGTTAAAAGCAAAATAATATACTTTTACTAATTAATGTTTTCAGCACCGATTTGGCTTCAAAGGCTTCATTTGTTTAGCCCCGCAGCAGCTAAAATTTCAACATAAATATTGTAAATTGTTACCTCATTATATTATCACATCGTTCATTTGCTTTTAAAAGGTTACAAATGTAACAAAATATATTTAGCCAATAGGATATGAAATCTAAAAATAAATAATAAAAACACACATTAATATCACATAATCATCTCCCTAGCCTTTTTTCCCAATTATTTTGGGGTTATCTCTCAGCCTACCTGGATTCAGCTGGATACCAGTGTTTACGTGAAGCGTTTATCAGACCTCCACCATACAGTAACTGGGCGACAGGATACCCCTCGGTTAGACTGGTCAGACTTTCAGACTTGTGACTAGCAGTTACGACTGACAAAATAGTACGAATCTACCGGCACCATCGGTTTTACATCATGAAGCAGCAAACCAGTGGAGTGCGTATAGGCATGTTTTTGTTCTAAATCAAAGTCACCAGATAACGGAGGGGTGGAGCTAAGCTTCGCCCGCTGTGATTGGTCGATGAATTTGACAACTGATTTTTTAGGGATTGCAAAAGGGTGATTAAAAAAATATCGATATCGATAATTATTCAAATTATTAGTTGTATAAGACCCGATTTTGTAATAAAACAGGGTTTTATAAAAACAAGGTTATATTAAAAAAGGTTTCGCAATCAAGCAGTAGCTTAAATCAATTAATAAAAAAATAATACACTTGATTATAAAACGGAATAGTTAAATAAAAAACGAAAAGATCTATTACCAAAAAACCTGTTTTAAGGTTTTTTATTGTTTTTTCTTTTCGTTTCGTGTTATGTTTTACCGACTTCGGAAAATGGATGTTATATGTATACGCTAACATTATTATAATAATAGAATTATAAGTATTTTATTCATTATTATACTTATGTGTATAATTACTAGCTTATGCTCGCGGCCTCGATCGCTTAGAAGAATTGTTTAAGGTCTAATTTACAAAAAAGGGTATGCACGTAAAGGTATCTACGTATTATGTTAAAAATTAAGAAAACAGTTCTGATTTTAAAACACATATAAATATTATTTGGTGGTCAAAGTAAATTACAAAATACAGGATATGATATCAAAAAGAATCACTGTGTACGGTTGATTATTCTTATCGAAAATAATAACAATTTAAAACAGATGACAAACGAATGAAAGCACAAGGTTTATTACACATTTTATGTTGAACCTGCTTGTAGTTCGATAAGATCCTATTTTTGAAGACATGATGTTGAAAAGAGTATTGGTACTCGACTATAATTAATTATGAAAAAGGAAGACGTATAACATGAATTACTGGTTTTTAAATTGAATTAGTTTTGAGTAGATTTTTCTTATATAGTCTTTTGGATTTGTGTTGTTTTTCGTAATGAATGTCAGTCGAGTATCAATATATTTTTTAGCTACACATGAAGTTAAGTCAATTAGGTGATTAGTAGATTCTACGTCAAATTGGTGAAAATTTATATCAGAAAATAAATCCCACCCCCCAGAAAAATGTCCCATGGGAGCGAAGCAGTAACTAATAATAATAATAAAATGTTTATTCACAAAAATTACAGATAGTAGGTACTTATTATATAAAACAGTTGTTGGTAAATCTGTACAAATCAAGTTTATAACCCTGCCTCTTAAACTAGGATAAACCTGTATTTTAAGAGTCAGTGTTCGGCTAGTTAATTCTTTTAAATAAATATGATTTAAGACAACAAGTGTACGGTGCTGAGGTTATTCTTATTTATCTGCTTTTTATTTAATATGGTGTATACTGTGGGGTAAGGGCGTGAGTGTGTGTGTGTGTTAGGTAAGTGAAGTGTGAGTGTGTGAGTGGGGAATATGAGAGCGTGTTTGTGAGCACTAATAGTGTATGTATGGTTTAATAGGTGCGTGATAAGAGCGTATTATGATTGTGAGCAATGGTAGTGTAAGTATGTGGTACCAAAAACTTAATGTAACGTGGGTGAAACCGCGAGGAACAGCTAGTACATAATAAAATCATTGGCCACATAAACTTTTTCAAGCTTTGCGAAAATAAATAAAGTTACCTATACTGGTTAGCGGAACGTTAATTTACATACTGTTAAATCATACGAAACGATAGTATACAGGGTGGAAAGTTTTAATGGACCCTGGAAGAAAACTACCTTAAATCTTTGAGATAGATTATTTTACTTAAAGGAAACATTCAATTTATTTTATAAAAGGACTAAATCTTTCTAAGAAACATGGTAAATTAAATTAGAGGAAAACCATGAAATTTCAACATTTCAAATCAAAGGACGACTTTAACTTTCGAAATTTTCGTTCAATTAAAATAAATTTCTTAAGATTTATGGTTTTCCTTTTATTTAAATAACCATGTTTGTTAGAGAGATTAAGTCCTTATGAAATGCCCTAACGTTTGACACCATTAAAATAGAAAGTGTAACTTTTTTGGATTTTAGCCGGTTCGATTCCCGGGAGTGGGAAGCGGATTTTCGAAAATCTTTGAATGCAGTTTTATTTGTTGTAAAAAATAAAAGAATGTTTCCTTTAAGTAAAATAATCTATCTTAATGATTTAAGGTAGTTTTCTTCCAGGGCCCATTGAAACTTTTCACCCTGTATATAAAACAAATCTTACCAAAACAGGAAAAAATAGGGTCGGCGTTGCCGAACTAAACAAACGGCGTCGGTCCTTTAAAACTTCAAAGCAATCAGCTGTAAAATGCCTTGAACAAATGACGCTATAATATTTTGGAAGCCAGTTTTCCCTGTTAGTGGCATTAACCCATTTTTCTTTAACTTCCGGAATATTTGGAAATTTAAAATGAAAACATTAAAAAGAAACATTATTTTTATTTTACCATTAAAAATTATCGATAAAATAATTTATCTACTGTGTTTTGTGAAGTCACATCACTTCAGGACACAGTACGAAGTACTTACGAATAGAAAGGGATAGACTTATCTAATATTCTAGTGAAAGTAAAGGACTTTTTCAAAAGACATCAACGCAGTATGACTTTTTTCGAAACCAACCAGTTTAGCTTGAGCTCTCTAATGACCAAAAATGTAGATAAATATAAACATATTTTACTTACCGATGAAAACTTATGCCATCTTTTTTATAACTAGATGTTTTAGAACATTTTCCGCACCATTTTATTGCACATGTACTCATTTTTGCTTCGGTTTTATACGATAAATGTATTTTTAGGTACCGAAATTAGGAAGTGTGCACGGATCCAACAACTGGTCAGTACTAAAAATTGCACCCATACCTGCGTCTCTTATAAGTGATATTCCATTTAAGTGTCGTGAGCCCGAATCACCCGTATGAGCGGTCAAGTGGTTGTATAGTCTTTGGTTTTACATGCTTTCAGCCCGGTTTCCACCGCGAGCGGAACGGCCCCATTAATGACTTCGTTTGCAAGCGCAAACTGCATACTTGTATTTCCACCAACAAAATTATGATTCTTAATACATAATTATTTATTAATGCATTTATTATTCGACTATTTGTTGTTTATTGGTTTTCCTATTTGTTATTTGCAGTTTGCGCTTGCGAACAAAGTCATTAATGGGTCCGTTCCGCTCGCGGTGGAAACTGGGCTTTCCGGTTCTAAGTGATATTTAAGATAAACTTTAGAAACATTTAAATTTAAGTCACATTGGTACTTGACGGGTTCGAGTCCGCAACCCCTTACATGAGAGGCGGGCGTTTTAATCACGACGACGTTAATAAACGTTCATAATACGAACATAACTTAAAGTGTTTTTAGAAAATCACTTACACAATAATAAAAAAATGTCAACATTTGTTTGAAAACACAGTCCTTTAAATGTTTGTGCTGTTTAAACTTTCGACGACCAAGCGACAGCCGGCTGTCGAGCTGCAATGTCTTTCTATTGTGTCTTGAAACACGTGTGTTCGATGGTTTAAATACCAGATACATTCTAGATCATTCCATACTCTATGACAAACAAAGTGCCACCCTAAAAGCTTTGTACAATACGATCGAAATTGAGTTATCTGCGTCGGATTAGCGAGCTATAGTGCAGGAACTTGATTAAAATTTGATGATTATAATTACTATGGTAAACAATCTCCTAACTTTAACCAAAATAGAAGTCGACTTAAGTAATCAAACTTTATTTAAACTAAGTTCTATTTTGAAGGAAAACTTTTATAAAGTTCTAAAATAGTTTCTTCTTAGTTCAAAGGGTAGAATGTTTATTGTTTATCAATTTGTAAAGGTCGCCTCTAATGCATGATGTTTTTATTTGAGGATAGGAATCATTAAATGACTTCTGTAGAAGTGTACCGTGACCCCGGAACATAAAGGGCAACCGAAGGAACATGAGTGGGTTTTAGTCCGTCAAAGTCTGACACGATGGACGGGGAAGTCATTTGATGATTTCCCACTCCCCGAAAAAAGAAAAGATTTATAATATTAGTATAGAAAAGTTCAAAATTGTCTAAACTAAAAGAAATATCATAAGTACCATAAATAGCACTTAACTAACATAAGAAGGGAACCCTTTGTGTGCGAGTCCGACTCGAACTTAGCCAATTTTTATAAACACGATATTTTTGTTAAACACAATTCTTTTTTCTAATAGTTGGAAGCGCTGGCTCACACATTATTTTTCATTTTTTGAGGAAGGTAATTTATTTGCAAATATGTTACACTAAATGTTGAACTTGATTAGCTTCCATTTTCTAATTAATTCTAATTTTTATTATGTTTATATATTCTTTTGACGGAAATGGTTTTCACATCATATACATTCTTCTCTTCACATTTAACAATGTACAAATAATAATATTGTAACAACATTATTTTAAAAGAGTAAGTATGCAGTTTCTTGCCCATTCTTCTCCATACGTAACAACATTTCTGAATGGGTGGTAGATTCACTTTTGTTTTATAAGTATGACGTTTCAAAGTGGCTTTTTTGGTCTAATGGAAATAAATGATTTGACTTTGACTTTGAAACAAAGATTTGTCGAAAACACTTCTCAATGGAAATAAAGGAAAATAAATAATACAGACAGCGATCTAAAGATAATATAAGTTTTATAAATTCCTTTTTAATTAAGTTAAATCTACAACAAAATTGAGTGTTGCTGAAATTGTAGCGTCACGATAGCTAACGAAACATTGTTTTAACAGTTCAAATTAATTATAGTTTTCAATCTTAATAAAAGGTAGACGTTTCTGAAAAGTTTAGTCAGTTTTATAGTAGGTATTATAAAAACCTTTGGGATTTGAAGTTTTTTGTGTGACTTTTTTTAAGGGAATTCGGTTTAAAACTTGTTAGAAATGCATTTTACTTAATGAAGACTACGACTTCATTAATCGTAATTATAAGAAATAGTGCTCAGGGGAAACAGGCAAACACGATCATCGCCATGCTTATAAAAGCATGAAGTTTTTTAAAAAAAGAAGTTAATATAGTAATACCAATTTACTGCTTTTTAGAAAAACAAAACAGGAGTAAATAATTGAGAATAATAAGAGAGATCGGACTTAGTAGATTAGCACGGCTGTGAGAAGCAAAATATCTCAAATAAATCGTAGAATAAAGTACGTAATAGTTTCAACAACTTTATCCAAACGGATCTCTTCCTCTAAGTACAAAAAATCTCCAACACTAAGAAAAAAAACGAAGTAATTCCTCAATTTTCCCATCTTATTCCCACACAATTTCTGACACTGACAAGTCCTGTCAAACGACGTGAAAGTAAATTGGTTACTGGCAACACTTGCTGCTGACGTGTTACCAACCTCAATTTAGTCGTAATTCCTTAAATCTTTCAACGACTCGAAGGCACGCGAAGCCATTTTATTTGTATTTTGTTATCAGATTTCATACGACAAGTTTATTCTTAGAATACTTAGATACTAAAGAATTAATGAAAGTTGAAACAACACTCTAATATATCAGAATAATTGATATATATTTTGCATGAATACCGATTGGTCTGGTCAGCTTTAGCATTAATTAATTAATTTCCATTAAAGTTTGTTTCGTGTATGAATGGGTGCAATTAAATTTTACCGGGCCACAATAATTAACAAGCCACTGCGCACAAACAAAATACGATTCCACCATACATACAAAATGTTCATTAATCGTTACAGAAATAAATTAGCTTTTGCCTGCGGCTTCACCCGCGTAGATGTCGAACTTCTATTCACTATTTTATCTCTTTAGGGGTCGATTTCCCTAAAAAACTTTTTTTTAAAACACACCCTACAAATTTAATGTCTCTATGACCATCAGTTTGGACTGTGTGTTGATATATCAACAATCAGTCTATACATAATAATGACATTTATCTATACATAGATAAATGTACATAGATAATGACATTTATCTATACATAGATAAATGTCATTATTGCATGTATGGTCAAAAATAAAAATAATAAAGACAGTAAAATCATAACAAAGGTTTTGGTATCCACAATACTTGAGAATTTCACAATGTGGGACAAAGAAAACATGTGTTGTGTATAAGTAACGAATAAGCAGTTTTATATTATTCAGTACTTAATTTCCGTTACATTCAGACCCACGAGGTCAAAGCCGCGGGCAAAGCCAACTGTTTACTAAATGAAGACATCTTTTAATAAAAACTCAATTCCGAAAACATAAATTGGTAAGAAAAACAGTATTACAGCGAAATGGTTTATTTATCTGTTTACTGAAATAGACTGTGATATAATTTGAATGTTTACAAAGAAGTCTACGCTTTCAAACATGAAATAAATGTTTATTAGGAATTCCAGTTCCACTAAATATGATTTTATTTTAGAAATGTTCAATTGAGAAACAAATTGTACAATTTTACACATTAACTAGTTGTTCCCTGTGGACCCGCGTTATTATCTAACACTACCTGCGTTATATCAGATTTTTGGTTACTAAAAATAGAAGATAAAAAGTATTATATGTCCGTCCCCTGGTCCTAAGCTACTTACCCACCAATTTTCAGCCAAAACGGTTTTGCCGTTCTTGAGTTATACAATGTGTAACTAACACGCGACTTTCTTTTATATATATAGATAACGGAGCGGGGCAGTAACCAAAGATCTATATTTTGTCGCTGGCTTATTCCCATCGCTCATAGCGTAATTTAATACTGCCTATGTATTATTCTGATGTAAAAGCTATATTACTGTAAAGCTTCAACGAAATCTGTTCAGTGGTGTAAGATATAACGATGTACAATAAAATAAGAGATTGACTAAAAGCACATAAGTAGTTATATGATCTTTATACATTTAGATATGGTTAAAATTATCACATACACATATTGTTACTGGGGGCACATTGCAAAATACAGACACATTAAAAAAAATGACACTGAAATTCAACTAGTGTACAAAATGTCAAATGAAACGGTTTTCTGGAAATGGTTGAAAAAGTTGTCGCAGTATTTTGTCTGACGAAACTTTTCATAAACTAATTTCAATGTAAAAGTCCACCGTGTTTCTATAATAAAACAGAAAACGAACATTGCTTGTATATATTTAAATTTGTTTTGTATATCTCGGAAACGGCTCTTTTAATTTGAAAGATGTATCTAAACTAAAGATTATAAATCTGAAAAGTTTGTTTGTTAATCTCAGAGAGTACTATTTCGCATTGAAAAACTATTGTTTAATCCCCCGTTCCGTCCCGGGGGATTTCCGGGATGAAAACTATCCTATGTCCTTTCTCGGGGCTCAGACTATATCTGTACCAAATTTCATTCAAATCGGTTCAGTGGTTTAGGCGTGAAAAAGAGACAGGCAGACAGACAGAGTTACTTTCGCATTTATAACATTAGTACGGATGACATCACCGTCCGACCTACAAACGCGGAGTAGTTAACCAAAAATGCGTGTGAAACCACGGACACAACTAGCTACAAAAATACAGCTTTAATCGAAAGGTACTTCATAAAAATGCATCTTTAGGTAAAGTACAAACTTGTCTTAATCGCGTGGCTTTGCATTTAGTGTATCTCAGCATTACGTCAGGGCTGCGACCTTGAATCGGAGCTTGAATACTACAGCAGAAAACGTAGGGCTGCCTCGCGTGACATATTGACTACAGCTTTAGTTCTTGAAAGCATCTAATATTAAAAGCACTTCTGACTTTCCATGAAATTTTTAATACGAAATTAAGGTTATTCGAAGGCAAGGTAGTTTAAACTTTGACGGGTAATTTAAAATTGATGTTAGCCTAGTTAAAGTATTCGACCGATTTTCAATTTGGAAATTCTACCTACCAAATTATAATTTAATGTTAAGCGACAACCACAATGTTCATTGTTTTGGATAAATTGTATAAATACTAGTATCCATTTTTTTTTTTGCAAATTTTTATTACAATTATCGGGCCTGTTTGTTTTGTGGTCAGTGACCTTAACTGCTAACCTGGAGGTCGTAATTGTTTGTTCTATCGCTGGGTGTAATTTATCTGTAATGTGTATGAATTTATAAATTGTATAAGTATGTATGTATATCAGTTATTTGGTTACTATAACACATTTGCTTAGCTTAGGATTAGATGGCCGTGTGTGAGTTGTCCCAACATATATATGTTTATATTTCCTATTTTGATCCGTTAGGAGATAATATATAAAAAAAACTTTTGTTTGTGTCTACGTCTATACTAATCTTATAAATAGAAAAGATTTGTATTTTTGTATGTAACGAATAAATTTAAAAACTACTGGACCGATTTCAAAAAATCTTTATTTATTAGAAAGCTACATTATCCCTGAGTAACATAAGCTCCACGGGAGGAGAAGTAGTAACCAAAAACCTAACGTAATGCGGGTGAAACCGCGAGGAACAGCTATCTTAAATATAATACTTTGCAAACATGTTTCCAGCTTCAGGCCCTTTGGTTGCACGTTGATATCCGCCAAAAAGTCTGTCTCTTAATAAATATATAATATGTATAAAAATTGCTCTAGGCGGGTATTTGTAACTTTTGTGAAGACTTTATTTTTAGGATAAACAAAAAAAAACAGTAGATAAGTACCTCCCGCTCTGTTTTCAGAATTGATGACGGAGAATTTCCTTGTTGATAACGAAATTTAAGAGAAGTTTGATGTCGTTTAATCAATAAGGAAAACAATAGCTTACTAGCGAAAAATAAGGCTCCTGGGTTATTTTTTTGTTAAGGCTGATCCGTCTTTTAAGTAAAAAGTTGTGATTTCGAATCCGGGCGGAAGTACTAAAGTGACTTTGAAGTTTATCTTGGACTTAAAATTAATATAGATTCGAAATTGCTACTACGCATTGATCAAGCGTGGTGATCAGTGCTCGTATCTTTTCTTTACGATAAGAGGTATTTGCTCTCAGTGGCACCAGCATAATTATCTGGTATTATTGTACTTTCGAACAAACGTGATTTGAGACACAATAGAAAGACAATAGCAGCGCGACAGCCGGCTGTCGCTTGATCGTCGAAAGGTTGAAAGGCTGTCGCTTGGTTCTTCAATTATTAAAGTAAACCTTCAATTATTAAAGGTTTTTTTGCCTGTTATCTTAAATCCACGAGACTGATAGTTATGTTTGCAAAAATAGTATTTTCAGAACTGGATACAAACTGTTTTGTAATTCACTTCTTAAAAATCTCGGTTAAAAACCAGTTAATAAATAAAAAATACACATTCAAGTAAGCACAGCTTCCCTTTTTCTGCCGACTATCCCGGACAGCAGTGACCTCAGATGACCTACTTACAACGCCAGCTCGATTTAAAATGATTAATATCCTAATCTCGAAACTTGTGATGACGCAAAAAAAGATTATATTTTTTCCTTGTATGAAAATAGCAAGTAATTATGTTGTTTTCCTCTTCAGCCAAGATTACAGAAAATCTATAAGGGTTATTCTTTAATAAGAAAAATGTTAGATAAAATTGTATTTTCTGTGAGTGTGATTCGGATAATGTAAAGGAAAATGTTATAAATAGATTCCATTATGTTTGTTGTGTTTAAAAATAAATGAGATACGGATAAAGATACTTGCTTGTCTTAATTTATATTACTTAAACCTTCAAACACACGTGATTCAAGACACAATAGAAAGATCAGCAGCGCGAAAGCCGGCTGTCGTTTGGTCGTCGAAAGGTTAAAAAATAAATCATCTCTTAGCCTTTTACCAATTATGTCAAGATTCTCTTCCAGTTTAACAGAGTCCACTCTGTCCATCATACTTCTAAAACATTAAGATAATAGGGATGACGACAACATAAAAAAAATGGCATTCTGTTTAGTCCGTCTTGTAGATCGGCCAAAAATACGGGACACGTATGCTTCATCAAAATAATAAAAAAATACAAAGATAAAGAGCAACAAAGTTCTGGAGTGGGGGCATAGTGGGGGCTTTTGACGCCACGGTAATGCAAAAATTGTATCTGATCGTGACGTCATGTACAACTTCAACGCACTGTATCGTCGTCATTTTTCATTTACGAGATAAAATAAAAAATGCGTGTCCAAAATTTTTTAATAATCTCAATGACGGACTAATTACTTTTTTTCGTCGTCTCGCCTATTAAGTACCTGAAACTCATTTGATGCGACACTGATGTAGTGTCGTTACCTGACAGAACACATCATCTAGCCTTTTTCCAACTATGTTGGAGTCAGCTGTGTTTCCAGCCTAACTGAAGGCTGCTGAATACCACTTTTTTACGTAGAGCGACTGTCTATCAGACCTCTGCAACTCAGTTACTGGGTAATGCGATACCCCTTAGAGACTTATTGTCAGACTTTTTGCCTTCTAATTTTCCTAAAGAAGCAAGCATTGGTATAATATTCATACAATATTTTGAGAGAATACAAAATACATACCTAAAAAAATATGTTTTCGCAGTGTTTTGCTTATATAACATGTTTTTGTTTCCAAAAAATACCAAGATAGGTTTTAAATATAAATAGTGTGTTATATCTCTCCGTAGAGCTATAAATATTAAATGTTATAGTCAAACCGTTAGCGACAATATATTATAGGCACGGTCGATGTGACCCCGAGGAGTGCAGGGTTACGTTTGAAATACGACGCCTTAATTTTTTATTACTTTATTGGTAAGACTGCCGCATTATTTTATGAGGTTATTTTAGGGTTAACTTTAAGAATTACCTTTACTTTGTAGCCCTGTTTGATAGTAAAAGTCGTTTTAAAGGTGGCTTCTTATTGTTTTAGTACAAAAATATGGGACTTTTAGTACTACATTTCACTGCTTCGTAAGTTTAACTTTGATCTTTGTTTCTGGAATTATGTGGATATTTTTTCTATAATTTGAATACAACTTATATGTTTACAAAAATATAGTAAAGAGGTAAACTTTGATTTGTTCTCTGCGGAGAGTAATTCTAGAAGTCATGATTCATGTACCAACCTTTTTCACCGATAAAAAGCTACGTTATTTCTGAGTCACGGAAAAAAAACTAGTTTACACAAAATTAGTTTAAACTAGTAAAAAACTAGTTTACGAAATATTTGGTAACAATTAAAAAAAAAACTAGATGTCATATAATATTAATGTAATGAGCGAGATAGAAATACAGAGATATAAACGAACTGATCATGAATGAATATAGTGTTTCAAAACAATCGTTACTAAGCCGAGTACAAAGAATTAATCACGCGGGCCTTCGTAGCATCTGCTACGGCGTAGCACAACCGTAGCTCCGCTACGAAGCGCTACGTATTCATATCACCAAACACGAACATACACCTGATACATTTCAACTTTACGAGCTATACATACCTGAGTTGATTGTAAACAAGTGTATTAGACAAACTGAAACAATGTAATGCTTTACTACCTATAAATTCTCATAAGCCATACATTGTCGTAACCCAAAAGGACCTTTACGGTGTAAAACAAACACTGTAAAGCGATTAAGGTGTAAGACCATAATTTTCTGAACTTCTGAAAGTACGTTTCAGGGGTATAATAAAATAAGGGTTGTGTCCACCCTCCCCTGGGGCTATCCGTTTGACATTCCCCTAATTCTGGACAATACCCTTATTCATCGCGCCGTACAGTGTTTCAATTTAATTTGTCTGAAGTCCGTGTGCTTCTTAGGTTTAGGTTTTTGTGAATGTGTGTGTCTTGGATCGGTAATATAATTGAAATCGATTTCAGATAACATGTGGACTGAGATTCCAGAACCGTCGCATTTACGTCATTTTAGAGTTTCGACCTAACTACTTTATTTTAGCGTCGAGTGAGTAAGTAAAATAGAGTGGCATATATATATACCTCTAAAATACAGAAATGATTACTAATCATGAATTACTTTAGGGATTTTACAAATGTGGTTACAAATTAACTATTATTTTTAAAAAATACCTTAAATTTTTTATAGTTATTTATTTTATCTACCTATTGCGGCTTGTAGTTAGATGACTCAAAAAAGTGTTTTCAATAGAGTAAATGGTTTTAAAAGTTGTCAAAGGTAGTTAAGGAGCTAGGGATGTACCGATAGGTTTTTATGTCTTTCAGTATACATTAAATAACTTAATGTTAATAAGTAAGTTACCAAACTGATACAACTGATAAAATGATAAATTATGTTTTTTTTGTTTTTTTGATCAAGCACAGTTCACTTTATTTAAATTATAAATTATACAAATAAATATAGCTAACTTAAAACTAACTAAAAACTAATTACATAACTAAAACTAATTAAAACTAAAAATTAACTTATAAATAAATAAATAAAAAGAAAGGTTATTCTTCGGCGTCGTAAAACTCGTCATCACTTTTTTGTTAATTGGTTAAAAATAACACTTTTACTATAATAATTACTGAGAACTAAAAATTACAAACGAAAATTACTAATAGAATAATAAAAGTGTTCTACCAAAAAAAAATAGAAACAAAAAAAGAAATCCAAACATTATTTAATTTAAAACAGAAACTGGTATATTAGTGGAACTTCGCCGAAGGAGCTCCATTACGAAAAGTTCTACTACCATTATAAAGGTACCCAAAATGTTAGTAACATTCATAAGCCGCAGCTCTCTGGATTCTGGGTTCTTGAGCTATAGGATTAAAAATGATAAAATAAAAAGATGGGATAAGCCAGTCGCGTCTCGTGACCTTGAAAAGTATTAATAAAAAAAAACTCATGACTTTATAAAATGCAAACACGTTTATTGCTATTTTTTGTTATCAACAATACTAAACATTTATTTTGTTTATCTGTACATGAGTTAGTTGAGTGTGTGATTTTATAAAATTTATTATTAATTATAATATTATAAACGAACAACATAAAAATATTTCACCTATCTCCGAAAAGTGATTTGATTTTTTTCCTTTATTTAAAAAAAATGTAATTAAAAAAAGTACATACCTATGCACGAAAACTATAATCCAACAAATCGTACCAATTAAAAAAAGAGTAAATCAACAACACAGTAGAAATAAAAATCCTTTAAAATTAAATCATATTATCTTCATTCGTAATACTGCAATGCAGAAGATTACACTGGCTTGCGATCTCAGTACCCGTTTCACATACAGATGTCGGTCCAAAGTTTAAATCTGTCGCATCTCGGCCCCAGTATTTCGCCTTAGTCACTACCAATTGTGCTTAGGGACTGCAATCCCGGCCGAACTTGTAGTAATGTCACTGCAATCTCGGGGGGATTCGGTACAAGCCGAAACAGACGACAAATACGTACGATGCGAGCGATCATTGTTCCAATATGGCCGACATTACGTTACTGTCATGGCGGGTTTTGTTGCGGTTGTTTTTTTTATTGGATGGTTTAATCCTTCGAACAAACGTGTTTTGAGACACAATAGAAAGACAATAGCAGCCCGACTGCCGGCTGTCGGTTGGTCGTCAAAAAATTAAGTGATTTTTTAATCGGTGCAACATATAAAATGCTGTGATCAGATACAGAAGACAAAAAAAATACAGAAATAAAATGTGTTGTGAAATCAAATTTTGATTACAGGCAGATGCACATCAGATTTACGTTACGCTTTTACGGCTAAACCACTAATCCGATTAAAATGAATTCGACAGGCTCCCTTTCATTAATTTACAGCTTTATTCATATGGCTTAAATTGCAGTCAAAAAGTAGTTTTAATAAAAAAGTAGTCTCTGAAATATAACTTAAAACTGAAACTGTTTATACGTTCGTTAAAGTTAAGCTATGATAACTTTAACGAACGTATAAACAGGATAATTGTTCCTGCTTCTGGAGATTTTTATCTGAACCGAGAAAAGAAACTTGAAAAAAAAACGACTATTTAAGTGGTTTTTTTTAAGCTTGCACATACATACTTTTTCTTTGTTTAAAATCTTGCGAAAACTTAACTACATCTACTTTACCGATTCAATTTCATTACTTTATGATAATTTGAACTTGTGCTTTACTTTGTAGGGTTACCATGCCATGGTAGTATGCTTGTGGCCATGGCAGGTGTAACCCTGCCGAAACGTCAAGCAAAAAACAAAAAGGTACGTGTGCGTTAAATTTCGCTTAACAGTAAAATGCAATGCGAAAGGTTGAAGTATAATAATTTTAACTTGGCTTTGAACCCGAAGATGAAGGCAGGAGACGGACAGTGGAACTCTAACTGTTACTCGACTCTTATCCTTTGGTTTGAATGCAACACATTTTTACGATTTGAATAAGACTTGCAGGTCGCTGAGACGCTTGTTCAATAGCTATTAACATTTCTATATTATGACATCCATCCATACTAATATTATAAATGGGAAAGTGTGTCTGTCTGTCTGTCTGTCGGTCTGTCTGTCGGTCTGTCTGTATGTTTGTCATTCTTTCATGGCAAAACTGAGCGACGAATTGACGTGATTTTTTAAGTGGAGATAGTTGAAGGGATGGAGAGTGACATATGCTACTTTTTGTCTCTTTCTAACGCGAGCGAAGCCGCGGGCAAGAGCTAGTTATTATATATTTGTGAATCAAAAGTCCATGACAAAAAAGAAACTAAACCTTCTTATATTACTTATAAGAAGATTATTCTTCTAATATAAGAAGGTTAAGTTTGTTTTTGGTTTCTATGAGGTTATCTCTAAAAGGAATTGAAAAAATATTTTTTGTGCTGGATAGCCCCTTTATCGAGGAAGGTTATAGGCTATATAACATCACGCTTGGTCTTACAGAAGCGGAGTAGAACTAAAAATACGGGTGAAACCGGGAGACAGCTTGCGATACGATGGTACTCAAAAAAGTCGTTTACGGCCTAAATAAAGGGTTCATGTAATAAGAACCCATGTAATATCTTCATTATTCTCCACATGAAACAATAACAAAACGACTCCATTTCAGTCCCTTGTCATGACACCTAATAAGAAATTACAAATTACCACTCAATAAATCACGTATTCATTATTCCTTCTATTTCAGGGGTGACAAACAGGAAGCTGAACCCTGCCTCCCTTTTGCGAACCCTGCAATGGCCGCCCTCAATCATTCGTTCATTCTTATTCGTTCGTGCAACAATAATACTCCCCAGTAAAGGGTGATTACGCTCATTATCGGGTAAATTGAGGGAGGACGGTCTGTGATTACTGGCAACACTGTTACTAATCTTTTTTGGGGTTCTGTACTGTAAATGTGGCGAACAGAACGTTTTTGGAACTGACTGTACTATTGTAACCAGACAACTGATATGTATACTTATATGATCAATCAATCAATCAATCATTTTTTGGTAATGTCAATAATTTCGGAAATAATCGCTCCAAAAGTAAAAAACAATGTGTCCCCCCACCCCTAACTTTTGAACCGTAAGTTTAAAAAATACGAAAAAAATCTGGAAAATAGAACTTTATAAGGACTTTCTAGGAAAATTATTTTGAACTTGATGGAAAGAACAGTTTTTGTACAAAAAAGACAAAAAGGTTGTACACAATAATTTCTGCGTACTTAGTATGTCAATGTAACAAATAGCCTAAACTCATAAGTGGGAACACTTATTGTGACGGACGGGAAACTACGGAACCCTACACTGAGCGTGGCCCGACACGCTCTTGGCCGGTTTTTTTTAAATACATACATTTTAACAATCATGCTCATCGCATAAAGATTTGTCCTGGTCACCTGGTCATTTGTCATTTGTCCTGGTCTAGTGGTTAATGGTACGACCTCTGTCAGTGCCATTAACCAATCAACAGGAAACGTATTTTTTTTTTAGTTTTATTTTATCGCCAACCCGCATTGAGCAAGCGTGGTGATCAATGCTCGTGCCTTCTCTGTATGAGAATAGGCCTTTGCCCTGCAGTGGGACAGTTATAGGCTGGTACAAAAAAAAATTCCTACGGAACCATACATGGCCGAATTCTTTATCCAATCACCTTCAGGTTTTCGTTTCGTTGTAAACGCTAAAGGATTTCTATTGTGATGTTTTCTTTGTGTAAAGGCGAAGTGTAGGTTGGCAGATAATAACGGCACTCTTTAGTGTTCTGAGTAAGCTATACGTAAGTTAATGCTTCGCGCAATCGAGATCGAAAAGGCTCTTCAATAAGGTGAACAATGTTATGCGGGAACAATTTTAGTAGTTATTCATTTGTGATTAATGGTTGTCGATAAAAAATACATTATTAATTTATAAACTTATTTAAAAAACCATCCATGTGTCGGTGGTCTATATCTTAGGAAATTTTCAATTCTTATAAATTAGAGAGTTTACGTATTCAAACAATGTGCATTACTATTGCCGCTATAACAACAAATAAGTAAGAAACCCTTTTATTCGAATAAATTTGATGGAATGTCACGGATGGGAAATCACCAAATTACTTCTCGCGCCCTGGGCGGGGCTGGAGGGAGTGTCAGACTTTTACTGACTAAAACCCACAATTGTTTCTCCGATTGCTCTTTATGTTCCGGGGCCACGGTAACTATTAGAACTATTCCGCAATCCCGGTAGGCATGGCTCTAGATGGCCCTGGCACGTGCTGCCTGTTCCTTGAGGCGTACGAAACCTTTCGAGTGCAGGTCTTACTCGCTCCTGTCCGATATTTATACAAATATTATACAAATGAATAAAATAAATGAAAAACTGTTCCACCATATTAGCTCTCTGTTTGCGCTGACCGTAAATTACCAATTTTGATTTACTTGCTATGCTTTATACAACACAAGTACGCTACTATTAGCAGAACATAATACCGTAACCTCGTGGCGTGCATCGCTTGTATTCATTATTTTATATTAAACTAGCTGCCCCTCGCGGGTTTATTCGCGTTGTGTTATGTTTTTAGGGTTCCGTAGCCAAATGGCAAAAACGGAACCCTTATAGATTCGTCATGTCTGTCTGTCTGTCCGTCTGTCTGTCTGTCTGTCCGTCCGTATGTCACAGCCATTTTTTTCCGAAACTATAAGAGCTATACTGTTGAAACTTGCTGAGTGGATGTATTCTGTGAACCGCATTAAGATTCTGATACAAAAATAGAAAAAAAATAAAAAAAATTGGGGGTCCCCATACATAGAACTTAAACTCAAAAAATTTTTTTTCATCATACCCATATGTGTGGGGTATCTATGGATAGGTCTTCAAAAATGATATTGAGGTTTCTAATATCATTTTTCTCTAAACTGAATAGTTTGCGCGAGAGACACTTTCAAAGTGGTAAAATGTTGGTCCCCCCCCCCCTGTAACTTCCAAAATAAGAGACTGATAAATAAAAAAATAATATATGATGTACATTACCATGTAAACTTCCACCGAAAATTGGTTTGAACGAAATCTAGTAAATAGTTTTTTTTAATACGTCATAAACCGTATATCGTAATTTACCTTTCATTCAATCAACTCAAATATAACAAGAACTTTATATTATCTTACTTGCTGCTACAGAACCCTTCATGAGCGAGTCCAACTCGCACTTGGCCGGTTTTTAATTATTACTGCGACGGTACATAGCGTGATTTTATGTATCTTATTCTGTATATTACTGTAAAGTTTTATCTTAAAATTACTGTATCACGAAAAAACTACTACTATACACACAAACTTTTAAACTTTCACATTAATATTAGTAGGACTAGCTACTGCTCGCGACTTGGTTCTCGTGGCATATATCTTCTCGAAAAATCTGTGACGCGTGACGCCTCCCGTCTATAAATAACGCACCTGCCAAATAGTAGGTTTCAGAGGTCAAGTTGTTTTTCAGATTCCGGGTTTAGGTGAGTGAGTGACCTTTTACTTTTCGACCTTTAGTCTTTTTTAGTATGTTAACAGCCTTTTCTCGCAACTTCGCTTCCGTGACTAATAGTCATCAAAGACGTATAAGAAGTTCCAGGGTTGCGGAATGTTTATAATAGTTACCGTGACCCTCGAACATAAAAGGCAATCGAAGGAACATGAGTGGGTTTTAGTCAGTAAAAGTCTGTCACGCCCTCCCGCCGCACCCAGGACGGGAGCAGTCATTTGATGATTTCCCACTTACCAAAAAAAAAAATGTATAAGAAGTTGAATGTATAGATTTTGATGAAATATTAGCAGTACCTAGTAGTTTTAATATTTTATCAAAATCTTATAGTAGTTTCACCGTGAAAGCTAGCAGGTTCTTTGGCATATACAACGTTATTTGTATTTTGTTTGTAAACAGTTTAACGATGAATCCTTTCACTGTATCTTAAAAGCTCCGTAATATCTAACGTCTATCCTAAAAAATTACTACCATTATCATGCCATACAAGCCCCGTAACCCAGTATAAAAAAATACATGATATAAATTGTATGCCTATGATATATTTCGGTAATATTTCCCTACACATCCCTATCTGAGTTGATGGAGGGTGTTTCACGATTAAATCTTCGGTACTTTGGAGTGCGTATCATCCCTACCCGGAGGATCACCTCGGGTTTTCCTAATCTTTGTCCTCATTTTGGCATTTTCTTGCGTAACTAAATTAAATATTTCTGCGGCATATAAGTCACTCATTTATATGAAGGAAGGAATTATCTTTTCTTAAGTGACATTGTTGTGTAGGTTTTTGTATTGTGTCACTGTTGTGTATTTTTCTAATTAAGTGTTAAGATAAATATTTGTAATTAAAACACATGACCACCACCCGAAATATTAACTAACTACCCTAGGTTACTCGGGACGAAGCAAGGATTGTAACGATACCTTTAAGAATAAAGAAAGTATAAAAACTCACATACATCTATCATCTATATAAATAAAAATGAATTGATGTTCGTTAGTCTGATTAAAACTCGAGAACGGCTGGGCCGATTGAGCTGATTTTGGGTTTAAAATGTTTGTCGTAGTCCAGGGTAGGTCTAAACGGTGAGCAAATAAGAAAAAAAAGACGGGTTGCACTCCGGGAGTGCCGGCAGAAGTGAAAACTTGATTATAGCTGTCTACTATCCATCCGTCCTACGCTTTTTCGATCAGGTCACGTGTCCTGACGCGAGTTTAAGATTTTATACCCATTACAGAAAAAGTGCTCAACGCCGCTAAAGAAGTTTTCACTTCAAAAACACATTCGCTCATTTATTTACGAGTGTGCCTTTGGCTCGCCTGCCCCAAGCCATTAGCAGGACCACTATATCTCTCTCTCTCTATCTACAGCAAGCTTATATTAAGCTGTTTCGCCAAGATTTTCCAACACTATTACTCCACGGGTTAAAATACTTAAACTTTGAACTCGGGAAAATTGTACCTTGTATCAGTGTGTGTGAGATTTTTATCGCGCGTTCAATTGTTATCCGTCCTACGCTTTTTCGATCAGGGTCACGTGTCCTGACGCGAGTTTAAGATTTTATACCCATTACAGAAAATTGCTCAACGCCGCTAAAGAAGTTTTCACTTCAAAAATGCGAGAAAGATAGAGTAAAACAACAATTCCATTTTCCCATATAAAATTTGTCCATGTTCTGTTGGATGTTGTTGTCATAGTAACCGGCAAATCAAGTGTCAAATTCAAGTGTTATAGTTACAACCATAGAGGTTACAACCCGTCAACCTGACACAAATAAGTAATGTTAAATGTTAAATTGTTTTCAAAATACGAATGGAATCATTTTCATAAATCCAAATCATGCAAATAATTAGTTGGTTTTATTTTAAAGCCATTTAATACGGTTTGAAATAACAGAAAGGCGTGTAATATGCTATAAAAAAAAAAGATGGGTTGCACTCCGGGAGTGCCGGCAGAAGTGAAAACTTGATTATAGCTGTCTACTATCCATCCGTCCTACGCTTTTTCGATCAGGTCACGTGTCCTGACGCGAGTTTAAGATTTTATACCCATTACAGAAAAAGTGCTCAACGCCGCTAAAGAAGTTTTCACTTCAATAATACTGTAACAGCTTTTCTTTTTTCCAACGTACAAAAATAATATTACGATAAAAAAATATCTAGATTTAAAATATTTACTAGCTTTCGCCCGCGTGGATGTCGAACTTCTACTTATTATTTTAACCCTTTAGGGCAATTTTTGAAGTGAAAACTTCTTTAGCGGCGTTGAGCGCTTTTTCTGTAATGGGTATAAAATCTTAAACTCGCGTCAGGACACGTGACCTGATCGAAAAAGCGTAGGACGGATGGATAGTAGACAGCTGTCAGTCTGTCACCATCCATGGATGCGCGTGGCACGCTGTTAATAATCAAGTTTTCACTTCTGCCGGCACTCCCGGAGTGCAACCCGTCTTTTTTTTTTATTCTTCACAATGAATAAACCCTCCAAGTATTCTCTGCCTCAGTGTCAGACTTATACTGACTTTTATGATCCGCAAATCAGGCAGGCATTGGCCCTAGAGGGCTCCGTCACGTGCCGACTGCTCTGTGAGGTTCGAGTGGAACAAACGCGCCGACAACACGGGCCTGCTCCTTATCCGCCGGTGAGCTACCTATCGCTCGCCGTCCGCAAGGACACGGCGGTAGCCCGCCCAAGCACAACATACACAACACCGTATGCTCCACTGAGTCCTTCAGGCGACCGTTGTCGCAGTGGTGGCACCTAGGCAGCGCTTCCGCCCGAAATCTGACACAGGAACCTCCTAAAATCTCCGTGCCCGGTGAGGACCTAGGCTGTGTCCGGCGATACGTGAGAGCGCCGTGGCGCCTCTCCAGCCACTCCTCAAACAATGATGAATGTATCTCTCCAATGATTCCACCCACATACAATAGAAGACTGAGACCGGGTATTAAATTTTATTTCACACTGAAATGAAATATAATTATTATTTATTGGTTTAACTAGTAGTAATTCCCTTCGCTTGCGAATCAATCGCGACTGTTCAGATATTAAAAAAAAAACGAACATGACGTTTACACTGTCCTGTCAACGTCAAGTCACTTTTTCTTTTCGCGCGCGAAGTAACATCGCATGAAAAAATTTGTCCTCACAAATTTTCATCATTTTTCTAATTCTAAAAAGATGTTGAGTGATAAAAAGTTAATCAAGTGCATAGTGAATGTTGCTAAAGAAAATTGGGCACACAAAAACGTCGTCATCGATGCTATTTACAAACGCAAGAGCATGCCTGAGTTACGCTTGCGCAGTACCCGACATCTAATAGAATCTTTCACACCGGACCCCCAGCGTCCAGAACCCCCAGCCTAAACAAGGATTAGAGGCAGACCCTAGGTTCTCTCTTAACTACAACCGAGGTAAGTCAGTTTTATGATCTAGGTTGCAGGTCTAGCGGTTCATGACGCATCGGAACTGAATTTGCTCCTACATTAGCAAAGGAAGCAATAACAACTGAAGAAATATGATTATCATAAATAAACCTGCAATACCAGACCGCTGAAAATGCTTGATGCCCATTACGTTTAACACTGAAGTAAAGCAGCACTCATTCACATAGCCGGCTAAAAGTTGTGATCATAAAATGCCACAAAAGAGACTTCTACTTCCTCCATTGCTGAAACTATGACCGATCTCAATGAAATAAGTGACAAAGTTGAACTAAATTGCCAATCAACTTGGCTGTACTATGAACCCGGTAATATTCATAACCATCAAATTAATGTCCTTCTTGATGACACAAGAAGCATAACCTTATATTGTACAAAGCACCAGAAATATTTTTTCATATGGACAAACCACCTAACAGAGTTGTCAAGGCTGTCAAACAGATGAAGAGGCCGCAGTTAAAGACCAAACCCGGTATATCACCAAAATACTGACTAAGCAATAACGAAATACAGGATTTCATCCCAACCAGGGAAATGACAATTGTTATCACTGAGCGCTCCAAGAGAGCAGCTCACTAACAAGGTCTATACTGAGGCTCCGAACCAAATTTTAACAAACCAGACACATCCTGGAAAATTATCTTATTATGTAACGGGGAACATATTAATGTCCCAATGGTTTTGTGTATCAGTCTTAACGGATATTAGCTACCCCTTAGTCCTATACCTGCTCAAATGAATATTCTTAATAGTCATATGACTAAAATACTCAATTGTCGACTGCATTCCATAACGCTATGCATGCATGTAACATGCATAACATATAAATGAATAGAATTAATTTGACACAACTACGGGATGGGCACAAGCTAAAGACAACATTACAGTTAATTTAAAGAACTTATAGGCTAACTTATGCTAAGTGCAGCTGCATTTTACATTCTTTACATGATAACATAACATTACAGTTACAGCCTTCATTAAATGGAAACATCATTGCTGACTTACTAACATTAATACGGTGAATTTAACATTAAAAATTTTTTCTCAGACCTAAACGGAATGGCAAATTAAGATGTATTTTAAATCTTAAACTGTTAAATAAATCTATTCATATTCATATATTCATATTCATATTCTTTATTGCACACAAAAAATAAAGTACAAACATCAGCAAAACTAAAATAAAATCTATCTCGACAAAACTCTTTCAAATAGAAGATGTGTTGCCAATAGTCTCGTGAATAGAAATCATTTCACGGATTCTATTATTAATATTAAGATACCATATTTTTTAGTACCCATTTGTCAATAATTCCGGGAATGCCTATGGCTTTTTGAGCTGCATAACTTTTAGGTTAGAAGTGGCAGCTACGCCATACAAGCCATCCAATATAACTTGTGTATTAACCAGTTTGCTAACAAGGAAACAAGGACATTGCCGTACACCCTGATGATTGTTCATGCATTAGCAAGAGGTACACTGAATGTATATAAATGTCTGGGTTTAGTCATTACTTATGAACAGAGCAACTTTTACTTAGTAACCAATGAAAATTCTTAGGGTTTTTCATAAACACTCAAGAAATGTGTCTTAAATACCCAAAAAGTACCTATAACTAAATTGATGCTAAATATTTTATAATTAAGCACATGTTACATTGACAATGTGCTTACCTATAATTGAAATATTTGTGAGAACATTACCACCTAATATCATAAATCACTGGAGCGAGACCCCACCCGTAGCTAACAAGCACAAAAGGTGATCCCTCTGCGACACTAATATCAGGTCGCTAGACGGCAGGCGTTTAGACAAGACCAGCGCTTTAAATCACTGGGGACGAGATCCCACCCGTAGCTAACAAGCACAAAAGGTGATCTCTCTGCGACAATAATATCAGGTCGCTAGACGGCAGGCGTTTAGACAAGACTAGCGCTTTAAATCACTGGGGACGAGATCCCACCCGTAGCTAACAAGCACAAAAGGTGATCTCTCTGCGACACCAGTATCAGGTCGCTAGCTGGAATGCATTGTGTCGAAACTGACACTTCAACAGCTCACTGGGGACGAGATCCTCATGTGTCTTATATACATGTGCACAGGTGACCGGGCTACCCTGCCATCAGCATGAGATACTATCAGCGACTTCAAATATGCTCTCCTCCTACATAAATAAAATGTAAAGGAGCCGCTGAACTCACACTTAAGAAATTACTGGACACTGACTACAAACCGAACAATACAAAGAAAAACAAGGATCAAGTACGTATAATATGTACATGCTGTGAATGAACTTAAAGTAAATAAATAAACGCATTAAAACCTTTTAAAGGATTACACACTTTAATACCAGTTCACCCTGCTGCCCCTGATGGACAGATGCACACAAAGATACTTTCAGAATTAGATTTGAAGCCAGTTAATCTAACAAAGTCGGGAAAACTACAACATCCCCTCTTTAATTAATAGAAATTTTCCCTGATCTCCTTTAACAAGAAAGGGAGAGGGGGGGGGGGAGGGGTGCACATTGAGTGGGCGAACATATTGGAGATTATCACATACATCAACTTGAAAGAATCGCAACATATTTTGCCTTAAAGTCATTTATCGAATAAGTAAAAAATACATTTCTGCTATTGCAAGCATTATAAAAAAATAAAGAGATATACAACATCTATACTTCAATAATGTAGCTCATTATGGACGTGGTGACAACAGAGAGATATTCACATTTAACCTGAAATAGAAAATATAAGTAAATCTAAGAAACTAGCAGATTAAGAATCAAGAAACATAAATACCTTAGCTGGGTTTGCTCTAATTCTGGTCAAACTGAAACTAATTTAATTTATTCACTACCTAGGAGAATTAAACATAAATGCTTTGTAGAAAACAGGCAACTGTGCATTCATCATATACTTACTTATATGGTTTTCACCAACAATTAACTTGGATACCTTGCCAGCGTTACAAGGTGCTTAAAGATAATTAAGAACCATAAAGCAAAAGCCATATGTGCTTACCCACTACGGACTTCAGAAATATGAAACCCTCTAGTTAAGCTACAAGAAATATCAAACTGTTATTTTTCATCAATACATTAACTTATTACAAACATAAACTGAGCTCCTATCTTGCCACTAAATATAATGTTAGCATTACTATTTTTTAGCATTTTGAATGTAATGCCAAATACATCAGACAAAATATGATGAATTAATATATATGAAATAATTTAGTTTCTCACAGAAAGAATTGGGGCTAACTCTGACAGATCAACCTTACTAACCCCCAACTTATTATAAAATTGGAAACAACAGGGTTGTATTTAAGAATCAAAAGCTGTCTATACATAACAAAAATCATAGCATTTCCATAAGGTATAAACAGACCCAGATCACCAACCCAATATTTTAAATAATGGAACCCCGTCCCAACAAAAGTATTTTACCTCCTATTTTTCCCGACCTTACAAACTTAAGAAAAAATCGCAAGGAAGCTGGCCATGCCCCTAACCTTAACACCAACCCAATGAATTAAAATACTGTCTCATATTAATTTACCAAACATTACAGTAACAAATAATGGTGACCATAGAAATAATTGACATCAATAAAACTTCCACTGTGAATAGGGCAGAACACAGAACATATTTACCTTTCCTAATACAAAATCTCAAGACTAGTCCAGTAAAAGCAAAAGATATTATATCACACCAAAACTCAGGAACCATGAACTCTATCTTTTAAAAAAATGTTGCATAATAGTGACCAGTCAAAGTAACTAAAATTTTTAATATTCATTTAATTTTAAGTAACAACCAGGATAGCTATTCACCATTTAGGTATATCCCAAGGCTACCTGCAACTTCTACTGCCAAAAGAGTTGGCATAAACCCGATACTATGAGAACCATAGCTGGATAAACAAAAAGTTATGATATAACTTAGCATTTCCTGTAAAGAAAACTCTTCACTATCAGTTCTTGACATTAAATAGATACGATTAATAATTGCTTAACCCACATGAGTTCGAAGACAATGATTGTCTAATACTAATAAAGGTTAAGGCGTCAAATGTGCCAATGTTGATTATAGTGTTTGCCACGAGTTCCCTGACAGTCCTTGTCTGACAATTATAGTGATGCGACCTAACGAAATTTAATCGTTTTTTTATAATATTGATTCAGTTGGCAAAGAAGGTGGAATCGAATTGCCAATTTTAAATTTTTTTTCCTACTTATACCAAACATAACACTAATATTATTATTTTGGTATAGTAAAAGTTCGATCTATTCACAAACTTTAGTAATATTGATCAAAAATAATTATAGATTATTTGGCTAATAATAAATATTGCTACTAAAATAATATATAAACTAAGAACGTAATACCTCTACGCAATTATTAGAATAATTCGAGCTCTTGAATACCGTTACGTTATTAATTTTTATTATAATAATCATTGCAGCTATTTCTCTAAACATCTACTAGTTAAACCAATAAATAATAATTATATTTCATTTCAGTGTGAAATAAAATTGGGAATTAAACGAGCTTACCTGTTAAGCGAAGTCTTGATTCTAATTTTATGAACACTGAAATGAAATATAATTACCCACCCACCACTAAAGCCCCAAAGCTGCAATAATTACTACTAAATTCACTGTTTACCTGTAAACCTGAGTGAATGTAGCTGTGTACCATGTTGCAAAACTATCATTTTGAGAAGCTGATCCTCATCATAAGCATCATGGTGCACATATCTCTAAAACAAGTGACTTGACGTTGACAGGACAGTGTAAACGTCATGTTCGTTTTTTTTTTAATATCTGAACAGTCGCGATTGATTCGCAAGCGAAGGGAATTACTACTAGTTAAACCAATAAATAATAATTATATTTCATTTCAGTGTTCATAAAATTAGAATCAAGACTTCGCTTAACAGGTAAGCTCGTTTGATTCCCAATTTTACTTCACGACGCACTCTCATAAGCATACGAAACGACACCCCACATACAAATCGAAACAGGGATAGAACCAAACAATTGTTAAATTTACTGAATTAATTGATTATTTTTTGTTTTTGACCAAACGACCCAATATTTATCACGAACGCATCGACAACCAAACACATTTTACAACAGGGATAGAACCTGCACGAAGGAAAGCTGCCTGGGATGATCATTATTTTCACTTTGAAACAAAACAAAGACCCCAGCAAACCGCAATACATTAGTGAAACCGCATTTAATTAGGTAAAGCCGTTTTTGAGATTAGCCCGAACAAACGTATAGACAAACAGACAAAAATTCTAAAAATCATTGTGTTGGGTTCTATTGCGTATATAAAGTTCCCCTAATAAAGTTTTTCTTATTTATCTTCCATGTACAGACACCGACCTTTTATAATTTTATTATATGTATTGATATTGATTTTATTATATGTATTGATGTATTGATTAAATAATGGTGCTTTTAATATTTTTTTTTTGTTTTTGTATGGCCATCCTCGACTTTTTTTTAAACTAAAAGCCCATTTCATAACATGTCCTTTCAACAATCTTGTCTTCAAAAGTTAGGTGACAGTGACAATGACAGTATTGCCAGATTACTAAACAAGTATTAGGCCACTCCTACACACGTGAATCTAGATTGTGATAATGTGGGGAAATCGATACAAATCTTTTATGAATAAAGGTGATATGGTTTAACTAAAATTTGTTTACATTAATAGATAAGTGATACGAAGTTCACCGGGTCATCTAGTACATACATAAATGTAAGTGAATTAGGAAAACATAACGTTCCTTTTAGTGTTGTTGGTGTGTTCATTAATTTATTAGAAGATAAGAAGAACTAAACAAACAGATAGTGGTGCCGATTCTCTTGTTCACAAACTTACCCAAACTTAAGTTAAGTGCATCTTTCTCTTTCCATTACATTAAGAAAAGGACAGAAGATAAAATATTAGTTAAGTCTAATTTGACACGACTAAATTAAAACGTATATCTTCTGTCTTTTTCTTAATGAAATGGAAAGAGAAAGATGCACTTATTTTAAGTTTTGTTAAGTTTGTGAATAAGAGAATCAGCACTAGTGTTTGATTTTTTAGTTCTTCTTATTTTTTATGCATGTTTAGTAGACTTTTGCGCAAAATTGAGTGTATAATGCGTTACTTTTACTTAATAATTTTTACAGAACTTTTTTCTTGAAATTCTGCCACAGCCTGCGAAACGTGGGCGGATCTCTAAATTAATAATTGTATAGTAGTATGTGTATTTTCTCTATAAGGTCACAGTATGTACCGAGATGTCTATAAATGAATTCATAGAATAAATATTTTATACAACCTTATTCTAGCTTCTAGAAATTGGGTCCATTAGCTTAGGGTAGATAAAAAACAGCTTAGTATATAAGGTTCAAAATAATGTTATTTACAGTTTAACTATTAATACGGTTGACTTTGTCAAAGGCAATCTTTAAAATTAATGATGGCAATGAAAATAATAATAATACTGCAAGCTTAGGCTCTTTTTGGTTTCTTAAAGCTAATTTGTGACTTCCGAATGATTATTATAAGTCCAGGTTTCCTTACAATGTTTTTCTTTACCGATGTGAGTGACATCCGAAATACATGGTGATAACCAGACAACTAATATACTTACATACTTATATAATTTATGAATACACACATATTATAGACAAATTAATAATAATAATAATAATAAATAAATATTCCTCGGACAACTCACACACGGTCATCTGATCCCAAACTAAGCAGAGCTTGTACTATGGTAACCAGACAACTGATAAACATACTTATATATTTTTAAATACATACATAATATAGATAAATCACACCCAGACACAGAACAAACATTCATGCTCATCACACAAAGTTTGTCCTGGGTGGGAATCGAACCCACGACCTGCGGCTTAGCAGTCAGGGTCACTAACCACTAGACCATCAAGCCCGTCTATTACTACTACTAATCACAATTACACCCAGACACAGAACAAACCACCGTTCTCATTATACAAAGTTTGTCCTGGGAAGGAATCGTATCCACAACTTCTAGCTTAGCAGTCAGATTTACTATAACCAGACAGCATCAGACCCGTCAAATACTAAAATAGTAAATCTACGAATACACATGTTTCAGTTTTTAATACAAAAAAAAAACAAAGTGGCCCGATTTACATATCAGAGTGTGTATTTTCGCTCGGAAAAACATCAAAGTCTATAAAAATATTTCCCTGAAATATCAACATGTTTTTTCTCATTCAGTAAACATATAGCGCGGCTTCAACTTGCGTAGGGACTCAAGAGCTTGCTTTATAGTTATTTGTGCTCTACGCAAAATATACGGTTCCCTTTCCCACTCCCTCCCGTCTGAAGGATCACTTGGTACCTCACACGATCCACTAAATACCTCACACTAGGTTACCTCCGAAACCCTTTAAATAAATATAAATAAACGAATAAATATCTTACGACAGCTCACATATTTTGTACTACCATCGAATGCAAAGCGAGGCAGAGCCTGAACTATGGGTAATCAGACAACTGACACCAGTACTTATGATTTTTATATCACAACTAGCTTTTGCCCGCGGCTTCGCTCGCGTTAGAAAGAGACAAATAAACCTCATGGAGCCCGGCCCGAGACCTTTTCAACGAATGCAAAACCGTGGAAATCGGTTTGTGCGTTCTGGAGTTATAGCGTCAGGAAGGAAAACCAGACTTATTTTTATATAGTCAAAAAAAAGAAGATTGAAATGATTACATGATTGAATTGAATATGAATATAATGTACCTAAATAACAATTTTCAAAACTGTAATCTGTCTGTTTCGGGTATTCTCTTAAACAAAAAGCTTTAGTGTTGTGCTAAACACTTTTTGCGTAAAACCTTACTAAATCTAAGGTAGACTGGGTAGAAAATGCCTAAGGCATTAAGTCCGCCATTGTGCAATGTTTTTCTTTGTGCATAAAGTTTTAAAAAATAAATAAATACGGATAAAACTGCGGGGGACAGCTGATTAAAAATAAATTACACTAAACAAATAATGACAAACACAGAACATATAACAAATACTCATGCGCAACCCACAAAGATTAGACCTGCGTAGGAATCGAAACGACCTACAGCTTGAGGTCACTTACCCTATACCAATTAGGCCAGTCAAAAATGGGTCAAAACTGAATGGAATAAAATATATTATGACTTCTTTAATTCATCGCCAAGAAGCACTCTAAAGAATTATTGGCTTACTGACTTCTTTTGAAGTTAATACATAATTAATCGAGGAAACTCGAATATAAATGCAAAGGCCATTTTTTGTATCAAATATGGGTTTCTGGAAACTTGGGGCGTTGGGTGACAAGTCATTAATGTAATCTGAGGCCAGTCGCTGCTCAAATACGACTTAATGACGTCACGACTCAATGAATATTTTATGAAAATATTTTTTGAGTTTGTTGAACTCACGATTTATGTGAATATTTTAACTGGGGAATATTTCATTTTGTGTTTTAAATATCTTTTTAGACTATGGTATTTTGTTAAATTTATTAAAATACTAGCTTTAGCTCGCGGCTTCGCCTGCGTGGATGTCGAAACTACGATCCCCTATTTATCACTTTAGGGTTGGAATTATCAAAAATTCTTTCTTATTCTGTGGAATTTCCAATTTCATGTTTCTGAGACTAGCGGTTCGGGCTGTGTGTTTATATATCAACTGTCAGGCAATCAGTCAGTCAGTTTACCATTACATATATTTGTTGCGGAATGTTTATAATAGTTACCGTGACCCTGGAACATAAAGGGCAATCGAAGGAACATGAGTGGGTTTTAGTCAGTAAGAGTCTGACACGCACTCCCGCCGCACACGACGACACGACACGACGGGAGCAGTCATTGGATGATTTCCCACTCACCGAAAAAAAAACCATTACATATACTTTATTTTATATAGAGATGCAAACTTTGCCATTTACGTTAAAATAGAATAGAAAGTTTTATATTAAACACGCGTTGCCTATTTGCCTTAGACTCAGATCTCATTTCAATTAAACCCGAAATTCTTAGACTTTTGAAGTTTAAATTCATCAAATAACAAGCCGAAGTCGAAGCCGAACTTTCATTAAACTTCTTACGTGGCACAAATAGAAGCCCTCCACAAATTGCGAAACTTCACCCAATTCCACGGCCCAGTATCGCTTCGTCTATTAATAAAATTTTTGGAGAAAAACATTCTTATTAAAAGCAACTTTTGCACAAAAACATTTTTAATGTATTTTCGTTTTGCACAGCGAATCGTTGGAAGAATCTCACCATGGCGTTAATTAAAAATGTAACTTTTACAAAGAGTACTGATAGAATGTAGATGATGAATATTTCTGTTTCAGTTTTAAGAGAAAAAGCTTTATTTAATAACGTTATCAAGTAATAATACAGTGGTGCTAATTCTCTTGTTCACAAACTTAACTAAATTTAAGTTAAATGCATCTTTCTCTTTCCATTTCTTAAAGAAAAGGACAGAAGATACATTTTAGTTTAATCCTGTCAAATTAGACAGCGCCTAAAGAAAATTGACGTATATTTAGACGCCATGTTTTTAAATCGCGTCTAAATTATCTATGGAGTGTCTAAATTTGACAGGACTTTAATATTTTATCTTCTGTCCTTTTCTTAATTAAATGGAAAGATAAAGATGCACTTAACTTAAATTTACGTTAGTTTGTGAATAAGAGAATTGGCACCATTATCTTGTCCATTTTTCTCCATACAATACGACCTTTTGGAATGGAAATGAACAATTCAAGTTAGTTCAGAAGTGGTTTTTGGACAAGTCTACGGCGAAGCTGCAGGAAACAGCTAAACAATTATAAAAATAAAAAAATATGTGTAAACTTAAATGATCTAAAATACCTACATAAAATAAATAATACGAAGGCAAGCAATTCAGTTATACCCTACAGTTAGGCAAAGCCTTTTCTTTACCCTTTTCTGAAAAAGCTGCCCTACACCAAACCAAGAAAAAAAAACAAGACGAAGACTACTGAACCTTAAAAAAACTAAATGATAGTATTCAATAAACGATTACCTAAAATCACCTTTGCATCATAACATCCCATAAAACCTTTGAAATCGTTCATTCATTCATTAAACGTAGAGTAAGCGCCTCTATACAAAAACGCCGGGAACAGACGCCACGTTTGACGTCCCTAGCCATCCCGGGGTCCGGACTCTGTAATTAGCGCTGCAAACTGATTTCCCCGGGACTGACAACCGGTAACAGGGTGGGGAAAACCGTTCTCTTAATAACCGTTGCAAGATTTGAAATAGCATTTTTGAAATTAGAACGTTGTGAAAGGCTGGCGTTGAGGTTCAAGGAGGTTTTATTGCAGCTAATTTAGGAGTAATTTAAATTCTCGTATATACAGTAATGATGCTGCAGCAATAATGTCAGTTAGTGTCTACGGAGCGTAGATGCACAAGTAAAATACGCGCCTATCATTGTGTAATTCGATATTGAAACAGACTCATGATAATAACAATCATAGTGAACCAAAGTGGTCTTTGGTTGCTAGTATAAATGAATAATACTGTATATTTTTCGTTAACCAAGTAGTTGTATACCAAGCGTTAAATGACGCGAAAGCAGCTACGCACCGTGGACATTGACGCTAACAAGTAGAAAAATATGCGAAATACTATAATTGGTTGATGATAATCCAATTACCTATAATTATGTAATTAGCAGCAGCTAACTTGCGCTTGGCAATTTATTAGAGAAATAGAAGGTCAAAGTATAAAACGTGCCGTGCAACGGAAATCGGAGTCGACACTTTTATCGGACGCCATAATTTTTGTCGGTTCGGACATAATATTAGCGTACTGGTAAGAATAAATCAGATCGGCTGCTTATAGTGTGAACAGCAACACCCGACAGCTTGACAACGAAACGTGTAACAATAATTAGCCTTAATTAGTATAGTATTATTGTATTAAACTTATCTTTAATAATAAACTTCGTGTTATTATTATAAACTTAAACACATTTTTACGCATGTTACGAGAAGAATGATAGTGAGATTTTAAATAGCAAAAAAAAAAATATGTACGAAGATATATCAAAAGTAAGGTCACTTCTAATTCAACACTTGACTTAAGGGACCACTGGTAATACTAAATGTAAATGCGGTAAGTAAACCCAAATTACGTTAACAAAGGTGAATCTAAAGTCGAAAAACATCTTCACCTTGATCAAACACAAAGTACAGATGAACAAACTATTTGATGTACAGGTAGCAGTGTTACTGTTTGCCGGCAAAAGACATCGCGGTAGGCCGAGGAGGAGATGGCGGGACAAACTAGACTCCTTCGATAGAAACTGGTTCTAAATAGCTCTATGTAGAGAGAGGTGAAAGGAGGGTAGGGAGGTCTTTGCCCTGCAGTGAGAAAGTTTAGGCTTGTAATATTTAAAGTCTTACTGTGTGTAAATCTTCCGCGGTGAATAACTATAAAGTGATTTTTGTTTATGGTGTAACAGATATCGAATTTTCCATACCACCTCTGAATGAGAAGAGGCGATTTTCTTGCAGTGTGATAATAACTATTGTTTGGTATTATAACTTATTATGTAGTTTTAATGCCTTAATACCTTCCATAAGCTAGATATAGTAAAAGTATAAGTTCCTCAAATGCTCAAATGAGAGTAGACTTCACTCTAATCTATAACATGAGCTTAAAAAGTCACACATTAAGGTTGAATGAACCAGTGAAGTTTAAGGAATAATATTTTTACCTGCATACCAAATGCCTTGATCGCCTGTACTGTGCGTTACAGAAATTAATTAAGTTTGACAAGGTGAACGTTTAAGTGAATATTCTACAATTGTATCTCAACTCAGCGCTTTGTGTTGAAATGATTTAATTATTTCTTCAATAAACATTTTTTCTATAATGACATTATTCCATTTGTTTAAGTAAGTATTACTTGGCTTTGTCTATACCCAAGTGTTCAAAGTTTTAAAACTCTATTGCTGTTTCGCACAATTACCTATGTTACTTTTTCCTTACACGTTTGGTTTTCAATAGGATGTAGTTAAGTACCGAGAGGAAATCTGGATTTATAATTAACATACGAAATTTCTATACAAACATGCTTAATCGTTTTAATTCTGCCAGCATACAGATAAAATAATAAATAGCTTTGACAAGTTCAAAATCGCATATCTGCCTTGAGCAAGCGAAGTGATCAATGCTCGTACTTTCAGTTTGACTTACTTTATTACTCATCGCTTGAATAACACAAAAAATAACATGGAATGGTACAAAACTCAACCGCAGCTAACAAAAATTCCAACGTTAGAATAAACCTATTTTATCTGTACATAAAACCAATAAAAGGATTGACTTCAACACTTTTTAGCGAGCTCCAAATGTAAACATCAAGTTCTAAAAACACGCTGCAGCGAGTTCCCTTGTCCCGTCACATATCAATCTGATGTCACGCGTCACGTCGGGGCTAGCTTTTGGACCGGATTTAGTGCAATTTGCGAACCGCATTTTTTGCGTTTCTGTATCGGGAGTGTGCCATAGGGAGCTTGTTACTTGGTCTCCGATGTTCGTCTGATCGATAATGCGTCAGTCATTTTGTATCTCCGAAATAAAATAATATAATCAAAAAAGTAGGTATATCGCATTTACACAATATATACAACAACACACAAACCACAGAAAAATAAAGTTAAATATTAAAGGAGATTCCTAAACTATTAACATGGTATTTTCAACATTTGGCGGTTGTAGCACGAAGCCGTCAATTTCGTGTCCGACTCTCACTCAAACGGTTTTCGTTAGAATTTCCAAATTGTTATCAATGGTGAATCAAAGACTTTGTTTGTTATTGTTTAGTTTGGCTCTTTTGAAACATAATGACGCTTAGAAAATTCATTAAATGGCGCGTTTTAGGCCCAAGTTCACCAAAACAAAGTTAAACGTTGATTTTCTGATCGGCCAGTTAATATTTCAACGACGGTTAGAAGCGGGTTTTTGCTTGCGCGGATTTGCGGCTTTTGCGGGAATTTTTGTCCATAGTGCATAATACTCAAACAGAATAATTTAACTAATTAGCGCACTCATTTCCTAACTGCGGCATATGAAGAATAATAAATATCTTGAGACAACTCAGACACAGCCATACGATTCCAAACTAGGCATTGTTTGTACTATGGTAACCAGATAACAGAAATATGTAATATGTAAATTTAAAATTATATAAATAAATTACAGCCAGACACAGAACAAACAATTATTCTCATCACACAAAGATTTGTCTTCGGTAGGAATCAAATTCATGACGTCAAGCTTACTAGTCATGTAACTAATCACCAGAGTTGTCTATAGATATTTCTATTTTTTTAATGTAAACAAAGTGTCTGCAGCCGTGACTTTGTCTGTCATTGACGCATCTCTCGCAACACGTTGTAACCTCAAGATGTCGTCAATGTCAGATATTGCTATGTCACGTTTATTTTTCAAAAATTTAACAAGTCAGATTGAATGACGGGCCTGTTGGTCTAGTGGTTAGGGACCCTGACTGCTAAGCCTGAGGTCGTGGGTTCGATTCCCACCCAGAACAAACTTTGTGTGTTGAGCATGATTGTTTGTTCTGTGTCTGGGTGTAATTTATCTATAATATGTATGTATTTATAAATTATATAAGTATGTTTATCAGTTGTCTGGTTACCATAGTACAAGCTATGCTTAGTTTGGGATCAGATGACCGTGTGTGAGTTGTCCCAAGATATTTATTATTTATTATTATAATGATTAGCATTTTAGATGTGGTTCAGAAGCTGATGTTTTTATTTTTAAATCTGTCGAGCTTGACAAGAAGCAAGATGATACAATATAGCCAAAAGTAATGCCAAAGTATAAAGGGGGTCGATCCCAAAAAAAAACCCACAAAATCTATTAGGATAGATTCTTGAACTATTACAGGAAGTTAATAAAAACTATAGAAAGAAGGGTAACAAACACATATACAAGGCCAAACTAAAAAGAAACAGTTAAGAACAACGATGACAAGTGACAAGTCGATACAATTAAGCCTATTCGTGGATGTCACGCGTCTTTAAGAGAGTTGTAGTGACACATCGTCGTTCTCCTGTCACGCTGTCATCTGACTATGCAAAGGATTTGTCACGCCACGTATACGATGTGTCATGTCTTTTGATATGACTTTACCAAGCATCCTGCATATATTATGTTAACCTTGTTTTCACAAGTTGAATAGTATTTAAACATGTTTTTATTCGAGATAACAGCTTTTTTAATAGAATATAATAAGTAATATCATTTATATATCACTTTCTGCGTCCCTTAGTTTCGGCCGCGTCATTGCTCGATTCCTGTGGATAGCGTGATGTTATGTAGCCTATGCCATGTTCCTCTAATATCCATACTTCTTTACAAACTTTCGTGCCTTTTTCAATATATTTATAGAAAGAAAAAGAAACTAAAAAACTCAAAATTGAACATTAAATATACCAATATTCCCGCTGTACTGATACATCAATTTAACTTTCCAGTTTCAAAAGAAAATTGCCCCAAGTGAACTCTCAGCCTCCCAGGCCCTCCCGGAGTGATTGAGGTTAGAATAACGTATTTACTCAAACTACTTGCGTACCTCTGGGACTCAACATCAGTCATCTGAAGAGCAGGGTTGGCAAGTCTTGAGATAATTTAATTTTTAATGTTTTGGGACTTAAATATGGAAAGTGAATGATCTATGAAAGAAAGTTAAAATGAAATGGAATTGTTTCTGCATAATAAACGATTCCATTTCATTTTACCTTTCTTGCAGATAAGATATTAAAACATTTTTTACAGTCTTATTTTAATATTGCTTGTATTTGCTAACTGACTACATCTGAGAAGAAATGAAATAAACTCAAGGAGCATCGTTAATTTTCATGTTTAGATATTGAAAATATAGTCAAACATTTGTGTAACGAATCATGCAGAGCACCGGACCAGCCATTCAATTTAAATACAAATTACGTTTGGCCTTAATACCAAATAAAATTAAAATCTAAAACTAAATTCCAGCAAAAAAAAATACAATACTTCATTGCACCACCTCTGACGTCTGTGATCCCAGTGTGACATGACGTAGATACGCTGTGACGTGATCGATACACCGTGGCAGTCGATAGTATGCCCTAAAGAATGGCAAAAGGACATTAAATCACACATCACCAACCTAACCAGACCTATACATTTGATACCAATACAACGCAAAATTAAAATTCAAAACAAAAACAACAAAGAAACAATAAATAATTTCCATTGCACCACCCATGACATCTGTGATCCCAGTGTGACATGACGTAAATACGTTGTGACGTGATCGATACGCCGTGGCAGTTATGGGACGTCCCAGAGACTGGTACGAGGAGATTAAATAACACATCACAAACCTAACCTACATGTTTGATACATAAACAAAGCAAAATTAAAACCTAACCAAATTACAAACACAAAAATACAAATAATTTCTGTAGCACCACCCCTGACGTCTGTGATCCCAGCGTGACATGACGTAGATATGCTGTGACGTGATCGATACACCGTGGCAGCTATGGGACGTCCCAGAGACTGGCACAATGAGATTAATCACACATCTCTAACATAACCTAACCTAACCCACACAAAAGTTCAATACTTATAAAAACCTTAATAAATATTTACAGCAAAATTATAACAAACAAAAAAAACTAATATTACCATAGCACCACCCCTGACGTCTGTGATCCCAGTGTGACATGACGTAGATACGCTGTGACGTGATCGATACGCCGTGGCAGCTATGGGACGTCACAGAGACTGGCACGAGGAGAGTAAATCACACGCAAGCCTATTGTTTTGCTTATGAACAGGTGGGAGGACGAGATTTCGATTTGTGCAGACAATGATGATATGTTATCGAGTAGGAACAGTAGTTTACAGGTGTATGAGGTTGTGGGTTCAATAATAGCTGGGCTAAATACAAAAGTGTCAGTTTTAATGTATAGTTTTTAAGTTTTATGATATAATAATAATGTTGTGATGAGTGGTTCAAGCCAAGTTGACCATTAAATAAAACCCCGAATTAAAAAAAAAGTGAGCCGTCACGGGACGCCTGGCTGATGTGAAACATCGACATTATTTTGTAAAAGTAATATGATTGAATAGAAACAATAGCGTGGCGACGCGTCGCCACGGCATGCGTCGCCACGCCAGAAATTCGTTTTACGTGCGGCTATAGATGTTTCACATCAAAATAAAACCATAGACAATACGCAACAGTGTAACTTTACTTCAATTATAAAAGAAGTTTTGTAATCAGCCAAGTGGGTTCAGAAAAGCAAATAAATATTTTAAGCTTTTTAATTTTGCTTGCTACAGAATTCTTCCGCATAAAAGTCAAATAATTATGTCATACTTTGACTAATAGAGAGAAATTAAAAAGGTCGGAAGTACTTACATAGATTATCTTGTACAAATAATTACTTTTTACCCATTTTTTGAGATCGTGAGCTTTGAAGTCAAAATGCCATTTTAATCTCGATTTTATTCCTTCCTACAACATCACATTTATTCCATGTATAACAATGAAGCCAACAAGGCTAGAATTCGCGATAAAGAAGCAATAACATTGCGCATACTCGTAAACGGACCTCGGGATTAGCACCCACAATAAAACTCTTTGTACTCGTACATAACAATCAATTTGAAAGCGAACATACTATTTGTGATTCTGATCAGCGGGATTCCATTTTAGTTTGCTTTGTGTACTATACTTATTTTAGTGTGAAGAGCATGGACTAATTTTAGTATAGGTGTTGTTTTTGATAAAATAAATAAAAACTGTAATTTTTAACCAAATGAAAATCGCAACCGTTGTTTAATTACTGGTGTGTGTAGGTACGATGTTGCAAACAATTTTTGGCTCTGAAACGGTGTCTAAAATACTTTTTAACTTTAAAGTAAAGTCTATGTAAAAGGTACCCGTCATTGTTTTAACGGTACATTAGTTCACAACATTTAAACCTTTCTATCAGTTTTATTGGGTAAGTTACCCTATCAAGTTTTTCCTAAACTGTTCAATTTCCTTACAATATAATTGTCAATTTATAAACTTAGATAAGGCAGTAAAACGTGAGGAAAATTACTGAAGTTTATATCACACGCTCGTGGGCAGATGTAATTAACAAGTCCCTTAAGTTGTCGCACTTAAGCCTTACAAGAACCTCCTCCCTTACTTTAGAGGGAAACTGTATCCATAAATAGAACACACATCAATTGTAAGTGCCAGAAATATATCTACCATTTTATAGAAATACTAGCTGTCCCCTGCGGTTTCACCCGCATTTTTCGTTACTGTAGCGTGATGATATATAGCCTATAGCATTCATTGATAAATGGGCAATCTAACACTGTAAGAATTTTTCAAATCGGACCAGTAGTTCCAGAGATTACCCCCTACATACAAACTTACAAATTTTACCTCTTTATAATATTAGTATAGACTAGCTTTTTCTCGCGGCTTTGTTCGCGTGAATGTCGATAACTCCAGCCCCTATTCTATCCTTTTAAGGTTGGAATTTGAATTTCCATAATCCCATTTCGGAGATAATCACAGCGTTATGCTTCTGTGTGTGAAGACTTTAGTTTTTTTTAGAAGTCAAATACTTCCACGGAGTGAAGTTATAACGTCCAGGCGGGTAAACTAGTAGATTAATAAAAGATATTTATCCAATGCCTAATCCATACTAATATTATAAATGCGAAAGTAACTCTGTCTGTCTGTCTGTTTGTCTATTCTTCACGCCTAAACCACTGAACCGATTTGAATGATATTTGGTACAGATAATGTCTGAAACCCGAGAAAGGACATAGGATAGTTTTCATCCCGGAAATCCCAAGGGAACGAGAACTATCATTCCACGCGGACGAAGTCGCGGGCAAAAGCTAGAAAGGTTAATTAAATAATTAATTATCTTACTATTAAAGTTCTGTTTTGAAAGCATTTTTGATAGAAAGTATTCCAAACTTTCCTATTTATTTTTCACTACAAAAGCTTTCGGCATAAAACAATTGGGTATTTCACACCGTCACTCAATATGCATATTTTTAACAACCTGTCAAAACGCTGTTTGTGACGATCGTGACGTCACTTTTTAGCCCAGTATTGAATTACTATTTATTGGTTTTATGATGGCCATGTTGGTGGCTGAACGTCCGGTTGTTGTGTTTGTATGGCCTACAGATAATTGTTCCACGTCTGACTGCATGTGTAATTTTTTATGTCAATTTATGTTTGTAAACGCTCCCCCATGATACACGAGAAATTCCTAGTGTGTTCAATTTAAATAATTATGTTACAAAAATCATTAAATGGCAAGTTGTAACTGACTATTATATTGTTTTCTACGGCCGGTTTCACAAACTAACCAAAACGAATGATGTCCTTTTACTATTTTTGGCGATTTGGGTTAAATTGCCAAAAACGTAACGTTGTAAAATAATTAATGTTTGCATAAAAATGGGCGGGAAAAATCACAGGAAACAGTGATGATATAATCAAACATTTCAGACATTCTAACATCCATTAATTTGGCAGCAAATAACAGATAATCCACATTTTTTTTGCTTACTTTTAAGCGTTTTTCGATATCGGAAACTCTTCACGAATAAAACCATTATATCTACAGAATTAGCTATTTCAGGCAAAGTAAGGGAAGGTATATAAAGCTTTTAAAACGATTGCTTTATCTAAAACGCGCTCTGAGAGGCTGCGGACTAAAAGATGCGGGTTAGGATGTATAGTGTTTAAGGATAGATCGGGACAATAGTATTTTTGTTTATGTTTTATTATTTAGAAATAAATTTTCAATCTATAAGTAGTATTAATTTACGAAAATGCAGAAAGACGAATTGTCAGAATAATAAAAGTTTCTACACACATTACACACGTGTGCGGTCTTTCCTTGAAAGAAGTGACATGCACATTATATTTCATCTACTTAATAAATAAATTAAAAGTTATCATAGTGTAGCAACCATCGTGGTAGTAAAAAAAATTAGCTACCTAGCTTAGTTCTTTACCTAATAAAATGATATTATAAAATAAAAAGTTTTTTTTAATAAGATCGGTTATATTACCATTTCCGCATTACCTAAATAAAGTCAAAGTTTGAGATGGATGTTTATTTTATTAAGAAAATAAATGCTAATTAATACAATATCTTTCAGGACTTCATACTTATGCAATTACCTAAATACGTGATAAGTTATGAAGACGTTATGTGTCATAACAACGCAAGATTGATGAGACGAGACACCATCTTCATCAGCCATAGTCACTCTACTTAAGGGAATGCTGTAATTACAGTTTTGTTGCAAACTTTATTAAATATTCATGTGGTAATTTCAATCTAAAGGTGATAGTTAATTTTGTTATCTTTAGGCTTTAATGTAATGGGTTGTAATAGCTTTTGGATTTGAGTTTATTCAGGTCAAGGTTATCATAAAATATAGTCTAAGGTCTGGGTGATAAGGTAGTTTTTAATCAGTTAAAGTATTTTTTAAAGAATCGACTTTATGTATATAATTATTATTATTATTATTTTTGGTGAGTGGGAAATCATCCCATGACTGCTCCCGTCCTGGGTGCGGCGGGAGGGCGTGTCAGACTCTTACTGACTAAAACCCACTCATGTTCCTTCGATTGCCCTTTATGTTCCAGGGTCACGGTAACTATTATAAACATTCCGCAACCCCGGATGTATTTATAATTCTTTGTGGCGAGAAATGTTATGTGTATATTCCATTGGGTCTCTGGATGTTTTAAAACTTTTAGCCCATTAGGTAGTTCTTCTGTTTGTGTGGCAATTCGACATCAGCAGAGTCCCCAAGTAAGTATAATTTTTATTATAAAAATTAAAAAAATATTTTTTTTCGCCCTCATTAGGGAGGGAAGTATAAATTTTCCTAATGAGGGCGAAAAAAATCACCGAAATATGAAAATCGAACGTGTGTAAAGATATCATGAAAAGTAAGCATGTTAGCCGAATACTGTTGGATGTTGAAGTGTTATGATCCAAATCGGGCTCACAAGAAAGAACCGTTCAATTCTCTGAGCTATTATCTCTTTTGATTTACAGAAAAAGTTCCGCTGTATTATAAAACGTTAGTGATGGAAATAACAAAACGTTTATTAAAAATAACATTGCTGTTCAATCACGTTTCAAAAATATATATTGGTATAATCAAATTTATGCTCAATTTTTAAATGTGTTTTATGAAAAATCCTGATGTGTTTAAAATAAAAAAAGTTAGCCAATCGAGATGGCTGAAACTAAACGTAACGGTAACGATAGAATAATAAGAACGGTAGAATAATAGCATAAAATCTATGAGTGTCAAAACTGAATTTACACACCCCATATTAGGCTCAACTAAACAATTCAAAGGCCACGACAACTAACTTCATTATTCTTTGTTTTTGACATCCTAAAGTGCCGTTTTAATGATCTATCCGTACTAATATTATAAATGCGAAAGTAACTCTGTCTGTCTGTCTTCACGCCTAAATCACTGAACCGATTTGAATGAAATTTGGTACAGAAGTCTGGGACCCGAGGAAGGACATAGGATAGTTTTCATCCCGGAAATCCCCCGGGAACGGGAACTATTATTCCACGCGGACGAAGTGGCGGGCAAAAGCTAGTTAGAAATAAAAGATTTGTGGCCAGAATTTTATCAGTTCTTGCATGTCCCACATTTTTACAAGACGTGGTCACCACAAGCGATCGTCTCAAGATGTTATTTACCAAATCGTCGGTCTCGCGTGGTTCTAAGTTACCTGGGCAAATACACGAGCTTACATTGTGTGCGTTTCAGCTGAAAACACGCTTGTAAATTTGTAATAACACGGACACGCCTCAGGGCACTGACCGGGTTTTATTGATGTTTTAGATTTGTTAGTTGTTGATGTGGCTTTGGAAATTACTTCGATACCTTTGTTTATCCTGCTAATATTATAAATGTGAGAGATTGTATGGATGTATGTGCGTTTGTTATTCTTTTACGTAAAAACAAAACACAACTACTGAATGGATTTTGTTAAAACTTTACAGTACCCCTACCATGAGTTGTTATCGAAAACTTACTCGCTACCGTAGGCGTAAAAATGATGTGACAGTCAATAATCCGACTAAATAGTAAGGTTGGCTGTTAGTGAACTACTTTAGGGATTTAGTGGTTTTTTAATTATGATTCCCAATATGTCACTGTCAATTCTATCTGTGACCGCTAGGGGCGCTTTGCAACATTTCATACAATTTATTTACGGAGACGCTAGCGAATTTATTGATGTAAACACTTGGTAGAGCTACAGAAGTATTCTTGTAAAGTTCAAAAGTTAAAAGCTTAGATCTTAGATGGATTGCTAGCTATCAGAATATCACATAGGCTACATAACATTACACTATGCCCTACGGGAGAGGAGCAATAACCAAAGTCTTACATAATGCGGGTGAAACCGCGGGGAAAAGCTATTCACATTCTCAGGCGTGTTTCCCAAAACTCTTCCTTAGATTATACGAACGTCCTGTAAAATAAGCTCTTAATTATAATAGTTTCTATTTTACCCGTTAAGAGATGAATTTAAAAGAATCGCTTCTCAATGCTAAGCCATAAAAAAAAATTCTCACATTTTCAGCTCCAGCAATTTCGTCTGTACGTTAATTACCATCAAAAAACATTATTTATTGTAATTATTATTTTAAAACAACATAATACATATCTATACAACTACAATTATCGGAAATGCTACCAAAAGCCGCAAATTTACGAATAATTATGTGATGACTGCTTTCCCGGTAATTATATGAATATGTATTAACGTAATTGATTTAGGTATAATTACGAAGTTGTGATGTGTTGTTTGTGTTTAAATTGGTTTCACATGTTAGTGTTTAGTTTTCATTTACATCAGTGTAAACAACATGTCTGTCTCTAGAAGTATGTTACAGTATAAAATAAAAGAACCATAGTATATTATACATATAAATACACACTTGTACTGCAAATTAATTAATAAAGTGCGCCGTGATACTCGGTAGAAAAAAAAATATTTTAACACTTTTACACGTCATTTTTGTTTTTCTTATTTTAATCAAACGATGGAGCCGGTAATCTACTATTAGCCTATAATAATACCAGCCTATTATTTTATGGAAAAACCATATTTATATATGCACGAGAATTTACCACCATGTCTTCACAATGCGGATTGGCAACGTTTAATAAATTAAGATGTTTTAAAATTGCTTTCCTATATCGGTGATGTCCATGATGAGGCGTGCTTAGATCATTCAGTTCCCTTAAAAATGGTGTTAAATGTGTGTTGATCAAAGTCAGTTGAGATTGGTCATTTCTCATCTGCCATGGTTTAGAAGTGCTCTTTTTTTACATTCGCTGTTCTTACTTTTTGTTACAATATATCGTAAGAATATTGTAACAAAGAGGTTTGTAAATGCTGATTAAAACTGGCTCGGCGGGGGCTCTCCCGTGCCCCCTGATTTATTTTGACTTTAAGTTAGAAGAACTTATATGAAATAGGAATCGCAACCATTTATCGTCGCCGTCAGCCAACAAAGACCTATTGCAAAATATATAAACTAGCGTACGAAACCAAAGATATTCTCTGTGTATTCCACCATGTTTGCAACATCGGGAGCGTCACGAGCCGGCCAACTTGTCGGCACAAACTACTTTCAGTTAGCCGATAACAAACTGTTCCTACGTTCAGTAACGCTGATTAGAAAAGTCACAGTTATTTTCTTGTTGAATGAACACTCATATTTTTTGTACTTTCTCATATTACAAGCTAACTATACTGCTATTTCTTCTCAATAAGAGCAAGATAATATACACAAAAATCGGCCAAGTACGTGTTGTTATATGAACTTTGTAACGGTCCGTTGACTCGTATTTGATTGATGTTGCATGTTGACTTGTAAATATTAATAATAATAAAAAAAGAGAGAAAGTGTTTCAGATCATGTGTGGACAATTATTATTAGTCACCCCACATACAAGCAAAAATATACTTTCACATAAATACTAGAACAGTTCACTTAACACACGGCTTTGTATTATTAACACGACAAAATCAGTGTATAAAAATCCTTTTACCACGAGATTATTAAAACCCTCGTAACATGTAAAATAACATTTACACATAAATATAAATTCGCAAATGAATAAAATAAATCAGTGCCAACCTCATACAATATGTACAAACGAACGGAGAGTTTATTATTGTATGAATCGTACAAATATAATTTCGAAGCCACGAGGGGCAGCGGTCAGCCGTCACAGGCTTTCCCTTTGTCCGCAAATTATTACGATTTACAAATAAATGTAATTGGAATTATTTTAAAAGGGTTTTAATCAATACGGTTTTATCTTCCTTTCGCCATTTAATTACTGATATTTAAAGCTGAAGAGCTTGAAGGTTTGGTTTGAAAAAATATCTTTGTGTTGCATAGCTCAATTATTGAGGAAGGTATATGTATGGCTATGTAACATCACACTACGATCCACGGGAGCGGAGCAGTGAAACCTCGTGGACTGCTATCCATGCAAATATTATACTGTGAAAGTAACTCTGTATGTTTTTGTGCAACTATGTCTGTCTGTCTCGCTTATATGCCAATACTATTAAACCGAGTTTGATACGAAGATAGTCCATAGCCTGAGAAAGAACAAAGGATAGTTTCTATTCCAAAAATCTTACGGAATCATAGGAAATCAACTGCCTAGCCGTTTATTGATTTTAAAAACTACTAAAATTGTATTTTTCAGTAAATCCGTACTAATATTATAAACGCGAAAGTAACTCTGTCTGTCTGTCTTTCTGTCGATCTGTCTGTCTGTCTCTTCTTCACGTCTAAACCACTGAACCGATTTGATTAAAATGTGGTACAGATATAGTCTGGGAGCCGAGAAAGGACAGTTTTCATCCCGGAAATCTTCCGGAAACGGGAACTATTATTCTACGCGGTCGAAGTCGCGGGCAAAAGCTAGTTGAAAATAAAACGGATTTTTAGGGGGTAAAATTAAGAGACGTTTAATAGAAATAGTGCCCTACGTTCATTGGTTTATGATGTAGAATTCCCTATTGGAACTAGCAAATAGCTTTACCTATCTGTCTAATCGACAGTCTTTTGACAATTCTGAAAAAAAAATCCCCATTGAGTCTTCACAACGGGCTTAAAATAAATCTCCTTATAGTAAACTATGGTTAGATTTATGATCAGCGTAAAGGCAAGGTAGGTAATTTGTTGGCGGTGTAAGACGACACGTCATGTCGACGAGGTGACGTGGGTGTCGGCAGAGCGCTAGGTTAATTAACTTCGTGACTGATGACCGCCCCTGTGTTACACGTGTCCATATTTACTGTATAGCCCTATATCGAGTTACATCGTTTTGTCTTACAGGGAAGAAGAAAATACACCTTAACTGTCCCCCGCAGTTTTACCCGCGTAGCTGCCGTTTTCTTGAGATTTTTGGGATATAAACTTGCACTATACACGCTTATGTCCTTTCTATGGCTATAGACTATCTCTGTACCAAATTTCATTTAAATCGGTTTTGTAGTTTTGGCGTGAAAGCGAAACAGACAGACAGAGAGAGAGTTACTTTATCATTTATATTATTATAGTATGACGTATGGATAATATACCTAATTGTTTTATTGGTAAAATGTGTTATGTATTGAAAAAAGATAGGTAGACCTAGACAGTTCCATGGTTTGGGTCCGAAATAGTCCGAAAGGTCCTCATACATGAGGTTGCTAGCTCGGATTTGGGCGCGTGATACGCCCCTTCTAAGTTTAACTTAGACATCACTGACACATTTTTAGTGATTTTTGTATTATAATAGACCTTTGCCCAGCTGTGGGACAATAATAGGCTGGTATTAGAACTTATTTTCAAATTAAATTAATTATTATTTTTGAGATAGCTCGGGCTTCTTTTACAATATCAAAACGTTTTATGGTTGCAAGCGTTTCATGAGATAAATCCTTATCTTCTTTACATAGGATACAATAAAGTTTTCATTCTACATTATCTGTGACATCCGAAAATAAGAAAAAAAAAACATACACAAATGAAATCCCAATGTCTAAAAGTGGCTTAAAATAAGAGGAATTTCATTTCCGGTACTTTAAGGAATTTTTCTTCCTTCCTTCCTCAAAATTCATGTTTATTACTAAGAAATTTTTCTTCACAGCCTACTATAGGTTAGGTATTTAATTTTCAGGTAGACTGAAACGAAACATAAATTTACTAGTAACAAGTTCATTATCCATCAGTATTACCAAATAATATATTCGCATATTTTCCTACGTGAAAATTTTATACATAAAAATAATATTCTCTATAAATATTTTTACATTTTGAAAGCTCGTGTTACATGTTTACCGTATAAGAATAATACGAGTTTTTTTTTCTGAAAAGCTTCTACACAGGTTTTGAATAAAAATTCGTCGAATGAATATAAAAATGGAATGCGAGTAAAAAAGTTTCTGGCAAATAAAAGCATTCGGAAAATTTTTAAGTAACACAAATAATCAAATAACTGGTTTGCATGTCGGTTTGGGTAGCAAATAAAGTTGTCGACGTAACAGTTTTTTCGTCAGTGTCAAAAAGTTTAGATTTTTTATCAGGCTACTGCGGAACAAACAGGAGGATTTTTGGTGTATATTCATTGGTTTTTTTTCCAATCAGATCGCGCGTAGCGTTTGGTTACTGCTTACTTATTATTTTACGAGTGCGTTCAGTAAGATTATCAATTTACGAAAATGTGGACGTAAAATATTACAAGATATCTCCCGTTTAGAATCCTACGGAAATTTATAAACTTCCTAGTAGATTGATAAACTTACGGATCTTGTTATTTTCCGGTGAGATATACATAAAGAGAGAGATAAAATATTTAGTAGGTAATATAAAAAAGCTTCTGATCTCGACTCCATCCACGTGGAAGTCGAGTATCATTAAACAATCTAAAGCACTTGAAAACAATGTAGCTTTTTATCTAAAAGAATTTTATATGTTTCAAGAGTGTACCTCTTACAGACAACGAAAAACAAATAAAATTAATCTTTTTATAATAAAGAAGAATGAGATGTTTTAAGGACTGTCAATTAGTGACTGATACATAAAAACATCGTAGAATTCATAAATATATAACAAAATAAATTCCTAAATAAACGAACTCGTGTACTATCAACCACACTGTAGTTATTGCTTTGAAATGACTTTAATTTTTGTTGATTAGGAACGTTTATTATGCTAGATAACAGATTAGACTTATGTGTGTTCACAAGAACACTTCAGGGACTGGTGGAATATTTGAATGATAAGTCATCATTGTCAGTCGTGATGGCCTAGTGGTTAAGCTGTTGGTTCGAATCCGGGCAAGTACCAATGTGACTTTTTCAATTCATATGTACTTTCTAAAGCTTATCTTAGACATCACAGACGTCGGTGAAGGAAAACATCGTGAGGAAACCTGGACTTGAAGTTAATATAAGTCCAGAATCGCCAATCCGCCTTGAGCAAGCGTGGTGATCAATGCTCGTGCCTTCTCTGTACGAGAAGAGGAAGAGTAGGTAGTATAGTCATCATCATATTTCATTAATGATATTTCGTCGCCTTCCAGTTCGACCGGGTTGCCCATCAGACCACCATTACGCAGTTGCGTACTTATTTGTTGTAATGGCGGCGAAAGAAAACACTATGTGAAAACTTTGAGATATGACCTGCTGACAGACAAACGGACCCTTCGGGTATAAAACCTCAAAAACATTGAGAGGAAAGATGCGAATAATAAAAATCCTCTAAAGACATAGGAAACTATATATTTTCACTCGTTTCTCCACCATGGCCATAAAAACGTTATATGTGACCCAAGGGTCATAGGCCTTCTCTCCATTACTTATGCACAGTTCTACTCTTTAAACAAGATACTTTATGGTCACCCATAGACAAGTCTAACCTATTTTAAAAGGGAAAGGTGCATCACATAAAATTTCCACAGAGAATGAATATTCTATGCATTGTTTTACGGGGCTGTTGACCTACTTGGTAAATGGAGGTCTATAATATATGTATCAAATGGTGTCTGGTCACGTACAGGGCCAAATATTTCCGCTCGATTTTGGGGCATAAATATTTAAATAAAGTGACTATTTCCATAACAGTTTACACTGAAAGTTATTGTAAATATACAAAATATGCGATAGGTTGTGACGTGCCCTGTTTTTGGAAGCATTTTCGGCAAGCAAACAAGTGTATATCAAATTTTGCATGTTTTCCGAATTGAGATTTTGTCTTGAACGTGACTAGGAATCATACATCTACTCAGAAATCATATATAATAATATGTTTAAGAGCAAAACATAAATATATATTTTACTCTGCGACATACCAATGTGTGGTAGCGTTAAACATGTATTTTTTGGTTATGGCTAAAAAGATGTTGCCAATTGTAGTACAGGTCTTGTAATAAAATTGTTTTGTAATAGGTAATGGTATATCCGGGGTTGCGGAATGTTTATAATAGTTACCGTGACCCTGGAACATAAAGGGCTAAAGAAAAACTGGATAGATGTTTGCAGCAGAGTATATTATATTAATAAAGTAATTACAAACACACAGTTTAGCTATCAAGCAGTTGGGGAACGACTAGAATTAGTGATAGATGTCAAAGATTATTTTCGAACACGTTTTAATAACAAATACAACCTCCATTACCCCGTCTTAATCTATTACATCACATTAGTTTTATGCGTTATATGTGAACAAAGAAAATGTCTGGTTACAAAACATTAAAATTTGTAATTTACTTACAACCATCATTTTAAACAATGCAACCAGTCCCCTTTAATCAAGCATTTTCTTTTTTCTTTAAACATAGTTCAGGTAAAACTTCTTTCATTTTAGGACCATGCAGACATTTGGTCAGCAAATCTGCCAGCATTTTACCTGTTGACAAATATCTAATCTCTATACGATTTGATAATACAGCCTCACGAATAAAATGATACTTTATATCTATATGTTTCGTTCTATTGTGATTCATCTTATTACCGGCTATTTTATGAGCAGACTGATTGTCATTAAAAATAATCACTGGCTTAACACAACGAGTACGCAACAAATCACTTAATATACTGCTCAAGTAAATCGCTTCTTTTGAAGCTTGAGACAAACCTACATATTCTGCCTCGGTTGAAGACAGAGATACACATTGTTGTTTTTTACTCTCCCACGTAATCATATTTACGCCCAGTTTAAATATGAACCCAGTAAACGATTTCCTGTCATATGACCCTCCCCAATCCGCATCAGCAAACCCACGTAACTCTAATTTACTTGACTTTCTAAATTGTAAGCATAAATCGGACGTCCCCTTCAAATAGCGAGGTACCCGTTTTGCACATCTAAAATGTAACTCATCATAGCACGAATTGAACTGTGATAAAACGCTAACAACATGTGCAATATCTGGCCTAGTATTTAACGCCAAATAATTCAGACATCCAATCAAACTTTGGTATGGCAAGTTACAATTTGCGTTTGTTGCTTTGTCTAACCTTAGACCAACCTCCATCGGGGTGACTACCGGTTTGCAGTCCGTCATATTGAACTCGCTTAAGACATTCTGGATGTACTGTTCCTGATCAAGGAAAATAATACCATTCTCCCGCCTTAATCTCATTCCTAAAACATGCCTGGCCGGACCTAAGTCTTTTAATTGAAATTTAGTCAGCAGACCTGCTTTTAATATCTGCTTCTCGCGCTCACTATTACCAAAAACAAAAATATCGTCCACATAAATGACAACAACAATGGTTTCATTACAATTTAACCTTTTTTGGTACAAACATGGCTCAATTTTCGATTGTATAAAACCTAAGTTCAACATTTCCTTATCAAGTTCATAAAACCACGCGTTAGATGCTTGCTTTAGACCGTACAATGATTTGTGCAACTTACAAACCTTGGTTTCATGACCTTTTACTACCGCACCTCTTGGCTGTAACATATAAATATCTTCTTTTAGTTTACCGTATAGGAAGGCGGTGGTAACGTCCCACTGATCGATAAACCATTCATATTCGGCAGCTAAAGAAAACAACAGCCTTAAGGTAGAGCATCTTACTACAGGAGAATAAGTTTCATTGAAATCTATACCACGTACCTGCGTAAAACCCTTCGCTACTAGTCTAGCCTTATATTTGGTTACCTTACCATCACTGTCCTTTTTAATTCTAAAAACCCATTTGCATTTGATTGGTTTCTTGTCACGAGGTAAATCCACCAATGTCCACGTTCCATTTTCTTTTAAAGACTTTAACTCGTCATCTATTGCTTTCTGCCATAACTCATGATCGGGTCTATTTAACGCCTCCTCCATAGTCAATGGATCGCCGCAAATATCTGTAATAGCATTACAATGATAGTAATTTATCGGTTTACGCTCTCGAAAATTGTACCTTCTCTCGGACTCGTTTTCATTGCTTGATTCAGCATCAGTCCAATTTTCATGGTCCTCGTTGTCAATACACTCAGAAGGTTGTTCAATGTTCACTTCATCAGGTTCGGTGATATCGTTCGAAACCTCCGAAGTGTCATGCGAAGTACTTACTGGCACAGTAACAAATTCCTGCTCAAGACTAATTGGAACTATTACATTTCTCATTACTTCAGTAACCTTATCTCCAGGGAATACGTTTTCTATAAATTTGACATCTCTGTAGACACTAATCGCACCAGTTTTTGTATCCATAAGTCGGTAACCTTTTGTGTTGTTAGGGTAACCAATAAAGATCATCGCATCAGTAGTCACCATGTCAAGTTTACACCTTTTCTGTTTTGGTTTCAGCCCATACGCTAAACATCCAAATATTCTCAGATGGCTTAAGTCAACTTTTCTTCCCGTCCATAATTCCTCAGGAACTGCATTCGTAACTGCCTTCGTAGGACTACGATTCTTTAAATATACAACAGCACCAGCAGCCTCTGCCCAAAACTTTTTACTCAAGTTTGATTCACACAAAAGTGTTCTCACCTTCTCTATTATCGTTCTGTTCGCCCTTTCCGCCACGCCGTTTTGTTCTGGCGTGTATGGCACCGTCCTCTCGTGCTGTACACCGTCAAGTCTAAAAAGATTATCAAAATTACGATTACAATACTCAGTACCATTGTCAGATCGTAGGCGCTTGATACACTTCTTTGTTTCTTTCTCTACTTCCGCCTTATACTCACGGAACTTACTGAAAACTTGACTTTTCTGACGCAAAAAATACACATGCGTTTTTCGTGTATAGTCATCGATAAACGTTAACATGTAACGCGAACCACTAAATGAAGGCTCTTCCATAGGGCCGCACAGATCAGTGTGCACTAGGCCTAAAACTTCCTTTGCTCTAGTACCTTTATTTTTGAACGGACTTTTACAAGTTTTTCCTTTAATACACGGTACACACGGCTCAATCTTGTCATTCTTTGTAAATTCAACTCCCGTAACAAGATTTTTAAGATTTTCCATATATTTTAAACTCAAATGTGCCAATCGCTTATGCCAAAGGTTTGACAAAATTTCATTTGACAATGTCAAGTTGACTACCGGATATTTTTCTTTTAATTCATATATTCCGCCAACTTTCTGACATGTCGCAACTTTTTGGTCATTCTTGCTTACAGTGCAATCTCCTTTGTTAAAATTAATTGCATAATTTTTCTCGACAAGTTTACTCACTGAGATCAAATTCATGGATAACTCAGGGACATGCAAAACGTTATCTAATGTTAGTTTAGCATTCTCACCGACTTTTGGTTCGGCTTTCCCTGTACCTTGGACTTTCAGCATTTCTCCATTCGCAACCTTGATACTCAACTCGCTCTTTTGGTTTTTATATTCAGATAGCTTCGTTTTATCGTAGGTCATATGGTTGGAACACCCGCTGTCCATGTACCAAGACGTATTATTCTTTTTACCATCTTCTGTGTTCATGCAAATTACTACAGAATTACCAGATTCATTCTGCTTCTTCTCTTTGCACTCTGAAGCTTTATGTCCAGGTTTGTGACACTTGAAACATTTGTAAACAAACTTCTGCTTTCTATTTGTCTTAGAATCCGCAGAGTTCTTACTGTACAACGCTTGTACATCGCTTGACGTCGACTCCTTCTGTCTATTTGCCTCTTGCATCAACTTAGTTTTGATTTGCTCTAAACTAATCTCATTACCGCAGTTATCCACAGCCATTATTAGCGGGTTGTAGTCCGCTGTCAAGCCGCTCAACAACACAGAAATGATCCAATCATCCGATATTTTGGCGTCAATATCGTTTAATTGCTGCGACAAAAAGATCACTCGAGAAATATACTTCTCCATCGACTCAAAATTCTCAAGCCTACATCCCCAAAGTTGTCTTTGTAGTGAGATTCGCCGCCCCCATCCTTTATCTTCGTATGCTTTGCAAAGATTGTTCCACACGTCCTTTGCGGTTTTTGCATTATAGACATGCGAAAAGCATGATGGGTCTAGCAGCAAACATATCGTGGTTCTGGCTTTACGATCGAGATCGTTATCAATTTTATTTCCATCTGCTTCTATTACTTTCCACCAATCTTTGTTTTCAAGATAGTTACGTACTAAAAATTTCCAATCTGAAAAATCTGTTGTACCTTTCAGTTTGTTAATTCCATAGCAACCATTTGAATCCATGGTGAAAATTTTTATTACCACAATATTTTTATTATTTCACTACTGCACTGCTTGAAATATTAGAGGTCCATAACCTAAAGAAAAACTGGATAGATGTTTGCAGCAGAGTATATCATATTAATAAAGTAATTACAAACACACAGTTTAGCTATCAAGCAGTTGGGGAACGACTAGAATTAGTGATAGATGTCATAGATTATTTTCGAACACGTTTTAATAACAAATACAACCTCCATCAAAGGCAACCGAAGGAACATGAGTGGGTTTTAGTCAGTAAAAGTCTGACACGCCCTCCCGCCGCACCCAGGACGGGAGCAGTCATTTGATGATTTCCCACCAAAAAAATATATAGGTAATAGTATATAATGTTTTTATGTTTGTAAACATATTTGTAGTGTGATGTAGTGTGTAGTTATAAGTTTGCAAATAGATAAAATTCTTCTCCATAGACATAGATCTACGTTTTAGAACAAGTAACTAGCTTCACCTTTCTGAAAAACCGACTGACGCTCGCTTTGACAATTCATAAGTGCCTGTAAATGGTCAAAGTGAAATAAATGCTTTGAATTTTGAATTTAATATAATTTGTTGTCAGGAATCTAACGTCCTTATTGCCCCTTAACGTATTTGAAGTAAATAAAAACCATTTTAATCCGTACTAATATTATAAATACGGATGTAACTCTGTCTGTCTGTCTCTTCTTCACGCCTAAACCACTAAACCGGTTTGAATGAAATTTGTTACAGGTATAGTATGGGACCTGAGAAAGGACATAGGATAGTAATTTGTTACATGGGGCCCGAGAAAGGACATAGGATAGTTTTCATCCCGGAAATCTCCCGGGAACGGGAACTATTAACTACGCGGACGAAGTCGCGGGCAAAAGCTAGTTATAAATAAAACTTAAGACGATCTTATCAACGCCTTAAATTCATCCCACAGCACTTACTCCCCTTTCAATCTCATAATACATTCATTTCTCATTTTCTAATAAAACCAACCATTCGCGAACTTATTAAGGAGTCTCTTAAAAACCCGTTATGGAAACAAACACAGTTGTTAAAGCAAAGAAAATCATTACTTTCCACACAGTTCCTGCGAAGAGATTTTATGAAACGTAAAAATGTCGTTCGCCTCGTAAAACTCCGCTACTCACCCTTTAAGAAGACTGAAAAATTCAAATGTTATTTGAGTTAACTTGGTTGAATTAAATCTTTGTATCGTTCAAACATTTAATTTTAAAGTACAGTCTGGTACTATATAGATTTAGGGTTTCACCGAGAATAGGTAACAAGAAAATTTTAATGTTTCTTTAATAGGGTTTTTTTTGGTGAGTGGGAAATCATCCAAATACTGCTCCCGTCCTGGGTGCGGCGGAAGGGCGTGTCAGATTCTTACTAACTAAAACCCACTTATGTTCCTTCGATTGCCCTTAATGTTCCAGGGTCACGGTAACTATTATAAACATTCCGCAACCCCGGTTCTTTAATAGGGTTGGGGATTGAATTTAGAACCCCATGCTAAATAGGCCAACAAGTTAGTCTACTCAGAATACATAACAAAAGCGACATATGTACTTTGTTCGAGTTGATAATCAAACACACGACTCAGTCACGCTCGTACTTCGCTTCACTTACTTTGTTGTGCTAAGCCAAGACGTCTAAAGGTTTTCAAAAAAGCGTGTTTTTATGTTTTTTATATTAAACTACAATTTTCTCTTTTGTACTGTTAACAATAAAGCAATACGTTGTTAAGTTTTGTACTCAAAATTGCATGGGTACTATATCAGATAGTTTGAACAACACATATAACCTCGCAGTACTGACTACCACATTTTATCTGCGTCATGTTAGGTCTTCGGTTACTGCTCCGCTCTCGTGAGTTACTTATAGCATGATGTTACGTAGTTTTCGTGGTATTCTGATGTATAAACCTTTAAAACGATTTATTAACAAAAGATTTAATAGTTGAAACGTGAAGGATACATCCTTACATACTTACATTTATAATATTATGAGAATATCTTCTCTAAAACAAAGTCTACAAGTATCTCTTTGTGTTTTCTTGTGAAAGAAAACATTGTTTGTGGAGAACTCCACTCGCGTCGCAGTAATATATGACCTGTGTAATGAAGCGGACAGTTAGATAGAAGATATTGCACATGGCGTGTGCTACTTCAGTAAACCAGAAATGCTTGCAGACTGAAATGTTAGAAATGTAATGGCCGAATGTTATTTTTTTAGGTTTATATCGTGCTAAACTTGTGAAAGGCTTATGTTTAAAACTTCTCTCGTACGAAAGTAACAAACTAAATTTGCAATTTTATTTTGGTCGTGCGTTACAGATTTTTAAACAGTTTTCTTTTGCTCGCTTGCGCCAAAACCCCAATTCAGAATTGACTGCTAGCAATGGTTTAAGCATCATCATACATAAAAGAAACAACTTATGTCAAGAACGAACTCTTTTGAACTTCCCCTCATCGGTACAAACATACGCACCGACAATCTTGTCAAGTACACTAATCGTTAGTACTAACTGCAAAGAACATAAGTATGCGACGCCGACAGATATAAGTTAAGTTTTTTGGAACACTGAGAGATGTATTTGAATGAAATTTAAATTAATTAAATAACGAAATTATAGTATACTTATTTTTGTTAGCTAATCCCAAAAAAATGAAGGTTCTATGTTCGACCGATCTATGTTCGATTTTTTCTTTGTTCAAATAACCTAAATTTAAATAAATTGAAGAACAGACAAGAGGTTGTGTAGTCAAATCCGTGGAAGTCCTAATGTGACTTTTTTAATTCATACTGTACTTTTTAAAATTTATCATGGACATTATAGAATTCGGTGAAGAAAAACTTCGTGAGGAAACCTGAACTTGTAGTTAATATGAGCCCGAAATCGCCAATCTGCTTTGAGCAAGCGTGGTGATCAATGCTCGTGCCTTCTCTGTATGAGAAGGCCTTTGCCCTGCAGTGGGTGGGACAGTTACAGGCTGGTACTTTTTTATGTCTGACTGGATACTTATTCATTTTACGGACTGTACGAGGGTACTTACGTTTAGGCTTTGAACTGACGCACTACAAGCGTTGCTAATGAAGATATTACTGAGGATTTATCACTATGCGTAGTTTAAGGATTGAAATACGTAAAATCTTTAAGCTGTTTTAAGCAGATAATAAATTAAAGGGTACATAAAAGTCTTTGACTTTTGAAGAGTTCAACTTCAGATCTTATTTTTCATCATGTTGTATTGTCACAGGAACCTAATCTCTGTGCAAAGTTTAATGAAAATCGGTTTAGAAGAAGCAAGATTGTACCAAACAGACAAACCAAAACACGGTTTACGGTGTAAAACAGTTCAATTAAAAGCACACTGCGTCCACTGACGCTGTCGAATTCACGCATGCGGAACAAATATTTGGCTTACTGTTTTTTTTTTTCATCAGTTGGTTTTGGGCACTTGTGAACGTTTGTTTGTGTCAGTTCTATTGTCATACATCCTTCATAATTACATTCTGTTTCACTGTAGATTCTTATGTTACAAATAAATACATATGACTAATAACATGATATATAATATAATTTAATCTTATATAGATTAAATTAGAAAGTTAAAGTTTGTTTGTTTGGTTGAATGTGCTTATCTCAAGAACTACTGGTCCAAATTTAAAAAATCTTTTTGTGTTGGATAGCCTAGTTATCAAAAAAGGATATAATAGGCTATATAACATTACGATACGACCTGCGGGAGCGGAGCGAACAGCTAGTAAATTATATCGAAGGTACATGTTACCTAAGCAGTAGAATATAGGAATAGCATCGAAAATACCCAACGTGTTTTAAGCAAAAAAATTTTGTGCCGCATAGATAAGCGATTATTATCTACTCATGCTGAATATCTTCATGCAAATTCTAGAGCTCCGTGTTATGAAAAATTTATTCGTTTTGTCTTACATGCATTCATAAGAAAATTCTTCCATTGCTCAAAAACCAAGCAATAAAGACATTACCAAGACCTTATAAAAACGCAAAAAAAAAAACAGATAAAAAAAAATATTTGTAAAGAAGACTAGTATATCGTTTTAACGTGAGCTGGTTAGGTTACTTACATAATATTCCAATTCTTCCGAAAAATGTTTTCAACCTAACTGGATTCAGCTAGATACCACAACCCAGTAGCTGGACGGCACGATACTCCTTGGTTAGGTTAGACTTTCGTCGTAACGACTGTCACTGTTCTACGCATGACAAAATGTTCTACGAATGGCTTTTACTTGTTTTCTGGGGCGGCTGAAAAGTGTCAATGATGTCCAAGATAAACTTTAGAAAGTACTAAATGAGTTGATTAAGTTATATTGATAGCCCAGATTCGAATCCAAACCAATATTAAGACGAGCGCCTAAACCACTGGACCTTCATAACATAAATACGTATTAAATCTTTATTATTTCCGCTCACACACAAAAAAGGAGAAAGTAAATTCCCACAAACACTCTAGATTCCTTCATGACGTAACCGCTGACACGAGAGTCACCAATCTCCCCGAGTGCTCACAACCGCATCGCTTTGATCTCGGAGTAGCACTCGATGAAGCAATTAGCATCCTTGTGGATGATTGTGGCTCTCGGTATCTCAGCCTCCTGTGATGGAACCTTTTGCACACACCTGTTGTACCATTTTAAGGACTTTTGCGATGAATTTTAAGTGAAGTGAACTTAGGGGTAAAGGTACTAAAGAATCAATTTTTTTTAAAAGTATAATTAAATAATCAAAAAACTTAACTGCAATATCAGAAGTCGGTGGCTTTGTTTCTGTTTCATGTAATTGCTACCAACTTCCGAAATTGCAGTTTTTTTGCGGGTTTTTTTAATTAGTTTATTATATATTTTTTTATTTCTCTTTTTTCAAATTAATATGTCTTATTGTCTTATGTCACTCCCACAACTGAAAAGAATTCAATGAGAAATTATATTTCGAAATCCGTTAATCGGTATAGGCTGTAGAGCATAGCGTAGAATGAGACATACATACATAAATAAACACGCAGTTGTTCAGTAAATTAGGCAAACATAAATGTACTGAACAGTTAATATTTTTGTGGCGATTTCAGGTTTGTCCCATAATAAAAATTATTTGTTATCATGAGCACAATCACTTGTTTAATTATCGTAAACTAATTACCAGTCACCCTATATAAGTTTGCCGTATGTTCAAGATATAAAGGTTATAGAGTGGCAGTGCTTTGTCTCTGGAATAGCAATGCCTGTGCAAAGCCCCAGGTATTATTAGGTATGTCTGTAGTATTTGATAACTACTTAACATCAAACGGGCCGACAACTTACAACTTGCCATACAATGATGTGCATATTTTTTCTAGAGATTAGATCGACATATAAGATAACTAAAGCTCGCTTCACCTAAATTAACAGCAAGGAAAATTCACAAAAATAGCCTGTACTAATTCATTTTTATTGGTTACATACTCAGACGTTATCTTTGTAATACTTTCAGACCCCACATAGGAAAGATAAGGCATAATATACTTACCATAACATAAGTATAATCGCCTGATTATACTGTTGAATCCGGGCTGTGGCAATATTAAGGGCTTTTAACATTTCCCTAGCTGGGATTCGAGCCTCTCACAGGGAGGGAAGAGGGCCAAATATTATGCAGGCTGACTTTTAATGCGCTGACCATCTTTCAGGGGATTAAAGTACTTGGGTTATATTGGATTATAAATAAAATTTGTTGTGGGATTTATACTGAAAGGAGGAGAAGACTTCTGGGCCCAGCAGTTTAGCAGTTAACTAGTTGAAATGTGTATAAAAAACCGTTACATTTTTCTAAAGTAAATCACTAAATATGGTACCATATTTCTACCTACGAAGCGAGAAAATTTAAATTAAGTTAATGAAACTAAATATTCGATATTGGTGATAGCGACGGGCCGCTATTGCTAGCAGTGTCTTGGAAGATGAGGCGATTTTAATAGTTATTTAATAGTTAAATAAAACATAATGTTATAATATAACCTCACTTTTACTATATTTCATATGTACATAGCTTGTTTCTTTAATAGCACAAAACTTTTAGTGAGGCTTTGTTATTATATCCTCTTACAAATAAGGCTAGTTTGAATCATTTAACCTACCCCATTTCCTACTATATACCTAGGCCCAGGGATGTATGGAGCCATTCCCTTCTCCTTTGTCTTCTGTCTTGTCAACAACACTGTTTCGCTTTTACCAATAAACTGCATCACAAATCTTGATAAAAATTTGGCACTTAAGAAGGCAAATTCTCTTCTTTTTCTTCTTAGCTACGAATTGTCTTGCAACCAGTCACCAGAAAAGACATTACTACATAATATAAAACAAAGTCGCCTTCCGCTATTTGTCTGCTGCTTAGATTTTAAAACTACGCAACAAGATAGTGATTCAAGAGAATGGTTTATAATGGAGGAGAAAAGTTGATATTTTCAAATACTTACCCGTGCAAAGCTGAGGCGGGTTCACTAGCGCACAGTAAAAAAATAACTATTTTTTTTTTCTAGCATTTAAAAATACTAAATTGCTAGTAGAAAAATAAACCAAGGGCCTTACATAACACAAGTTCAGCGTTTCAAAAATCGTATAAAAGACGCGTGTGGCATTAAAAGACTTCTTGATTCCAGTATTTGCAAGCTAATTAGTTAATTAAAGGGCCTGTCGGAACCCTCTTGATTTAGGACGTGGTCTAATTTACTTGTTCTGACCTACGTCAGGGACTTAGGACTTGCGGTTTTAACTTAGTGGAGATAGGAGTAAAGTTATAAGCTTGTTTAGAAAAGTGGTTTCGAAGGTACACGAGGTTTTAGTTATATTTTGGTAAATAAATACTAATATTATACATGCTATAGTAACTGTCGGTTAGTTAGTTTGTCTATTACTTCACCACTGTTAAAGTACAACATAAGCGTATAGCTGTATGATCTTCTTCATGGTGCTGTAATTTTTTTTTTAATTTCCTAACACTATTGCATTTACTAACAAATGTTATTAATTGTCATATTGGATTAAGAGTGCTCCTACATTACATAAAGTTTCGAACAAAATGTGAATCAGCAATAAATCCACCCCTAACCGCCACAATTTAACAAACAACAACTTCTTTCAACCCCAAAATAAACTTTCCAGTAATCATTACACTCGGCCAAACAACGATTCATAAAAACTCTCTTTACATTTATTCCAATGAATTGACGCGAAACGGGTGTCATAATGAATCGCAATTATGAGGGAAAAAGAAAACTCAACGGAATGTGAAAAGAAAAATGGAAAAATTGCCGCCAAAACGTATTAGCGAGGGAGGGGGCTTGAGCATGATTGAAAGCTGATTGAAATGATTGGCGGGACGCTTCGGACGATTGCAATAGTCTGGCGGACCTGCGAAATTGTTGGGGGGCTGGCTTACCTGGCCCACGGAGTATAGAGCATTCCAGAAGGCGCGTATGATCATATTTTCCCGCACGCACACAGAGTTTAAGAACAAACCTAGGAGATGTTTGTTTTGTTTTTTGGTTGCAGTTTTGCCTGTCTTTCCATTCCTTTAGGCTTACATATCAATGCCTTTATCTTAAACGGTAATTAAAATATAGAAAATATCAAGCTTTAACTAGCTAGTCCTATGTATTTTACGTATACTATTACGTGTCGTTAAAACAGTTTCTTTCATTGGTATATTTTTAACTTCATAGACTAGACCAAGGACAACTAATGTGAGGAAAAGTTTATGAGAATCATACCGTTTCATCTTATACATTGTTTAAAAATAGAATATAATAAAATTGCTTCTATTGCCTCATCTCGTGTGCGTCTTCTGTTTTATTCTTTATTCTGTGACTTATCATAGCATGCTAGACCGACAGTTAAAAACAGCTTTGTGATGACACGCTTTTTTTCCAAGTGTACTCACGAGTGATTTGTGAGTAAAAACTGGTTTATTCGATTGTTCCAGAAACAAACGGTAAATATAACTAAAAATCAAAATCGGTTTTGTGAAATTTTTTATGGTAACCTGGGATCTCCCAGGTGACCATAAAAAAAACCGGCACAAAAGCGACGTTAAAACTCCGAAAAAGATTTTTAAAATATAATATTGTACATTTATAAGATAGATTGCAATTTCGCCACAGGAGAATAAAATAAGGTACTTAATAATAATCAAGCAAAAATGAAAACTTTCTAGGGAAATTAGAAAGGCTTGAATATAAATAAAAATCTGCAGGGTCAACTCTGCGTCAACAATAGGCGATCTCTTTTTTATAGACTCGTTAACTAGTTTTAGATACTTCACTATGATTTATATAACTGTTTACAGATTAATTTTTACTTGATTACGGCAACGCTTAAAAGGAGGGTTGTTTAATATAATCTTAACTAACAATCACTAATATGGTCACACAGCAGAGCAAACGCTTCTATTTTATACTTTTACAAATCGATTCTTCGATACAATATACATAAGTTGATTAACAACGTATTATTTATAAATAATATGCAATTTGATTCCATATTAAAACACGATAAACTTCCTCAGCAAGCATTACTACACATTCCGTCCCAGAACTGTACGTTACATAAGTAACGAAACCAGTTTCTACAATTATTCTACGTCCTAATAACATTACTGTAACGGCTCTCGGTCCGGCCGACCAGCTCATTCATGTATAAGTAGCCCGCCGTTTGTTCAGCCCATAATAAATGCTTGCTTCATGCGACTCCCAGTTTGGTACACCCTTAGAAATTTCTGCCTTAGTTAGGTAATTGTCAACTAGAGTTACCTTTTACTTTCAAGCTTGGTTGTCCATTTTGTAATTTAATCTATTTATTTAATTTTTTGTAACTATAAATGGGAAAGCCCCGTACTGGAACATTGGATACGCCTGCACGCCCCTGTGGCGCAAAACACATAAAAGCGTGTTAAAAACTGCATTATTTCTGGTAGTTATAAGTACTAACACTAGTTTTTAAGTTATGTTTATACTAACCTAATATGAACCTTGTCTGAAATAAACGATTTTTTTTTATACAGTTAACTCTATATAATTTTTGGGCTAAGTGGAGCTAAAGTGTACAAGGTGTACTGTAAAATATTTGTGAACGTTTTTGCATAAGTTTTTCGACGACCGTCGCTCTACCTGTCACACACTACTTTTAGTTTATACCGAGATATACAAGGCTAATGGTAACTCAACGTATTCTTATTAACTCAATAACTACACAACAAAATACTGAACCTCAGTAGAATATTTTGCGGCTTGTTTTGTTGCATTTTAACCCCGCTATGTCGTCCTGCAAGAAATACGTAGTTACCGGTAACCCTGTATTGCGACTATATCACGGAATGCCGAAGTTAGAAGCGTCTATGCACGGTATTTATAAAGTGTATTACCGTTAATTACGTAAGTTAGAAAGTACTTCTGTTTTTTGTTCTCTTCAGGTTATTTTTAGAATGTTCGGCACCGTGAAGTACGGAACCTTGAAAGTTTTTTTTACCAATTACTGTGTCTCGGTGTGTGTTTCGGTCGATGTTTGGGCTAAAAACGGTTAAGACATGTATTTTATAAAATACAAAATACTGACACTTCCCTGCATGTGCATTCTCGAAGCCGCAATGTTTGTTAAAACTAACCAAAAACTGTTCCCACGTCTAGAGGACGTCGTACCGCGTAACGGAAGAGATGCGACTATTCTTCGCATCTATCCAGTAAAAACGGCACTCATGCGCAAGAGTATCGTCTGCATGGCTCCCACTATATTTAATATATTGCCTAAACGATGGAGTTTATAAGTTGGCATTTAGGAAAAGAATGGAAGGAAAACGAACGATCCGACTAAGTTCTGAAGTGAAGGAATGAGCGAAATTGATTTCTAATGACTGTTACTTTTACACCGTCTTACTTTTATTGATGAAAATAATCTTTTATTGATTTAAAGGTTGTTATTACAAACACTTTCAATTTAATTTATTTTTTTTATGTATTTTTCTGCTTCTCTCCGTAACTTTATCCTACTAGAACACAAAAACAGTTCAAAATAAATCGCTTACACGTATCTAATTGCTGCCAGTCGCTCTATAAGTGCGTCGCTCTATTAAATAACACTATTTAATTTTGTATTATTATTAAAAAAATGATAGAGTGTTACGTAATTAGTGACTGATACATATTTATAATATCAAACAATTTTACTTACGTGAAATTGTTTCATAAAATAAAAAACAATTTACCCAAAGTAAAATGGTTTTTTTTTCTCCTATCTTCTTACTTGTTTACATATTTATCAAGTCTGTTGTTTTAGCAGCTGATCTTTTCAGCATGTATGAAAGGCTGGCTACTATATTTAGGGTTTCTATTTCTACCCATACGAAGTCTAAAATTTTAAGAACATAAAGAACTTCGCTTGTACATAGCAATACGTTCTCTAACCTTTAGAGAATTCCTCGCTACGGTTTCCTAAGGAAAATCGTTCCTAAGAGAGTTAGACGAAACAAAACCATTACTTGTACCTTCGTGTTATTTCGGACTGCATTCCCTAGACCTTTTCTAGTACATATTTTATGTTAGTCTGAATATGTTTTGTTGTAGACTTTTCAAAAGTACGATGATCTTCAGTTCTAATCGCCTACCTTTATATAATCTAGGCGGTTGACGCGATGTCTGGTTGAACGATTGGCATTTGCACTTTATGGCTAGTATTAATAAACGTTACTCAAATACAATCTCAAGTGCGATGTCTTTTGATACCGAATTATGGAGATGACAAAAGCTCAAGATCGTCGATAATTAATAAACACATCTCAGTTTCCAAGATTTGGCATCTTGAGGAGACCCAATCGTGTATACTTAAGGGTCGACTTTCGTTTATTAATCAGTCTACACTCGGCTGATGACGTACACCTAATCCGGAACTTGAGCTCTTAAACAATCTCGTTTATTAATACGAGCAGGATCCTAAGTTTGGTATCAAGTACGAGTTTTGATCTGAGTTACGTTTATTAATACTAGCCTTAGTCTCTTGTTCGATTCTTGAACGGACCAAACAATTGTAAGATCTAGGTATTTGCCTTGAGTCTTGTTCATTGTTTATGTGAGTTTGTATGTCTGTAAATGCACCTACGACACCTGTTTCATCTACAACATGTTGAGATCTGTTCCAGTCTAAAAGCAACTAAATACCAGTATTTTACATGGACTGCCGATCCAATTTACAACCCATTAATTGTGTAACACGATGCCAGTTGGCAAGACTGGTTATTAGACACATGAATACCCGGAATAACACGCAACACCGTCCACCAATATTCAACTTCAAGCTGCTAATGAGAAACTTCTATAAGAAAAACCCAATAACACCATGGAATCGAACCCAAAACCTCATATTCGTCAGCCGTGATCAGCTTAAATAGAACATCGGAGGAACTTCGTATCAATTTTAAAAACGAAAACAAAAAAAAACTTCCACCTATATTTTCTAAACCGAAACACCTCGAGAATAGATGTCAAAACAGAAATATGATGACGACGCCCATCTCTGGGGCTTCACGGCAACATTTACGTCCCAATATCCTCTTAACACCTCATAAAACACATTATAAACGTTACACGTCGGTTTTAAGGTCCATTTTACCTTGTTACGGCCCCCAATAAGGATGATCCTCTAACTAGAATTAGGTCGAAGATACACAGGTGTGTGCATCTTTTGACGTTTTGATAAATCGCCGAGCCTTAGATTTATCGTTGAACATTTTCCGTCTATTGTTTTTATATTTTGATATTTTGGTACGTGCCAATAAATTCTACTATCGCTGTAAAGGTGAGTTTGTATGTGTGTGTTTGTAGACAATGGTTGTTTGTTACCATAAGTTTTACTGCAGAATAGGATTGACTGAAAGGTACATGACTATGTATGTAGAAAATGACATAACTTAACATATCCATATCATTCAAACTAATGTTATAACAGTAAAGTTATTTTTTTGTTTTTTTTTTATTTGGAGAGGCCAATCACCCGTCTTATTCTAAAAATGTTTACACTTCTAGAGTGTAAGGAGCGGACTAAAGCTACTAACAAATCGTATTATCTCCGTCTGTCTATCTACCTGTCAAAGTTTCACGGCTAAACCATTTGAACGAAACTCATACAGAGTTTGCTCATAATGAGTAAGCCTTAACCTATGGACCAAAGTGAAAATAACTACTACTTTTAAATACCTATTTCCATTTGCATCAGCGCATCAAATCAGAACTAATATTGTACCATTTTGTGTTGCCGTGAAATAATTTAGGACTAAAATCTACACAGGCAAAATTGCGTGCAGAAGCTAACAAAAAATCCATACTAATATTATAAATGGGAAAGTGTGTCTGTCTGTCTGTATGTTTGTTTTTCTTTCACGGCAAAACGGAGCGACGAATTGACGTGATTTTTTAAGTGGAGATAGTTGAAGGGATTAAGAGTAACATAGGCTACTTTTTGTCTCTTTCTAACGCGAGCGAAGCCGCGCGCAATAGCTAGTACAAATATAAAACCTACAATCACTCACGGGTACAACTTCAGTCATGTAAAAAGTCTGACAATATCAGCCTTATATTGCTTTATCATTTTTCATATACGACTTATTCCGCTCTGAAAGGATTATCATGTTTCATTATATAACTTTGAATATCCTTTCTTTGATATTGTGGATATTATTAGAATGCTCTTTTTATAGGATTGACGAAACGACAAAGATCGTGGACTCGGTGAGGCAGGATAGATTCTTCAAAAGGGCCTACTTTTATTTGGGTTGGTTGATCAATAACCGTATTATTACAGTACTAGGTTTACCCGCGGGTCCGTCCGCGTGGGAGTCAGGCATAAAATATTAAACCCTTATATTCTCTTTTAAACTCTTATATTCTTATTCTTACTCGTATATTCGCTATATTCGGTAATAGCCTGGCGAACAGTGTTTTGCAATCTGAATCTAAATTATCCCAAAGATGGTCTCGAAGGGAACAAAGAAAGGCTAAATTGTAAAGAACTTTACAATATTGTACAGAATAGATATAAATAAGTTTATAGGATTGCCTATATTTAAGCCTATTATTATTGTTTTAATTTGAATTCAACAAATACGAAAACTGGCTCTAGATTCCAATCTAAGTTGTAATTTCTGTTTATTGCTTCTCTCATTCAATGCTTGAAGGCCAAAATGGTAAAGAGCATAATTCTTGAAAACAATATGTAATCAGCAAAGACTAAAATCAGAAAGACTTTTTTTTTATTAAAGCTATTTGATTTGTTTATAGTTAAAATATACATACATTAAAACACTAGTATAATAATCTCTAACTTTACAATCTATCTTAGAATTAATGGTTAAACGAACTTACCTTAAGTGATGTTCGACCATAATTATACGAGACGTTACATCCGAAGAGATTTAATAATTACTATGTAGTTTCACTTCTCAATGTATTAGGCGTCGCACATAATTTTTAGAGCTGTGGAAATAAAAATCAAATTTTTCAAATTTAAATTGGTTCTACTATATCCGCCGACCACAGCGCCATCTCCACGTAACTTCATTCATTTTAGATACACTACTCTCGTTTGATGAATTCTTTGATGGGCTTTTAGTTTATGGGTTCGGGAGGGACTTTAAATCTCTTCGGATGTAACGTCTCGTATAATTATGGTCGAACATCACTTAAGGTAAGTTCGTTTAACCATTAATTATACTTACTACGTTACATCCTCAAGATTTAATAATTACTATGTAGATGTTTAGAGATTTCATCCAAACGAGATTGGTAAAGGTTTTACGCATATTGAACACCATAATATAAAATCATTATAATAATCATAAATAACATTTATTTAGTACATACATAATACGACAGTATATAAAAATAAAATTAAATAAACAAAAATTGCATCCTCTGCATAATGTAAGGTAGATAATAAACAATAATCATTTTACCTTAAATTAACAATTATAAATTGCTTCCGCAAATGCATTGTCTTCGTCTACTGTAATCGGACGATTATAGAATTTAGCGAAGGTTAAAGAGTTCCCTGACCAACCTGCGGTTTTCTTGATTATTTCTACTGAAACCCCCTTACGACTAGCCGCTGAGGTAGACGCATGGCGAGTGCTATGGGCCGTATAAACCCCTGTATCAACACCGCTTTCAGTCAACACGTTTCTAATCCATCTACTTATAGTGGCGGGACTAGCATTATGGATGGGCTTCTTAGCAGTAAGAATAAGTCTATCAGTTAGTGGTAAAGTCCTAAAATTCTTAGTGGCTTCAATATATGCGGACAATGTTTTTGCTGGACAGATTTGTTCTCTATTACAGAAAAAGGGTATAATTAATTGAGGCGGCGATCTGGTAGGCGCTGAAGTTTTGATTATGTCATTTATATCAATAACTATCCTCGCGCTATTTACTTTAACACTAGACAAACGTATAAGTGATAGCGTCTGGACACGTTGTGCAGTTGACAATGCGAGCAGAGCCACCAATTTTTTGGATAAAGAGGCCAAGGTCTGGTTCTCATTTGGGTAATAATTTGAAAGGTGATCTAATACAAGATTTGGATCCCACGTAGATTTATATCTGGGGAAGAAAGGTTTGGTCCTATAGACTCCTTTCATAAACCTTGTAATGCGATCGTCATGACTTATAGATTTACCTAGTATTAGTGAAATTGCGGAACGACAGGTGTTGAGGGTTGAATAATTTGCGCCTGAATCATATTCATTAGCTAAATATTCAAGAATATTAGGAACACTGTCATCAAAAATATTTATCTTCTTTTTAGAACAAAAGGACCACCATTTCTTTAAAACTACGTTATATTGTTTAAGAGTGTTGTCCGCTAACGACGATATTAATATTTTAATTGCATTATCTGATAGTGATTGTTTTACGTACGATTGTTTGATAATACTGATGACACCAGGGTAAGTCCTTTCCATAGTGGGTGTGGAGTTCTGAAAGGTGATAAAAGTAATGAGGGACTTGGTTCCAAATAAATAACCTGGGGTTGAGCAAGAGATAAAAACAATGGGTACCATGGCTGACTAGGCCAATAAGGTACAACAACAATCCCAGTGGCTTTATCTACAACAATTTTTCTTAAACATTTAAGTATCAGCGAGAACGGGGGAAATGCATAGAAAAAGTAAGGCGACCAGTCTATTGTAAACGCATCTATGTTATACGCTGAAGGATCTCGTTTCCACGATATGTATTTTTTACATTTTGCATTCAGTCGTGAGGCAAATAGATCTATTTGAGGGTCTCCAAAAATGTTTGTAATTTTATCAAAAGCAGAAAAACATAAGTCCCATTCAATATCAATATTTAATCGTCTAGATTCGAAATCTGCTTCTGTATTCTCTTTTGACTTGATGTAAGAAGCAAAAACAAAGAGTTTCCTTTGCTCGCACCACTGCCAGATTTCTCTAGCTATATCATTAAGGTGTGTACACTGGATTCCTCCGTACTTATTTATATAAGCTATGGCTGTAGTATTATCGATCCTAAGTAAAATCTCCTTATTAAAAAGATCTTTAGCGAAGCACTGTAGGCCAATAAGAGCTGCCTTTAATTCTAAAAGATTTATTTGCTCTTTAGATTCTGTGTCACTCCAGAAACCATGGGCACGTACTCCATTACAATATATACCCCAACCCGTGAGGGATGAATCTGAAAAAATTTCCAGATCATATTTACCACTTCGTATCCGATTATTTAATATTAAAATATTATTTTGCCACCAGGAAAACTCTGTCTTAAGGTTAGGTGAAAGGTTCATGACGCAATCGTAATTATCTTTAGAATTACGCAAAGCTAGAAATTTTTCGCGTTCGAAGCGCTTCGTATACAACCAGCCATAAGAAATTGCTGGGCATACAGAGCAAATTAAACCTAAGTACTTTGCAAAATCTCTTATAGTTAAAGTTCTTTTTTTAGCAATTCGATTAGTCTGGTTCAATATTTTTTGACGTTTCATATCTGGTAGCATCAGGCACATTTCTTGAGAATTTATTTCGAAACCTAGAAACTTTTGAATTTGTTTTGGTATTAGACTACTTTTTTCTTTATTAATGATAAAGCCCAAACTCTCAACAAGGTGTACTGCCGCTACTGTACTTTCTAGGCAACTACTAAAGGTGTTATTTAAACATAACAAATCATCTAAATAAATAACTAGGAGTATACCTTGGCTTCGAAGATGAGCTACTACTGGCTTCATTAATTTCGTAAAAACGAAGGGGGCTATAGACAAGCCAAAAGGGAGACACTGAAATTCAAAAAGAGAACCTTGAAATCTAAATCGCAAATATTTTTTACTAGAATCATGAATGGGCACAAAAAAATATGCTTCCTGTAGGTCTATTGTTGTCATGAAACAATCTTTACTGATTAATTTAGTAGCAGTACGAATGTCTTCCATTTTAAAGTGTTCCGGACTGATAAATTTATTTAGACATTTTAAGTTTAAAATAAACCTAAACGACCCGTCGCTTTTAGGAATCAAAAATATATTAGAAATAAACTGGCCCGGCATATCACAGCATTTTTTAATAGCCCCTGAAGACAATAACTTTGAAATAGACAGCTTTAAGTGTTTAAGCTCTGTTTTACTAAACCTTGGGTTAGACGGCTCAAATTTTTGAAAAGGTAACTTATTAAAAGTAATTTTTAGGCCCTTAATATAGTTAAAGACTATTGCGTCTTTAGTTATTGCTTGCCAATAGCTAACATAATGGCGTAATCTACCAGCATGAACTATTACCTCTGTTACTGGTTCCTGCGCGTTCTGTAGTCCATCTTTCGGGCAGGGGGAGCTCGATTTGCAGCTGGCTGCCTCCGACCTTGCTGTGTCGAGGGTCCTTGATTGGATGTGTACCTCGGCTTCTGCCCACCCGGTTTGGTACTCCTGGTTGATTGAAACCTGGGTGGGCCTCTCCAGTTTCCCTGTTGTCTGGATGTTGAAGGAATGGCAATATTACTGCGCTTTATTTGAAGACCGGATTTTTCTGCAGTTTTTGTGGCCTTAATCTTGTCTCCAAGGTCGACCCCGAACAAAAAAGAATCCCGTTTTATATCAGTTATTGTGGTGGTAAATTTTTTATCCAGTGAAGAAGTTATCAACTTTCTTCTATGTTGTGAGTTCTCGTAATGTAAATCTAGAAAAATCTTGCTGACTTCTGAGAGTTTTTTCAAGATTTCCACCTCTGAGTGGTCTTCTTTAATCAAAGACGAAGCCAGGTTACTAAGACCAGCAATGCCCAACCCAAGTTGGTTCTGAGCTCTCTCTAGGAGTTTATCCCGATGTTTAATGTTGTCACTTATTATGGCAGAAATTTCTAAATTAAGCTTAGGCGCTTTCGATAAAGTGAAGTTCTCGGGCGTTAAAGTTTTCTTTAAAGTAGCTTCCTTCAACTCTTTAGGTAACCCCTCTACTAGGATCCTACCTGTGACGTTTAAGAATTATTAAAGTTAGCAATACGCACGCGTGGCGCCACTGGCGGCAGAGGGTGGCAACCCGACGGGCAAGCTCGGCTGGCTGGCGGGAACGCGTGCGACTTGCAAGTGTAAAAGTATTTCCTAGTGGTTTTATTTACCTGCCTTATTATATACAAAGACGCTGAACACCACACGTGGCGACGAGATTTCATGTAAGTGGAAATCATATAAATTATGAAAATACAGTGTCAAAAGAAAAGATAAGGGAGGTAAGAGAATGCGAACCTAAAGTGCATATGAATCAATCTTAATCTTTAAAAGGCTATGAGTAGATTATTAGCCTAAAATAAAGCAGATAAGCGCCTTATTGTAAACAAATGAGTCATAAACTGTGCTATGATTTTATTGTCCGACAATAAAGGAAACAAGTCAACTTCTAAAAGGCATTGTGCTGAGTAAACGGCTAAAGTTGTGTTGTCATGAATAAACAAATTATCTATTTAAATATCAAGTGAAATTTTCTTTAGCCAAATTCGTTACATAGCGGTAGATTAAAGAAGCACGTCAGTCGACAAATAACGTACCTACCTACCTATATTGTAATACGAGTAATAATTAAATAACCCACTTTCGAGTTAAACAAACTTTAACCCTCCCGAATACTTAGACCATGTACTCCTATATTTTGTGTTATTATTTTATCCGAATGAAATTAACGGTAAACTTAAATTTTAAAGTAATTGATGTAATTTAAACGATAATGTATTTAAATTACTTGGCTTTAATCGGATAAAATAATAACTAAATACATACAGCAGATATGTATTTTTAGCGGGCTTTTTTCACCGTATACCACAGATACAATTGAGGTATACATGTGGCTAGTCCACATAGTCCATATAAGAAACTTTTACTTATAACTTCAACAGTAATCATATATCTAGGTAACGCAGTAAAATTGCTATATAAATAAAAAATAAAATAAATAAAACATCGGTTTAAACATGTTTATGTAACTGCACTTATTATTTGATGTATAAACCGTGAATGGGTAAAATTTTATTTTACCATTATATTATTTGACAAGTTTAATATTCCATGATATTTAATAGATAACGAGTTAATTAAGTAATTTATAACAAGAATTCATACGTTACACAACTTTAGTATAAGTAATCTGATATTTCAGGTTATAAATATAAATAGCCTCTGGAAGAGTGCACCAAGGGTACAAAATAATAGAACAATTTTGCCAAGGAGCATAAATAGACAAGACAGTGCCAAGGAGCACAAATGTTTGCCTACATTCACAATGGTGTACAACATTGCCAAGGAGCAAACAATTAAGTGGATAAGGGCCAGTAAATGATTTTATAAACATTGTTTATGAATAGTAAAATATTTAAATTATTTGAAATTTACGTCGTGTATACAATTTCGATTATGATAAAAGTAAAAATCGATTATTACGATTTACTATGAATCAATTATAACTTTTTTACTTTTTACATCAAATTGATTTTTTGACCTTAAAACATTTTTACAAATTAAAGCTACCTCCGAGTATTTTACCTTAGTTAAATGTATATTATATATGAGATATTTACAAATTTAAAATATTAATTACTTTTCATGTGATATTACCTATTTCATAACTTAAGATTAATAATTAATCTGGACTTATCCACTAAGTTAAAATAGAATGACACCTAAATGTAAATAGCGCCAAGGGTGCAAAGATAATGCAAGTGTAAGCATGAACATTGTTCCAGGACGCCCAAAAAAATGTCCAGCCTTCCACCAGTTGAACCACTGCAATGTGACGGCGATCCCATGTCACTGGGACTCCGCTGGGAGAAGTGGAGACGGGCGCTAGAAATATATCTTCTTGCGTCAGAAATTAAAAACCCGGTTATAAAAAGAGCCACTCTTCTGCATATGGGTGGCACAGCCCTCCAAGAAATATACTATAATACTCCTGGAGCGCACATTGAGGGTGCAGATGTAACAGACTCAACAGATGTTTACAGGGTAGCCATAGATAAACTTAACGAATATTTTTTGCCTAAACAAAGCAAGGTTTATGAAAGACATATATTTAGATTACTTAAACAAGAAGCTGATGAGAGATTTGAAAAATTTCTTGTAAGGCTGCGTCAGCAGAGCAAAAAGTGCAAATTTGCTAATGGGGAAGACGACAACATAATCGATCAAGTGGTCGAAAAATGCAATTCGATGGAACTTAAGAAAAAAATCCTTACCTTAGGTGATGACGTTACATTGGACAAAGTCATAGCGGAAGCGAATGCTATAGAGTCAGTACAAAGGCAGCTTTCCGATTACGGCAACGGTAGTACACCGCGTCCCATTGCGAATATAAATAAAATTGACGTTAAGCGTGAATTTAACCAAAGTAAAGGTTGCTCACGTTGTGGAAGTGAGAAGCATAATGGTGACAGTCCAACATGTCCTGCCAAAGATAAAAAATGCTCAAAATGCGGTTATATTGGACATTTCATGGCTAAGTGTCGAACGCGGGCTAGTAAACGTAGGTCGACACACGCAAATGGAGGAAAAATGCCTATTAAAAAGATTAAACATGACAATAGCGCCAAAAAATCCGAAAATTCAAACGACGATCAGAAAAAGGCATCATCCAACGTCAATTACATATTTTACCTTGATGGGGACGGAAAGATAAAATGCGACATAGGCGGTGTCGATAACATTGAACTTCTAATAGACTCTGGAAGTAACCATAACATATTAACCGATAAAACATGGACCTATCTTAAAAGTTGCAATATACAGGCTACAAAACAAAATGCAAACCCAGACAAAACATTTATGGCGTACGGTAGCTCGGTACCCTTGACAGTTCTAGGCTCTTTCCAAGCTGTAATTAAAATCGGAGCAGAAGAGAAAAATAGTACCTTCTACGTTATCCAAGGCGGGACACGAGACTTACTCGGTAAAGAAACGGCTACAGATCTTAAAGTCCTCAAATTAGGTTTGGACATAAATGCGGTAAGTGAATTTCAAAATCAGGGACCGTTCCCCAAGTTTAAAAATATAACACTAGATATAGCAATAGATAATACAGTAACGCCGGTTAGTCAACCATGTCGAAGAATTCCAGTACCTCTGGAAGAAAAGGTTAAAAAAAGAATTGACGAATTAATAGAGTTGGATATAATAGAACCCGTAAATAAACCATCCAGGTGGGTGTCTCCTATAGTACCGGTGTTGAAAAGTGACGGAAGCGTTCGTCTTTGCGTAGATATGAGGGTAGCTAACAAAGCAATTCTCCGAGAACATTACCCTCTTCCCACGATGGACAAACTCTTGCCAAAATTTAGGAAAGCTCGTATTTTTTCTAAATTAGACATTAGAGATGCATTTCATCAGATCGAGATTAGTGAAGAGAGTCGACATATCACTACTTTTATCACTACACGAGGACTTTTCCGTTATAAGAGACTGATGTTCGGCATCTCTTGTGCTCCAGAACTATTCCAAAAAACACTTGAGAGAATTTTGTTACCTTGTGAAGGAACGCTTAACTTCATCGACGATATTATTGTTTACGGTAGTGATGAAGTAGAACATCAAACCCGTTTGGATCGTGTTTTAGGAGTTCTAAAAAATTATAATGTAACACTCAATCAAAGGAAATGCGTTTTTAATGCTAAGGTAGTACAATTTTTGGGTCATCAGCTGTCGTCGGAAGGGGTAAAACCTTTAGACACGTATATAAAAAGTGTTGATACATTTAGAGAACCCAAAACTATTGAAGAAATTCAAAATTTTCTTGGTTTATTGAATTACGTTAATAAATGGATCCCTAATTTTTCTACCACCACTGAGCCTATCAGGAAACTCTTAAAACTGAAAGTTGGTCAAAAGTCAGACCTATCGAAATACTGGGAACAAGAGCAAAAAACCGCTTTTGACCAACTTAAAACTCAACTTCAGAATATACAAAGTCTGGGATATTACGACCCGGAAGATCAAACTCAGGTATTAGCAGATGCTAGTCCCGTTGGGCTTGGGGCTGTACTAGTGCAAATTGATGAAAAAGGACCCCGAGTTATTGCTTTTGGTAATAGGAGCCTATCGGAGATTGAGAAACGGTACTGTCAAACGGAGAAGGAAGCTTTAGCCTTAGTTTGGTCCGTAGAACATTTCCACGTTTATCTGTATGGTAGGAAAACTTTCGATCTCATAACGGACCACAAACCGTTAGAGGTAATTTTTGGACTCAGATCTAGGCCTTGTGCAAGGATTGAACGTTGGGTTTTGCGCCTTCAGTCATATAATTATCGTGTCGTATACCGCCCTGGGAAAAACAATATAGCCGACCCTTTTTCTCGTTTATGCCAATCCACACATAATCCCCTTGATTGCGAAGATGAATCCCATATAAACCAACTTGTTCAATACGCGAGACCCTGCGCAATCCCTATGCAGACGTTAATTGAAGCTTCTGAAGCAGATGAGTAGATCCAATTAGTGAAGGAGGCTTTAAACACAAACATGTGGGAGCCTCGAATTATCCAGTATCGAATATTTCAAACCGAACTATGGACTCACGACAGCATTCTCCTGAGGAATGATAAAATTATTATTCCTACCAGTCTTAGGAAACAAGTTTTAGATGCAGCTCATGAAGGTCATCCGGGCATCGTAGCGATGAAAGGTCGATTGCGCACTAAGGTCTGGTGGCCTAAAGTAGATAGAGATGCAGAGGCTAAAGTTAAAAGTTGCCAGGGATGCACTCTTGTAACTGCTGGGAATCCTCCATTACCATTAAAAAGACGCCAGTTACCAGACCAAGCTTGGCAAGACGTCGCGATAGACTTTCTTGGTCCTCTTCCGTCGGGACATTACTTACTGGTAATTGTGGATTATTACAGCAGGTATAAGGAGATAAAAGTTATGAAATCAATTACCACAGCAGATACCACGACAATATTGAAAGAGATATTTTCAAGATTGGGTATACCCGAAACTCTGACTGCTGACAATGGAAAGCAGTTCACGAGCCAAGACTTTAGAGATTTTTGTCATGAAATGGGTATTAAATTACTAAGTACGACTCCTTACACTCCTCAGGAGAATGGCGAAGTCGAGAGACAAAATCGAGATATCCTTAAACGTCTACAAATAAGTCAAACTTTAAAATCTGATTGGCAGTCAGATCTTTTAGATTACTTAATGATGTGCAATAGTACACCCCATAGCACGACAGGCAAGACACCTGGTGAACTTTTCTTTTCCAGGAAATTTAGAGACAAGTTACCATCGATAGTTCGAGAGAGGAGTGGAGTTGATGGGGAAGTAAGAGATAAAGACACTATTATGAAAGAGAAAGGAAAAGCATACGAAGACAGAAGAAGAAAAGCTACAGAATATGGAATAGAGGCTGGAGAAAAAGTATATGTGAAAAATGTGACAAAAGGAAATAAACTTACTGCTCCATTCAACCCTACCCCACACACAGTACTCAGCTCCAGTGGAAATGAATATAACGTGAGGAACGACGATACAGGCCATGAGTATAGAAGGAACATCGTGCACCTTAAAAAAGTTCAAGGCGAATGGCAAATATATGATCCAGAAAAGCACGCACAAGATGTACCACTCGACAGTAATGAGGCACTGGATAGTGACAATGTTGAATAATTGTAATTAAAGCATTTTCTTCGAAAGGGTTGATTCCGAAAATAAGTTTAATTTTAGTTACATTGATTTTATTGTATTTTTTAATTTTGTAAACAAGGAAGAGGTGTGACGTTTAAGAATTATTAAAGTTAGCAATACGCACGCGTGGCGCCACTGGCGGCAGAGGGTGGCAACCCGACGGGCAAGCTCGGCTGGCTGGCGGGAACGCGTGCGACTTGCAAGTGTAAAAGTATTTCCTAGTGGTTTTATTTACCTGCCTTATTATATACAAAGACGCTGAACACCACACTACCCCAACGTTTAGAAATCTCCTCATTTATAGTCGGGCCTAGGACCTCTTCTTTGCCTGTCGAATCTCCTAGCGCCTCTAATATTTCAGATGGTAAACCCTCTGGATCAGTTATTGGAACCTCATTTGAGCTAGGTCCAGGTTCGTGGAGTATATTAGAAGCATCTGTATTTATCGTGTCACCAGTACGCGGTGGACTTGCGGGTACTACAACATCAGATCTTATTGGAATATCATCTTCTGATTCATCTGAATATAAAGATAACCGCATTGAGCCTGGTGTTGGCGACCTTGAGTGATAACGGTCATAGTCTGGAAGTTGTAAGAAAAAGAACAACTGTTGTAGTTCATAGTATTGTCTCTTAGTCTTTGTACGCACTCACGTTACGCCATTAGACTATTTATATGACAAGCTATAGCTGTATGCAGTGTGTATGCATTTTTTATTTTTTAAAGTCATTGTACGTATTCCCGATACGCCACTAGACTAAGTCGTTATCAGCCGTGCTCACGTCACGGAGTATAACTATGTAGTAGGTTCTCAAGAACTCAATGAATTACTGGCATTAACGATCGTAGTTAGGCCTATATTATTACACCTATATGTCTAATGTAACAAATAATAACAGGATACGTACGAAACTAATACTTATTAAGCACGTAATAAACAACAAAATGTCAGTTTCAACAAAATTAAAAAAGTTACCTTAAATGAAGGTAAGCAGAAAAAAAAATTTAAATAAAATATCTCGCAAAACGAATAACGGGAATAATTTGACAAAGTTCATAATTAACTACAATGATTCACAATATAATATGCACACCAATATTTATTTACGATATTCAAATTAGGAACAATATAAAAATGTGTAGGTACTAACCTTCTTCCTCGTCTTTACTTGATGACGATGAGACACGTAATTTTCGCTCCAAACGTTTTATTTTTCGTCGGATTTTCGAATGACTACGTTCTCTTTTCCGTTTTCCCATAATTACACGTTTTTTTTCACTATAATACACGCTATTTTTTTACTAAAACTATAAATTTTGCAAGATGTGATGTTACGACGCCGGCACATAAAAAAGGAATGAAGTTACGTGGAGATGGCGCTGTGGTCGGCGGATATAGTAGAACCAATTTAAATTTGAAAAATTTGATTTTTATTTCCACAGCTCTAAAAATTATGTGCGACGCCTAATACATTGAGAAGTGAAACTACATAGTAATTATTAAATCTTGAGGATGTAACGTAGTAAGTATAATGGCGAATTTGTTTAGAGTTACGCTAAACAAGCCAACAGACTAAACTCAAATACGACCGCACAGTCACTATGTATAATGAAGCAGTAAGGACCTTCTCACACTGAGCGGTACAATATTACAGGAAACGAAAGTATTCCAGATATTTTTTTCTGACTGTTTCATTTTATTTATATTATTTATTTTTATCTTCAGACAACTCACACACGGTTATCTGATCCCAAGCTAAGCAGAACTGGTGTTATGGTAACCAGACAACTGATATACATACTTATATAATTTATAAATACATACATATTATAGATAAATTACACCCAAACACAGAACAAACAATCATGCTCATCACACAAAAGTTTGTCCTGGGTGGGAATCGAACCCACGACTAGACCAACACGCCTATCAATTCAAAACCTATCAATCCTGACATCCCGTCCCTCGGGAAGCACGTAAAGCCGTTGGTCCCAGTTGTCATTTGTAGAACATCGATAGCCGTTACGGGTAGTCAGAAGCCAGAAAGTCTGGTATCGTATCGCCCAGTTGCTGGGTTGTGCAGGTCTAATAGGCAGTCGCTTCACGTAAAACGCTGGTATCCAGCTAAAAACTGACCCCAACATAGTTGGGAAAAGTCTAGGGAGATGATGATGATGACCCGACTGTTTCATTATTTTAGTTTACAATGAAATGTGCTGTAGTATTCACATCTCCCCTAAAAAAATCGAATTCCCCCTGGAAATCCGCTTTAGGACGGAAGAATAACAAAGCTATGGTAAAAAAACAACTCCTATCGGTAATCGGGTAAAAAGTAGAGATTTCATTTACACTGATAAAAATGAGTTCAGGTTCAAATAAAAAGTTATTTAAATTAAAAGTGAAATTCTATCCGTCTTAATGTACGCATGTCCTTAGTTTGAACACAATCTAACTTGTGTCGGTTTCAATATCACGTAATTTAAAACAAGCAACATTTATGTTTAGTGTTTCATTACAACCCACGGTAACTTTAACCCGCGGCTTCTAAAATATCCAATTTCTTCAAAAAAGACTCTGTAGAATTAACCAGATGATGTTAGGTTAAAATATTAGTACAAAATGGACCTAAGCAGCCTGTAATAAAGGTTTTTCTTATTCTTATAATAATAGTAACTATCTACACATGCTACCAGAAAACTGACACGTACTAAACCAAACACAATAAAACTTTAAAACGACCGATTCATAACAAAACCCATATCCTTGCAACCATCAATAGTCAATAAGGTAGAGCGCAGACGATTCCAATCAAAAGATAACTGGTTTTATCCGGACCGAGGCGGTTATAACCGGTATTGAGGTCAAGCCGATAATATTGGTCGTAGTTATCATATTTTAATTTTATTATGGAAATGTAGAATTTTGAAAAAAAATATTATATGTAAGGTTTCTTTTGTGAAAAGGGGTATGAAATGTGTATATAATATACTATATTAGATAAAAAGCAAAACAAAATTTTCTTTTTAAATTTTATCGTTATAACTTCTATTTGCTTCCTAAAAATAAACCTGATTTCGACGTAATTGCCTCATACCTTCGGTTTTTTAAACCCTAATAAAAAAAAAACTAAGAGGATTATGAAATATAAACTAATAAAAATTTTCAAGAAACCTTTGGCTTGCAGACAATATTAACATATTAAGGTTCATGACTCCAATTTACATAAAAGTTTATTAGATTTTATTAAAATTATAATAAGACAAAACCATTGCACGTAGAAGAAAGCTGGATTTTTTTAAATTACCACTTTAAAGCTAACCCCGTAGCAGCCTACGAACGGCTACGAGTGCTACGGCGTAGGCAGCTACGACGTAGACCTCATTTACGATATAATATGGTATAAATGATATTAATTGTTTTAATGCTGTATGTTATTTTAATATATATCACAGAAAGAAATTCGTTAAATTGCATGTTTTAAATAACGTAAACAATATAATTAACAAACAAATAACGTGCTTTTCTCCAATTCCTTACTTATACCGAACAGTAATTTAATTTTTATGTTTTGGAAATCTTTTTGCGTCTTTGTTCGAATAAAGAAAACAATTTTTGTTTGAATCAAAGGAACTGGGTCATAGGAATTCGGAATTGGATTTCAATTCGATTCACAAGGAAATTATTTTGTCGAATTGGAGGGAATATATGAACACATTGGGTTATGAAGTTATTATAGCCATTTCTTTTGGTCGTAATGATTGAACTCTTTTGTATATTTTTTGTATTACTGCGAATTTAGAATTTTTAGAGGTTGTTTTATAACACAGTATTAATTCATCTATAATATGTACGTATGAGGACTAAGTGCGGAAACCAAACCTCTCAGAGGGAGGCCCATGATGAAGATGAAGAAGAATGTACGGATGTTGTATTTATAAATTATATAAGTGTGTATTACAATTGTCTGATTATCATAGTACAAGTTCTGCTTAGTTTGGGATTAGATGGCCGTGTGTGAGTTGTCCCAGGATATTTATTTATTCTGTCTGTACGGCTGGTTACTTTACATAAATGTATATACTGTTGTATATAGTGTACTTTCTATTACAAGGTTACAACTCCTATTTTGATCCATTAGGTGTTGAATTTCCAAGAATCATTGTAAGAATTTCATGTTTCTAGAGCCAGTAAAATATAGTGTCGTAAAGGAAGTCTGCGCTTTTTGTCTTTGTTCTTTGAAGTTTAGTAAAGCTTAGCTTTTTGCGATCTCTGGTTTTAGGAGTATAGAAATATAGATAATTATTACACAAAATAATATTGTCAATGCAAGATTGACAAAAATCTAAAACCAACGTAGGTTGCGTAACAAAAACAAAGGCCAATCAAAAGTTTTCCTCCAGAAGATTTAAAAATGAAGTTAAAATGTGGATATAATTCTTTCTAACCTTAACAATACAACACAATAGCAGCGCGACAGCCGGCTGTCGCTTGGTTGACGAAAGGTTAAATATTAAAGTTATACAGACAAAATTATTAATAAATTATTAAGTTTATGTCTGTGATCCTTTTTAATATTTAAAAGAGATTTTCCGCTTTTTAGTTTCAAAAAGTAACTCAGACTTCATCTTTCAGGAATGCAAGAAATAATTTATTTATGTGTTCCTCTCTAACGTACGCTACCGACTTCCAAACTTTTTGGTATTTCAGAATTCGATTCCACGAACTTTTATGCAAAGCATCGGAAAACTCCACGTGGAAATATTTTAAGAGGATTATAAGTACATATGTGTGAGGGTTCCGTCCGTTTACGACGGTCAAGGGTTTTATTTCGTTTAACATATTTCAGATTTTCAAATCCAATTGAGCACAACATTAAAGGAAATACGGAATGAATGGTTGTTTAAAAAATCTTTTTTGTAATATGCATATTAGCAACTTGCTGTAACTCGCAGTTTCACTAGCATTTTTGGTTACTGCTCCGCTTTTGTATGTCGTAGCGTGATGGTATAGAGCCTTCCTCTATAAATGTAATATCCAAAACAAAAATACTTTTTCAATTCGAGCTTTACAATATTAGTATAAATTACTTCTGAAACGTAGGTGCGCAATGCGGTTACAAACATAGAAAATTACATACACAAACTAAAAAAACTAGTACCATGCAAGTTTGGACAGAAATCCAAAAGATTGTTGACCTCCAGTAAGTATTTGATATCCATTATAACTTGATACCTTCCCGCGATCCTGAAAAAACGGGTCTTCACATATAGAAAGGCGGACAGAGAAGGGATACTGTGAGAGTTTTATAGTTTTATTTTTTGGAGGTGTGGAACCCTAAAAACGAAATGGAGAAAGAGATCAACATACACGCTAAACTCTTATGTTAGTCCCAACATGAATAAGGCGGCGTACATTCAAATATATATTCAAATCTAAAAACTAAATAAAACACAATTAATTCCTGAATAACAATAAAAAGAATTAATAATCCCATTCAGTCTAGACATTCAAAGGACATCAAGGGCCCTCACGTCCGCAAGCAGTTAAGTGCAAACGTTAACACCCCTATTGGAAAGAGATAAGGTTGAAAATATAGGGCTATTCGCTTTTATGGCCGCACGTATAAAGTTGCCAAGATAAGTTCCTTATTGTTGGTAAGTACGTGACTTTTGTTAACGATGGCTTTCAGCGGCAGCACAGATTATTGAGAGTCCGCGGACGCCTGACCATTTGCATTCTACTTATTTAATTGAAATTCCCTTTTAAGTACTGTCGAACTAACTGTATGGTGTACGGGGCTTGAAACGCATCACAAAGCCTTTTGATGTATGTCTGAAATCTTGAGAAGGCGTAGTAATTAATGCTTGTGCCTTTTTTGCGGAGAAAATGATTTTGCCCAGAAGAAATAACAAAGGGTTACTATTACTATTGTTATTCGGTAATCGCGGTCGCACACAAAGTTGTACATTGAAGAACTGTCAAGTGGTCCTTAAAAATTACTCGTACTTCGTAGAAAATTTCATCAATTGACGAACCTGTTGGTCTAGTGGTTAGGGATCTGGACTGTTGAGCCGGAGGTCGTGGATTCGATTCCCACCCAGGAAAAACTTTGTGTGACGAGCATGATTGTTTGTTCTGTGTCTGGGTGTAATTTATCTATTATATAAGTATGTTTATCAGTTGTCTGGTTACCATAGTACAAGCTCTGCTTAGTTTGGGATCAGATGACCGTGTGTGAGTAGTCCAATAATATTTATTGATTTTATTTAATGAAGTGTGCAAAGAAAGAGATTTACTTTCATCTTTATTACAATAGTAACTCCTTAGGAAAGCTATCGTTTTAGTTATCCTGTTGCTTGAGCTTTATTAGTGTTTCATAATCTCATTTAAATTAGCAGTATTAATATCGGTGTCATAAATTCTGATTAAAACCCTCCACTACGAATATTATAGTGTCCATCAAATGAAATTGTAACATTGAACAAAAACAAAAGCCAGAAAAATAGAATTGAGTAAATACTGTTATTGGGAAACTAGTATTTCGAGTGTTTGTGGTCTAAAATCCATTTTCAGGAGAGTTTCATGAAACGCTACCAAAACATTGTACAATCAGTTCGGTTTCAAAGCTATGAAGTATATTTTTTATTATTTATTTTCTAAACATGGATTATCTACTGCGCTAAGTCTTATTTCATTGATAACAATAAAAACATATTCTTACAGTAGCTCTAAATTACCATATTTTATATAAAATGTTCTTAATAAACATTTATTTTTTCGCTCATTTTGATTTAACCTTCTGCCGACCAACCGACAACCGGTTGTCGGGCTGCTATTGTTATTCTATTGTGTCTGGAATCACGTTTGTTCGAAGGTTTAAGCGTTGACACTTAAACCATTGTTTGAAGGTACTTGGGAGCTATCTCTACACATATTCCTTTCGACTGTACAATTCGATAAGTTTAAAAGCAATTATAATAATGTTGTTAGTTATTTGACTGCAATTTTCGGCGCGGATAAACAAAACTGACTTATAACCAGTCTAGGTATTAATCTACGTCATCATTTTCTCCCTAGTGTTTTCCCAACTAAGTTGTGGTCTGCTTCCAGCCTAACCGGATTCAGCTAGGCTAGATACATGTGTTTTACGTAAAACGACTGCCTATCAGACCTTCACAACCCAGTAACTGGACGACACGATACCCGGGTTTTAATCTAGGTATTATTAGGTGTTAGGTGCCCCTAATTTACCTACATAATTTCACCCAGTTTCATGTACTAGTTATTTTACGATTTCGGATCGCGGATTGCTAATACGCTAGGTAAGCGCGCTGTTAATGTCAATATTGCCACACGACCGTAGAATAAATATAATAGTTTAATGTGTGTACAAAAGGGGTCAGCCGTTATATCATAACTTATGTATATGTTTATGGAATAACTATTTGGACTGACTTTGATAGGCTAGAGATGTGTAGGTGTGTGTAATTTCAATATTAGTATACCTCGACCAACTATAATTAATTTGTATGAAAAAGATCTATAGGTTTACCCAACCATAGACAAACATTCTCATCCTGACAAAAGAGACAGTAGGAAGGGAACAATATTTTTAAAGTAAATAATTTCAAAAGCCAATAAATACTTTACATTTTTATGGAACAATTTAGCACGAATAGCAAAGGTTTCAATATCATTATTTAAGAGCTCACAAAACTTCTCGTGTACTATTTTACAAACTAATTCCGCTTTTTTATAAATATCCCAAATAGTTTTAAAATCTATATCAAACAGATTAAAAAACAAGTCATCAAAACAACTTGTTATTTGTGCTCTTTTCAACGTTCTAAAACACAAAACTGCTACAAATTGTTAATTATTTTCGATTCAAAAACTAAAAAAGCTGTTTCAAGTTTTTACCAATGACTTCGCTTTCAACCAGCTTAATGCATTTAGTGGCGCCATCTTGTGGCTCTGGCAAAGACTAATGGACCTCTGGAGTTCTAGCTCGGAGTGAGAGAAAACGTAAACACTTTGTGCAAACATCCACCTCTATATGCAGGATTTTATTCAATTTGTGTGGTGATACCTTCTTCCTTTAGGTACTTCAGCAATCGTACATAGTATATAACAAAATGCCCCGACACGCCTGTTTGTCTCTTTGATACCGAAAAATCAAAAACTATTAAACGGATTTTGAAGCTGTTTTCACCGATACAGTAGTAGGTGTGTAAAACTTATATATTATGGCAGGAAAAATACGAAAATAAAAACAAAGAAATTTCTAACTCCCCTGCGAATCTGGGGCAAATGGCAAGTATGATATCTCACTTATTTCAGCGTCGTTACTCTCCTACAAAATATTTAAAGTTTGAGCAACTCCTTCAATATACCATTATAGAGAAATATACCACAAAATGAACACAACAAAGAAACAACAAGTGATTTATGAACCAATCGCCTCAAGACTAACCCACTTATTGATCACTATTGGTCCCTAAACCACTGATCTATGACGCGCTACGGCGCTATACAAAAGAAGTAAGAACCTTCCGCGCCCTTCCTTAGGCTGAGGCTACATTAGGCCGCGATGCGATTACGACATATGGGCGTTTAAAACAAATAAATTAAAATTCACGTGTATGTAAAAATTAATGTTCTCCTAGAATATAGTAACATTCAGTTTTATGGCATATTTAAAAAGTAGTCTAAGATATAAAACTATTTAAAAATTTGTTGCAACTGATAAATTAAGACGAACTTGATTTTATTTTTCGCGTAGTGTAGACTATATGCTGGTGCGTGACTGTACATTAAATATGAATTTACAAGCGATCTTTGATTTCTTTCTGCGATAGGAACATCCTTACTGTAATTACGGCATCGGCTACATCAACGTACTTTAGATTTCCGCTTAAAATTTAGCCATATCATGTTTTTCAAGTTTCGCTCTTCCAGTCGCATCGCGAATCGCTGCCTACTTTAACCTCGGCCTCAGTTCTCGAACCTTTGTACTCTCAGTTATGAATGAAACCGTAAGACCCTGAAACTTTCAGAGTAGGAGCTAATCTTTTTATAAATTAGTTTTGTTGGAAGGTATTTTAAGGTTATGCCTACGTATTTTTATGCGAGAGCTGTCTTTATCCAACTTAAATCTGTTGTGAAATATGTACAAAGTGTCTTTATATCTATATTTAATATAATCATACCTTGATGTCTTTTGCCGAGCATTTAACAATTGCTGATCTCAGAAACTACTCGATTCGATTTAAGAAATCTTTCTGTATAATCCGTAATGAGAAATAGTATATTAGACGAAATGGGCGGGTTAAAAGCAAGATAGATGTAAATAACTTTTTCATCCCACCTATTCGAAATAGACGACTTTGTTCCCCTTTAAGTACGCCCAAAGTTGGTGTTTTCTATAAGAAACTTTCAGCGGGCAATAATGACGATCCAAATTCAAAAAGTGCGCCTAAAAGTAACTTTTAATCGCACTTTTTGAATTTTGAGCGTCTTTGCATGTTTTACGCCCTGTTATAAGTGCGCCTAAAATTGGAAAGTCTTAATGCTCAGCAGCGCCAAAATAATGAATGGCTGGTAAGACCGCCAATACCATAGTCACGCTGCGGCTGAATAAAAAAATCATAAATAGAAATAAAACGCGCAAACTGCAGCCCGAGTTCTCGTAAAAATTTTCACGGATTGTTTTGCAGCAAATTATTAATGTAGCTGCTATTATTATCAAGCTATGGTAATAATAGCAGCTACAATAATAATTTTACAATAAAGTATGAATCGCCTTTTATTTTCTCATAGGGGGTGATGAATAGTAGAGTGTATCACTCGGGCGCAAAATATATTTTTGGCTCGGGCGACGTACTTTGAATCCCTCGCTACATTCGGGATTCTATTTAAGAATCCCTCGCAAAGCTCGGGATTCTACTCTAGAATCCCCCACTTCGCTCTGGATTCAAAAAACGCCCTCGCCGTAAAAATATTACTTTGCGCCCTTGTAATACAATCTACTATTATTCCTCTATACATACGTTTCTACCTTCCCCTCTGTTTTTTGTAAAAAGCTTACTTATACACGATACAAACTTACTTTCATACGAATATTATACCCTATGGGTCTAGGTAATTAACTAAATGTAAACAATCTTGTCATGACTATCTATCAAAAGTATTCGTAAATTAATTAATGACATTTAATAATTTCGGATTCGGCTTTATTCTTACCCGAACGCTAGGTAAAAACGATGGAGAAACAATGTAGTTTTTAGATAAGAAACATCAAGATTGTTTACATTTACCTGAACCGATGGACTATCCATACTAATATTATAAATGGGAAAGTGTGTCTGTCTGTCTGTTTGTCTTTCTTTCACGGCAAAACGGAGCGACAGATTGACGTGATTTTTTAAGTGGAGATAGTTGAAGGGATGGAGAGTAACTACTATAGGCTACTTTTTGTCTCTTTCTAACGCGAGCGAAGCCGCGGGCAGAAGCTAGTAGGTATTATAAAAAATTCAAAGTGCAGAGAACAACTTAAAGAGAATAGATATTAAAATACAACGCGCGGCGCGCGTGACCTATTCCTCACAGAAGGCGTAACGGAGTTTTCCAGCAGATAGCTAGCGGATATTAACGCTGAAAAAGTGATGATAGAAGAAAATTTTTGTCACTTGCAATATGACGGGGTTTTTTAACTGGTTTGTGACTCTGGCTGCTAAGCCGGAGGTCGTGGGTTCGATTCCTGGACAAACTTTGTGAGATGAACATTATTTGTACTGTGGACGGACGTTGTTTATCTATAATGTGTGTATATTTATAAATTATATAAGTATGTATATCAGTTGTCTGGTTTGAGATTGATAGGCTGTGAGTGAGTTGTCCTAGGATATTTATTTATACTTAGGTCTAACTGTAATGAAAGAGCCTGCTGGGGAAACGGAAATAAATGAATCATCCTGTCGACGAACAGTCCAATGGCGAATCGGTCATCGGAGAACGGTTGCTGAATCGTAAGTAGGTGGGAATAGCTTATAGGTAAGCTATTATTTATTATCGGCGGTAAAGATTTAGCTGTTTTTTCTTCTATTCTGTGAATAATATTCACCGTGTTCAGTGCATATTTTTTTACGCAGTAGGCTGTCGTTGTAGACACATAACTATTACGTAAACGTTGACATCAAACGCCAAGTACAAATGGAGAAAGCATGTGGCTTTCATCTCAAAGGCGGTTCTAGCTCCATTTTAGGTCGGGTAATAGCAAATAGCAGTCAAGTTTGGGGCGCGATTCTTATATAATATCATTTAACAGACTCTAGCCGTGACAGGTGGGTTTTATCTTCCGTTTGACAATCAACAAGATGAACCGATCAACTGACTCATCGATCTCCAAATCATACACGGTCGGCGAAAGACCGACCGAACCGAAAGATCAGCTCGGTTGCAACCCTGATGCTCTTTGACAAATTATAAATACCTGTAAATGGTCTAAATGAAATAAAGGCCTTGAATTTTGATCACCACATGAGGGACCGACATCAGAGAGAGACTTTAAACTTTCGCGTTGCATATTTATACTTCACCACTTATCGGGATTTAACGCGCACATACCTTTTATTTGTTTTTTGCTTGACGTTTCGGCAGGGTTACACCTGCCATGGTCACAAGCAGACTGTCCGACGACACTACTCCGTCGATGAAGTAGATTGATCTTTATCTACCCTCGATGTTGATGAATGTCCACTATAAAGCCGCGTACACACTACACTCACTGAGTCCGGTTTTTTAATCGACTTAAAATCGCGATGGTGAATTTTTGTAATCACTGGATTCCATGTGCCCGACAGTTTGAATCCTTCTTCCCGATTGAAATTTTTGTGTTTTTTAATCTCAATCGCTTCACGCACAACTCTTGAGTAAAAATGGCGATCAGTGGAGAGGATTTGTGGACGATGGAATTCGATCCAATGATTGCTGCCTGCTTCCAGTATGTGTTCTGCAATCGCTGATTTATTCGTCTGACGATTTTTCACAGCTGCGATATGCTCTTTGAGCCTTTCAGCGATAGTCCGCTTCGTTTGCCCAATGTACGAGCTTCCACAACTGCAATCAATCTTATAAACACCTGGTCTCTGCAGCGGTATGACATCCTTCGGTGTACCAACTAGGTTCGTGACTTTTGCCCCCGGCTTATATATGGTGTGAACATTGCAATTTTTCAACACCGATCCGACTTTGTCTGTCACTCCCTTAACATATGGCAAATAAACTGGCTGTCTCTTCACCTCGGGATGTCTGTTCTTTTTTAGTTGGTCGCTTCAATCTTCTACTCACTTTGTATCCGTTTTTCTTTATAGTGGACATTCATCAACATCGAGGGTAGATGATAGGGCATCGAGAACCAACCCTATTTTGGGAACCGGTTCTTTCGGTTCTAAATTTTAGACGGAACCGGGTACCCGGTGCTTTCGGTTCTTTCGGGTTTTTTCATAAATTCTAGTTGAAAAGGGTCTAAATAAAATACACTTTGTTGGTTAAGCATATTTATATATTTTTTTAATTATACTCAAATTATAACATCAATTTTAACTGTTTTTGGCAACAATTTAACAGTCAACACCGAAATCCAAATAGTCGTACGTTTTTTTACAATTACCAGCTCACTATCGGATAGTATGTGTCATTACCGCGAATACAACTTTTATTATCATACTATCCGAGACTGAGCTGCAAATTGCAAAACAACTGTCAAAAATTTTATTTTTTGCGGGGTATTCTGGAACATTTACCTTAATATCCCTTAAAAATATCGTAAGTTTCTCAAAGATTCATCATTAATAATAAATTATAACGTTATTTATTAATTAAACAGTGAAATAACAGTATATATTGTTTGAATAATAAAGGAGATCACCCAGCCTCCATACATTTTTGGCCTTATTTTGAAAATCCAACTAAAATAAACCTAATATTTGCATAGAGAATAACAAAGTAAACCCTTTTTATTACTACACTGAAGTTCTAAGTCAAGCCTGTGACATAATATTTAAACTCAAAATATGTAATTCGTTAGAGAAATAAAACCTAGTTATTGTTACATTTCTCGTATTAAAGGATTATACTGATTTTGATGCGGGTTTTTTTAATAGATCAAGTGATTCTTAAGGAAGGTTTTTAAGTATAATTCATGCTTATTATAGTAGAGAAAAGCCGGGATTTTTAAAGATTTGTAACACCCGTGCGAAGCTGGGGCAGGTCGCTAGTCTATAATAAAATGGAATGATTGACTGACTATTGTTATATCAACACACAACCCAAATTGCTGGTCCTAGCGACATAAAACTTGGAGGATTCTCTGTGAAGAGTAGGTATCTATTAAGAAAGAGTTTTTGGAAATTCCAATTCCAAAGAGGTAAAATAGGATGGAAGTTTGACATTCATGCGGGCGAAGTCACGGGTGAACGCTAGTAAATAGATAAATAAACAGGACAAACAACAAAGTATCTATATTCAGCTCACGTCGAATGAATGCAAACTGTTGGTAGCACGATGGTAATGTTCAAAAGCTGTGCGCAATATTCACGGGCTGCTGTTATACTGGCCATTAGCCTATTTGTCCGTCTGTTACTGATTCTGTTTCAAAACGTTAGGCTAAAACTTGCTAAGTGGAAATGCTTAAATTGAACATGAGTTCTAAATTGAACAAGAATGTCATACTTAACGCATAAGGTGATGATTTTTGCATTATTAACTTATTTATTTTAAGTAAGTTCTCTCATAATTATCATGAATATAAGAGAAAAAGGCTTGGGACCTTTTTCCAATGTTTAGGTCGAATTCCAGTCAATCCGGATGCAATGAAAAAAGGAAATTAAATGAAATGATCAAAATATAACCCAACTAATGATACTTCTTGATAAGCCTGTCTGGCAGTCTTTCTGACTACCGGTACCAAACAACAAGAGACAGAGAGAGGACAAAAAATTATGAATAACCACGAAACGGTTTAATTTGTTTTCCGAAGCACAAGACAATGATAACTTAGATAAAAAAGACAGTACGCAATTTTAATATGAACTCATTGTATTGATTAGTTATTATAATTATATTATTATTGTACACATTAATCTTTTATTGCTGCTGATAACAATGAACACATTTGTCCTAATCAATTGTAATGGCAAGTCTTGGTAATACTAAGCCCATTTAATTAACGGAACGAACCAAATTGAACACGCTCATAGTTGTATTACTATTAAGATGAAGATCACATTAGGTAGATTGCTTGAAAATAGCAAAGCTGACGTCACACTTAGCTTTAGCAAAGACTACGTAAACTTGTAAACAGGCGAAACGTACCTCAAATGTCCTTTGAACAAAGAGTTTGTACGTCACAGGTACAAACTAATGAGGGTTAAGGTCCTACAACTTTGTAGGTACACCACTAAGCTATCTGGAAAGGTCAAGTGCTATCTAAGGATGTCTACACGCCTCAGACTACAGACCAATGCGACCGTCACAGAACTTAAAACGACGTTAAAACCCTTATTATACTTTAAACTTTCGCGTCGCATATTTATACTTTACTGTTAACCGGGATTTAAGGCGCACGCACCTTTTTTGTTTTTTGCTTGACGTTTCGGCAAGGTTAGACCTGCTATAGTCACAAGCAGACTAAAAAGGTACGTGCGCGTTAAATCCCATTTAACAGTAAAGTATAGTAGTAAGTAAGACGTTAACCCTTCATGAGAAAAGTCGCAACTGGCTAGATAATTGCTGTGAATCGATTGTTTGAAGCACTGTTTAAGGCAGCACACGCAAGACTAGCTACTAGCTATCCCCCGCGGTTTTACCCACGTTTTTAGGGTTCCGTTCCTCTAAAGGTAAAAACGGAACCCTTATATGATCACTATGTTGTCCGTCCGTCCGTTGGTCCATCCGTCCGACCGTCTGTCAAGACCCTTTTTCTCAGAAACGCGTCGAGATATCAAGCAGAAATTAATATCACATACTCAAGTCTGTTATCTCTCGAACACACGTGATTTGAGACACAATAGAAAAACAATAGCAGCCGGACAGCTGATTGTCGGTTGGTCGTCAAAAGGTTAAACGTAAATTTATGCACAAACGGTATTTTATACCATCATCAATTGACATACTTTTTATGAGCTGTCACAACGCGATTCTCCCATAGATTTTGTATGGCTAAGACTATCCAACACAAAAAGTTTTTGACGGACAAGTAGTTCTTGGGATTTACGCGATAAAACAAACAAACGAATTCTTCAGCTTCATAATATATGTTTAGATAAACATAAGTACGTTGTATATATGTAAACGCTGTATACATTTAACCTGAAACATCTCCACCAGATGTTATACTCCCGTACAACAATAGCAATGATTGTAAGAACTTTATGCTTACTTAAGTGTGTTTTTCCACCCAAAATAAAACCACCTCGGGGAATACTTCCCGAAAAGTTCACGGGAAATTGAAAACGTGTTCAAAACCTACCTCACTTGCCAGCACTGAATATTTTAAAACCTCTCCGGTACTGGTAGAACTTGCGATATTACCAGGCCAAGCGATTCTGTTTCTTAATCTTCTTTGCGCAAATATTTCATTTGGATCTAGATCTGATTACATCGCCTTTTAATGAGCAATCCGATTACCTTGGGATTATTTTGCCGGGTAGATGATATGCGGGATAATCTTTGGCTGTGCATGGTTCACGGTTTTTATGTAGGTAGATAAGAACCTTTAAGAAGTGAAATAATACCAGTCTAGTATTATACTATTGCAAGCAAAGGCCTCTGTTTATTCAGAGAAGGCAAAGACAGCGCTTGTTCATGGCAGATTGACAGATACGTTTAGGATAAGCTTATTTAAATCAAATAAGCTTCGTTCAAATCTACTTTATTTTAATTTATAAAAGTTACGTTGGTTCTTGTCTATCAATCACACAAACTTTTTAATAATAATGTCTTCCTTACTGATTTCAGACACGGGAGGTCAGACTCAACAAGGATTAGATATCTGCGCAGAAGTAAATTTTCTTAAACGTACACCAACGTAAGTTTATTACCAAAACAAAATTAAACACCCACTTTTTGATGAATTTCTTTGTAAATGTACCACGCTGTAAATCACAACGCAGGACAAAGAAACTCAAAACTATAGCAACATCGTAATCTATCGTTTCACACTGTAAACAAACGACAGTGCAGAACCAACAACCACTAGCAACTCAATAAACTAACAACAACAATAAAAATCAGGGAGCAACACTAGAGCAATGAGATACCACGTACAACCCCCACCAGGGACGTAGCTACGTCCTATCAATGACATGGCCTGCACAAAAACCGGGCCCCGCAACAACAGGGCACCGAACCTATGTCAACCACTTTTTTTGAGACCATCCTGCCACACTACTCCCTACTTATGCCCTTACTAATAATCACTGTGTAAAGTTATGTCATGAATAAAGCCTGTGTAACCATACATTTTTTGACGTATAAACCTGTCATAACTTTATGCAGCGATTATTAGTAAGATGCTTAGATTATACATATACATGTCCCTACTATTGTTACTCCTGAAAGCCAGAAACAACTGTGGAATCTTCCAGAAAAGCGCCAATGTAGTGAAGCTCGACGAGTCCCGGATAAACTATATTCAACTGTCTTGGATCCCATCCCGAAACGAAATTAATCAGAATGAACAGGAGTAAGAAGTATGTTTTCTATTTCTCACTTTATCGAGCAGGAGACAGAACAGAACTAGGCTAATAGGCAGAAAGGGGTGATTGCAACTGGAATAAGTGGGACAAGCCTAGATTGTGAGATTGTCTAGCATGACGTATAGAAATGTCACCCACTCACACACGTGAATAATTTTGAACGCTTTAGTTTTAAACAAGACATATTCGATGTATTATATTTTCAATAACACCATTTATACCATGTTTTAAGCAAATTAAATATCTTTATCACTTATGGCTGTGCGATTAAGCATATAGGAGGGCCCTGGACGCAGATCGATCCAAGCTGTGACCCCTTGTACATATTGCAACGGGGCCCCTGACTACTTAGATACGCCTCTGGCCCCCACTGCATTGTAGTAAAAATATAGTGGCAAATAAATAAGGAGCGAACGGACCGCAAGCAATCCAGTGATTGAGAACGTGACTAAAAATACTGCGGGATACTTTGCGAACGAAGAAAGAAACTTATAAATAAGAATTGTCGCGTATTTTTTGTCGATATTTCATTATGCAAGTGCTGTGGAGGGTTAATTGTGGGTGGAGATCTTTTGCCCCCTTTTTGAGGCTGTGTTATTGTGATGGATATTTGCCTGAGAAAGTAATAGGTGAAGATTTTTTTTTAATCGTGTATTTTTGTGTGTATTCAATATATCTGTGTGTAGTATTAAAAACCTGATTTACCAACCTGACTTCCAACTATCCTTAAAGATTCTTATCATCCTATTATTTCTTATTAACATTTTATATGTGTGTGTGGGTGTGAGTGTTTGTAACTCTTTCACGTAAAAACTACATAATGAATGTTAAAAACTTTACAGCAAGCAGCTTTTACATCAGAATAACACATAGGCGCCACCATCACGCTGTGGTCCTTGGGAGCGAAGCAGTAATGAAAAACCTAACAAAACGAGGTAAACCTCAAGGGTTAGCTAGTATCTATTATCAATTTTCAAGTGACATCCGGTACCAACGGCGTGTACTATCCAAGACCGGGGTGATCAGTGATCTTCTAAATAAAATAAGAAAGTACATGTCTGAATTGAAAAAGTCACATTATCATTCGAAACTGAACTAACAAGTAACAGCATAATCACTTTGATATCACGACCAATTAATTCAGCTAATATTCAATTAACTATGCTACCAGAAACACTCAACGAGAATGGAAATTGCAATCACCAATTTTAATAACACTTTGCCTGTTAGTAGTTACAGCTAAATATTTGTGGCATTCAGTTCGACACAACCAATTAAAACGGTCTAATGATTCTATTCATAATTAACAATTTCATTATTGCGAACGGGTGGAGTTAATAAAGCGAAGATTTATTAAATACTTGCAAATTATATTACTCTGTGACAGAGTGTAGGGATTTCGTCAACGAACCCTACTCATGATTTGATTTCGTATTTAATTGTGACATATTTCCAATGTTTAATTTAAACTAATGTTATAATGAAAAGGTTTGTTTGTTTTTTGTAAAAGGTCTGATGGCTGAATAAAATATCATGAACCAGGAATTCGAATCCGGAAAAGTATCAACGTAAATTTTCATTTCATATGTAATTCTAAAGTTTATCTTTGATATGCCAACATTGGTGAAAAAAACACATCGTAAGGTGTCCTTGGCGGTAACCCATCCGTGTCCCTTCTAATTTCTTAAACCCTTAAATACCTTTTGCATAACAGGGCCGCAGGGGCTCATTGGAAAGAAATCCGTAGCAGGAAACCTGGACTTACAATGAATATATTTAGGTCTGAAATCGCTAATCAGTCTTGTCAAGCCGGGCAAGAAAGTTTTCTTTTGAAATAAAGCTCTATACAAATATTTAAATCTAAGCTGACTCACGTATGTGTGCTAATATAAAAGCCTAGCCAGCAACTACTTCCAAATTCTCATTACAAAGACACTGCATGCTCTAATTCCAGATAAATTAAGCAACAATTTTCATTGTAACTACGGCCACCAGGCGGTCGGAAAATCCAGGACAGTCCCAACTTTTTGTCTTTAGTTCAGTAATTACATTTAACTATTTATATTTTTATACAGTTGCATGGCAAACGAGGCGATCGATGGTGCATAATGAATGTATGTACTTACATCACCTCAAAAATATTTACCGTCTCTTATTTTATTAATGCGCAGATGCGTTCGTGTAATTACGACCTGAATTTCTGAATAGATCGGTTTAGTTTTAACAAAAACCTGTTTTTTTATGTCTGTGCTATTTAATTTCACGTGATTGGAGACAGTTATATTTTTTTATTAACGTCACTTTATATGAGAATTACAATGGAAATAAGGCACATCCAACATCAACCGTATACTTTTCAAATGTGTAGGAAAAGTTACACCTCTATCTTGCCACCCTTTTAATTGCCGTAGGGCAAGCGCTGCCAAAGAGTATATACTATGCTGCAACGCTCGCAACTGTCAGATTGTTTGCAAGCAACGCGACATTAGGTCAGGTTTGTCAATCGAGTCTAAAATCAAAATAACTATTTTGACTCCAACATCGATGGAAACCTTAAAATTATCCTGGAAAACTTAAGCATGTATCTTGCCACCCTTTTAATTGCCGCATAGTAGGGCAAGAGTTGCAACGCTCGCAACTGTCAGATTGTTCGCAAGCAACGCGACATTAGGTCTATTGACCCCGTGCCTGTACTGTAGAGAATTAGAGAAATTAATGGGTTTTGTACCGAACCGCCATTTGTACTGGTTAATTACCTCTCGGCTTTACAGTAACTAACGATAACGGCAGAAACAATTGAGTCTAATTTTATCAGAAACTGATGAAGCTTATTAAAGCTAGTTTCTGCCTGCGTCTATGTCCGCATCCTTGATGTAAATATTGTCACAAACGAAAAAGTGTATATATTATCTAAAAAAGTTTCTTTTACTTAAAGAAATAAGTTTTATAGTGGCTATTAACACACAGCTGTGCTCATAACTAGCTCGACCGCTACCTATGTAACGCGTGAACACTGCCTCCTAAGATACAGGATCTTCCTAGTTTAGGCTCAAACTTTTGAACAACTGTAAACTTAATTAATAAGTGCTTATATATTATCTGTCAGAGTTATATTTTTGGCCAAATAAACCATTTTTCATTTCCATTTTCATTTTTCATATGAACACACAGCTGAAATTACTGAGGTTAGACGTGATTTGTACAGCAGCATTTTTTTTTCTTTCTTTTAACTCCTAAAAATGAAAAATAGATAAGTTTATATAAAAATTGGCGAGCGATTGCGCTGAAAACTGCTAATGTACTATAGTTGTGTTTTCAGCTACTTCTATTCAAAACAGAGACAAAGACAAACATAAAAACATACAGCCATCCTAACAAGCCTCTCCTTTTATAAAAGTAATATGATAATTGAAAATAGAATCACAAAGTAAATAAAAACAAGTACATAAATGCACTACACGTGTAAAGACGCAACACGAGCGAGCTTAATTGTATTACAAACATAAGAAAAATATACTGGACAAATCCGTGTCCACGCGTAGTGTAGGGTTCCGTAGTTTTTCTATAGTTTTGATAAAATATTTTTACCTATTTCGTAAACTCATATTAAAAACTATATTTTAAGCAATGGAATTTGTACGAAGTCAATTAAATAAATAAATCTCTTGGGATAACTCACACGCGACCATCCGATACCAAGCTAAGCAGAGATTGTGTTATGGTAACCAGTCAACATACATAAATGACTTATAAAATACATTCATATAATAGAAAAAAAAATTAAATAGTTAAAAACGACTTTACGAATAATAAACTTCCATATTTTATTTAACCTATCAACGACCAAGCGACAGCCGTCTGTCGGGCTGCTATTGTCTTTCTATTGTGTCTTGAATTACGTGTGTTCGAAAGTTTAAAAAATAAAAAATAAATGTTTTACCTGACGTCATTTTACAACTTTGTCGGCGTATAACCACGATGACAAAACGGGCTATACATATTAATGCTTCCCCTCATATCCATGTCAAATCACGTAGCCTTCTAGTAATAAGAATCGCTTAGCTAAATTCGAAACTATAAACCTTTCTTCTCTACAGAACCCTACAAAAATACATAACGCTACAAACTGCACTTACATTTAAATTAAATTGATAAAGCGCTCATGCAGTCTGCCCTTTACATATTACATAGTTCAACCCATACACTAGTTCATTCTCTTTTTAAAAAATCTTTTTACTAGTCGCTCCCGACGCTAACGTCGCCGTGAATTTATTTATAATATGGCAACACATAACAGGATTACTCTTGTCTATGTAGAAGCTTAGTGTTGTGGTGGTAAACCGCTACTATAGATGTTTTTTTATTGTTTCTTTATTTAAAATGTGCTAAACTGCTTAACGGTTTGTCGGTTGTTGTTCTCGTTTAACAATGTTTTGACTTATTTTGCCCTTTTTTTGGTAATAAATTTAGAAATGTATAGATCAAATAAACATAAAATAAGAGAAAATAATTTTGGCATTACAAATAAATCGATGTTAGATACGTACAAAAAAAATCCTATACTAGGTTACTTTTATCTGGAAAAAAGGATTGAAGTTATCCTATTTCGTTTTTAAACCAAAAATAATCTTGCTAAGTAACATAAATAAAAGTTTATTGGTCTTTGTTCGTAAGACTATTAAAATTTCATTTTGTCCGTTTATGAAATGACAACACCTTATAGAATTAGGTATGAGTTTGTTAAGTACGTGAGAGGAACCTGTTTTTTGTAGTTTTCTTATTTACGATATATTAAGTACAGAAAATAATTAAGTAAATGTATATCTAGTATCTTATTATTAATGAGAAGTTAAGTTATAAGGACTTAACAAATCAATTGTTTCCAGATCGATTCGATTAAATACAGCCGCCTAAATTAAATATAACCGTACACGTCGAGATTTTACGACACAAATTGTCATTTTCTCGCTAAGAAGCGGTGGGTAGTGGTCACAAACGCTGCAAATTGCAGGACAAAACACGAATGAGTCGACCAAGCAATGAGAGAGAAACATTTTGTGTCCAAACCTTTTTTCATCTTAATGCAAAGCACACAGGAAGCTTTGTTTGTTTCTGCATTTATTTTAAATGTTTTATTTTTAATTTTAGCGGTTAGTCCGCGTCTGTGGATTTACGTCTTTATTTTATCTTTGTTTTTAGAATTTACTTTAACTTCTGAGTGTTTAAGCATTTCAAGCCTCTTTAGGAAGTTTAAAAAAGGAGGATTTGTGGGGTTTGTTGTGTAACATGTTAAATTTTTTAAATGTTGTGTTGTGAACAGTACACACTTAAAGGGACTGTATTGAGAAAAAAAAATGGAACTACACTTACTATATTTAGTGGTAAGTTAAACATATTTAACTTAAAACCAACTATAGTAACGTAATGACATGACACTGACAGACAAAAATAGTAAATGATCACCATAATATTATGTTTCATAAAGTATTCTACAAATAACCTATTTTCATTTTTATATGAATTAGACTGATTTTGATTTTGGCTAAGGTAAATAATAATCACTAGTAGATCTGGTTGTGTGGTCACAGTTCTAACCTAACCTAACACAATTTGGTGATCATTTACTATTTTTGGTGATCATTTACTATTTTTGGTGATCATTTACTATTTTTGGTGATCATTTACTATTTTTGGTGATCATTTACTATTTTTGGTGATCATTTACTATTTTTGGTACGCAAGAATATTATTTTGGTGAGCGTTTAATTTGTTCCCATGTAGAAATATGGAATGAGTTAGAACTGATGTAGGACATCTTCCTTGCTAAACCATATACAGCACAAGTAATAAAATACCACTAACCTCCAATATTTTCGTTTCTTCTTCAAGCTACTCATTTCTTAGCTGTTCTTGAAATTCCACTGACAAAGTCACTATCACGTTCGTGTTCCACCGACAAAACACCACACGTCATTCACATATAAACAAATATTTAAAAAACCACCAAAACTAAATACTTCGCGGGCAATTAAAATACTTATCGAATATAATGTAGTCCAAACACAACCAAAGTTATAGTATCTTTTGTTATACAGTCTGAGATAAGCAATTCTCCTTGCCACTAATAAGTCGTGGTAATCTCCTTGTTACGTGCAGAGTGGCAGGACTAGATCCAAATTTTATTATCTGTTTGCACCGTCCCGTCCTACCCTCACAAAAGATTAAATAATAAAAATACGAAAACACCGTCCGTTTGATGAAAAAAAATCTGATTAATTTTCATTTTGAAAATAGCTTTGTTAAAATAACTTGTCCATGAAAGGAGCAAATCATGTTTAACTCAGGACTATCTTACACACTTTTCTCTGTTTAAAAATCTCCTTTTTAGGGTTCCGTAGTCAACTAGGAACCCTTATAGTTTCGCCATGTCTGTCTGTCTGTCCGTCCGTCCTCGCTTAATCTCTGTGACCGTTAGCACTAGAAAGCTGAAATTTGGTACCAATATGTATATCAACCACGCCGACAAAGTGGTAAAATAAAAGTTGGAATAAAAATTTTTATTAGGGTAGCCTCCCTATATGTAAAGAGGGAAGTGTTTTTTTTTTATTTCAATCCTGACGTGTGATATATTGTTAGATAGGTATTTAAAAATGAAAAGAGGTTTACTAAAATCAGTTTTTGATAATGTCAATAATATCGGAAATAATCGCTCCAAAAGAAAAAATTAAAGCGTCCCCCCCCCTCTAACTTTTGACCCGTAGGTTTAAAATATATGAAAAAAATCTGGAAAGTAGAACTTTATAAGTACTTTCTAGGAAAATTATTTTGAACTTGATAGAAAGAACAGTTTTTGTACAAAAAAGACAAAAAGGTTGTACAAAATAACTTCTGCGTACTTAGTATGTCAACGTAACAAATAGCCTTTTTTTTAAACTTATAAGTGGGAACACTTATTGTGACGGACGAGAGCCTTCGGCACCCTACATTGAGCGTGGCCCGACACGCTCTTGGCCGGTTTTTTTAGTTTTAGTTACTAAGATGTTGAAATAAATAAAGGGTTTTTTTAAATAAATTAAACGTTTTAGTAACTTGACTTATACGTATTTTTCTACTAAACCTATTGAAACTTTGAGAGAATCTGTTGTCATAGATCTGTAGAATTAAATAAGCATCAAAATTAATTTAGCCATGAAATCGTATCAGATGAACAAAACCTTTCACATTTATAATATTAAGGTACGGATTCCCATTATACGATCGCCTTATCCTATAAATAAGTATTATCCGAAAAAGTATCTCCGATCCAGAAGAAACTCTCTCCATATAACATAATTTATTGACATTCTTATTTTTCCTTGGCAAACTCGTAGGCGTAGGTATCGCGATTCGGATTAAGGCTCCGCCATACTGAGGCGATATTTCTACATGTTTTAGATAAATACATAGAACTGTTCCATAATAACAGAATAAAAAAATATTTTCTCTTCCACAAAGACCCTTAAAAATATGGTGACGTTGCATGTTTTAATCCTTTGTGGGCGACTGATTTCTGCATTAGGAAAAACCTGTAAGTACACTTGAAAAATTACAATTGAAAAATTATTTTAGTGTTAATACTTCTATTAAAATGGGCTACATAGACAGCACGCTACGACCTACCCATTCAACATTAATCTACCATTAACAACGTCAATTTTGAATATTATTCAAAATTGTGCCCGTTCACTAAAACAAACGGTATCTCCAAATTATTTTTAATGAAAGTGACTCTTCAGCATTTTCCTCAACATAAACACGATTTTTCACTTCACAATATAAAATATTTTGTGAAACACTTTGGTCATCACGGCGGCCATGGTACGTAGGGGGTCACTCCATCTTATCAACCTGTCTCTGCATAAGTATATTGCTGCACAAACCACGCGACGAGAGAAAAAAACGACATGCCCCAAAAATAATTAAAGTATTACCTATACATTTTACTTTTTATTCTACTAGCTTCTGCCCGCGACTTCGTCCTCGTGGAATTGTTTCCGTTCCTGCGGGATTTCCGGGATGAAAACCATCCTGTCCTTTCTTGGGTCCCAGACTATATCTGTACCAAATTTCATTCAAATCGGTTCAGTAGTTTAAGCGGGAAAGCGTAACAGACAGACAGACAGACAGAGTTACTTTCGCATATATAATATTAGTATGGATATATTTTGTTTTAGTGGTTAAGACCTCGCTTCTCATACAAGAGGTTGTGGGCTCAAATCCGGGTAAGTACCAACGTGAGTTTTACAATTCGTATGTACTTTCTAAAATCAATATTGACATCACAAACATCGGTGAAGGAAAACATTGTGAGAAAACCTAAACTTGTCGGTATGTATAATATTATAAATGGGAAAGTAACTCTGTCTGTCTGTCTGTCTGTCTGTCTTTTCTTCACGCCTAAACCACTGAACCGATTTGAATGAAATTTGGTACAGATATAGTCTAGGACTTCATCCCGAAAATCCCCCGGGAACGGGAAGTATTATTCCACGCGAACAAAGTCGCGGGCAAAAGCTAGTAGTTAATATGAGTCCGAAATCCTCCTTGAGCAAGCTTGGTAGGTAATCAATGATCGTGCCTTCTCTGTATGAGAAGAGGCCTTTGTGTGCCCTGCAGTGAGACAGTAATAGGATGGTATTATTATCTACTATATAAAAATAAGTCGGGTTTTCCTTCCTGACGCTATAACTCCAGAACGCACGAACCGATTTCCACGGTTTTGCGTTCGTTGGAAAGGTCTCGGGCTCCGTGAGGTTTATAGCAAAGGAAATTCAGGAAAAATTCTAACATCCACGCGGGCGGAGCCGCGGGCGACCGCTAGTAGTATATACATTTGACTTATGATTGAAAACTAACATGGTGTAATATAAATGATAGACGGACTAATATTATTGACCAATTTGGCTCAGACAAAACCGAAGCACTTTGAAAATCAGTCCCTCCAATCTATCACTTTGTACACACGATAAAGTACTTACAAAACCTCATAAAACCCGTGCTCACAACATAATTCAGTAGATTTAACCGAAAAAATATAAAGCCGTGCACAACAGACATGTTTATATATTTACGAGCTCGCCTCCCGCACACAAGTGAGTTTCAATATTTACTGTGGGCATCACGTGCTCACGAAAACTGTAATTAAACCTTATATTGCTCCCCCATGATAGTGGCAACTATTGTCTCGTACATTGTTTATTGTTACAGTAAATAATCTTGTGAAAGACTGTTCAAATTAGGCGTTTATTAAGTAGCTGCTGGTGGCGTGTAGTCGTGGTTTGAAAATAACAGAGTTTTATACAACTGTCTCATTTTTACTCCATTCAGGGTCCGATTCTTTTCAAGGAGTCACATATTAGGAGTCCTTTAACTCAGAGGATTCACAATATCGAAGTTCAGTCAAACAAGATCGAAATCGGCTAGAGTTACCAACTAGTTTATAAACATGATTTATACGCCCTATGTCAGATACGTAAAATGTCAGACACGCAAATTCTCTGATTGACTTCCTTCGTTTATGCTTTATAAGTCGTCCACTGCCCGTGGTTTTGGACCTGGGGGCCAATTCTCGGTTTTAGAGATAATGTCGAATTCGACAAAAAATACGAATGACGTCATTTTTTCGTCAAATTTTTAAAGTTGCTATTCTGGGGATGTCGAGTTCTACATTTGTCGAAGGCTAACGTTAGAGTTCATGTCGAGTGCTTCTGAGCAGTAGAGATGTCATGTCGATTGTAGAGATACGTAATTTCTGTGTGAATTCGTTGAGTTTTGGATTGTACCCTGTGTTTTTATTTTCTTATTTTTTTAATAAAATACGGCTTGGCATCTCATACTTACTGGAAATTCGATTTATACTTTTTGATTTGTGCATTGTATTTTCTTGAAACGACGACCACGATTAGACTTGAAACCACTGAAAGATGGACGAGTTTATTTGTTTATTAGAATTTCTATCTTGCACACCCTAAAATACCTAAATTACGTATTTGTTGACTGCACAATTATTGTAACCGATTTTATTATAATTGATTTTTTGTATGACTTAACTATTTTTATTTTAAAATAAAGCACTTTATCATTTACTTCCTACCTAACACTTGAATTCCGTCATTGAGTTTGACAGACAGTCAACTGTCAAACTGATTATTTTTACACCAAACGTTTCGTTTTATACTTAAATATTCGTATATTCAGCATTTTAAAACAAAATCATTCATTCACTTATGCTACTTTTACTAAGCTACCAAAAACGGAACGTGCGATTCTTCATAATGGTAACATTATCTTCACTCGACTCGACATTTTCGTGACATTTATTTCTATTTTGACTGAGAATACGGAATTCTGCTCAATTCGACATTTTCTGGTAGAGATAGAGATATTTTTGATAGACATAGAGATAGACTTACAATCTCGAACTCGAGATAAATGGCGAAAATCGAGAATTGGCCCCCTGAGTAGGTGAATTAGTCAGTCAGAACTAATTCATTATACATTATGTATTAAAAATTATACCTTATTAGCTGTCCTCCGCGACTTTTGCTTTTATTTACTGCTTCATTTCCGTGGGTCAGAGGGTGATGTAGCCAATGTGTTATTCTGATGTGTTAGCTATATTACTTTTAAGTTTCATCAAAATCCGAGCAAGAGTTTTTGCGTAAACGAGTATTTTGCATTACAATAACACATATTATATTTACGCTATGACCCACGGAAAAGTGTAACCAAACACCTAAATTAAAGCGGATACAACCTCTAGGGAGAACTTATTACACAAAAAACAGAGACTCAAATCCACCGTATTTTTTCCGTAACACTAGAAGCTTATTTACATTAGTCTAGACGTTATTTTAATAGGTCTAAACCTGATATTCCCTTGGCTGTAGTCCTCAGAGTCCCCTGTGTCCACATGCAATGCAATATTTACTGCCCGCATCCAGTTACTGAATTTCCTGGACAGAGCACTCAGGAGTATAAACAAATGGAGTGCTAATATACTGTAAAACTGCATCTCAGAATATGTATCTGTATCAATCACTACTGCCTTTAGGAAGCTTTTAAGCTAGGAAAAGTAAGTACAGAAATATGGCTGTTTGTTTTTTTTTCAACACAGAGCAGTACTTAACTTGCGACTTGAATACAATTAGCTTTATTAACTTTCTTTCTCCCTAACCGGACTAATCAGATTCAGCTGGATACCAGTGTTTTACGTGAAGGGACTGCCTACCAGACCTTCACAACCAGGTGGCTGGGTGACTTAATCTAGTTTTGTAAGATGTTCTGGTATTTCGAAACTTCTTTTATAGGTGGTAGATCTCTCCATCGTCTAACATGCAATTATTTCCAAGCATCATCAGTTCATCTTAGTACTCTGTTCTCGTTACTCCATGGCCGTCGTAAGTAATTAAACTTTTTCATACCATAGAGATGGAAACTGTCTGTATTGTCTCTTCGAATATTTGCTATGACTGTTTACTGTGTCTAGACCGATGAGTACATCATAAGTTGTAGAACTTTGTAAAATATTTTGTCTTTTAAATTGCGTTATGTTTGTTTTTCTCGTTCTATGACTAGTAAAATCATTTCGCTATCGAATTTCAGTCACTATGGTCACTCGGGACGGGAATAACTAATATCGAATTCGCAGGAATTCTCGATACTTCCCGGAAACATAGTTAGGCCAAGCTCTGTCTAGTTTGAGATCAGATGGTGTGTGAATTGTCCCAAGATATTTATTTGTTTACTTATTTGTTTTATCTAAAAAACATGTCCCAAAGAAAAAACACAATATTTATGCGTGAAACCAATAAATAAACTCAAAGTATTTAGTTAACTTATATCTAATTACCCATTTCTAAAAATAATCTCCCCGATTGCTCATATGAATGACCTACTACGAGTACTAGGTGACCTCGTCATGTGTCACAGCCTAAACAAATACAAATAAAGTACAGTAACCTCAAAATCCAGACAGCTAAATTTATTGTCATCAACCTTTATTTACTCGATAACCGAAATAAAATGTTTCTGAAGCGAAATTAATATCTTTCGGAGAGGCGCCGGTTTGTTGGCCGATGGATTGACGCGCATTGACCCGTGTGATGCGCAAAAGGTTTTATTTGGACTTTGGTAGGCATGAACAATGTTTTTGTTTGGGAATTGTGCACTTTCGGTCATCTATTATTGAATGTTGTGTTAGGAATTTTACAGACTACACAAGCGCTCAGTGGTTGAGGCGCCCGCATTTCATGTACGAAGTCGAAGGTTCACAGCCGGGCACGAATTAAAGTAATGTGATTTTTTTCAATTAGATTATCTTAGGGATAACATCGGTAAAATAACGGATGCATTTTAACATTACCATCAATTAATTATACCCATTACAATCATATATGATTTAATAGGTTCAGTAGATTGACTGTGACAAACAGACACGATTGACTCTAAAAGGGTTTCGTTTTCCCGAAAAAATAAGCCAACTGTTTTAGAAAAAAATATAGGATGAATCATTCTATGTCCGTATATTATTGAAAATGTTACCAGTTCTCAGTTTCCCATCGACTCCCAGATACTTCCCAATCGCAAATAATATCGAAAAACAAAAAGATTTCCCTGGTAGCTCTTAGATCGCAACAGTTCGGGCGGCGGCGCGGTCCACACTACGTGAAATATTCAGGGCAGCCTCCACTGTTTTATTCATGCTACCATCTGTTGTCTCGCTTTGTTACCTCTGCCTGTACGCGCATAAATTGTGTGTTAGGCCACTGAGGGAGATGCGATTTCGCGTTTTTTTTTTTGTTGTTGGCTGTTGAAGGTTACTTTTTTTGTGTGTGATTCTGGTTTGAGATTTGGGAGTATGATGAATAAGTTTTTGAATGTAGAGATGTGAGTTATAGAATGAGGAGTTGTTTTGCGGAAATCTATGTCTATGATGTTCTATGACCTATCTACAACCAGTAACAAATATATAAAATAATAGGAGATAGTCACAGTTCGTTGTCAGTTCAGAGTTTACAACCTTTAACATCTCGTTCCGTTCAGAAATCTCACACATTCATCATGACAATTCAGTCGCCCGAAAAACCGCAGTCGCGAAGGCAATATCCACACTACTCGACTTTTCCGCATTGTTAGTTTTGTTGCCAACCTTTGATGCGGTGAATGGCGGGAGAGGTCGGATTCCTGGGCCTATTTGGGTATTTTTTACTTGGTGGTCACGCAAGGAAGCCGCCCCTTCGGTTGCGCTGTGGTTGCTTTGTACCCTCGTAGGAAACAACCACGCAATTTATATTATTTAAAAGGGCCGGCGAAAATTGTTTTTGATATTTATGGTAAAAATATGGTCGGTACTAAAGTAATTAATATAATAAGACTCACTGATTTAATATGGACTGTACGTCAGGCTAAACGGTTGACAGAAAAATCTATTAGAAACTAGCTTCTGCCCGCGGCTTCGCTCGCGTTAGAAAAAGACAAAAAGTAGCCTATGTTACTCTCCATCCCTTCAACTATCTCCACTTAAAAAATAACGTCAATCCGTCGCTCCGTTTTGCCGTGAAAGAAAGACAAACAGACAGACAGACAGACACACTTTCCCATTTATAATATTAGTATGGATTATCAAAAAGTTATGTTTTTGAGTTTTTTTTTTTATTTAATAACAGAGATCGGTTTAGAAAACTTCGTTCTGGTGGGCAGGAAGTGTTGTGCATATAGAAAAAAAATATATAAGTTAACAAAAGACATAGTTTGCCGAGTGTTAAGGTGCATGTTTATTATTACGTATTCATTGGGCTTTAATCCAGTCTTTATTCAATTATATTAATCAACAACTATATTTAAATTACTCACCTTCATGTAAATTAATTAACGTACTCCGATCCGTGTTTTAAGTCAAAATAAAACTCTTATTAAACGAGTCTTCCATTAACCAACAAAAAAGTATGAAAAAAGCGACGTTGTCGATTCGGTTCATCCCGGCCATAAATTTTCAATGTCCGTAGCAGTGCTTTTTACTTTTTGGTAAAAGTAGTTTTTCATTGATAATTTACTGAAGAGAAATGTTAAACCAAAAAATAACGTTCCGGATTTGGTTGATAAAAACATTTTTTTTCAGAACTGAAGTCGTTATTAATGTGTTTGAGTCGGATCTCTGTTGTCGGTATTTACTCGTCAAGATTACATAATATTGAAAGGGGCCACGCCTGCCGGGATTGCGAAATGTTTATAATAGTTACCGTGACCCTGGAACATAAAGGGCAATTGAAGGAACATGAGTGGGTTTTAGTCAGTAAAAGTCTGACACGCCCTCCCGCCGCACCCAGGACGGGAGCAGTCATTTGATGATTTCCCACTCAACAAAAAAAAAAAGATCGCATTTACTATAAAAAGTAAATATTGCAGTAATAAGTAGATAAGACGAGACACATAATATACGTAGTCAAATGTAACTTTAGGAGTACATACAAAAAATATAATTAAATAAGACAATAGATAAGAGGCGCCAATTTCACGTTTTGGTTCTTTCTTCTTTTTCTTAAGCCGATGCAATCAGTGCATTGTTCCTGATCTCCAGATAATTTTTTTTCTTCGCTCAGTAGTGAGTGAGTTCCTTTAATTTTATTATAAATTACTTTAAGGAAAATGCTGCAAAACATTGTAACAAAGATACTTCTACGAAATTGCTGTAAAATTAGAAAAAATTGACCTCGATTTTTCCCACAACATTTAGTCGTTTCAGAAAAATCGTTGCAAAATTTAAGAGAATGAAAATATTATGACAAAAGAACGGTTTTCTGTAACGGAGAGGGTTTCAGAGTATTTTCGCTTTAATAAAACAACCGTCCATTCAACTCTTGACAAAATTAATTGCTTCCTATTGTACAACAAAGTTGTGCCAACATAATCGTAATATTAAAATTTTGTTTCAAAGTTCGTATGAAAATTATTGTATCTATGGGCGGGCACGCGCATGCAACTAACCACCTTAACTGCTATGATATAAAGTGTAAAGTGGCAGGAAGTGCTTTCAAATTTCAATATTATCCAAGAACAATATCATCTTTTAGATATTAATTGGAAAAATAATGATGAAATAAAGTTCTAGGTTTCATTAATATTGTTGGAAAACACTGAACTAGTATCGTTTAGTACTTAGCTCCAACCATAGTGATAGTATATACAGTTAAAACTAACATGCTGTGCCCGACAGGGTCCATAATTGTTTCTCTTTACCTACCAGCCTTGTATACATTATGGGATGCAATAAAGGTATTAAGTATTGAGTAGGTATATTTTTTTGTCCTGAACAAAACAGATTTGCGAACAAAAAAGTGTACAAAGACAGTGCCAAATGGATAGCAATGATCCAAAAATGAAAAAAAAGAAACAGACACAAAACCAGGAGGAATGTATCATTGCAGAACAAAAGCCTCTTGGCTTCTACGTGAAACAGACTAAACTAGTCTTAATTATTTAAGTTCTTTTTCCTCCCAGAACCTTAAAACAACATTAACCTTCAAATGACCAACCGACAGCCGGCTGTCGGGCTGCTATCGTTTTTCTATTGTGTCTCGAATCAGGTGTATTCAAAGGATTAATTCTTTAGCAGGTAAAAAATACAATATATTAAAAAAGCTCTTCACTGAAGCCACGCTCAACAAAATGCAAATGGCAAGTTCAAGCGTAAACTATTACCATAGCAACAACTCTTGGCCTTCACATACTTATATTAGTATTGTGAAACTTGGCACGCCGCCTATCCCTGATGTGACCTGACCTTTAGCTTGGAATGTGTAGTCTAATGCTTTCTAATGTCTAGTCCTATATTCTTATACTAGCTTTTGCCCGCGACTTCGTTGGCGTGGATTAATAGCTCCCGTCCCCGGAGGATTTTTGGGATGAAAATCTTATGTCCTTTCTCGGGTCCCAGACTATATCTGTACCAACTTTCATTCAAATCGGTTCAGTGGTTTAGGCGTGAAGAAGAGACAGACAGACAGAGTTACTTTCACATTTATAATATTAAGTACGGATGTCGGTACATTTTATTCATAAATATCAAAGGTGAAGACTAAAGGATAAAAAAAACTTTATTTTTAACCGTACTGACTGGTTTATTAACGATGAGCTTAAACTGGGAATACAAACTTTAAGTATTACAAGTTGTTACCTTTTAATTAAAACATAAGTAATAGGGTCACAAAGAATATTACAACTAGATTCATTTTTCTTTGTTTTTGACGTTCTAAAGTGCCTTTTAAATGGTCTATTAGAAATAAATGATTTGAGTTTGAGTTTATTATTTTGGTTTAACCCATAAGGGGAATTGAGGTGAGCAAGAGTTAGTTTCTTATATGGGTTAGGTTTCAAGAATAAACTGACGCGTCTCTTTAAGTTCGCATGTGCAATCCATACTAATATTATAAATAGGAAAGTGTGTCTGTCTGTCTGTCTGTCTGTCTGTTTGTCTTTCTTTCACGGCAAAACGGAGCGACGGATTGACGTGATTTTTTAAGTGGAGATAGTTGAAGGGATGGAGAGTAACATAGGCTACTTTTTGTCTCTTTCTAACGCGAGCGAAGCCGCGGGCAGTAGCTAGTATTTTATATTTCAGAGAGTTCGATGTAATATCGAAAGAGACATACCTAATTATTTTTTATAGTTCTGATAACCTAATTCTAAGCCTAATTCATTTGTCATTACTATTTTATACTAGATGACCCGGTGAACTTCGTATCACTTACATATTAATGTAAACAAAATTTATTCTAACCATATTATTATCACCTTTATTCATAAAGGATTTGTATCGATTTCCCCACATTATCACAATCTAGATTCACGTGTGTAGGAGTGGCCTAATAGTTGTTTGGTAATCTGGCAATACTGTCATTGTCACTGTCCCCTAACTTTTGAAGAAAAGATTGTTGAAAGGATATGTTATGAAATGGGCTTATAGTTTAAAAAAAAAGTCCAGGATGGCCATACAACAACAAAAAAAAAAATAAAAACACCATTAATTAATCAATACATCTATACTAATATTGTAAAGAGGTAAAATTTGTAAGTTTGTAAATTTGTATATAGGGTGTAAGCTCTGGAAGTACAGGTCCGATTTGAATAATTATTACAATGTTAGATAGCCCATTTATCGAGAAATGCTATAGGCTATATACCATCACGCGACGACCCACGGGAGCGGAGCAGTAACGAAAAATGCGGGTGAAACCGCAGGGGACAGCTAGTCATTATATCCATACTAATATTATAAATGGGAAAGTGTGTCTGTCTGTCTGTCTGTCTGTCTGTTTGTCTTTCTTTCACGGCAAAACGGAGCGACGAATTGACGTAATTTTTTAAGTGGAGATAGTTGAAGGGATGGAGAGTAACATAGGCTACTTTTTGTCTCTTTCTAACGCGAGCGAAGCCGCGGGCAGAAGCTAGTATATAATAAAATCAAATAAGTAATCAATATATAATAAAATTGTAAAAGGTCGGTGTCTGTACATGGAAGATAAATAAGAAAAACTTAATTAGGGGAACTTTAAATACGCAATAGAACCCAAAACAATGATTTTTAGAATTTTTGTCTGTTTGTCTAAACGTTTGTTCGGGCTAATCTAAAAAACGGCTTAACCTAATTGAATGCGGTTTCACTAATGCGTTGCGGTTTGCTGGGGTCTTTGTTTTGTTTCAAAGTGAAGATAATGATCATCCCAGGCAGCTTTCCTTCGTGCAGGTTCTAACCCTGTTGTAAAATGTGTTTGGTTGTCGATGCGTTCATGATAAATATTGGGTCGTTTGGTCAAAAACAAAAAGTAATCAATTAATTCAGTAAATTTAACAATTGTTTGGTTCTATCCCTGATTCGATTTGTATGTGGGGTGTCGTTTTGTATGCCTATGAGAGTGCGTCGTGAAGCAAAATTAAATACCCGGTCTCAGTCTTCTATTGTATGTGGGTGGAGTCATTGGAGAGATACATTCATCATTGTTTGAGGAGTGGCTGGAGAGGCGCCACGGCGCTCTCACGTATCGCCGGACACAGCCTAGGTCCTCACCGGACACGGAGATTTCAGGAGGTTCCTGTGTCAGATTTCGGGAGGAAGCGCTGCCTAGGTGTCACCACTGCGACTACGGTCGCCTGGAGGACTCGGTGGAGCATACGGTGAAGGTATGTTAATTGTGCTTGGGCGGGCTACCGCCGTGTCCTTGCGGACGGCGAGCGATAGGTAGCTCACCGGCGGATAAGGAGCAGGCCCGTGTTGTCGGCGCGTTTGTTCCTCTCGCACCTCACAGAGCAGTCAGTACGTGACGGAGCCCTCTAGGGCCAATGCCTGCCTGAGTTGCGGATCATAAAAGTCAGTAAAAGCCTGACACTGAGGCCGAGAGAAGTCATTTGATATATGTATATTATAGTTAAGATTATAGTAAACTCACTGACTGATATTTCAACGTGTTTGTTAATATATAACAATAACTAACTAAATACATTAAACTTGGAGGGTTTATTATTTGTGAAGAATATAAAAAATAGCCTTAAAGGGTTAAAATAGTAGGTAGAAGTTCGACATCCAAGCGGGCGAAGCCGCGGGCGAAAGCTAGTAAATAATTTAAATCTAGATATTTTTTTATCGTAATATTATTTTTGTACGTTGGAAATAAAAAAAGCTGTTACAGGCTATTACAGTATTATTTTTTATAGCATATTACACGCCTTTCTGTTATTTCAAACCGTATTAAATGGCTTTAAAATAAAACTAACTAATTATGTGCATGATTTGTATTTATGAAAATGATTCCATTCGTATTTTGAAAACAATTAAACATTACTTGTGTCAGGTTGACGGGTTGTAACCTCTATGGTTGTAACTGTAACACTTGATTTGCCGGTTACTATGACAACGACATTCAACAGAACATGGACAACTTTTATATGGGAAAATGGAGTTGTTGTTTTACTCTATTTTTCTCGCAATTATTCTTATTTGCTCACCGTTTAGACCTACCCTGGACTACGACAAACATTTTAAACCCAAAATCAGCTCAATCGGCCCAGTCGTTCTCGAGTTTTAATCAGACTAACGAACATCAATTCATTTTTATTTATATAGATTAACTTTAAACTTAGATTTTTGTTGGTCTGAAATCAATACATTTGATAAATGACATCACAAACCCGCGTTTTAACAAAAAACGCGACGAATCGCCACATTCACCATACGTCACCCACATCTTGTTACCTTATCTTCTCTACGTCATATTCAAGAAACAATAGACCCTATACATTCAGATACTTAGTTCTAATCAGGACTTGTCCAAAGTGTAATACGACACGATGCATTGTGAGGAAAGCAGTAGCACCTTGATATCTCTTCATCGATCCGTGATGTCCGCCGGCCCGGCGCCCGATGAATTTGGGGAAACTTTCGGAGAGATATCTGTGTAGGTATAAGTGATACGCGATTCTTGAAGGCTTTGTACAGTAGGCGGTAATTGTAATGAAAGGTATAAAACTTATTTTTTTTGTATATCAGAGACTTGAAAAGTCTGAAATATTTGTACTTACTGATGGTATTTTCCGATTTTTCTGTAGTTTGGTGTCGTGAAAAGTTTTGTTGATGATGACCACAGGGAGACTAAGCTTTATATAGGGTGACCAGTAATGCGTGGGCTATACATAAACACTTGATTGTACATGAAAAGAAATATATAGGCATTAAGTCCGCGCTTTGTGCATTGTTTTTTACATAGTTTTAAATAAATAAATATAAAAAAAATGGGAAAGTATTCGTTTTCATGAGTAGGATTATGATTGCGTTTACTTTAATTACCAATCACCACACACTGATAATCAAGACAGAATTAGAAACCCGTCACTTCTTATGCACGAAAACGTACTAAAACTTACTCATTTCTATATCCTTATAAATGTCTACGTAGATAGCTTTGGACAAATTGGAAAGCCTCAGAGTTGGCAAAACTAGTTTAACTAGTTAAGCCACGCGAGTCGCCGCGGATACTCCGTGTTTGGACTTCGCCCTGTAACATTATATGAAATGTTTGGTGATTATTATTTATCTGCGGTAGTTAGGCAGATATAGGCACTTTTATTTTAGCATTTGGACGCCCACTGCTTTAATCTTTAATAGCATAAAATGGAATATTATAGCATAAAACGGAATAGATAAATAACTGGAATTACTGGAATTTAATACTTTAATTGGTAGAATTAATCACTGTTATTAGACCAATTAGGGGTTTTAACATAATTATAATAATCTCCTAAAGGAATTTTGTTCAAGGAGGCCAATCTCATTGATAAGAGTATCAAAATACGTACCTGTTTGTATAAGTAATTTATGGTGCGTGCTAACACAGATCCCGCTTGTCTCATTATAAAAAAAAATATAATAGAATAACAAAACAGGCTTAATTTTGTTCTTTGCTTAAATTCTATTCTATTTCATACATGTAGCATTCAATATCAGAACAGAAAAGGAGGAGCAGCGAAAGCATGCCGCCTCTCGCTAAAAACCACTCTAAGCTAATGATCTTCCAATAATGGCCTACTGTAAACGCCTGAAACGAAACTAATGTCACAGCATTCAAAGGAAGCTCACAAGAGACCTCCCACTGGGAAGGGCCCTCTTCAAAACAGTATAATACGAAATTGCAAGGCTAATCGCAGATTATCACAGGAAGCAACAAAATCAAAAAAAAATCAAAATCAACAAAACCAGTGGAAACGACATCTATCGCCCAACATGTGAACTATAACAGACATCCTACATCGCGCAGTCAGAGTTTGACGTGACATAATCTATCCATATACAATCATAACATTGGTAAACTGACTAACTAGCTGACTGGGTAATATCAATGCTCAGCCTAAACCGCTAGTCCTAGACATGAAACTTGAAGTAATCATTTTTGGAAATTCGTCCCCTAATCATCTAGCCATTGGTATGGTTTATCGAACAAGCCAGTTGAGTGAACCACAACCATATCACAGATAAAACAACAAAATGACAGTGATCATAAGGGTGAATTTTGCGTGGCAGTAATATGACACCCGACAATAATGACAGCTGTCAGATTGACATTTTGCCAGACCACAGGCTAAAGGGGGTTAAATAGTGAATGGAAGTTCGACATCCACGGGGCCAAAGCCACGATCCAAAGGATGATGTGTCTGATGAAAGCTAGTCGTATATACAAAATCTTCAGACACAGCGCCCGTCTGGTCGGAGGATCCTCCCCTTTTAAGGGGGGTTGAGAAACTTTCCACTCTTTTCCTCATACCTCTAAAAACCTATTCCTATAAACACCAATATTTACATCAAAATAAATACGCAACTGACAACAATCCCCTCGTTGAATATTGTCTCATTCTCATATACATTCACATACCTGCGAACAGCCACATCTCAATGCATAATGCGGACATAATACATTAAAATGTATTCAGCAGTAGCGCACCGTCAGATAATACAATAAAAATGATTTCGCAGGTAGGGGAAACAATGGCGACGAAGTGCTAAAGTCTATGTATATGTAGAAAGATGTCATGTGCGTAAAAGGGATGAGAATTGTGTAAAAAGAAGTTGTTTGTTATAAAGAGGTGAAGTTTGTTTGTTTTCTTGGTTAAGTACGTGCCTGATTACCAACATTATTTCACTAACAAAGACCAAATAATGTTATACTAAGGCCCGATTTTTCAATCGCCAAATAACTTTTATCTGAAGAGTATGTTTAACATTAACTTTTATCTGAAGAGTTTGTTTGACATTTTGACAGCTTTTGTATAGAAAAATATGTCAAACCGCCATATTTATTGATAGAAGCCAACTGACGATCGACAAATCAGCCCTTATAAGTTTGAGGAAACCTATTCTAATCACGAGTGAAGCATGATAATGGTCTGTGTGCGTGCTTGGTGTGCATGTATGGGTGCGTTAATGGCACTGATGCGCAGCGAATTGTAGGACATTGGGTGTTTGTTTGAGTGTGTGAGTGAAATTGAAGGACTTTGTATGCTTCACATGTTCTTAGTGCAGAATTATGATCTACTTTTTTTATGTCCGTGTAGCTGAAGCGAGCTATAAACTAAGTTATCGAAAACTTTGCTTTCCTAGTGATGAAGATCACAGTAAGACGCTATTTTACTTTGTTATAAGGCTTTCTAAACTCGGTTTTTTGCTTTGTTTAGGTGGTGATTTACAAACCCAATTCACTAGTTAAATCTGAGTTTCTGTTCTTTCAAAATCTTACTTTCTCAATCTTTTTATTTTTTTTGGTGAGTGGGAAATCATCCAATGACTGCTCCCGTCCTGTGTGCGACGGGAGGGCGTGTCAGACTCTTACTGACTAAAACCCACTCATGTTCCTTCGATTGCCCTTTATGTTCCAGGGTCACGGTAACTATTATAAACATTCCGCAACCCCGGCAGGCGTTGGCCCTGTTGGGCCCCTTCCTGTGCTGACTCCTTCTCTTTGAGGCGCGCGTGGAACAAAACGCGCCGTCTATGCGGTCCTGGTCCTAGCCGGGCGGCGAGCTACCCATCGCTCGCCATCCGCAGAACCGCGCCTACGGTGGCCGGTAGTCGTCTTGCGACTCTCGACGTCTTCGCCTGGGTCTTAGTCCGGGGCGAGAGGCTCGTCGTTGCCTCTCGCGCGCCGCCGCCTCCTTCACTAGCATAACTGCTTCGCAGAAGGAGGCGACGGCATCCCATTCCGTCTCGCCCCGAAGCATGGCCTGAACCAGCGCCGGGCGCGAGAGGTCACCGCCGCCGATCGCCTCTACGAGGACACGTCGATGGTCCGCCCATGCGCGGCACACCTCCACCGTGTGCTCGACCGTGTCCTCCAGGCGACCGTTACTGCAGTGGTGACACCCAGGCGTCGCTTCCGCCCGAATCCGACACAGGAACCTCCCGAACTGACCATGTCCGGTGAGGACCTGTGTCAAGCGAAACGTGAGAGTGCCATGACGCCTCCCCAGCCACTCCTCAAAGAGGGGTCTTACCGCCGCTATAACGGCGTGCCCTACTTTCTCAATCTTACTTTGTGGATTTGGTTGATTGTTATGTTATCTACCGTCATGATGCTAGCAATAAGACAGGCCACTTCACCTTAATTCAATTTTGTCAAATAAACCGGCTGGGATATCAACAATTGCAATTCTCGTATTTCTAAAACAGTCCACATGTCAGTAAGAGTCTGACACGCCCTCCCGCCGCACCTAGGACGGGAGCAGTCATTGGATGATTCCACTCACCAAAAAAAAAAAAAACAGTCCACATTCTAATTTCAAGCCCAGCGCACCAAAAATACTAATAAAGAACCTTTCAACTTTGATTGTCACTCTGCGATGAGATTTTAAACATTTTTAATTACGGAAATTGGCATTCTGAATCCTCTCAGACGGCTTATCCTTTGTTTTCCTCAATTCTAAATTAAAGCAGTACAATTTAAATAAATATTCATTTGGTCCGAATGTAGGGCGGGCGCCGTCGCTGAACGTTGATGTAGTGGTAAAGACACTGGTTCCGGTGTAAGCAGTGACTAGCGAGTAAGGACACTATCTAGTGTCCTTGTTAAATCCCTGAGCTAGGGTTTCCATGAACAAAAAAACAATTACCGTTATTTATTTATAAAGTAAGATTGTCATAACTTCAAGAGCATGTCGCGGAGTCATATGTAATCGCAAATTAAAAGTTAATCAATATCTATAGGTGACTAATGTATCTTTAAGTACTTTTGAAATCCCTCCAAAGTCCAAACGTACTTCATACCATCAAAATCAGTGCAGTGATTTAGTCGTAAAAGCTGAATAGGCAGGCCAGGCCTTACCGACAAAATGTCAAGGCTATTGGCCGCCTCTCAAGGTTACGGAAAGGCAACATATAACAGCTAAGGCAAGTACCAAGACACAAAACACCCGTCCGATCAGAGGATCCTTCTTTATCAATGATGAGGAACTCCTTAACCTTTCTTATTAATGGAGGAAAATGTTTGTTTTAGCTCTGTTCATACCCCTAAAGCACTTTAAATCCAAAGTCACAGTCAAACAATTCACTAACTAGCCAAAAAATAACAAAAAAACTAACAACGTCAGCAAAACCGGACGCACATATTTACACCCGGACAAAGGTAAACACAAACAAACTCGGGTAATACCGGGGTTTGTCAACCCTAGAATGAAGGGACAATGGCGGCCAACACTTGTCGTCCATAGCGACTGCACTAAAGACTGGAATAAAAACCAGTCTTCTGTCAACAACTGCTGTTTACAAACTAAATACTAACTGTTTCTTGGAGACTGAAACTTTATCTTGGATTACAGTTTTAGATGTCTTTGTTGAAAGGGTAAACAATCGTGAACAATCCTGTGTTTTAAAGACCTGTAGACTTTGAAGTACTGGGTTGGTGAAAGATTTCTATTGTCTTTGTTTTTTTTTATTTATAATACCTATATCCATTATTATAAATCGTAACTCGCGAAATAATTGTGATTTTTTGAACTCAAAAAGGGTGAAATATGACTGTGATCCTCTTCAATATAGGTACTTAGTACTTAATATCTTGCATGCTTTTTGTATACTCAAAGTTCTGACATATATATGAACTTATGATATTAGATTTCGTCGACGTATAAAATAAATCAGGTATTTACTCAATCAGACAGAAAGAGTGCGTAACTCAAATTTTAACGTCCTTTATTTTTTTTTTATAATAATGACAAGTTGACAAGTATTGCGCAACATCAAGTTATTATTATGTTTTTGTGCAATTGTTTCAGAAACCTTACAACAGCTAAATTAATCATTTGCCATGAGATTTCCAAAAACCCACCAAAAATCAAGAGTCCGCCAAGAATGACCAAGTTAGATATTTTAGTTAATATCATGCAAGCATACCCTTATATTAAAATATGTATGTAGCCAACACCATAAATTAGCAGCATTCCCGCAGATGCACACAAAACTTTGCGTTGCGCTAACGTGCTATCCCTCACACACATGTCAAGCGCAATGCGTCCAAAAGTTTGCTTAATTAGACCTCGTCAGACGAAACGGTCTCATCAACGAACCACTCGTTACGCCCCGTCTATAGAACGCTTTACACATTCTGGGAACACCCGTCACCTAGCGTATAATGTAGGGAAAATCTGTACGGAAAAACGTAGCCGAATTCCCTTTCCAAAAGCAACGAAAAACAACACGGAAATGTTACAAAGAGGTAAATAAACACTGCTTAGCATTTTCTTCAGCTAAGCAAATTACTGTCGCCGTCGCACAAATATCAAACTACGGATTTGAAAGAAACGGAGAATATCTAAACCAAAGTACGTGCAAAGTAAAATAAGTTTAAGACGCCCTAAAACTGACTGGAAAAAACGCAGGTCTTAGGGCGGGTGCAGACTTACGAAATCCAACATGTAAATCGTAAAGGCGGAACCACATTACCGTGTCGTGGCGTGTCGTGGCGCGCCAGAAGCATATCGGTTTCATACATTTAGTATGGTTAGAGACACACTTGTATGGCGTGTCGTGGCGCGACACGTTCGGCCGTGTCGCCGACTGCTCGCCACCGATTGCGCCAGAGCGGTGGTGGGGGTTTATGACGCGACACGACACGCGGGCAAAATGTGTTTCTGTACCGGCGCGTGGCTCGTGGCGCGAACCGAACATCTGGCGGGCACTTTTGGATTTATTAATATTTGCAGCAAAATTACTGACGATCTTATTGAACTTGTAAATGGTGTTTGGAAAGGAATTGCTGAAATCTTGAAAGTCAATAAAATAGTATATTACTTTATTATTTATTTAAAAAGGGATAAATGAATAATTATACAAAATTAACAATCCTCTGTTTATAGGGTGAACCCAGTATTTTCGTTTATTTTTTTGCTATTAAGAAATTTCAATGCTAAGAGAAATTAAAGGTTTTCATCAAAAATAATCATTATGTACGTTTGAACGCTGCAAAGGTTCGTGAAGTACTGTTCAGAAAAAACGCCAGAATGCGCCACGACACGACACGTAAGTGTGCACACTCACCGCCACGCCAGTAAGCATCATGGCGCGCCACGACACGGTAATGTGGTTCCGCCTTAATGAACGATTTTGCCATTCACACTGGGTGACGCTTTGTTAGTGCGCGTAGTATGTTCGGTTCGTGCGCGCAATCCGCACCACAACGGAAATTCTGTTACATAATATGCTACATTTCGTCAGTCTGTTATTTCGCCCTAAAACTGACTGCAAAAACACAGGTACACACAGGCCAAACACAGGCCAAGTTTTTAGGTATATTGATTGACAGTAAACTTTCGTGGAAACCTCATATTGAACAATTATGTAAAAAACTCAGTAAATCCGCATACGCACTATTCAAACTTTCAAAGATAGTCAACAATCAAGCAATTTTAACTGCCTACTATGGTTTGGTTGAGTCCCTTTTACGATATGGCATTATTTTCTGGGGGCGGTCTGCTGATAGGGAGCTGGTGTTTAGAATGCAAAAGCGTTGCATTAGGTCAATGTGCGGACTTAAGACAACAGATAGCTGTCTTCCTTATTTTAAATCTCTACAAATTTTAACTTTTCCATCGTTATACATATTGGAAACCGCTTTGTTTATTAAAAATAATCCAGACCTATTTCAGAAATTGTCAGCAACCAGAAAAAAACCAATACGGTCACAGTATGTCAATGATTTATGTCAAGCAAAATGTAAAACCGCATTAATGAAAAAAAGCTTTTTTGGTATAGCCCCACGCGTTTATAATAAGGTACCTAATGATATTAAAAATATGACTGTACTAAAATTTAAAAAGACGCTAAAAAAGCTTTTACTTGACAAATGTTATTACACAATTGACGACTTCTTGAATGATAAATCGCTGACTAATTGACATTATTTCTGTTCCAATTGACATTGTTTTTTTAAATATGATACTATTTCTATTTGACATTCACTTCATTATTTCTGTATTTTGTTATTTAACTTCAATTTGAGCATAAATATTTTTGTAGTTAGTATCTTAAATTCAAAACTTTAATGTAATTTGCATGCCCATTTGTCGGTAGAATATGGAGGACCTACTATAAATTTAATACCTGTACATGTACAATTACCCATGTTTGCAAATGAATAAATGACTATGACTATGACTAGGGTGGGTACAGACTTACGAAATCTAACATAAACTGTAACTCGAAATGAAATATTTTACCGTCCACATAGACACTGTTCGTGCGCGTAGTGTGTTCGGTTCGTGCTCGCAAGCCGCCTCACAGGACACAATGGGAATCTGTTACATTACATGTTTGATATTATATGACATTAGTCTGTACACCCCTTGAGAAAGCACGATGCGTTATTCCGTCAGTTCAAACAGGAATCCCGCGTAGCTTTAAAGCCTACAAATTTAAATCTCATTCGGTTTATCTGCTGTGATGGGCCTGCTCTAATGGAAAGGTTTAAAGCTAACTAAGGGGGATTCCTGGTAAACTCCACAATTTACGGAATTACGTGATTGAAATTTTGTTTTCGAGTGTGCTGTTTCAGCTTTCAATTTAAACGATGAAGAGAAATTTTATTAAATTCAAGATTCGATCCTTTTTTTTCTGGTGAAAATAACGTTAAAAAATTGCCTTTATTGGTTACATTTTTAATGGTTGTATTCAAAGAGGAGATTAAATATAGTGAGTTTAAAACTTTTCAGGTATTATTAACTAAGAGCTTGTTTTATCTTGTTTACAAATGCATTCCGTATTTCCTTGAATTCCATCTAATTTCATCACCAAGTCCATTACAATTAAATCCATTAAACGATTTTATTCGGTGCTTACATATACGTATAAATATGAAAGATATTAATTAAAATCAGAAGTAGAACACACAAACACTCTTGACGTATTCTCGTCTGCAATTTACGTAAATTAAATTAAATAACTACATGGCACGCACTTATAACATAAAATTAATAGCGAGACGTATCCTTTGATACGTCTCGAGTTAAGTAGCTATTTGTAACCGCCCACTTGGCGGGACTTGGCGGGACTTGACGCGACTTGGCGGGGCTTGACGAGACATGAAGCGACATGGCGTCATCAGCACGTCCTCTAATTTGACGCATTCCGCGCCAAATTAATGTAAACCACAAATCGTTACGCGACCTCCTTGAATGGAGAACTGGGTTTTGCTTGTGGTTTCAATTATCTGTGTTTGTTCACTAACAATGACATTTTGAAGCTGTCAGTGACACGTCAGTATATATCCTCCTATTTGTTGTACAGTCAGCAATATAGCTAAGTAAATATGCAGGCGGTCACATATAATTTAAGTTTTCCAGAACACTGAATGGCGAAATTAATAAATGAACTATTTTTACCCTTTTTAATCCTTCGAACACACGTGATTTGAGACACAATAGAAAGACAATAGCAGCCCGACAGCCGACTGTTGGTTGGTCGTTGAAAAGTTAAAGAAAAATATTACCTATATCCTTGTTCTACAAAAATTATAACTGGCGATTTTATTTGATTTAATGACTGCACATAGTGGAAATGTCTGCCTAAGGCCGTTTCTCTACCACCTCCGTCACCGTTACGTCACCGAAAACAAAATTACTTTGGGCTGAGTTTTATATGAGGTGACGTGACGTGCGGTAGACACGCTGCTATAGTAAATACTAGCTATTGCCCGCGGCTTCGCCCGCGTGGATGTCGGTTATATCGCGTTTTCAAGAGAACTCTTCAAAAGTTCGGGATAAAAAACTATCCTATGTTCTTTCTCAAGGTCAACTCTATCTTTTTACCAAATTTCATTAAAATCAGTTCAATGGTTTAGACGTGAAAGCGTAACAGACAGACAGAGTTACTTTCGCATTTATAATATTAGTACGGATAGTAGGGATATGTATCGTCACTTCGTCGCCGTCGTCTCATTGTTGGTGGTGTGACGGTGACGAGGGTGGTTGACAAACGGCCTAAGACCAGACATCTCAGTCATACATTTTCACTATGTCACTACATAATTTCTAACAAGTATCAAAATACACAAATAGGGACGCTCCTCAAGTCGTGCTATTAAAATATTTGAATGACTTGATCATTAAACAAACAAAGGCTATCAATCCTTTGTTCGGTGCGTATAATAGGGTCAAATGCGTAGGGTCTGCAACAAAATTAGTTTACCACTTCAAATTTAAATCAATCTTATACAACACAATATTATAGACAATACGGGATGTCGGGGACTCTAAAGTATTTATAGTGAAAATTATATCAACTTTAAGTGCTTAGTTTTTGGTTGATTATTTTTAATAAAAAGTTGTCCCGCACACAAACAAAATACGACCTATTACTATTTCTCTTATTTATAAGGAAAGTGTGGTAAAGTAGTTGTTTCATGGTGTAAACGAAACTAATTCGTCTTCTCTGCACCATATGGTGCAAGTCACAGATCTATATCCGTGATGCAAGTCAATAGTGCATTCGGTACCACGGGCTATCTGAACATAGAATAAATTCTTAAATAATATACGATACTTTTCCCGCTCACTGTACACAGCAAAACAAAGTTATTTAACCCATTAGCATTGCTTTTAACCAATTTTCCACGAAGTTCACTACCATGAGTGTTACTCTATTACAGCGCAGGCCTCCACCGAGATAATCCTTGGGTAATATTGGCGTCCCCCTTGCACAACGTCAACTTGAATAAAGCGATCGGAAATTCCAATAATCAATCTGGATTCCAATCATATAATCCGTTGCCATCACCAAAATAGATGCAATTTGTACTGCGATTGAACGGTGTTGATTATTACATTTTTAAACTCTGTTCAAATATAAGTGTGAATTCAACACACTTATTGTTTTTAAGGTCAACCTCAGCTTAATGTGAAATGCGTGAAAAGTTAAGGATTAAATAATTAAAAGATAATAATTTAGTAATTAAACAAATGTGACGTGTGTAATATGTGTAATATTTTATTTATTTACTTTAAAAAACTTTATGCACATGTAAGAAAACAATGCACAACGGCGGACTTAATTCCTTAGGCATTATCTACCAGTCTACCTTAGGGTGATGCAGAGACAAAACATGGCAGGTGCAAATTAAATTTATCAGCAAAGTTTTGTAAATAACAATAGATAAATAATAATATTTTCCATGATACCAGGATTAGTTTTTTTTATAGTTTTTTTTTGGTTTGGGTGAATTCTGCCTCAGTATGCCAAATCATTGCACAAAAGTTCGACAGTTTGACGAATCCCGAGAAACGAATCAACTGACCTAAATCCGCAACGAAATTAATAAGAAAAGAAGAGCTGAAGTAAGAAAAAAAAATAGAATATTAATAAACCTCACGAAATCAAATAATGGGCGACGAGGTTCCACTACTTAACTAGTAAATAACGTTTCAAAATCCATTTTACAATGTTCAAATGAAAATAAACAATCGACTTTGACTTTGAAAATAGTTCGAAAATAATAATAAAGTACCAAAACTCCTCGTGCGGCGTAAAAGGCTTTACAGGAGCGTATAGTGGGGACCGAGGGATGCACGCAAATGAAATGTCCGACCGAGTCATTGAATCAATAGCGGCAGAGACCGCAAGCTCTTCCATATTACTGTGGCCACTCACTGACCTCGATTAAATATTACTCATTGAATATTGGAGCCTTTGATTTAATACAAATAGTGACCAAGAAGTTACAGTTTACCCAGTTACCCTAATTACGTTAATTTACATCTTTGCTAAATGAAAATTACAACAAAAAAAATAACTGCCTTCCAAAACTAAACAATACCCTCAAATTCGGAACCTGGACTTCCGTTCCGTTTGTTGTTTTCCGACCGACTTCCGAATTTGAAGTTAAATAAATAAATAAATATCCTGGGACATCTTACACACGGCCATCTGATCCCAAGCTAAGCAGAGCTTGTGTTATGGTAATCAGACAACTGATATACATACTTATATAATTTTTAAATATATACATATTATAGATAAATAACACCCAGACACAGAACAAACAATTAGGTATGCTCATCACACAAAGTTTGTCCTGGGTGGGAATCGAACCACGACCTTTGGCTTAGCAGTCAGGGTCACTCATTGACCAGTAGGCCAACAGGCCCGTCGAGTTATTTTTTAGATTCTAAAGGCGGTTATTTTTTAAAATAAAAATAAAAACACATTTTTTTTTTCTTTTTGTTCATAAAACGAATCGAAACGCTCATGACCCAAACTATGCAACTTTTTTTATGGGACCAAATGGCAACTATGCTGCATCAAACTTAATAAGAATCTCGTAAATCGGAATAAATGAACGAATTGAGAACTACCTCCTTTTTGAAATATTGAGAAACAATTAGGTAAAAAAGGGTTACCTCTTTCAACGATAGGTAAATTAGTAACTTGTATTGTCTAAAACGAAAAATATAGGCACGCCATAGTTTCGCGCAGGTGTTAAAGGAAGTCTTTTTAATCCCTGGGTTGTTTGTACTGTGGTGTGCATGTGTTATATTATACACTTAACTTAAACCTTCCTCATAAATCACTATGTCTATTATCGAAAACTACATGAAAATCGGTTGAGTCGTTTTTGAGTTTATTGCGAATCGGCAGACAGACGCTGCCGTAGTAGCATCGGCATCGTCAGGACATTATAACAATGTGGTACTTACTATTTCCATTCTTTCGATACTCTCGCACACCATCTATTGATTTAAAATTCTGAATTCAAAATTATGTAGTATCCCTACTGGAATATATTTTTAATTAAATTTTCTCCTTCGTACCGGGGTCAGACCTTTATTAAATTTAGATGTGGCCCAATTTTTCTGTGCTGACAGGCACTAGGCGACGCGGTCTCTAATTTAATGCGGTTGGGCTTAACTTGGTTCGGCATAACTAGAGCTGCACTTTCGGATTCAACATGGCGTATTAATCTTGGTTGACTCAAAATCTTTATTAAATTGGATGTTGTTTTATGAAACATGACCTAATTTGTTATGTCTACAAAGTTAGCTTTATACACTACTAGCTGTCCCCTGCGGTTTTACCCGCATTGAAAAAAAGAAGATAAAAAGTATTCTATGTCCGTCCCCCGGTCCTAGGCTACCTCCCCACCAATTTTCAGCCAAATCAGTTCTGCCGTTCTTGAGTTATAAAATGTATAACCAACACGACTTTCTTTTATAAGATGTGCTATGTACTCTACCGCATTAAATAATTTAACATTTAGAGCGTTTGCATGCTGTTACGACAGCAACACAAGTTATAAGTACTTACTAGTGCATGAGTGTAAACTTGCACAAGTTAGCGAGACATCGTCATATTCATATAGGGCATAAATTACGCTTACTCTATTTACAATAAAATCGACACAATCAAAGTCAAATAAAAAGTGACTTGTGTCCTTCTGTAGAATTCAAACTTATAGCCACACTAAATATCATAATTGGTTGGTAATAAATAGAGAAAGACAGAAAACTGACTGAGAGTAACTTTCCTATTTACTTTCGCACGAATAGATTGAATAAATCATATACAGTCACTTTTGAATTGTTAAAAAGTTAGTCAGAAAGCAAAAGCAGGTTCATATGAAGAAGAACGCAAGAAACTTCATGAACACTCTTTTAAAACCAATAGAATAATATATACCGGGACAGAATTATTGTATCACAATAACAGACACTATTCACACTAAGTCACAAACAAACACAGAGTGCATAGAATCTAGTGTTGTAGTCTAAACTAAGCTTTACGTTAATCCATCCCACTTGCATACTTAAGCAACTCCAACACAAGCATATTGTACCGTGTGTGACCTGCATAAGTCACAAAACAAATTAAACACACGACTTTAAAACCACAGACAACGAGCCACAGACAACAAAATAATCCACAATGGAACGTGTCGCCAAAGTTAGACACATTTTAATTTAGTAATCCTTTTTAAAATTAAAGTGCTAAGGACCGAGATTAAATTGTTTGAGGCAAGTCTGAGCCATGGAATATTCATGGAAAACAAACGAGGCACGGCCGAAATGTATTTAATTTTATTTTAATGGGCCTGTGGTTACGGCCGTACCGGCTACTACAATTTTATTAATGTCGTTGCCTTTTAGAACAAAAAAGGTTAACTTTTAATGAGAGTGTGAAGTGGTGATGTGGAGTCCTTGGGTGTTGTGGAGTGTTAAATACGTAAACATAATTATAGTGTGTTTTGATATGTTGTGTCTGGTCCTTCTTTAATGAAAGATTTTATATTTCGTGAATTTATAATAATATAGGGTCGTGGACTTCAGGGCCTGTACGTATAAAAGCAAAAATAAAAGTTTTTAATTTTTTAATAAGTTAAAGGTCAAAGGCGGGAAATTAATTCTTTATCCACTATTCCGCCGGTTAATCTGTCTGTCGTTTTCAACTAATAGCAGACAAATCTACAAAGCAAACAAAATATCATATCTATAGGTGCTTAGATACAAGGAAAGCTTTTACGTTTATTACTAGTCCCACAACGGAGCAACGCTACCAAGAAACCGCACTGAGACCGCAAATCGCTTACTCAAGACAAAACATCGCAATAACGTGCCTCAGACCGAGATAACAGATGTATATTTGTCATCAGAATGTGTGTGGAATTAGCAATAAGAAAAATGACTTATCCATTTACTTAGAATCACTTGAAAGTAAGGTAGACTATGTTTGCTTAAGTGAACACTTCTTGAACGATAAAACTGTGAATTTATTAAATCTAGAAAATTATTATCTTGCATCATACAATACTAGACATAAAAAGATGAGGGGGGGGACTTTAATCTTAGCAAATACAGACCGAAAAGTTGAAGTTATAGACGTAATAAATAAACTGTATAGAGTAGAGAGCTTTGAAATTTGTTGTGTAAAGGATAATAATACTGGTCTCTATCTATGTTGTTGTTACCGTAATCCTAATGATAAGAATTTTGATATATTTATGAAAAGCCTGGAAGAACTATTTGAGCATCTATTTAATAAGAAGTGTGTAATTTGTGGAGATTTTAATATTGACATGCTCACAGAAAGTCGAAAAAGAACTGAGTTTATTAGCCTGTTGACATGCTATAACTTTAGATATCTCATAACAACTCATACGTTTATGCGCAATAACTCGTATTCCTGCATAGACAACATGTTGACTAACTTGCCTGATGACTGTATAGAGGGATGTGAAGTTGACCACAACGGCTTGGCGGATGGTCACGGGGCTTTACTGGGTGCTTTCACTTTGGAAAATAATGTTGATAACTCTAATAATAACAATCATATTACTGTTAATAAGAGATCATTTAATTATAAGAATTGTACAAATTTTAGACAACGAATAATCGAACATAACTGGACTTCTATGGGTATCAATACTTTTTTAAAGACCTTTGGTAAGGTATTTCAGAACAGTTTTAGAAAACGTAAACAAAAAATTAATATAAGACGTAACTTTCAATTACAGTGGATCACCAGAGGTATCAAAACATCGAGTAAAATGAAACGACTTTTATGCTCTAGTGGTAATAAGCTTGATGCGAGTGTACTTAACTACAAAAAAAATTATGTTAGAATTTATAAAAGGGTAATTTCGAATGCTAAAAAACTAACAGTAGGTGAAAAAATTTATCAATCAAAAAATTCTAGCAGGGAAATTTGGAAAGTTATAAATAAGAGTACAAATAGGGTTAAAGCAAAGGGGGCAGAAATTCGACTAAAAATAAATAACCAAATAATAGATAACCCTGAGGAAGTCGCTGACCTTCTAGTTAGGCAATTTGATCATAAGTACATCATGCCTGGAAGTAATGGTCAGGATGCTTGTGTTTTTCTTAAACAATGTACAGAAAGAGTGGAAAAAGATATGGAAATCTCACTTACTACTCCATACGAAATTACAAAAATAGTTAATAGTATGCAAAACAAGAAATCCTGTGGCTATGATGAAATTCCAATATCAATAATTAAAAATAATTTACCCGTTTTATCTAAACCACTCTCGACTTTTTATAACAAGTGTATCGTAGAGGGCGTTTTTCCAGAACAGCTGAAAATTGCTAAGATTGCCCCAATTCATAAAAAGGGTACAAAAACAGATCCGTCTAACTATAGGCCTATTTCTTTGTTGCCCACAATAGCAAAAATTTTTGAAAAAGTTTTAAAAGACCGCTTAAGCAGACATCTTAATTTAAATAAAGTAATCAATCTTAGACAATTTGGATACCAGAAGAATGTGGGTACTGGAGATGCTATTTATACGCTCTTAAATGATGTAGTCAATAAAATAAATTGTAAATTGAGGGTAGCAGGTATTTACTTGGACTTAAGCGCTGCTTTTGACAGTATTGACCACAAAATACTTCTGTCAAAATTGGAGCACTATGGAGTAAGAGGTAAAGCATTACAGCTCTTCTCTTCCTATCTAAAAAATAGAAAAATGTTTGTCGAACTTGATGCTACAACATCAAACGGGTACAAAAACAATTACAGGTCATCCATGATAAACATTACAGCCGGAGTGCCTCAAGGATCAATTTTAGGCCCTTTATTATACATATTATTCACGAATGATCTAATCAATTTCATTCAGAAACTTTTGCCGGGCATACAACTTGTAGTGTTTGCGGATGACACAAACGCCATAGTAGCAGCTAAAGATATGTATGACCTTGCTGCTAAGGTGAATACAGCTCTGGAGGCTTTTAGATGTTGGTTTAATGCAAATATACTTACAATAAATACATCTAAAACCAATATTATGTTATTTAAAACTACTGCCCGTTGCAAAGATAATATGGATATTGTGCTTGGTAAAGTAAAAATTGAGCTAGTCAGGGAAGTTAAGTTTTTAGGAATTTATATTGATGATTTGTTAAATTGGAAGAAAGAATTAGCAGCATTAGACTCATTGATATCATCTGCTTGCTATGCCTTAAGAAGTGTTAGGGATGAAGTGACCATAAAATATTTAAAAATGGTATACTATGCGCTGATTGAGTCTAAATTGAGGTATAGCATACAGTTTTGGGGTAATAGCTACCATTATAACTGGCATAGGGCATTCATACTCCAAAAAAGAGCGATCCGAACTATGGTCCGCATCTCTCAACCTGACTCTTGTAGGCCATACTTCAAAGAACTCGGTATTCTCACAGTGCCTAGCCTTTACGTAGTCGTGCTGTTGAACACATTTAAAAAATATATTTTTGATTACGAAACAGCCGAGGGCAGGATGGTAAGAGAGAATACGCGTAGGCAAGACTTTGCTAATAAAATCACCCCGGCTCTTGGAATTGTGAAACACAGTCCACAGTATCAGGCAGTCAAAATATTTAATAAATTACCCACAGAGTTAAAAAGCACACTGTACACAGGTTCATTCAAGGCAAGGCTCAGGGCATTCTTGTTGGATAGATGTCTCTACTCCGTAGACGAACTGTAATGTGTTTAAAACTGACATGTAGTTATTATTAATATTATTTTTTTTTTGATTATTGTTTCGTTTTAAATTAATTTATTGACATTGTGTTTTTATTAATTATGTGGTACTGCATTATTTTAGGTTTGCCAATTTTATGTTATTTTTAATTTCATGTAATTTTGTAATTTTGTTTCTATTTAATTCCATAATAATTATTTGTATGTTCAATGTGTTGTTGCCATGTTTCATGTAAAAATATTCGAACGCAATGTAAATTGTTCCTGAATAAATAAATAAATCAATCAATAACAATAATTTGCACTTAAAACGCCAACCTTAGCTTCCCATGAACTTTTAAAACAAATTATGATAAAATAAAACTCAGAAAGGGTCCTATAATTTTTATTAGAGGTAATTATGTGCCATTCTACAGTACCGGTCCCAGTACCGGTCCCGAATCATTTAAATTAACCCGGTTCCCAGTCCTCAAAGCATTTCCTTTTCCGTTAAGTAGGTTGTGCTGTAAACGACGTATCCGGTTTTTCTTTGTACGTAGGTACTAAACTTATGTATATTTGTCAATGTTTTATTTGTGCTCTTTTGTGACGTCACGATGGGGAATGGGAGTGTACGCGCGGGCAAACAATTTGTCATAGGTATCTTATTTCACGAGAAATTGTTATATTACTCTACAGAGGTAACAAACAGTACAACATCTTGTATTATGTCTTAGAACTGTTGTAAACGATATATGTACTACATGATATATTGCACTTTTATTATATGTGTACCTGTTCCTTGTAAACATGGATGTTTATTAGTTTTCTCGAAGCAATGTAATGGCACTACCAGGAAATTTTAAATCATCTAGGCTCACGTACCACGCGCGGAATGAAAGATTGCATCATTGAAATAAAACATTTAACGTCCAAAATCTTTTTTACATTGTAGTTGGTACATATGTCGCAGTCATCTAATTGAATCAGCTATTTGATTGTATGACTAGCGCGTTCATTGAATGACGACATTTAATTGAATGGCTAGGCCGAACGTTGATCAAACAAGCATCACTCAACGTCCAACTAGATGACTGATTGTAACATAGCCCTTTTGAAAGAGCCGACGTAAAATCAGTCAGGTGATTGTAATTTAGTTCATTTTTTTTTCCCCACTGCGGCGTTAGTAGTCACCAAAACAAATTTGGCGTAAAATAGCTCGCGCAGATAGGACGGCCTTGATATTTTTTTGACTAAATTTACTTTAAAGTGACTTATTCGTAATAAAATAGTGTGACAGCCTGAATTTACCTCGCCGCCGGCTACTTTTAAAGTTTTTATTTTTAAAATAAATTCATAAATAAGGTGTGTCACGTGATCACGTCATGTCCTCATTTTTGTTATATAAAGGAAGTTAAGTTTTTAAGTTGCGAACTCATGTTTTCCCTAAACAAACATTACAAAGTCGGCTATATCCCATTTAACGACAATGCTAAATGACGTTCAGTCAAGTCGTTGAACGTTACATTAAACAACTTGACGAGTTGTCCTTTAGTCATTCAATTAAATGTCGTCATTCGATGAACGCGCTAGTCATACAATCAAATAGCTGCTGATTCAACCAGATGACTGCGACACATACATGTTGAAATTCAAAGCTAAGTCGAATATAATTGACAAAATCTCCTTAATTAATCTGGTTTTTCTTCATAAATCTCTCAACAACAACAACAAATTAACACAACAGGTAACAAATGAAACACAAATTATATGGGAGACTTGGTTCCATACATATTAATACTTCCATAAGAGTAACTACATAATTATGAACTTATCTCTACGCCAGTATAAATAACAGTGAGAAAGGAACTCTTGCAAGGTGGTAAAAGGATCAAAAGGAGGCGTCATGGAGCGGTATATAGGTGAATGTCATGAAAAGACCGCTCACATTATTTGCAAGACGACATAATAAAGACAGTCAGTATCCTGGATTTTTGGATAAAGGTGTACAAAATAGCAGTTATAAGAGAAAGTGTTCCAACGATAACAATATTATAAACATTCAATTCAAAACAAAGTCACGTCTGTCAGTTCGCGATAATTCCAAAAAAAAAATCTAATCTGATTTTTTCACAAATAGACAGAATTAATAAGGAAGTGGAGTAGCGATTTTGAAGAAAAATATGAACGAAAAAGCCGAGGATTTCAAAGAGGTGGCTGGTCGTCATTAATTGAATAAAGATAAGTAACTTATAGGTAAAACAAAACTTTTATAATCATTTTTTTATTCTTTATTGCATGAAATAAAAGGCAAATGTGGAAAAAACCTCCCGTATTTAATTCTACCTGTCAACCTAACCTGCCATCCCTCTTGACTCTAGAGATTGGCTAGCGTAGCTAAAGCTAACTTAGCTAAAATTTTATCGAAGACGTTTTTATTTTTCAGAAAAACGCTGCTATCTTAATATATATAAATCTCGTGTCGATTATAATAAAATTCGCACACCATGTGCAGTTCGATCCGACTTGAGAGATTAGGTAGGTAGTAGGTAGGTAGTAGGTAGGTAGTAGGTAGGTAGTAGGTAGGTAGTAGGTAGGTAGTAGGTAGGTAGTAGGTAGGTAGTAGGTAGGTAGTAGGTAGGTAGTAGGTAGGTAGTAGGTAGGTAGTAGGTAGGTAGTAGGTAGGTAGTAGGTAGGTAGTAGGTAGGTAGTAGGTAGGTAGTAGGTAGGTAGTAGGTAGGTAGTAGGTAGGTAGTAGGTAGGTAGTAGGTAGGTAGTAGGTAGGTAGTAGGTAGGTAGTAGGTAGGTAGTAGGTAGGTAGTAGGTAGGTAGTAGGTAGGTAGTAGGTAGGTAGTAGGTAGGTAGTAGGTAGGTAGTAGGTAGGTAGTAGGTAGGTAGTAGGTAGGTAGTAGGTAGGTAGTAGGTAGGTAGTAGGTAGGTAGTAGGTAGGTAGTAGGTAGGTAGTAGGTAGGTAGTAGGTAGGTAGTAGGTAGGTAGTAGGTAGGTAGTAGGTAGGTAGTAGGTAGGTAGTAGGTAGGTAGTAGGTAGGTAGTAGGTAGGTAGTAGGTAGGTAGTAGGAGATAGGTAGGTAGGTAGTAGGTAGGTAGTAGGTAGGTAGTAGGTAGGTAGTAGGTAGGTAGTAGGTAGGTAGTAGGTAGGTAGTAGGTAGGTAGTAGGTAGGTAGTAGGTAGGTAGTAGGTAGGTAGTAGGTAGGTAGTAGGTAGGTAGTAGGTAGGTAGTAGGTAGGTAGTAGGTAGGTAGTAGGTAGGTAGTAGGTATGTAGTAGGTAGGTAGTAGGTAGGTAGTAGGTAGGTAGTAGGTAGGTAGTAGGTAGGTAGTAGGTAGGTAGTAGGTAGGTAGTAGGTAGGTAGTAGGTAGGTAGTAGGTAGGTAGTAGGTAGGTAGTAGGTAGGTAGTAGGTAGGTAGTAGGTAGGTAGTAGGTAGGTAGTAGGTAGGTAGTAGGTAGGTAGTAGGTAGGTAGTAGGTAGGTAGTAGGTAGGTAGTAGGTAGGTAGTAGGTAGGTAGTAGGTAGGTAGTAGGTAGGTAGTAGGTAGGTAGTAGGTAGGTAGTAGGTAGGTAGTAGGTAGGTAGTAGGTAGGTAGTAGGTAGGTAGTAGGTAGGTAGTAGGTAGGTAGTAGGTAGGTAGTAGGTAGGTAGTAGGTAGGTAGTAGGTAGGTAGTAGGTAGGTAGTAGGTAGGTAGGTGGTCGGGAGTAGGTAGGTAGTAGGTAGGTAGTAGGTAGGTAGTAGGTAGGTAGTAGGTAGGTAGTAGGTAGGTAGTAGGTAGGTAGTAGGTAGGTAGTAGGTAGGTAGTAGGTAGGTAGTAGGTAGGTAGTAGGTAGGTAGTAGGTAGGTAGTAGGTAGGTAGTAGGTAGGTAGTAGGTAGGTAGTAGGTAGGTAGTAGGTAGGTAGTAGGTAGGTAGTAGGTAGGTAGTAGGTAGGCAGTAGGTAGGTAGTAGGTAGGCAGTAGGTAGGTAGTATGTCAATTCGAATTCAATATTCATAGTTGACAGGACAACGTCTGTCGGGTCAGCTAGTATTTTATATTTACTTAAAACTAGTCTGACTGAACAGATTTTAAAACTGCAGGCAGAATTATGGTTTTTAATTTTTCTCATATGAGTACTACTAATATCGATGTGATCGATGGCGGATGAATAAATTTGCCAGTGGACGTGTTATTCTTTCACACAGAACCTACTGAACAGATTTTCGTGAAACTTTACAGAAATATTTCTACATTGATATATAACCTTTTAAAAGCGATTAAAATAGCGCAATGTAACATTATTTATTTATTCTTAAAGTAAATTTCCAACTTATGAAATTCAGAGATGAGAGAATAAGGAAAAACCATTCCCGCATTACAGAAATAGGTACCAGGGACCCAATTCTCGTTTCCTTCGAAATGATCTCGAAGTAGAGATTACGATTCGAACCCTATCTCGACAAAAAAAATTCGAAACACGAAGTCTTTTTCTCGAATGCTGTATTCTCGGCAGGCATCGAAATAAAATTCGAATGAACATAGATTAAACAGATATTTACTGCGAATGAATGTTGATTTAAGGTGTACAATGTTGCCATTGTGAACAAAATATGCTGCGTGAGACGTTCCATTTCACACAAATAGAGCGTTTTTTAAAACGCTCGTCATAAGTTACAATAAAACAATTCTCTTTGCACTCAACATTTTAGAGATATCATTGTAAATGCTAGTGATTATAATTAACTACGAAATAACATACGGTTCCTTACTTTTACCTACTTTTCGTAAAGAAATATTAACATGTTCCCATTCTAAAATCGTGTAACGGAACACATTGACAAAAAAATGGTTGTTTTGTTTTTGTCTGTGATTACAATGTTTGTTTGTGTTGAATTTCACACGTGTACGGTGTAGTCTGTAAATTTTGAATATCTCTTCTTCGTTAGATAACAATTAATTTAAATTATGAGCTTAAAAAAAAACTACCCCTCGCCGCAACAAGAACAATTACTAGTTCAACTCGTGGAAGCCGACCCGAAATCAATAAAGAATTCATAACTCATTGTGAAGATAAAAAAACGTATCCACAATTCCACTTAGTAAACGTACACTTGACATATACAGTCACTGTTCCGGTAATATATTTTTATTTTAACCTGTATGTCGAATGTGAGATGACGTCTCGAACGGTGCTGACCACTCGAAGCTCTTCGAGCGGGCAGCGTTCGAAAAGCGTCTCATTCGACATTGCCAGAATAGCATAACTTCATTTGCACTCGAAAAAAGTTCGAATTCGAACTTTTTTTCGAATTCGTGTTTAATTCGAGTGCACGAGAATTGCCTCCCTGACTATGTTGGAGCTTCGAATAGGTTTCTCAATATGAAAAGTATTGGCAAAGAGGGATTTTCTTGTTGGCATCATGCCATTCGTTAACTAGAGATCTTATCCATGCAGATTGTATCGTAAGTATGCCATGGTAACTTTTTTTTTTTGGTGAGTGGGAAATCATCCAATGACTGCTCCCGTCCTGGGTGCGGCGGGAGGGCGTGTCAGACTCTTACTGACTAAAACCCACTCATGTTCCTTCGATTGCCCTTTATGTTCCAGGGTCACGCACGGTAACTATTATAAACATTCCGCAACCCCGGCAGGCGTTGGCCCTCTTGGGCCCCTTCCTGTGCTGACTCCTTCTCTTTGAGGCGCGCGTGGAACACTAACGCGCCGTCGACGCGGTCCTGGTCCTAGCCGGGCGGCGAGCTACCCATCGCTCGCCATAAATGTAACCTGACTACCAACCACTTAAGTATGTGACGGGCCTGTTGGTTTAGGGGCTAGTGACCCTGACTGCTACGCTGGAGGTCGTGGGCTCGATCCCCACTCAGGACAAATTTTGTGTGGTGAGCGTAATTGTTTGTTGTGTGTCTGTGTGTATTTTTTCTATAATATGTATCTATATCAGTTATCTGGTTACCATAACACAAGCTGCTTCACTTGGGATCTTGGGATGGAAGTGAGCTGTCCTAAGTACTTATTTTTTTTTATTATCTATTTATATCTAATGAATAAAAGTACTCGGAAATCTGCGAACTAGGATGGGTTTTGATCACAGAATAGAAAAAGTATAAATTTGTATTTTGATTTTTTCAGGAACAAAAAGTAATCACGGATACTAACAAATTTAAAAGCTTCCTAGACGTATGCTCTTTTTTATCTAATTATCTTCTAACGTTCTGAATAGAGTATCCATTGAGAATTCTTACCAAGGCACCACACTAGCCATAACTGTGATCATGACCGTATAGCTTTGAATGTTACTGTACGTTTGAAAAACGTACGATTACTTTCTATCATAATTTCGAAAACATCAAGATTTGTCGCCATTGCTAATTGCTCATGATGCATTTACCGCTCATATTTTGAACTAGATATACTCATACATTTTATTGGGTTAGATAACCTAATCTATTCTAATATTGCAAAGCCGAAAAATCTTTTATTGTGCCACCGCGATTCGATACTGAACACTATTTACCTAATAAGATGATCCTTTATCCTTGAAAGCAATGGATAGTCCGTAGCTTTCAAGAATACAGTTTTACAGAATATTTAACACCCACACAATAATGGCAAAGCTATTAAAAAACGAAACTGACAATTTTACCCCACATACAACACACATCACCCTGATTACAACCAACATTTTATGGAGAGGAAAGCAAATATCCCTCACACACACACAATCTACTTCACACACACACATACACACCCTTCACTACACACACTCACACCCCCATTCGCGAGCCTTTTGCTCAGGTGGTGAGCGTGACCTAGTTCTAATAACTAGCAACTGTAGTGGAAAAGTGCAGCTACGCCTGTCGATACTTTAGTACTCTCGTGTACACGGTTTAAGATTTAAAAAGTTTTTAACGCGTCATCCAGTTAGAGTTCATAATGGTTGCACTTTAAGTTAAGGGTGTTAAGTGACGCTATCTGCATGTTGAGAGGCTGTCGCGTTGTAAAATATTGGTATTCTGTTTAATCTGTTTAGACGGGCAATGGAAACGTGATTAGGAAATGGCTCAAATGTTTGCTCGATTAAAGACTACCACTAGTGAAAAAAATTGGCCAGGTGTAAATTTCGACTATTACATAAAACACGATAGAAACATTAAAAATAGATCGCTACACTCGAAAATAGTGTAGCTTTTTATAATCAGACTGGTATTTTGAGAATTCACCCATAACAAATAAATTACCGATTTAGCTTTTAATGACATCAACCGAACTTAATTGAAAAGCAAAATTCAATTAATATAACCGTTTTCGTCTACAAACGCGATTATAAATAAAATGATCTCCGTATCCAAGGTCACGTTTACCAAAATAGATTCTAAAGATATATTTTCGGCAGAAGAACCGACCCTTAGAGCTATACATTATTAGCTATAGTTACATAACAAAAACATGGGCTTTACAAACACAACCTGCCCACAATTTCGAATCCCTCTATGATTTAAAGACAGATTAACACCTTCATAAGCCAATGGGGACCGTAAAACCTATATCACGTAAGCCTATCCCGTAGATCTGTATTGTACAAGGATTATGACGGGTTCATTGTCCGCCGCGTGTTACCAAACCCTTTATTCCTTGTTGATGTTCGGACGATAATGGATTATGTAAATAAGAGGCCGATTGTACATTCCAGACAAGTTTTTGTGTGAAACTGTTTTTGTATCTTCGATTTTTGACCGGAATCAACCGAACCTTGCTTAACAAGTAAACAGATAAAACAGACGCAAAAAGTTTACCTACTAGGTTGCAACTTAACATATGCAGAATAACGCATTGGAAACGTCAAGAGTACATCATATGGTAAACTTCCACGTGCTAGTCGCAAAGCTGTTTTACTTATAAGTACTATGTTTGGCGATTACGGACACATTTCATTGCGTTTGGAACTTTAACCTTTAATATTTTCATAGCCAGAAGTGTTTTAAGCATGACCAAGACGTAACACAATACCACAATGATGGTAAAAAAAATTAGGTAACATTTAACTTTGTTATATGCCTCTTCTCACATCCTTTATCACCAAAATACACGCTAACGCTTGACAAAAACAAGTCTTAAGACTGTCAAGATTTAGGCAGGAATGGCAAATATTCAGAGACCCATAAATGAGGTCTTAGGCATCTAACGAACATACATGCCTGAAACACATTAGTGTTCATGTATAACGTGTAACGTTGCTATACACCGGAATGTACTGTTCAGTGGCCTGAATACTCCAGCCTTTATGGTCCTAAAATAGCTTATATACGCACAAAGGGTGCCTGAAAAATACCTATTTTAACCTGGAAAGTGAACCGGCATTGCTGTTCTGTAAATAACTGGCAAGGTTGGTTTGGGTGAAGTGAGCATGACTGAATAGTCAGTCATTGTAGTTTATTAGGGATAAGGCTTAAATGTCATGTACTCGTTACATTATCAATGAGTGTAGAGAACTCAAGTCAAATAAATACGACACATAAACACAAAATGTGACAAAAAAAAATAATCACAACGAAAATAAATTTATTCTGAAGTAGCTTTTCCCCGTGGCATTGATGCTAAGTAGTTGTCGTGGATAGATTTGTGTCGCAAAAAAAAATGGGTTATGGTCTTTCTTAGGGTTACTCCGATGTTTTCATCAAAATCGGTTTACGATTTCTCTGGGGAAGCGTCAGTGAGAGTTACTTCTGCATTTATCATGGTATTGATATTGCTGCAATTTATTTATTCAATCTTAAGTTTGATACTTTTAGGCTAACACTCTGAAAAGATTAAAAAGACCATCGGATTTCCTTATTCGCAGTTCACATCACAACAATTTTGAGACCTTTGTCTCCACCGATTCCTGTTAGGGGCCAACTTACAACCTTTACCACTACACAAAAATACCCGCATTTAATTCTAAAACAGAATACATTGCGCTATTCCTTTCCCTTCACCGCCAACGCTTAAAAAACATTGGTTTCGATGGACCAATGAAAGCTAAACTAGAAATTTCTTAGTCAAAATCTGAGTAACATGGTCGAAATTTTGCGTGTTGTTTTCTCAGTGGTGGATGCCTTTTATCTCGTTGATGGACCATTACACCTCAACTGGGGTGTTTTTGTTCGCGTTGACTTATTGCAGCGGAAGGCCTAGGAGCATTGAAGAAAATACGCAGCTGTTTCGGTTGTTACGGATAACAAATAGCGGGACTTTTTGAAGAATTGCTAGGACGATTTTTATTGTTGTAGAATGGTCAGAATGTTGAGTGTTGTGTGCGTTTTTAGTCTTGTGGTGGGAAAATCCATACTAATGGAAAGTGTGTCTGTCAGACTGTATGTTTGTCTTTCTTTCACGGCAAAACGGAGCGACGAATTGACGTGATTTTTTAAGTGGAGATAGTTGAAGGGATGGAGAGTAACATAGGCTACTTTTTGTCTCTTTCTAACGCGAGCGAAGCCGCGGGAAAAAGCTAGTATACTATATATTATGTTAAACTGTTCTTGTTTCTATTGTAAATCTACTAGAATTTATTGAAAAAAAATTACAGTTACGATTTTCTAAGTGAAATAAATGCCTTGAATTTTATTTTTTTCTAAGTAGATTTCGATGGTAAGACAACAGACAGAACCAATTTTCCCAAGTTTATTGTTTCAATTAAACCAAGAAAACAGCAAACGAGAAACTAGAAACCATCCATATAAACTCTTGAAATAATATAATTCAGCAGACGCAAGCATACCTTACATACTCCACATAGCGTGCACATAGGCAGCTAATATTTTAGCAGGGCAATCGGTCGCGAGTATGTACCCCAATATATAGGTGCTAGGTACCCGTCACGTAGCGTCTGCATATTTCCTAGACGTGACCTATGTTTTATAATAGGAGTAAGTATATATAGTATAATAGGAATTCTTGGAGTATGAAGTTGGTGTAGAGCGCTTTCATAGAAGAAAGAAAAGAAAGAAAGAAATATATTTATTTGGCACACATATAGACAAATACAGAGCAGAAAACCACATGTTACAAAAAAAAACAATGATAAAGGAAAAAACTGCGTGTCTCGCGGTTGCGCCAAATAGGTCCAGTTCAGCAAAATGCCAGACAACTAGGTACGTTGCCTGACGCTGGTTTTCAACTGAACCCTGAATCAAGTGAACGGTTGTAAAGGTAAGATTTAAGAGTTGAAAAGGTAAGAAGAAGAGAAGCTGTTTTCCTTCATTAGTATTGTGTTACCCAATACCCAGTAACTGAACCGCAGATTGGAAACTTATATTAACGTAGTTGGTAAAGGTTTTCTTTTTGGGGGAGTGGGAAATTATCAAATGACTTCTCCCGTCCCCGTCGTGTCAGACTTTTACTGACTTAAACCCACTCATGTTCCTTCGGTTGTCCTTTATGTTCCGGGGTCACGGTAACTATTATAACCATTCCGCAACCCCGGCAGTTGGTAAAGGCTAGATAGATATTTTTACATGAAGTTGTAATTAAACATTCTAATTGGTTTTATAGATGTTGTGAATGTAAAGTTAAGTGTACCTGAATGTTCAACACAATGTAACATTGTTATAAATAAATTATTGATTAATAATAATAATGAATAAGTAATGAAAGAAAAAGTAATGAAATAACGTTTAAAACTAACCGATGCTAGAATTCCTTTCGCAATTAGAATGAATTTTATTTCTACACATGTGAATACCTGCGACCTTATTTCAGTTCTTTGATTAAGTCCTTATTTCTGGTTTTATCCATACTAATATTATAAATGGGAAAGTGTGTCTGTCTGTCTGTATGTTTGTCTTTCTTTCACGGCAAAACGGAGCGACGGATTGACGTGATTTTTTAAGTGGAGATAGTTGAAGGGATGGTGAGTAGCATAGGCTACTTTTTTTTCTCTTTCTAACGCGAGCGAAGCCGCGGGCAAAATCTAGTTTACCTATAGTTTAAAAAAAGCCAGGAACACTCAGAATCACAACAGCTTCCAAAACAACAGCTTCTTCGAACAATGGCCACAAAAACAACCAAGAAGAAACGATTTTAGAATGTGAATTGAAGACGGGGAGGTCTGCGGTCTATTTTCACTCTTTCACATTTATACTCCATGGCACAATTTTCCCTCGGATTGCAAGTTTCCCACAAGAAATTGAAATAACCAGAGCTGGCCGTATTTCAAAGGTTATCTCTCTAATATATTAAATTCTATCGTAATGATGTTGTGAAGGTATACATATTAATGCGCCAAACTGGTACTCTAGTTTTCCTAGAATTCTAACTCTTTGAGCTAAACCAATATAGAATCGTAAAAGATTTTTCAAGTATTTTCTGCTCTCGACTCGCAATATCCTGCTTTTATTGGGTGCAGATTTACTTATACATATTTTTAGAAGCGGTAGGTCAATATCCACACTAGGATTTTATCCCGTATCTTACTTAAACAAACTAAATAGGAGCAAATACTTATATTTTTCCTGTGTGGGAATCGAACCTGTGACACTCAGCGCATAAAGTCAGTCGCTCAACTGCTGCGCCAACCATACCGACAACAAATCTGGACACTATTTGGAATTAACAAGAATTTGATTTAGCAGCCCGACTCCCGGCTGTCGCTTGACCCTATACAAAAATGTACCACACAAGTAACGACAACATCCGAATAGTAATCCAATTAAAATCCCATTCCTCTAAAACATTCATCGCACAACCCAATTAAAGTTTCATCACTCCAGACCAACTCCACTAACTCAAAACTGCATCCATTTTTCAAAACAAAATCGCGCAATATTTCAGATAGCTAGGACGTGCTAACTCAGCGTTATTCAACGTGGGGTTCACGCCACATTAATCTGCGGGTAGGCAGGGCTCCAGGTACCAGGGTATGCGCAGTCACGGACTGAATGCAACCATTTGCATAGTGTCGGCGGTGAATATTCTGCCCTCATGTGTTTAGATGCCCAGTTTACGAGTATATAGGATTATGTGCTAAATACTGGAGTAACGTCGCAGCTTTATGCAGCATTATATACATTCTACTCTTTACATATATAACCATGTGCAAATAATATTGTAACAACATTTTGAAAACACAGGTTTTGTAAACCTAGCTCAGGAACGTCGCCAATCATATATTTGTAGGTTTAAGTTAAATTTTCGGGTAAAATTGATCCCACCAAAAACATTACATGTAAAAAGGAAGCCAACTCTCTTCGCAATTCTACGATCGTAAAAAGTTTTGAGATCACATAAAAGCCAAGTCCCGTTAAACTTATTTGTAATAATAAATCAATAATTAGTGATTATATCAATAGTTTTGTTAACATTATAATAATAATGACTTGGCCATGAGCACAATAAGATAAGACATACAAAACTGCATATTTGGAGGAGTTGAAAGTTAGACATAGTCACAGAATTAAATTATTTTAGTTTATTCAATTGTTATTAAATTTTTAACAGTCAGTCTCATCTCATCCAAGACCAGTGAACTGCACGTGCATTATGCGGCATGTTTATTCTATGGTGATCTTACATTTCAATTAGTTACAAAATGATGTCCATAGATTCGACTGTATTTGCACATAATTACAAGAAGCAAACGACTTTTAACTTATGTTGTATTTGTATCTCATTGTGCTCATGGCCAAGTCATTATTATTATAATGTTAACAAAACTATTGATATAATCACTAATTATTGATTTATTATTACAAATAAGTTTAACGGGACTTGGCTTTTATGTGATCTCAAAACTTTTTACGATCGTAGAATTGCGAAGAGAGTTGGCTTCCTTTTTACATGTAATGTTTTTGGTGGGATCTCATTTATTTTTTGTAGGTCTCTTTCTTGTATTTTTAGGTGATGTTATTATGTCCTGTGCCTCATCTGCTGCTTTGCTTGGAGCACATTTTCGATCTCTAATTCTTTAGCTTTTTTTCTGAGGTTTCATAACTTCTGACTTCTGAGGTTTCATAACTTCTGACTTCTGAGGTACACAAGTCAGGACGGTACAGATACTTCCGAGGCGATAATATTCAGCTATTGCTGACTCTTGAGCTTTGGTACAAGTAAAATTAACATTTATCAAATGTAATCCACCCAGACTTGTCATAGGTAAATACGGAGGAACCTATGTCCATCATCGCGTGGTTTAAGCTTAGCTCCTCGTTTTTACGGATAGTTATAGCATAAGCGATGCATATAGGATTTTCTCCCGATGAATATACGCTCTAGAAATTATTTCAACTTTGGCTTTTACAGGACAAAATTCATGTGAATGTCATTTACTAAGGTTACTATAGATTTTAATTTTTTCGAATCATCACGATTTGATTACATTACATTTTGTACAATTCCGATTGAACTCGCGTCAATGTTTCGTCTTAAGGTGCGTGCCGCGCTTTGTTTGAACAACCAGCTGCGCGCAGAAGACGTTGCGATCTAGCTGCCGCGCGCAATCATTGCTCATTATCATTCGTCGTTAATCGAGGTACAATAGCTAGCCATGCCGCGTGTTGCTGACGCGCTCAGGCTGCTCAATCTTTGGATGCTCCTTACAGGGGGATGCTTCACGGAAGCCCGCGAAATTCAAACTTTCGTACGTTTTTGCAATTTGCCGGTCATTGTCAAGCTGTAGGCTGTTCATTGAACGAAATTGATTCGCGGTTGTAATAGGTGTTTAGTTACAAAATTATAATCATTAATTTCATCAATGCAACCCTAAGAGTGCATACAACTCGATTGAATGATTTTCTCATGAAATAGCCAATCATCGAGTTTTATGCACTTCGAGGGCTGATATTTATGTTAAAGTAACATATAATTTATATGCCCTTTTTTTTTGGGGAGTGTGGAATCATCAAGTGACTGCTCCCGTCCTGGGTGAGGCAGGACGTCAAACTTTTACTTACTAAAACCCACTTCTGTTCCTTTGGTTGCCCTTTATGTTCCGAGGTTACGGTAACTATTATTATCATTCCGCCAAACCGGCTTTTATATACCCTAAGAGAGCGTACAACTCGATTAAATGATGACTTTTTTTTTAAAGAATGAATTAATTGTGAAAATTCAATGATAGAGTCAGTTGGGCGGAAGCGACGCCTGGGTGTCACCACTGCAGTAACGGTCGCCTGGAGGACACGGTCGAGCACACAGTTGAGGTGTGCCGCGCATGGGCGGAGCATCGACGTGTCCTCGTAGAGGCGATCGGCGGCGGTGACCTCTCGCGCCCGGCGCTGGTTCAGGCCATGCTTCGGGGCGAGACGGAATGGGATGCCGTCGCCTCCTTCTGCGAAGCAGTTATGCTAGTGAAGGAGGCGGCGGCGCGCGAGAGGCAACGACGAGCCTCTCGCCCCGGACTAAGACCCAGGCGAAGACGTCGAGAGTCGCAAGACGACTACCGGCCACCGTAGGCGCGGTTCTGCGGATGGCGAGCGATGGGTAGCTCGCCGCCCGGCTAGGACCAGGACCGTGTAGACGGCGCGCTTTGTTCCACGCGCGCCTCAAAGAGAAGGAGTCAGCACAGGAAGGGGCCCAACAGGGCCAACGCCTGCCGGGTTTGCGGAATGTTATGTTTATAACAGTTACCGTGACCCTGGAACATAAAAGGCAATCGAAGGAACATGAGTGGGTTTTAGTCAGTAAGAGTCTGACACGCCCTCCCGTCGCACCCAGGACGGGAGCAGTCATTGGATGATTTCCCACTCACCAAAAAAAAAAAAAAAAATGATAGAGTCAGTTTCACTGAATTTCCATAATCAACTTCTTTTTTTAAATCATCCTATGCCAAATTAAAAGCTTCCGTGTAAGTATCACACCCCATTTTGAGTTCATCTAAGGAACGCCATGGCTTGAATAAAAGAAGTAAAGAGAAGTAGAATTTCTCTGGTACTTGTTTTCCGTCGTAGAAGAAGTGATTGATTAAATTTAATATGGGTTAGCTGTTCTTTTCAGAGACTTTTTGCCTCCATTTAGCTCGTAGCACTTGACTTTAGAAGAGACTAGGCGTGTTTTAACAATATCGTAATATTGAAACTGTACAAGTTAGTATGGTCTCCAGCTCTTTAGGCTGTTTTGGGTTGTGGTCGTTAATCCAGGACACGTAATAAATATCGGTGGACTCCGGTTGTAGCATTATCGTATCCAATTTAGATTTAACGCGCTGGTTATAATGTAAACCAATATATAAATTTTTGTATGTATGTAAACAAAGAACAAAGTTAACAATGCAGTCGAAATTCATACATAATGTTCTTGTAAAACCGCAAATATAAATTTGTTTCTTATTATTTACTAATGTATATAATTTATTAACGTTTTATAATTTTCCCTTTATATGGAGCTAATAACTTATCTTAGTGCCAAATTTGAAGGTTCTAAGTCTGCTAGAAGTACCTTAGATTTTTGATGATCGGTCAGTGAGTGAGTGACAAAATGGCGTAACTTTGATCGTCCATAACTCGTAAATCATTGGTTCAAATGTCATGTAATTTTGAGGCTAAGCTTGTTCTAATACTTACTTTTGGTCATCGAAAACCTAAACCCCTAGCTTTGTCCACATTGATGATACAGGTTGGGTGAAATAGCCGCGAAACGCTTCGAGAAAAGGATGGTACGGCCGTGCCCTCCTCTTTGCTAGAGACTTGGCTGGGGCACTGCCGTGCCCCCAGATAATTTTAGAGCTAAGTTTCTAGTTGTTACCTTAATCTATTATTTAAGACTTAAGTACTTGTAGTGATTAATCATTTTATTGTGTAACTATATTGTGTATAATGATTTAATAATAAACATTTATTATTTATTTATTTAACCTTTCAACGACCAAGCGACAGCCGGCTGTCGCGCTGCCATTGTGTCTCGAATCACGTGTGTTCGAAGGTTTAAACGAGTAAGTATAGAGTTTATTTCTTCATTCACATTCACATTCTTCTCCATACGAATCAACTTTTTGGAATGGGCAACTTGATTCATTTTTTTTGTTTTTGGCGTTCTGAAGTGTCTATTATAAATAAATGATTCGAGTTTGAGTTTGCTGTGTTACCGCAATTATTATTTCCCTGTTTGATAAAGGCGTAACGGTTGACTTCAGCGGGGTAAATGAAGGTTGATTATAGCTTTCACTTGCAGTTCTATAGAAACAAGTAGTTGCTAGCGGCTTCACATTTCATGCACATATAATATAGTGTTTTTAAGGAATGGGAAATCATCAAATGTCTTCTCCCGCCCGGGGCGAGAGGGCTGGTCAGACGTTTACTGACTAAAACGCACTCGTGTTCCTTCGGTTGCCCTTTATTTTCCGGGGCCACGGTAACTATTACAACTATTCCGCAACCCCGATAATATAGTGTTTACCTATAAAAGAAACCCGCTATATGTTTCACGGATCTAGCCCTTAGTAGTCTGGGCTGTGTGTGGTCAAACATCAGTCAAACAGTAATCCTTGTATTAAAGAGTAAATGTAAATGGTGAAACGATATTAGTCTCCCACTGTTTCACCTACGTCACATCATTGGTTACTGTTATACTCCTGTCAATCATAGCCTTTCTCAATAAACGCGAGTACATACATAATAATTATAACATAATACGATTACAAGTTGTTCTTGTCTCTACTTACAATAATTGATTGATTTTTCAGATAAATAAGTGATTATCAATATTATTGCAGCTTGGTCTTTTCCAGAGAATAGTGCTTATAAAGAAAAACGGTTAAACATAGAACCTCCTTTTTGGAAGTCAGTTAAATTTTTCTTTCAGCTTTTTCCAGCTTCTCAAAGAGAACATACATAGCGAAAGCACTTACCGTTCCCAAAAGTGCAGGTATATAAACAAAGAACAGTACAGCATCAAATATTCCGCCACTAGAGGTTCCGTAACGTCGCTCCGACACGATACGATCCCGGCACGTGCTTACCACGGAACACGTACGTGAACCTACGTGTTTTCTATCCGCACTATACATTCTACCAACGGTCAATAACCGAAATTAATTTCTGTGGCTTTTGAGAAAAGAAAATTGCGGTTTCTGAGCTAGTTTTCTAAAGTGTTGTAACAGCTTTAGAAGTGATTATCCATACTAATGCAAATAAAAAAGTAACTTTGTCTGTTTGTTACGCCTTCGCATAAACTACTGAACCGATTTTAATTATATTTGGTACAGAAATAGTCCATAGACTGAGAAAGAATAAATCATATGTATTTTTCGACTTCTACGCGGGCGAAGCCGCGGGCAAAAGCTAGTTTTAGCCTTTTGACAACCAAGTGACTGCCGGCTGTCGCGCTACCATTGTCTTTCTGTTGAGCCTCGAATAACGTGTGTTAGAAGGATTTCAATAAGATTTGACTCGATGCGTAGCATTCACTTAATATCTGCTATGTTGACGTAGCTGGCGTAGGCGGTCTGCTACGCCGTAGACTCGTAGCAATAAAATAATATTCTATTCTTTGGACCTCTGCAACGTTCCATACGCTATACGTTAAATGTTCTTACTATTTTAGTACACCAGATACGTACCCAAATGATGCCAGTCCAGGCGTGTTTAGAGGTCATTCATTAATTACGGTTAGTCTGACATGTTTTAAAAGAATAAGAAAAAACCCGCAGGACTCATACACTTCTCTAATACGTTTTAATATTTTATTTTCCATATTTTTTTGCAGATTTATAGCCTCAGGCCTCTTATAAACTCAAGCCAGGTTTTCGGTATGTATAAAATACATTAACTTAGTAATAACGGCACAACAGGTAAAAGTCATCAACGATGAGTAAAAATTCTAGAAAATTCGAATGTATTGCTAAGGCAAGGCTAAGGCTAAGAACTTTCATAACTTCCTAATTAAATTACTCAGAAAATATAAAACAACAAACTTTGTGCAATCCGATAGAGAAAATCTGAAAAACTAGGGCGAGTGGAAACGAACATTAGGAAAGTTAAACGCATTAGCTAACTTTAACCATTACAGCTCGTTAAAAATATTGTTAGCCGTTATTTTAATGGCTGCGGTCCATAGAGCACCCACGCCATTTTGTAAACAATAAAAGAATTCGTGGGCAAATCTTCGGTAAAAATTATAGCGAAAGCCTTGTTATTATTCCACGAGTTTGACTGGCAGAATTAGAGTTAAGAAAATTCGTTCTGTTTTTCCGATTTTCGAATGAATGGTTGACTGTTAAGGAAAGTTCCCGTACTAACCAAAAAGGTCTAATGTATTTAAAAATAGGCTTCGTTACTTCAATATTTTATGGATGATGTTTGTTCATTGATCGTTATAAACTTTTGTAATTGAACTGTTCTCAAATTCGGCGTGTGTAAGTATATTAGAATTGTCTAATTTAAGCATATACAATTTATTCATATACGAAATTCAAATATCAAAACACCATTTTAAAAATAAAACCCAGTTATTGTGTAATTGTATAAAAGCATAAATATGAATGCAAAACCAATTCGATCCATATTTTTAGATTTTTTAATCATTGTAACTAGTCTTCTGTATCACAAATTGTACCAGAACAATTCGTTTAAACAATTAACAATGGCAACATTGCATGCATTGTGGAACCTTCAACCGTAAATCACTATTCACATTAAACCTAGAACACAGCGAGTGCAACTACAAATGGGATTGAATACCAATCTAATTATACTCCAGTTCCTCTTGTCAAAGAAACAATTACAAGCTGTACCATAAATTATCCCTTGGACTAAGCATAATGCATACATTTGCTGAGGCGGCTTAGCTGAACTTAGCTGCATCATTCGTTAGTCAGCTTACAGTCAGCCGGCACTCCATTAGCGAGCACAAGAGCTGTACCACTATAAAGCTTAGTTTTCACGCCCAGAGTGAAATCACTTTACTTTGTCTGGCAGTATAAAACCACGATTATTTTCTGTCTCTTAAAATAGATGGGTTTTGTTTCAGGCAAAAAGCCTGTGTACACTTTGTGGTGATTACGTTTTGTTAACAATTTGAAAGTTAATAGTAACACGCTTTTGTTTTTTTTTTTAATGGTTCCATAGACAACACTACTACAAAAATGCGAAGTCCGCTAAGAAAAATGGCGAGAATTTTCCAATTAACGCCGCCTATAACAAGTTTAACAATTTGTATACTAGCTTTATCATTTATTATGTGATGAAATTGAAAGGAATTAGGCAACTATTTGACAAATGACTTTTGGGTTGGAACTCTTGATAATAAATTATTGTGTGCCTAGTTAGACACCAGGCAGATTTTTTTGTTGTTAATAATTATCTACTTATTATAAAATCTATCTAATATGATATAATATGAATTAAAATTTGACCTGACATTACCAAATATAACAGAGATAGGTAAGTATAACCACAGAATAAAACTATCAGTTACTGACATCCCAATTACCGGCTAATTACCTACACGACACCAGCTAATGAATATCCGTCTATCAGATACATACAACATGTATAGGTACAGAATGATGTACCACCCAGCTAACTAACATTCTTACCTATAGCCCAACCTATAGCCTATAGCTGTTATAACCATTAACATAATGTTACAAGGTTCTACCATCGCCGTAATGCATTAAATCAATGTTAGTTCAACGAACAGTGAATGATTTCAGTAAATATTCAGTTGTATGGATGTAATTTAGTTGACATGCACACTATGTGGCACTAATTTACAAAGATCCTAAGAGTGCCTATTGATGAAATAGCCTTAAAAAATCAGTTCAAGAGATACGCAATCCATCTCTCTCCCTAGGCTTTTACCGTGAGCCGGCTACCAGTTAAAGTCTTATCCAATTTGGGTGAAATGGAGTGAATACTTATTAGACCTCAACAGCCCAGCTTTACTAGGCAACATTATAACATGTATCAAAGTTATATATAAGGCAACTAAGACGCTTTCCGAAAAGACATACCCATTGAAAAGGTCACATTATTACTTTGCACTATACTTATTGTTGAACAAGATCAGCAGCAAAGTCCTGCAAGGAAGGCCTTAACCGAGTCATTACGACGACGACGCTACGATGTCAGCTCCTCTAGCCAAGTGGCATTGTAGAATAGATGGTAGAATAGAGTTCGATTAGAAATGTCAAAATACTTAGCGCAAGCTTATGCAAACCCCATCCGCCTTATTACAAAACAAAGTGTTTCTCTAAACCAGGTTTAAACCATTGAGCTAGGTTTTGTACTTATTTCGAATCTTGATCGTATCAGAATAAGATTCAAATTACAAAACCTGGCTCAATGGTTTAAACCTGGCTTAGAGAAAAACCTTGTTTTGTAATAAGGCGGCATATGTTTAACAATCTATTCTATTGTAACATCTATGCTAAGATGCCAAGAGATGCTGACGAGATAAGCATCCCGTGTAAGTTACCGTACCTAACAAAACATTTGATTTTGAAGATGAGAAGTAGGTATATCTAAGAATGTATTTCGTATAGTAGTTACTCATAACTATTTCACATTCAAATTCTCAAGACATAGAATCGTGAACTTCGCCCAAACTCTAAAGTTATCATCAAAATGTTCGTCTACCCGCAAGCACTACCCAAAGTTATTGAACTCGTTTTAGTCACAACTTCATATTGAATTTAACATCACTTAATCTGAGCACTGATTACTTTAAGTTCTCTAGAACTCACGAACTTCAACCATAAAGTAAGATGTCAGGCCTTCAGTTTCAAAGTTTGAGAAATATATGAATAATATCTGTTTGATTAGTGCAAAGGTGGAACGGAGTGGCGTGATAAATTAATGTACATTACTGTATACAGGGTGTCCCACGGCAATGCCACATGAAGGGAAAGTACCTTAAATATTGTAGATAGAACATTTTACTGAAAGAAGACATTATTTGAATTTTGAAAACATTTTAAACTGCATTCATAGACATTTAAATAGTTGCATAGTTGAACCGGGAATCGAACCTGTTACTCGAGAAAATTAATCAGCCTGTAGTTTTATCCTACCGATCGAAAAGCTATATCACAAGGATCGTCAGGGAACGAAATAATCAAAAGTTATCTCTTTGTATTCAAGAAGAAGGGGCTAGTTTTGAGCATTTGAAAAATTGACTATTTTTGTATATAAAATGTTAAAATTTATGGTCTTTCTTTTATTTTTGGTACTATGTTATTTAGCAAAAAATAATCCTTGTGATGAAACCTTTCGATTGGTATGATAAAACTACAGGGTGATTATTTTTTGTCATGGAACAAGTTCGATTCCCGGCCCAACCACTTAATTATTTAAAAATCTATTAATGCAATTTAAATTGTTTTGAAAATTCAAATAATGTCTTCTTTGAGTAAAATGTTCTATCTACAAGATTTAAGGTACTTTCCCTCCATGTGGCATAGCCGTGGGACACCCTGTATATAATATATATTACTAACCCCTCAGCTTCGCTCGAGTGGATACAACTACTTTAAATTTAAAAATGACTTCTGTACAATCACTAATTCCTCATTTCGTCCCCATAACGATTAAATCTCGAAAATCCACCCCAACAAGTAAAAAAATGTGAGCTAGATTTAAAGCGTTCCGCAAGTAGCATACTCGAACTATAAGGCCCGTATTAATAGACTTCACTCAACTCCGAGACGCTCTCAAGTCTCTTGCTGTCCTTGTCATTCTAAAGGGAAAAAATAAGGACAGCAATAAACTTGAGAGCGTCTCAGAATTGAGTGACGTCGATTAATACGGGCCTAAGAGGTGGTAAAATGAATTCAACGGGCTTGGGGTGGATTGTGCCAAAAATGTCACAAAATAACGTTTCACATTGCAATTAAACCTTCGAACACAGGTGATTCGAGACACAATAGAAAGGCGACAGCTGGCTGTCGCTTGGTCATTAAAAGGTATAGGCACACATCGCATTTAGTGTGCCGATTTTTACCAATAACGTATCTACGCCTTTTTTACTTATAATTGGCATCACTGGCTCCAAAAGTCGAGATATAAATCAAGAGAAAACGAAGCACAAAAGGTACTTCAATATTGGAAAACCTACCGGCTACCTGGTAGGCCGCACTTACACGCTTTATAGACGCATGGGTCGGTCCTAACAACCAATTACGGACATGAACCAATTTTTCGGCTAAAAGTCTCAATTACGTCCCGGGATTCAGTTTCTCACCCCATTATAATGGGTACGCTAATGACGCAGGCCGGGGAAAATGATCTATCAAATTTTACAACATGTGAACTGGTTTTTCTTAGGTAAGCATTTTTTATGTTAAGTGGCGACCGCTGCCTATAGATTTTATGACTTATCAGTCTAGTATAACGTAGCTTTCTATCAGAGTTTTTATTTAAATTGGATTCTTAGATTACTTCACTAGATCAAGGGCATTTCTAGGTGCCCAAGTTGATACTTAATGGGACGGGCCCAGGGGTCAAGAGCTCATTACAGTATAACAGTAACAATGCTAGTATTAAAACGGTACAAAGGAAAAAAAAGGTACGCGAACGGCGTAAGGCTCCACAAAGTCTTGGTTGGCTCTATGGAGTGAGCAGTTCTCCTACTCGCATCCCTCGCACCCCGACCCTGGTCTTTTAATGCTGACCAAGATTACCTCCCGCAATCAAAACAAAACCCTTTAGAAAATAAGTGTATATGAGATTGCCCATTAAAATTATGATTTTAAAACCCAAGTTCGCTACCCAAAATTACCATTACCTTGAAATATGCTTCTTCTTGTATTGGTAAAAGCCATAAAAACAGCTAACATCGCTAGTTTCAATCTCCGATATTCATCGAAGGTCAGCCTGCACTCAAGATACGCGAAGAGCCCTCAATATGCACTGCCGGGCAAAAGCTCTGAATCACAAAACGTGTCTATTTTTTAGCGAATGCAGATTTCCACAATGTTAGAAGGTCACGAGTTAAGACTCGGATCTCAAGACCTTCTATTTGAAGGTTAAACGTCAAAATGTTTTACGTGTACGTTAATGTTGGGCCCAACTGGATTCATAACCGTACTTTCGCTTTAAGTCTGTAATGTGTAGTAACAGAGCATGATTTTAATTTAGATTAACGCAAAGCCATTCACAGAAAATATTTGATACCTATGAAGCAGCTTCAATACAGTTGTAGTTTGGAGAGAGAGAGACACGCAGTGTTTTTATTTTTCTCTTCTTTATTATTGTTTTTTTTTTTGTGTAACATCTGTGGATTTCTGCACTATGTGTGTGTGTGAGTGCCAAATAAATATTTTTCTTTCTTTCTTTAGTTCTAAACATAACGGAATTATTTATCCTAATTCTGTCAAGGTTTTCTCAACCACTTCCACTTGCTTTTAACCACAATTCCAGAATTTTCCCTCGGAAAACTGAATTCAGTGAAATCTCTAATTAAACTATTTGCGGCAGTCGCAGACTTCTGGACAGTTCTGGCCTTATTATCAAGGAAACTAATAATTACGCCATTCCACCTACCTAGTTTAGCAAGTCTGAAAACTTTTTTCTTTGTTCCTAGTTAAACAACTTTGTTATTACAAATTGGAATATCGTAATCAAAGAATTTTACTAAATTAATCGAAGTTATGGCAAAATAAGGATTACAATAATTGCAATTAAAAGAGATTCTGTTCGTATTTCGCATGAAAATGTTTGTACGTCTGTCATTACTATGTTATTTTATATGTAGGTATATTGAGAATGAGCGGAGATATTTTCTGTGGAGAATGAGCGGTGTTGATTCAATACTAATTTCCGCTACACTTGCCCGCGTGACCGAAATCCTACCCCGCGGGGTTATTACCTATGAAACAGCAATGAGCAATATTTGCGCAATAATCGCGCGATCACCGCGCGATCGTCAAACAAAATCGTATTATGTATGAACCGATTGCTAATCGCTCGCTGATTGTTCTAATGCACTTATTGCTACGATGACGATAAAGTAGCAATCGCTGGAACTAATTAAATATCACCTTTAACAAAAAAAACTTAACTTTGCTCTTAAAAACCATACTAAATACGAAACCACTAAACGAAAAATGCATATTTTAGTTAACTGATTGCTCCACAGAGGCAGCACTATCGCTAGATTGCGATTTGACGTGACGTATTTTGAATTGACGTTTGAGCAGCAAAATTTTGCTAAATTATCGCGATCGCTCGGCTATTGCAAGATACGTAATCCCAGTGCCGACCTACTGTTTGTTTTTGCGGTAGTATACCTAATAGGAATAAATAAATATTTTAACTCCTGAAATCGCCAGCAAGCTTTGTGAACATGAACAACCCATTGCCTTGCTGTGGGACAATGGTTGTTTTTTTTTTTTTGGCGAGTGTGAAATCATCTAATGACTTCCTGGGCGGGGCGGGAGGGCTCGTCAGACTTTTACTGACTAAAACCGACTCATGTTCCTTCGGTTGCCCTTTATGTCCCGGGCCACGGTAACTATTTATAACTCTTCCGCAATTCCGGCAGGACAATGGTTGTCATTATTACTACTTTTTACCAAAAAGTTACCCATATCAGACTTCCAAGCGGTACACTATAGCGACAAAATAAGAAAAAAAAACAAACTGCCAAAAAAGTAAATAAACTTACCCGCATGTTATTTACATGGGTCGTTCTCACCTGCCGGCTCCGATAATACGTGAGGATCGTTTCTTCCTTCCGCACCGCTACTATCGACGCGAGGAAAAAATATATGGCGGCGATATTTGGTCAATGGAGATAAAACGGACAATGAAACTGAAGGATTTTTGTTTCAGAAAAGTCTATTTGCATAGAGGGTGGGATAGTTGTTGAATATTGTAATCGTTGTAGGGTAGATGTATGTGGAAACTGGATCCATACCTAAATGTTATTTTACCTACTTTTTGTAGTTATATGATTATTTTCCAGATTTTCACAGACTTTAAAAATTATGGCACTACTACTACTGCTACTACTTTTATGAAATTTCATTGAACTTTGTAAAATGATTAAAATTCATAGCTGTTTTAACTTTATTAGTGTAATATACGCTACCTTTACAAAGAGTCAAGTGAAAAATGCATTGTTCATTACTTTTCTGTTATAAAACAGTTTTCGTAGTAACGACACTATACTTCATGGGCTGAGCTACATAAATATTTTGACAACTGATTCAGGATAGCAGAAAATAAAACACAAACAGTTTTCGCATTATCTTCATATTAACATGAAAAACGTAACTTGTCATAAATAATATTATTTTACATTTCAGAACTCGCGATGTCAATAATATGAACGAAAATAAACATCTTGGTTACATTACGTAAAGAAGAAATGTACAAATTACAATAAATAGTGAAAATGAAATGGATGGAGAAACGACTCATTCATTGAAATCATCTAACTCAAATATTCGTCAAAGAATAGGGTATTACACTGTATAAGAGAAAAAATATAAAAATATATTATTGAGGTAGCTTAAGCAAAAAGCAGCCGAACAGTGTTAGTTTTAGTTCATAAAACTAGAAAATATATTTTTAAATTCAATTCAAAGTTTTCAGTTTTTTTTACCTGTTCTTGAACACACCGAAATACAGACCACAGACAGTGAGAGCTGTCGACTGTCAACAGTGTCAACTAGACGTCACTATTTGTTCTATTTATAACCTCCTAATACGATCTTTAATATAAAAATATACTTTTTCATGGAAGTTATTGTGAAAGATATTTTAGATGGCTAATGCACATGTGTACTTACATCAAAGTGATATTTACAACAACAGTACAAACGGTACAAACGGGTTTTTATGGTGTAATAGTTGGAATACTCTTCCCACAACTTTTAACTAAGTTTTTCTTAAATTTGAATCAGTTAACACTAGAATTCACAATTATTCCGATGTTTTCACACTTGTGTTCTTGCATTCCGAAACGCACACCAACGGTAAGTCGAACAGTAACTAATTTTTGAGATAAAAACAATAAAAATTATGTAAAGTGTCACAGCGCGTTTGTTTATTTACATGACGTAAGGACGTCATATCGCCAAAGCAAAACCACGCCCACGGCGTTTTCCGTTTTTGGAAATTTCCGCGCGAAACTTGAAAATACAATTTTTAAAAGCGTTTTTAGGGTACTTAGCGCTTAAATAAAAATTTAGGATTTTTTTTAGTGGTTTCTTAGTACTGTAGGAGTTATTTGAAATACTTAAAAAAAAAGAGTGTAATACCCTATTAGCCTAATCTATCAGTCATTTGAACATAATTTGTATATAATTTACAATAAAAAAAACATTAAATTGAATAGTATTTTCACACTTAGAGCCTGTTCTGACAGATAATGTATGTCAAGGATAAAGAAAACTATGACACTGTGGTGACATCTACCACACAACGTGTGAACTACAACTGACATTCTACATCGTGCAAACGGAATTTGACACGTTATTTGCATATATACAAAATCCCGACAGCAACTACTGCTCTGAGTACGCCACTAGACACCCGTCTGTTTGGAGGACCATCCCTATTCGTCGGTGTTTTTTTTTTTGGGAGTGAGAAATCATCAAATGACTTCTCCCGTCCATCGTGTCAGACTTTTACTGACTAAAACCCACTCATGTTCCTTCGGTTGCAATTTATATTCCGGGGTCACGGTCGGTAACTGTTATAACCATTTCGCAACCCCGGTTTTCGTCGGTGACTGGGTAACTTTCCACCCTATACTACTAAAGCACGATCAAAAATGGTTCGTGTATATGTCCCTTCAAACTTTAATTTGAACACAATGAACAGATACACTAGTCCACATAAATTGAAGTACCTATTCCTAATTAACATAAGGTACATTTTACAATAACAAAAACAATTTGAGGCACAGCGCGAACACGTAGTGTATAATGAACTGAACACACAGCGTGTAACGTTTACTTAAGCATTGCTCCTGTCACTGTCGCACAGCTGTTTAAGGAGGAGTGCAAGAATAAACAGAGCATAGCTAAATCGAAGTAGATGCTAATTAGTGTATAGACATCAGTTAACGCCATTTTAAATATTATATATTTTCAATCTGCCATCAAAGGATAAAGTGTGAAAACACTAATGTCACAAAATTAGCGAACGAAACATTTTATACAAGCACTAACATCCTATAAATTATAATTACACCAAGAAAGTACCAAAATAATGTACAAAGTTCAATATACAACATAATCGAATGAGCAAAAAATTATATTAATAAGTAAGCTACCTTGCTCAGAATACTTAATTATGGTTTAACTGTTTTGGCAACTTTTCAAATTAATTCACATTGGCTTTTTTATATACATACTGATCATTTTTCAAGCGATGAAAGTATAGCATCTTGAACTATGATATCAATCTCTGAAATATGAAAAATAAATCAACTATTCCATATTCGATCGACCTGTATGACTATTTCGTAAGGCACAGCATTTTTTTTATATTTCAGTTATTCTTTTTCAGGACGTACTTTGTCTGAAAGAAAGAGCCGTACGTTTCTTTATTAGGTATTTTAAATTACACAAAAAGATGGGTGCATTTGGAAACACATAATTTCAGTTTTACAACCATGTGAATAAGATTCAGAAACAATCATGTGTAAGGCCGTATACAGAAAGAAAGCTGGAAACTTATAAGCGCTTGCTTTTCAGCGCTGGTAATCCGCGCAGCAAAATATATGAACATGCGCCGATAAGCACTGAACACGCGCTTGTCAGCGCTGGGCGTTGCCATAACAACTGCAAGCAAACCATTCCGACATTTTGCTTAGTCTGCTTCAATCTGCTTCCTTTGTGTAGAACGGACCAGCGCTGACAAGCGCCGGTAAGCGCTTATAAGTTTTCAGCTTTCTCTCTGTATACGGCCTAAGACATAAAAATACTTGTCTTGTGCAAAAATCAAATTCGAACACGCAGTTTTGTTAAAATTCCAACTGAGTTTCATCTGTAAGGCCACGGTACCCTATTGCCATGCAACTAAAACTTGATTTATTTGGCCATATATTTGGGTATTCGATGAAACGCAATATGAACTTAATTTCAATAAGTCTACGGTATAGTTTGTATTGCCCAAGTAACGCAAATATTCTCTAAACACGCCAAGAGAAGTTGCATCTTAAGGGAAATTGTAGTTAAACCTGTCATATAAAAGTGTTATTTGATTGGATAGTATTTGATACCCTGTGAATTAATATGCAAAGTTGGTTTTGACGACAAAGCCTTTCTTAAATGGGATACATCAATGTAAGTCGTTATCAGATCAGTCTAACTGATAGGTTGGTCTACGAAAAATGTGGCGAACGATTGATTACAAGTACATTGTAGATCAGATAAGTTTTTTTTTACTAATTCAAAAAAAAGTTTTGTAATGAGAACTAAATTAGTGAAAAAAATTAATTTCTCTTAGAAGAAAGGTAAAATATATTAGGCTAAACGAAAGACTACTTTGAGTAAATGGAAGCGAACACAAATAATCGTGAAAAAAGAAAACATTAATTTGCATAATCATACAAAATACAGCAACACCCAATTTTTTCTTTTTTCGATTTCACATCTGGTTTTAAAGTAAAAATGTATCATTCTTAAAACTCCCCCATAACCTTAAAATACCTTCCTCATTTGACCAAACACTGTATCTTAACTACACAACCTTTTTCATAGAACTCCATTAACACCTTCAATTCGTCCACCATACTTTTCGAAGGCCAGCCAAAATAATGGCAATAAATAGTTGTATGGAAATGGAAGATTACAATTGCACAGCATTGGCATCAAGTACATTCTGTAATTTAAATTATAGCCCACAAGCAATTATGCCCAAGGTAAAGGCTTGTACACATATACCACAACCACGGCACACCACAGTGTGGCAAATAGTGATCGAATAGTTGTCTGAATAGTCTTGCAAGATCTTATAGTTAAGTTGTGGTAACTACAAAAAGAGCTTTTAAGGTCGCCTTAGGTCGCTATTGTGTATCTGTAACCTATTCTTGAAACGAATTTCATCAAACCTTTATACCTAGTATAAATCTTAACCTGAGACTAATAATATATTTTTTGACAATAAACAACAAACCAAGACAAGATGCCAATATTATAAAAATGAACAACTTGTACTTGGCATAATAATTAGATGAAATCGGTCTATAATCACACAAATTAACTTCCGTCTACGTATTTGTGGTTGTAGTACATATAAAACAAGCCTTAGAATTAGTTATAAACATACAGACATATAATCAATGCGTTATCAAAAGCTACCTGTTACACCGCCATCATTACATGAGACACTCCTACGAAAGCACGAAACTCATACCTTGTTTTAGTTTCATCATCATCATAGCATTTATTTACAAATTCATCCATAAGAAGAGTGTTCGTACTTCCCTTTCCAATTATGTATTAGTCCGACTGTGGATATTATAGATAATGTAGCGATATCTATCGCGAGATATGAGACCTGTTTTCCTACATCGCGATATGAACACTCTCCGAAATACTCGCGCATGGCAACGATTTCTTTTTAAAGTATCTCTTTTTAAACTCATTTAGTTCCTCAATACTCTAATATATTGATATTCTTTACTGATTGACAATCACGGTTGATTCAAAATAGCTACCACGATAATTACTCACAATTCAGGCACTAAACACTAACGGTAATAATACAACCGAGGTTTCAAGTGATCCCTGAAACCTTCACCGTAAAGTACGGTGCATGACAAAAGAGATATTTCAAAAAGAATAGGACTTATATTTAGAATTTTGCGGGGATATTTAAGTTATTCAATTTAATAAAGTATAAGCTATATTTCAAGTCGTATAATATTCAAACAGTATAAAGATTAAAGACGCTTCAAACATCAATTACTTTTAAATATATTTTGATTTTAAATATTTTGATTAACTTGTAACACTGCTTGTAAAACAGTTAGTGTTACTACACTCGATAACCATCACAAATTCATGAAAAATGTTCAATCAATAAATGTTGAATTTTGACCAATACGAGCCAATTCAAAAAGTTTTACACAATACACGTGATTTATTTAAAAAGTATCAAACGATTCTAGCCTTCTTACAACACCAATCAATACTGGTTTCATCGAAGCAAGAAAACATACAAAATAATCATCCACTGTCGGACAACATTCACCATTAAACATGATTCCAATATACACATGAAAACGCCCGTAACATCAACAACTTACTAAATTACGCTATTGTAGTTTAACTACATTTTCACTAGTTTCACAAAAATATCCATTTCGCGAGGGTTTCTAGCACCTCTGTCGTTGGAAACGCGTATCGATTTCTTTGGGAGAGATACTCGTCAAAATGTTACATACATACAAACATACACACGCTATGAAAATAATATACAGATAATGAACGATGACGTTAACGGGATAAATTAAAAAAAACAATAACACTCCTCGTCGATATAACAATTTGTGAACTTATTTATGTACAATTAAATACTTAGAGCTACACGTAGTGTCGTAATATCATAAGGTTGACTGGATAACTCACTGTCGTTCGACTGAATCACAAGCGTTACTATATCTAGGCAGACACTAGCGCCTCACACGTTTGTGTCTGTGGCCCTCGCGACATTATGTGAAGTCGTTAAACTGCGCCAGAGCCGTCTTCACTCTGAAACAAAGTTATTGTTTACCTAGGTATAAGGAAAACTGATTTTTCCCTCACTTTTCGCTCGCTCTCTTGCGCTCATATAATCAAAAACCTACGAACCAATATACAATACGTGGGCAAAGTGGTGTTCCACCACAGCTGCACAATCAAAGTAACGCCCAGGTCGTGTGTCTCCGTGCACAGTGCTCTACTACTAGTACACTCACTTGTCGTGCAGATGAGCGGCGTCGTGTCGGGCGCGCAGACACTTGAGCGCGCGCAGCACGCCCAGGTCGTGTGTCTCCGTGCACAGTGCTCTACTACTAGTACACTCACTTGTCGTGCAGATGAGCGGCGTCGTGTCGGGCGCGCAGACACTTGAGCGCGCGCAGCACGCCCAGGTCGTGTGTCTCCGTGCACAGTGCTCTACTACTAGTACACTCACTTGTCGTGCAGATGAGCGGCGTCGTGTCGGGCGCGCAGACACTTGAGCGCGCGCAGCACGCCCAGGTCGTGTGTCTCCGTGCACAGTGCTCTACTACTAGTACACTCACTTGTCGTGCAGATGAGCGGCGTCGTGTCGGGCGCGCAGACACTTGAGCGCGCGCAGCACGCCCAGGTCGTGTGTCTCCGTGCACAGTGCTCTACTACTAGTACACTCACTTGTCGTGCAGATGAGCGGCGTCGTGTCGGGCGCGCAGACACTTGAGCGCGCGCAGCACGCCCAGGTCGTGTGTCTCCGTGCACAGTGCTCTACTACTAGTACACTCACTTGTCGTGCAGATGAGCGGCGTCGTGTCGGGCGCGCAGACACTTGAGCGCGCGCAGCACGCCCAGGTCGTGTGTCTCCGTGCACAGTGCTCTACTACTAGTACACTCACTTGTCGTGCAGATGAGCGGCGTCGTGTCGGGCGCGCAGACACTTGAGCGCGCGCAGCACGCCCAGGTCGTGTGTCTCCGTGCACAGTGCTCTACTACTAGTACACTCACTTGTCGTGCAGATGAGCGGCGTCGTGTCGGGCGCGCAGACACTTGAGCGCGCGCAGCACGCCCAGGTCGTGTGTCTCCGTGCACAGTGCTCTACTACTAGTACACTCACTTGTCGTGCAGATGAGCGGCGTCGTGTCGGGCGCGCAGACACTTGAGCGCGCGCAGCACGCCCAGGTCGTGTGTCTCCGTGCACAGTGCTCTACTACTAGTACACTCACTTGTCGTGCAGATGAGCGGCGTCGTGTCGGGCGCGCAGACACTTGAGCGCGCGCAGCACGCCCAGGTCGTGTGTCTCCGTGCACAGTGCTCTACTACTAGTACACTCACTTGTCGTGCAGATGAGCGGCGTCGTGTCGGGCGCGCAGACACTTGAGCGCGCGCAGCACGCCCAGGTCGTGTGTCTCCGTGCACAGTGCTCTACTACTAGTACACTCACTTGTCGTGCAGATGAGCGGCGTCGTGTCGGGCGCGCAGACACTTGAGCGCGCGCAGCACGCCCAGGTCGTGTGTCTCCGTGCACAGTGCTCTACTACTAGTACACTCACTTGTCGTGCAGATGAGCGGCGTCGTGTCGGGCGCGCAGACACTTGAGCGCGCGCAGCACGCCCAGGTCGTGTGTCTCCGTGCACAGTGCTCTACTACTAGTACACTCACTTGTCGTGCAGATGAGCGGCGTCGTGTCGGGCGCGCAGACACTTGAGCGCGCGCAGCACGCCCAGGTCGTGTGTCTCCGTGCACAGTGCTCTACTACTAGTACACTCACTTGTCGTGCAGATGAGCGGCGTCGTGTCGGGCGCGCAGACACTTGAGCGCGCGCAGCACGCCCAGGTCGTGTGTCTCCGTGCACAGTGCTCTACTACTAGTACACTCACTTGTCGTGCAGATGAGCGGCGTCGTGTCGGGCGCGCAGACACTTGAGCGCGCGCAGCACGCCCAGGTCGTGTGTCTCCGTGCACAGTGCTCTACTACTAGTACACTCACTTGTCGTGCAGATGAGCGGCGTCGTGTCGGGCGCGCAGACACTTGAGCGCGCGCAGCACGCCCAGGTCGTGTGTCTCCGTGCACAGTGCTCTACTACTAGTACACTCACTTGTCGTGCAGATGAGCGGCGTCGTGTCGGGCGCGCAGACACTTGAGCGCGCGCAGCACGCCCAGGTCGTGTGTCTCCGTGCACAGTGCTCTACTACTAGTACACTCACTTGTCGTGCAGATGAGCGGCGTCGTGTCGGGCGCGCAGACACTTGAGCGCGCGCAGCACGCCCAGGTCGTGTGTCTCCGTGCACAGTGCTCTACTACTAGTACACTCACTTGTCGTGCAGATGAGCGGCGTCGTGTCGGGCGCGCAGACACTTGAGCGCGCGCAGCACGCCCAGGTCGTGTGTCTCCGTGCACAGTGCTCTACTACTAGTACACTCACTTGTCGTGCAGATGAGCGGCGTCGTGTCGGGCGCGCAGACACTTGAGCGCGCGCAGCACGCCCAGGTCGTGTGTCTCCGTGCACAGTGCTCTACTACTAGTACACTCACTTGTCGTGCAGATGAGCGGCGTCGTGTCGGGCGCGCAGACACTTGAGCGCGCGCAGCACGCCCAGGTCGTGTGTCTCCGTGCACAGTGCTCTACTACTAGTACACTCACTTGTCGTGCAGATGAGCGGCGTCGTGTCGGGCGCGCAGACACTTGAGCGCGCGCAGCACGCCCAGGTCGTGTGTCTCCGTGCACAGTGCTCTACTACTAGTACACTCACTTGTCGTGCAGATGAGCGGCGTCGTGTCGGGCGCGCAGACACTTGAGCGCGCGCAGCACGCCCAGGTCGTGTGTCTCCGTGCACAGTGCTCTACTACTAGTACACTCACTTGTCGTGCAGATGAGCGGCGTCGTGTCGGGCGCGCAGACACTTGAGCGCGCGCAGCACGCCCAGGTCGTGTGTCTCCGTGCACAGTGCTCTACTACTAGTACACTCACTTGTCGTGCAGATGAGCGGCGTCGTGTCGGGCGCGCAGACACTTGAGCGCGCGCAGCACGCCCAGGTCCGCCAGCCGCGCTTGCCGAGCGCCGGCGCCCGCTTCGCCGCGCCACACGAGGTTGCCCGCCACGAACAGCGCCGCTTCCTGCAGCTTGCTCTCCGGGTGCGCCTGCACCGAAAGCACGTCCTATAGTAGCCGCTGACGTATCGTCTGTCACTCTTATATGGGGGTTTACACGAGTGACTAAAGCCGCACGATTTTTACGTCGCGGCGAAAACCGACCGTCTAAATGGAATTTGGCTAGGTCGCAACTTCGCAAGTAACAAAACCCCCAAGCAGGATTTTAAAGCGACTATCCGCACGGAGATAATCGACCTATATAAACCCGTTTTATGTGACATCTCTGTCTAAAACTGATTTATCAAAGAAGAACTGTAAAGACGTCCTCATAAGCGACCAATATTAGAACTTTCCGAATGATGAGCTGACTTTTTGAGATTTCATAAATAAGTAGAATGGTAAAAAGAGAACAAATTATTTTATAACCTCGTAGGCGATATGAAAGTTATTCTACAAATATAGCCTTAGTAATAATACAGCTCCTGTATGAGAACGCCTTGAAATATTCTCCCTCCTCCAATACGAATTACTCGCTCAGTTTAGAAAAATATTTCGTTCGCAGAACATATCCTAAATTGTTACATAATAGTACAAACACATACAAAAGCAACACCCACTCACTCCATTCAAAGCTGAATTGCTGAACTTTTCATTGGGACTTGTACGTAGATTTTTTTAACTATAAACGCCAATCGCTGAGCGTCATTCAGCTCGATTTCTGATTGGTCTTTCGACGCGATTCATTCATTCAGTCATTCACTCACTGTTGACATAAGCACATACCTTCCGTCGTCTTTTGCATCGCCCATTGTATCGCTCTCGTCACGTACTCGGTGGATGTTTGCCCCCAGGACCGTTTGGATGCTTGGACCTAGGGCCAACATCCCAATATCATCTGCGACATTCTTGCAAAAATGAACTTTAAAGTCATTTCAGCAGAAACGTCACGTCATTTTTATTATTAGCTTTTATGATTGCAGGGTAAGGACTGTTAAATTCTGAGTGCCTTAAGTGTTTGTGATATTCTACAATGACAGAATTATTTTTAAATGTTTGCTCTTAGCATCACGATCATCATTCATACCTGACTTTTTGCTGTATTGGTATCGATTTTAACACGAAATTATATTTCATAAATACAATCAAATGTGATTTCGTGCTCAAAAAGGGTCCGCCAAAATGGCTCACGAAATTCATGACTTTGGTTTTTGCCAATCGCAGCCCTGTTTTGCATTGTATATTGAAAGCGTCATATAAGAGCGAATGTGACTTAAAATATACTAGCTTCTGCCCGCGGCTTCGCTCGCGTTAGAAAGAGACAAAAAGTAGCCTATGTTACTCTCCATCCCTTCAACTATCTCCACTTAAAAAATCACGTCAATCCGTCGCTCCGTTTTGCCGTGAAAGAAAGACAAACAGACAGACAGACAGACGGACAGACACACTTTCCTATTTTTAATATTAGTATGGATTACATACAACACATGTCAATGTTACCGAGTGTGTAGTTATTAAGTGTTTACTTACAATAAACTACGGTATCACACCAAGTGCAACAAAATGGCGTTTAAAGCGCCAGTGTAGGCTGGTCATTTTTAACGTCTTTTAAGATACCTTAAACTACTAATTCTCTGGCAAATATTTTTTAATGTTTTATAGCGATATAAACTACAAACTTTAAATGTAAAAATACATAAATATTTCCTATTAATAACATAATTCCCACTTATAAATTGAGACGAACATGACAACACAACGCTGCAATTTGCAAAAAAAAAAAACGAAGTAATTTTGAATTTCGTGTGTACATTATAGGAGCGGCGTCAATACATTAAAGGCAATGCCATACCGAGTGTATTTCAATTTCATTTCCAATAAGCTACAAAACCAAGATGAATGAAAGGGACTACATTCTCACTTCTCACATTCAAGCCGTATTTAACTTATATTTATTCGTCAGTGACTTCTTCCACACAGTTCTATGATACATTACACGTTACGTTACAACACATCTTTGTTAGCAGGATTAGGAGAAAAAAAAACAAGTAAATGAAAACATAAATAAAGCAAAGTTTATTGAAAAAAGAAACTAGATTCGCAAACGAGAAGGACTGACAGATCTTTTATTTTATATTTGGTAAAAAAAATATATTAAGTTACCATATTGCTTACAGAAGGACAACGGGAATGTTTTCGCAAAGCAATCATGCAAGATGAAAGTAAATAAATAAATAAAATAACCATATAAACTCTGTGATGTCAATAATTAGAAAAACCTTATAAATTGAATAATCATATTTCTTGAACATGTTGATTCACAGTAAGAAAAAAATCTTTTCCATTTAGCAAGAACCTACCTACCTTTAACAAAAAATATTATTTTTTGTACTGTGTGTGACACAGTCTCCCAAGAAAAAAAATATATTAAATGATCAAATGATCTCATTGTATTTAAATTCAAGCAGTCATGTTACATGTTACACATGACATGACAAGTGCAACGTCGAATACTCATGCAGTGGGATCAGTTATAACATAATATGTGTTGCTGCAACATTGAATTGAATATTAAATATTACTCATTCCCTCTATTTATTTTATTTTACTCTCAATAATTAAATTCAATTGCTATAATTATTGTTATCCTGATTTTGATCTTATTAACTAAGAAAAGATTGCCGAAAATAAACAGACTTGATCCAATTCAAATGCACACTCGAGGAACTTCGGGGTTAAACAATGGTCAATGTAATACGTAATATGATTTTAATAATATCATCTTGTCTTTATAGCACTTTCCATCATAATGTTGGCCAATAAGCCGGAATATATATTACTTACAATCGCACTTATTTGTTGTTATGGCGGCATTAGGCATACACTCTAACATTTCCAAGTTTATACCTATTACAGTTCATGACCGGCAGACGGACGAAAAGCCATAGCTTCTAATAACAGTAACTTCCTAAATATTCGGATATTAAACCTTATAATAAATAATTTAATTTACCCGACTATGCTTAACCTCGCAATTCCTCGACCGTACAGTCCGTAACAATAAGTCAAACAACGAAAATTAAAGAAATGTTCTTACCAGGTAGTCCACTAGTTTTCTAAGCACGTCTTCGTTCGCCATAATGAGGTCTTTCGCCTTTTCGCCGTCGCCGATGTTACCCAGGATACATAGCGCTTGTTCTTTTACCTCCGCCGGGTATGAACCTTCTAGCACTACTATCACAGCCTGGGAGAAGGAAAAATAGTTTTACGTTAAACCTTCGAACACACGTGATTCGAGACACAATAGAAAGACCATAGCAGCGCGATAGCCGGCTGTCGTTTGGCCGTTGACAGCAAGTATGTAGTAAAAATTGGCAGGGGTAAAATTGGTAGCCTGCTTAAAGAACCAAATTCGGGGTGACTGACCGATTTTTTGTAATTAAAAAAAAATCCAGCACTACCCATTCGTCGTAGACTTTTGACAAATCCATTCATAACGTGTCTAAATACAATGTCTAGTAGCTAAGTCTGCCGATAGATAGGTTATTAAAAATAGCCGTTAGCGCAAGGCTTACGTACCCTTACGTACAATGGTTTTCTTTACCAATGAAAGTAAAGCTTAAACAATATTATAGTTCGCGTCACGTAAACTTGCCCCTCTGAAATTAGACTTTTGCGACAACCGCGCAGGTACATTCACGTAAAAAAGTGTTACCTTCGTAGATTTTTTTTCTACAGAATCGAATCAAGTTGTAATTTTAGATTACGCCCAAAAGTCGTCGACCCATGCATGTCTTGAGTGTCAGCTTAATTGCGTACGTAAAATAAGTTTTATTTTTGTCTACGAAAGTAGTTACATGATTATCAGCCACGTAAGTAGTTACTGAAACCCATTACGTTAAATAACACCCACTTCTAGTTTTATTATTATGTAATTAGAAACAATAGCGTTAACATGGACGAAAGAGAATACCGGACTCCGTCTCATTAAACTACAAATGAAGCACCCAGTAGTATGTCAGTGCTCTATACAGACAAGCCTGCACGCACACATCCACACCAATAGTATGTCAGCCGTCCGCCATTACGCTTTGAACTGCGCTCGCGTGTTATTCTGCGTTATTTTCGCTAATAAAAAATAAACTATGCCTTCATGTATTATAAAAAGTTGTTGATACCATAGTGGTTCAATCAATAAAAGCCACGGCATCACTTTTCATCACCATGCATGCCATTAATAAACTTATTTCTCGATTTTACGTAAGTAAATATCAATCATGAAATCAATCAGTGTTGCTAGTATTTGAAGTAACACAATTTATTTTAAAAGTGGGAGATTTGCAATGAGATTTACATATTTTTGCAACTATTTATATATTGCAAATGACGTAAAAATATGATTAGGTAAAAATAATAAGGGATTTTTTTTTTTTTTTTTTTTGGTGAGTGGGAAATCATCCAATGACTGCTCCCGTCCTGGGTGAAATAATAAGGGATGAGTTTCAAAGTCTCCCCTCGTTTTCAAGTCGATATTTGTTGCACATGCGAGATGGTGGTCCGAAGTCTTTTTAAAGATAAAATAACAATATATAATGAAAGAGAACATCAGTACTTGCTTAAAAAAATCTAGTTAAAATTATAGCAAACTACAAAGTATAAAAAGAATAGAACATAAAATAGATTTAATTAAATACATAACCGAAAAATAGTACCTAAACTTTTGTTTTCACCACATATTATGTAAATTAGAAGGAATTTCTAGATGTGTCGAAAACAAAAGACAAATCTACAATTTTAATCAACATAAGTGTTAGTAAAACTTTATTAAATGAGTTGCAAATATTTTCAATATCCAATGTGATTTATTTATTTTACCTTTTTTTTTATTGTACCTTTATTTTAACAATATTTGTTATTAAAACTTATTAAAGTTAATGAGAGATCTTATTGAAATATTGTTTAAAAAATGGGTAATTTTCTTTCATCTGGCATCCCTTTATACACGCACACATAGTTACGCCGCCGCTCATTTGGTGCTTCAATTACTTTATATTTTAAGCTCCATCCGGATTTCTTTATACATCCATGAGCGTTATATTTAATTATAGTAGCAGTTATTAGTAAAATAAAATAATAAAAAACAATAACAAAGTTTAACAGTTTTGGCAACAACAGTACTTTCGCATTGAGCAAGCAGGACAGAAGTAAGAATCGAACGTATGCGAGTGACAGAGACGCCATTACAGGCGCCATCTTTGGCGAGACCGCACATGCGCAGTCCACGTTTGGTTGTAAAATCGACTACTGCGTAGCCAATTGCGACGAACTTCAGAGGGGCAAGATTACGTGACGCGAACTATACCTTGAGCACAGATCTCTGGGGACCTTCTGTATATAAAAAGAGGTCTTTGCTCTGCAGTGGAACAATGCCTTAGTATTGTGGCGACATCTAATACCGAACACGTGAACTACAACTGACATCTCTACATCGCAATCTAAAAGTTATCGGCGACATTAGCACAGGTATAGAAATCCCGACTAGAACCGTCGGGTAGTAGCCCAACAGACACAACCTGGTCGGAGGATTTTCAACGGAGAATGAGAGACTTTCCACTCTGTTCGCCTTACCTCCAAAGTAATATTATTGTTGTATCATTATCGATATAATAGGCAAGACGACGAAATAAAAGTAATTAGTACGTCAGTTAGATCATCAAAAAATTTTAGACACGTATATTAACTTTTTCTCATAAAAGAAAAATGACGACGATACAGTGCGTTGAAGTTTTGCGTGACGTCACGATCTGATACAATTTTTGTTGCACAACTTTGTCGCTCTTTATCTTTGTATTTTTTATTAATTTGATCAAGCAAAAAATACGTGTCCCGTATATTTGGCCGGTCTATCAGACGGACTAAATAGAATACCATTTTTTAAATGTTGTCGTCATCTCTGTTAGTTTACCTGCATAACTTGCGAGGAGTACTCGCTCATGATGGCGTCGATGTGATGCCTGGTGGACAGCAGGTTGCGCAGTAGCCCGAGTGTCTTCATGATGACGCGAGTGTCACTGTCGCCCAGCAACCGGAACATCTGCTCGGTGCCTAAACAGCTTAGGATGCGCTGTTTTACTTTCTGTTCAGCCTGGAAAGGTTAATGTTTTGGTTAGAGAATATTTTTTACTGGCCCTTCTCTGCAAGTTAAAATAGTCTCCCTTTTCCTGCCCTTATCGGATTTTATTTGGGCTCGGCGCAACATATTTTTTGTCACCCGTCATGCTATCATCCTTTTACTTCTTTCTCCTTCATACCATTCTTTACACAAAAATAGTCATGGAGTTTTATTTTTGTAAATTTTATCAATGTTTTGTTTCGTACCTTTACAATGTGCTGGAAAACATTAAAAAAAAAAAAGAACTGATAAAGATGTTTTAAAGTTAAGTGGTGTTAATGAAGTGTATAAAATTTGTGCCGTCCCGTTCTTTCATTTTATAACCGCGATAGGAGCTAATGTCGGCTTAATTGAATAGAACAAATGATTTCTTTTTTATTTATTTAAATAATAACATAACTCAATTCCAAATACTTTACCTGAAAAGCCATATTCATAAGCGCCCAAATTCCATTCAACCTCAACGCAGCTTCAGGCATCTTCGTCAAATTACATAACATTTCCACTGCACCTACGAAAATTACACAAATAAATTACCTAGAACACCAACATTTGGTACAGATATTGGCAACAGTTTGTTACAAACCTTGGTCCAACATTGGCTCTTTTGCTGGTGAAAACTCGAGTAATAAATTGCAGAGTGTTGATGACCCGACTGTTAATAATTCTGTTCCTGGTGAATCTCCTAATAATTGCATGAGAGGCTTCCAAACGGCGTGGTCCTAAAAAAAAGTATATTTGATTTATTCAAATTTGAACCTTACAGAACTTTGAATAAGGATTTCTTTAATTTTGATAATTTACCTGAAATGTCGTTCGTAACTGTTGTACTGATCTTGATAATGAGTGTAGACACCTTACTGCTGCTAATCTTACCTAAAAATCACATAATAGGTCAATCTAGGGAAGTATAAATGTTCATGGTATTCTTTAACATTGTTTAGAAGCCATTTTATGAAATATGTATTTGTGTGCTATACGGTATTTGACACTATTAACCGAAATATCTAAGACATATTTTTTTATAAAACCTATCTTTTTATTAGTCCTAAGCATAGGGTTTGTTTTTAATTTACTGTAAAATTGGATTTTTAATTGCTTTAAAATCAATAAATAGTTAGTCAATAGGGTTGCTAGCTTGTGACGTCACAAGCAGGTATTGGCATACAAAGTCTATTGGAGAATTGCGTTTTGACAGCTCATAAAAAGTACGTCAATTGATGATGGTGTCAAATACCGGATTGAGCCTTTGCGATGGTGTTGAAAAGAGATTCGAACTCTCTTTATTTCACTGAATATGGCATTAATGCTTACAAAACTAGATTTGCCAATACGGTAGTTTCCACCATTATCAATTGACGTACTTTTGATGAGCTGTCAAAACGCAATTCTCCAATAGATTTTGTATGACAATGGCGACTTATGACGTCACTAAAATTACAACTCAGTTGACTATCTATTTATTGATTTCAAAGCAACTAAAAATCAAATTTTATAGCAAATTGAAAATGAACCGAATTTATTGGACTGAAATTAATAGAGGTTTTATAGAAATTGTGTCTAACATTTATTGTTTAATGGTGGAAACTACCCAATTGCTATTTTTAATATTTTTTTAGTTTCATGGGTCAACTACATTAATATATATAATTGGTTGTTTAATTTCGCAAATCTTTGGAATCAGACAGAAAACTAATCCCACAGGATCCACCCTTGGTATTTTTTAATGGATGGGGAATCATCAAATGTCTTTTTCCTGGACGGGGCGGAAGGGAGTGTCAGAGTTTTACAGACTAAACCACACCCATGTTCTTTCGGTTGCTCTATATGTTCCGGGGCCGCGGTAACTATTCCGCAACCTCAGCAGGTTAATATGTACAATGGAGGTAATATTTTTTTTAAACACGCTAATCTTTGTAATTAGACAGGAAACTAGTCCTACAAGATCGACCCTTGCAATCAGTTACAAAACTACATATATTATTATCTAAACGCGATTGAGACTAGCTCGCTATTATCACTTTAACAAGTCTCACCGAAGCTTCAGGGTTATTCATTCCATTGACAACATGGACCATCAAGCCGTGAGTCTCAATGATCCTCTTCCTTATATCCTCATCGTTGGCCCCCAGGGACGCGAAACATTTAAACGCGCCCTGTTTGGCGGCCGGCGACTGACAGTTGACGATCTCTGCTAGTGACGTCATCAGGTGGTTTGAAATAGCTGCTAGCCTTTGTAATGATGTGTCTACCTAGAAGTGTAGAAAATTGTATAGATAAATCATAATATAATTGACAAGTTTTTTTATTAGTGTGTTTATGTACGTCACGTTGCGCTGTGAATTTGGATTTAGAAAATTATTATTAATTTGTTTAAGACGATAGAGATGTTAAAATGTTAGAATCGTAAGATAATGAATCTAGTGAATGAATGTGAATGACAATGTTTAAAGCATTGGTTTATTTTATTGCATGACCTGCAGCGCCCTGATGCGCAATTCCATTATCTTTTAGGAACATTCTAATATCAGGTTCAATCTGTCAAAATTGATGAATGCTTTTACCTACATTTCTAACATTAGTAATCGCTGTATGGAGCACATGGCGATTTTGACATTTATACCAATTACCAATAGGCAAGTATTAACCCTATTTACAAACCGTGGATCCCATTTTATTTTCCATCACTATAATCTGATCAGAAGGAAACAATATCTAATTCAAAAGTAATAATAATAATAATCTTTATTTATCCCAACATCATGGGTACATTGTTCACCTTGGTAAAAGAAAGGTGTCTGAGATAGGATAGCCCTGAGTTTGGGCAACAAACTAGCTAGATTCCATTTAAATCAAAGGGTAAAGTAAAATAGTGTGTGTTTGTTATATTGATGAATGTGTTCCCTTACGTGAGGCAACTGTCGCATACCTCTGCTAAGTAAGCTAAGGTCTCGGCCGCCGACGCGCGGATGTCTTCGGGCATATCTTTGGTGCACAGTCGCGCGAGGCACGGGAGCGCTCCGAACACCACTCTGGAATAAAAAAACTGAGGTTTAAACGCAGAAATAGATGTGTATTGTGAATAATTGACTACTTAGTAGGACTCGTTTTAAATGTCCGGACGCCGAAGATCGCCGGATGGATGATCTCCAGCCATAGTAATTTTCCTGCCGGGGTTGCGGAATAGTTATAATAGTTACCGTGACCCCGAAACATAAAGGGCAACCGAAGGAACATGAGTGGGTATTAGTCAGCAATAGTCTGAAACGCCCTCCCGCCCAGGTCGGGAGAAGTCATTTGATGATTTCCCACTCACCAAAAAAAAGGCCTGTGAGTTGCGAACTTGGGACAGTTCGTCGTTTGATAAGATCCATGCCTGTGACGATTGCACGCTTTAAGCGGTTACGAAGGAGCGTGTTTCTTACGGGCCAATATTAGTGGAGAGCGCGGATCGTACATTAATTATATACTGGGTTTCTGACTCTTTGTAGTAGAAGAAACCGTATGGTTTTCGTCGGCACGAGTCAGGCTTGACCCTCCGATTACAAAGGCTTATTATATCCATGAGAATATTTCCAAGACAAAAAGAAAAAACGCTTTATAGAGCCGGAAAATAAAATTTTGAATTGGGCTAGTCTCCTGAATCTACTTTAACTAGAGACATATTCCATTATGATTTAATTTTTACAGCACAGTTTTCTAACTATTGATGTCTTTTACGCTTCAATAGGTATTATGCGCGAAACGGGTAATTTAGTTTTTATAAAATCAATCAATTGCACGTTACGGTTAGCAGCAATGTAATGTATTACTAAATAGCAAGTTATAAGATAATGTGTCATCTTTGATCAAGTGTGCAATGCACATTTGCTTTGGTATTCAATAGATAACCTCAAATTTGACCTATGCTGTGTGTGTACTATTTACAAATCATGCATACAGTAGTGTTTTACATATTTTCTATAAAGTAACTATAGAAACATTACTCAATAAAAACATCGTCTTAAGTAAATACATCAAATAGACTGACAAATCACTAAATGATAGCACTTAAAATCACGACTATTTCACAAGGTTATTCATAGATTTTTGACGGTCGGAATAGTCAGAAATCACTTAAGTCTACAACCATATTTTTCAAAGATAATGGTATCGTGTTACCAAGTAACTGTAATGGGGAGGTCAGTAAAAAAAATAGAAGGTCGCTTAGACACTCTTCCATTATAGCTATTAGCACTTTACTATTTTATTTTATATTTGTTGCAGGCTCATGCAGTGACCTTATTAGAGTAAAGTGGACTTTTCGCGACGTTTGAGAAGTTTTCAATTTAACCTTTCAACTTCCAAGAGACAGCCGACTGTCGCGCTGCTATTGTCTTTCTATTGTGCCTCGAATCACGTGTGTTCGAAGGTTTAAGAAATGCACATTTTGCGAAGTGTACATTTGGTAAGTGCACAATTTGCGAAGTGCACATTCTGGTTTAACCCTATCAAGAGGACGCCATCGCCAATAAAAAAAAATAGTCTCTCACCGTGCGTCGTCGGCAGGTAACGCCCCCGCGCGGTGCATAAAGGTGAGACACCGCGCTGCACCCATCGCCACTGGCAGAGGCTTGTCACGACTCACAAGCGTTGATAACAGCTCCGGGATGGTTTTATCATCGTGCCTGTGGACAACAATTGGATATTTTACATCATTAATAAATAAATGTAAGACATAATGGTGCCGATTCTCTTGTGCACAAACTAAGGTAAATTTAAGTTTAGTGCACTCTCTCTTTCCGTTTAATTAAGAAAAGGACAGAAGATCAAATATTAGTTTAGTCCTGTTAAATTTAGATACTCAATAGATAATTTAGACGCAATTTAAAAACATGGCGTCTAAATATACGTCAATTTTCATCAGGCGCTGTCTAATTTGGCGGGATTAAACTAAAATGTATCTTCTGTCCTTCTCTTTACGAAATGGAAATAGAAAGATGCACTTAACTTAAATTTACGTTAGTTTGTGCATAAGAGAATCGGCACCAATGTCTATAAAATCTCTCTTAATTTAAGCCCTAAAAATCTGGTGCACTTTATATTTACTGAAAAATTAGGTTTGTAGATGCTTTGCAATCAATAAATAGTTAAGCAATTGAGTTGATTACTTAGTGACGTCATAAGGTGACATTGCCATACAAAAACCTATGAAAGAATCTTGTTTTGTCAGCTCATAAAGAATGGAAAAGGTGTAAAATAATATCGTATCATTCGATCAATAAAATACATAACAAAATTATCACTTTCATTTATTGGTAGCAAAGGATTATGTTTATTGGTTTATAACATACCTGGACTTGTACTTATATTTGGATTATTATTATCTATTTTTGACTTACGATTATCCATACTAATATTATAAATACGAAAATAACTCTGCCTGTCTGTCTCGTTTTCACGCCAAAACTAATGAACAGATTTAAATAAAATTTTGTGCAGAGATAGTCCATAACCTGAGAAAAGACATAGGATAGTTTTTAACCCAAAAAAAAACCACTAGAATGAACTACGTGGGTAAATCCGCGAGGGACAGCTACTAATGTATTTATTATACTATGTACGTCGTTATGCAATTTAGAATTCTTTGTGCGTTCATTTATTGTAATGCCTGTGTAAGAAATTACATGCTATTTAAGACCATTTAAAACACTTCGTGAGTTGATTGTTTTTAAGTAATGTAAATAAATAGCCTTCTAATGTATGTTCTTGCTCTGTTATGTACGCTATTAAGGCAGTGACTCAACTGAACCTGTTTGTAACATCTTACGTTTGTGTGTACTCGTTTTTTAGGAAAACAAATAATCTTGTAACAACTCTGAAGGTAATATGGAAGCAGAAATAAACTCAAGGAAATCACACATTGGGGATTTTATGTTTTTATTTGTTGGATGGAGTATTTAACTCTCACAGTCGACGGGTTGTCGATGGGTGGACCACCCGCGGTCAACCAGTGGGCCACCCGCGGTCAACGAGTGAACGCCGAGGCGTCAACGAGTTGACGCCGCTTGGTCCACGAATTTTCGAGTAGTCTGTTAATAACCAATCGCGGGCAGCGCGCGGCCCACGTTGTCAACGCAAGGCAGGCATTCGAGCAGCGAGTTGTCACCGAGTGGCCCACCCGCCGACCGCGCGCGAAGGGCTTATAACTAAAGCGATCGGGTGACGCTACGGAGTTGATATAGTGAGCGCATGTCCATACAAATCCATATAAAGAATACTAGCCGCAGGAGGCGAGTCGGTGCGGAGTGGGTGCCGGGTGGCTCTAATGAGCTATGACCTTCAAAATACTGCCAGTGTAGTACTTTATGTGATAGTCGTATTGTGAATACATGTCCGAAATCGCCAAAACGCCTTGACCATGTTTGGTGACCAATGTGCGTGCCTCTTCTATTTAAGAAGAGGATGTTGCCCTACAGTGGGACAGTAAAAGGCTGGTATTATTATTATAAATTCTTAATTTGCCCACCTATACCCAAGTTTACGGTCTGATTAGAAAATATTACATTGCACAAAATATACTCATGTTTGCCAATCGTTACATTTGTTATTTAAATCTTTACCCTCTTCTTGGCACCTAACATTGAACTTTGTCAAAGTCAAATCAATGACAAAAAAGTCTTAACAGTGCAAAATGAGATTATGTTTTAACCTTTAAATGTATAATGTATTTTTTTCGCTTCGTAAACAACAACATGGTAAATATAGGGGGAATTGCTATGAGGAACACACATTTAATTTTATGAAATCAAATAACTTTATTTATCTTTATAGTTTCTCAGTAAACTAGAAATTATTGTAAGTAGATATGCAAAATCGCTCAGAACTTTGTCCCAGAATAGAACATCTCTACAAATACACTTTGTTGTTTTACTCAAAATACTCAAGAAGTTAGAAAGTTATACTATGAGCGTTTTAACTTTTATTTTATTAATATAATTACATTAATTTTTTGAATTCCATAACACGGAAATTAATTATAAATTTACCTACTACGGAGAAGGTATATATGTTTGGGGTGAGAGGTTGTGAGTGCGCACACTATACCCAATGAATGTTCCCTTTTATCTCCGGAACGGCTTGACCGATTGATTTGTAATTTATTTTATGTGTTTATTTTTTTTTTCATTTTTGACTGAGAATATGAAGTCTAAGTTAAAATAAACCAAGTTGAGGAATTCTTGAGAGGACAGTGATCATCTTTTCTCACTTGTATTATTAACCAGCTTTCGCTCGAGGTTTCGCCCGAGTGAATGTCGAGGCTTCAATCTTCTATTGTACCCTTTCACGGTTGGAATTTTCAATAAATCCTTCCTTAGTAGATACTTAGGGCCTACGCAGACCGGAACGGCATGGGAGGGATTTGAATATTTACTAATGGACATTCAACCGTACTGTTACAGAAATACGACAAATTGCTATGCTTTAAAATGATGCCGTGGCATTGAAAGGAATTTTATCGCACGGCATTAAAAGACGCGCCACAGGCTCCCGAAGCGGGATGCCGTGGCATACTGCGGTAGGCAACGGCATGCCACGGACTCCGGCGGTGACTCATTGTAAAACTGAGGCACACCAACACTCGATCAAACGCAACTAAAGACTAAAAGTGTATCGGGCAGCAGGAGTCGCTGAGGCGTGCTTTGTCGTGCCGCGGCACGCCGTGGCATGCCGTGGCAAAGTGCTGGAATGCCGCGGTATCTAAGCGGCCAGTGTGCGCTGACTCACGGCAAAAATCCTTGCCATGCCGTGTTGGTTGGCGTAGGCCTTTACTCTTCACAAAGAATATACCCTCCAAGTCTCATATCGCTACGACCCGCGATTTAGGCTATGTGTTGATATATCCGCAATAAGTAAGTGTACCCTTTTACTCGTATATTGATTGACGTAACGACGTAAAGTAATCTAATATTCCAATGACTTAGTAACGACAGTGTTATCATAGCTAACTTGTTGTCAATAGCAAAAACTATTAACTAACAATATTAAGGTTAATTAAGTAAACAACTATGACGTAATGTCTATTTGATAGACTGTGTGGAAAATATCACACTGTTTCCGTTATATTGATGGGCGAGCAAGATTCAGGTAGAGATAGAGAAATAAATATAACTTGGCCCTAACGATTAGCAACAAAGGTCGCTTAACACCTCGCTTTTTTTAAATAAAAAAGTATTAAGCATTTCATTAAATTAAATAAAAAATAAAATTTCATTAAATATGTAATAAATATTCAATCACAATAATTACTCAGATACTATTTAAAAAGAAAAATGACAATGTATTGAGTTATCTGTTATTATTATTATTGTGACTATCATATGATCAATACAGTTTATAACAAAAACTAATTATAAATATTGTATGCCTCAAAGGCGGGACATAGCAGACCTAAGTATAAGCATTATTGTAACATCCCATGTACCTATGATCCACAATAAATTAATTTTGATTTTGATTTTTTGATTTTGATTAAATTAAATTCGAATTGAATGTAAAAGCAAGAAAAAACAAACTACTTGTTATTAACTTAAAAAAATTCAAAACATTGAATGATTTTATTTCATGACCATTTAATTATTAGGTAAAATAAGATTTGACATATTTGAGTAGGTAGTATAATTTTATTTAAGTAGTAAATCAGCTTGTCAAAACACCCCCATTGTTTGTAAATAATTTGGCAATAGCCAACTATGATGGCACTTACTCGTCTGAAATAAAGAGTAACCTTTTTAGAAAAGTGGCGCCAATAATTATTGGCCAATAGTATGTTAGGTGACAATTAAACCCACAATATATAAGACTAGCTTTTGCCCTCGACTTCGTCTGCGTGGAATAATAGTTACCGATCCCGAGGGATTACCGGGATGAAAACTATCCTATGTCCTTTCTCGGGTCCCAGACTAAATCTGTACCAAATTTCATTCAAATCGGTTCAGTGGTTTAGGCGTGAAAAAGAGACTGACAGACAGACGGATAGACAGGTCACAGCGGCATGCGACTACAGTCATAACCTGGAAACAGACTGGTACACAGGACAGAAGGTACCTAAGTACCTTTGCTTATTGTTTTATCCGGGTTTTTCGTAGTCAGGTTTTAATTTTTTTTCAACTTTTGTATAAATAAATAAATAACCTAACATTGCGTGAACAGTGTCCAAGTGCCTGAGATAGCCCGTTCGCAAAGCGTATATACCTACAATACGAAATATAAATGATGCCGATTGAAATGTTTTTCCGATTGTAATAATATAACGTATACGAATACGTGTATAACTTAACTTTACTCGTACCTACTATAATTATTATATACGTAACTATAAACACGACGAGTTTATACAAAATAAATATTAGTAGATACCCACCTGTTTAATACGAATTTATAAGAATAAACTTACCTCGCGTCACGGGGAAATCTATGAAATCTTAAATCCTTATTGTGTCTCGTTGTCGAGGTACATACGTACACAGAACAAGAAGTGTGCACCATTATAATAAGTTTATTCAATGATTCTTGAAAACTCGCTCGTGATTTACACGGATGCGTTAGCCCCAGAGTTTGGTCCCCCCAACTACGCGCACTCGTGGGCAGCGATCCGCGCCGCCCACTTCCCCTCGAGATCCCCGCCGTTGCTCTATGCAAGTACATTCGTTTTACAACTGTATGGATCGTAAAACTGTGGCGCTGGCCTCTAATGTCACACACACATGCGAATTAATATTAGAAGTTAAGTTTTTAAACAATTACTATGCCTGACTATTATTACTATGTCAGCTAAACTAACCATTTTTTAAAACTAGAAAAACTATAACAAATAATGTAAGTTTCTATTGGTATAATAATTTTTAAATTAGGTTTAGAGGACCTAGAGGTGATCCACTAGCTATGTACAGTTAGACGACAATGATAATGTGCCATACAAATATATACGTAGTATACAATACCATCAGATGTAAAATAAATATGTATAAAGTTAATTAAGTTGGTATTTTTAAGAATCAGCCTTCATTTTCATGGTCAAGGTCAAATATTGTTGTAAAAACTTCTTGTGACTAAGATAAAATTATTGTGTTATTAATACAAAGCAATCATTAGAAGTATTACATGTCAAGGTCATCTTCTTGAAACTATCTATTATGTGGTCAAATTGTATGAAGATAAAAAATATTCCTGGTACAATTATCACTTTTAGGACTTGAGGGGTACTTATAATATTTACTAGCTTTTGCCCGCGTCTTCGCTCGCGTTAGAAAAAGACAAAAAGTAGCCTATATCACTCTCCATCCCTTCAACTATCTCCATTTAAAAAAATACGTCAATTCGCCGCTCCGTTTTGCCGCGAAAGACTGACAAATAAACAGACAGACACTTTCTCATTTATAATAATATTAGTATGTATATTGGGGTTATTTGTTTATAAAAAAAACCCAAAAGTTTTAATAACGAATTCAATTTATCAATTAGTCAATTCTGCAACTTAATATTAAACATAACATAATGCATACGGTTTAAGGGTGACGCCACCGTGTTCGCGCCAATTTTCTAACGCTTTAAGTGATAAGGTATGAGGCTTCTGTATCCATTTAATGTTAACCTTTCGACAACCAACCGACAACCGGCTGTCACGCGTTGTCTTTCTATCGTGTCTCTAAACATGTGTGTTGGAAGTTTTAATCTAAACATTACTATTAAACTCACCTAGTATCCAGTGCTATTTGCGACACTTTAGCGTTCTCAAAGCACATGGCAGCCAGAAGATCTAACGCGGGGAGCGCGGGCGCGGCGGGCGGGGTGGCTGCTAGCAGTGCCGCCGCCGCCCCGCATGCGCCGGCCGCACACAGGGCTTCTTGTTCCCCCGCACCGCTGCACCAGATGGAGAGGATTCGAACCACGCATGCCCGCGCTGTCGCTGAACCTTCGCGTGCTATCTCTGTTGAACATGTTGAAGTTTACAATCAGTTGTTTGGCATGACCTTTCCTTTGGTTTTGGCATGACCTTTCTTTCTTTTCCTCGCGAGCGTACTTAGTTTGCGAATTGTGCGACAGTGTCAGAAATATTGCTTAGTAATAGTACGCACTAGGTAACGTTTATTTATTTAGTATCTCGGGGCTTTTCTGAAGCGGATGAGATTGATCCGCATGCGGGTACCCGCAATACAATTTTTTATCATTATACGCACACAATTTTATGCATGACGTCCAATTCTGCATAGTAAAATAATATATTTACAATCTCCTTATTTAAAAAAACCATCATGCCAGACTATGCGCTCAAAAATCAAAATATGTATAGTTATAGGAATCTGAAAATGCGTTTTCGGCGCAGATATGACTAATCTGACCTAATTCTGTATTCAAGGCCACGCGTAATTTTGTACACGCGTGTAATCTGCGAGTGTAAAGGCCAATTGACACGAACATTCTGTCCGCTTTTATAATATGGTATAATTAAAACAGACTGGTATTTGCAACTTTACATCTACATTACATATATTGGGTGCAAGTAGACATCTTAGAGTTGCAGAATCGACAGTAGTGCCAGGATACTACTTATGAGCAGATTATTGGAGAGCACACTCTGCCTGATAAAGGTCATAGCTCATTAGAGCCACCCCGCAACGCCTCGACGCACGGCGTCAACTCGTTGCCGATGGGTGGACCACCCGCGGTCAACGAGTGAACGCCGAGGCGTCAACGAGTTGACGCCGCTTAGTACACGAAATTTCGAGTAGGTAGTTTGTTAACAAAATCAATCGCGGGCAGCGCGCGGGCCAGTCGTGGCCCGCGCGTTGACAACGCGAGGCAGGCGTTCGAGTAGCGAGTTGTCACCGAGTGGCCAACCCGCCGACCGCGCGTGAAGGGCTTATAACCGAGGCGATTCGGTGACGCTACGGAGTTGATATAGTGAGCGCATGCCCATACAAATCCATATAAAGTATACTAGCCGCAAGAGGCGAGTCGGTGCGGAGTTGGTACAGAGTGGCTCTAATGAGCTATGACCTTAAAAGCTTAAAAGCTCAAAACCTTATTTGTGTAATAGTCCTAGGACTGCTTCTGCTTAATGACTATGAAAAGCAAAAAGTGGCAGTTCTCTCTACTATAATAAATGGTAAAAAAGACAAAAATAAGTTACTTGCATGTCAATAAGTGTGAAGCACCTTTACCATGAAATCAACAAGGACATTTTGTTTTTAAAGGCTAGGAAGTCAGTGGCGTGCCTTTCATAGAAGCCGAAAAGCCGGGCTTGCTATTCAAAATTTGAAAATAACAAAAAAAAACACCTTTGAAATAGTGTAATATCAGTTTTGTATAAAATATACAAAATTTTAAATTTTAAATTTCGCGCGGTAAAAATTCAGCGCACGGGCCGGTGTAGTTACTATTTCCATGCCACAAGTGCCGTGTATTCGTTACGTGCGTAGATACAAAATGAACACAACGCGCTTTCAAGGTTTTATAGTGCTAATTCACTCGCACTCGTTGGCTTCTTACGGGGCTTAACCACAGCTTGTCCCTTTCACTCAAATTCATTCAACTTTTAAAAATACGACAGAATTTTTCGATGTTTGATGAATGAAATTCGTAGTGAAATTGACGAAATTATGCCAGGCTTGTGAATGTGTTAGTTTGACGAATTTGAACATTATTTTAAAGGAATAGAGATGTAATTTGGATGGCGTGCGAAATGCAAGCAAGATAGCGCGATGCATGTGCGTATTTCTCTCTCTAGAGGAATAATATTTTCCAATTAGTTCTAACTTTGTTTTGAGCGGTACTGGAGCTTTTTTATACGAAACATAAACATATTTTAAAATATGAATGTTTTAAAGTATTGTGTAACTTTTATCAGTTTATTTTGTTTTAACATTTGTGAATTTGTGATTAAGTTTCTGTGTTTTACCTTTTAGTTTTAGTAGAAGATGCATTCGGAAACGCATGCAATTGTTACTTGTGATGTAATCCATCACAAGTAACAATTGCATGCGTAGGTGTGTGAAATCATTACTCGGGAAGGTAAATACTTTGAATTTTACAGACAAATACCATTTGTAACGCAATATTACCAAAATCATTAATTTTATACATGAAAATTGCCTAAAAAACAGCTGTTGGTTGGTAGAATTAAAACCTTCATCAACTTTTTACGCGGGCGTTTTAAATTAGAATATAAATATAATTAAATAATATTGGTCATATACTTAAACTCAAGCGGCTCCAGAATAACTTGCTCTAAACAAATTATGGAACGATACAACAAACGGCTTGTGATGTGATTGCTGATACGTATTTGTAAATCTATTTAGTGATAGGTACCATGCCTTCAGTCACTCAGTGTGCTTTGTTGTTTGTCATCTGTAGTAAAGAAGCGAAGAATGAAGGTAATTATTTATGGCCGTTTACAATGTAAGTGTATTAGAATTTTTTATTTTATATTATAAAACCATTAATTATTTTTGCGCCATCTATTGGTGGCGAAAGTCAGCCAGCGAAATTCAAGAGCGCCAGTATTTTTTTAATAGATGGCTCTTACATCAAGTGAGGCGAAAAACGCAAAAATGTGTGTGATTTGGCAAAGCAAACTTTACAGTTTTTTTTTATATATCGGGCTTGCCCTAATATTTCAAATTTTCCCACCTAGGCACGCCACTGTAGGAAGTCTTCATTAGTTTACTCATACTTTTCACACCTATCAGAATTCTAACAATATATCATGGTATTGAACACACAACACTACCTGATAAAACAAGCAGTATTATAATGTGGTACTTTTTACACATTCATACTTGAGTGAGAATTAGCATGAATACTGTAAGCGGTTGTGTCATACTTCTTATGTAATATAACACCTTGATCATGAAGTTACTTATTCTATAGCCATCTTAATGAAGCTACTATTCTATACAGAAACAAAATGTGTTTTATAATTAGGTAGTTTATACCATTAACCAATAAATGTAAGACACAATTTCTATAAAACCTCTTTTAATTTCAGCCCAATAACATCGGTTCATTTTCCATTTGCTATAAAATTTTATTTTTAGTTGCTTTGAAATCAATAAATAGATAGTCAACTGAGTTGTTATTTTAGTGACATCATAAGTTGCCATTGCCATGCAAGATTCTCTATGAGAGATCTATTGGAGAATTGCTTTGTGACATCTCATAAAAATTATGTCAATTGATAATGGTGTAAAATACCGTATTGTTTAATATTACATTTTATGCAACACTATTAGTAACAAAAACTTTATAAAAGAAACTGCAAACTCAGTAGCTATAGCAATATTTGCAGTTTTATTGAAAATGATATCATGCTTTATATTATGCTGACCCTGACAGATGGATGATGTCCTACCTAATAGAACTAACACACATCTCTATGTTGATTTTCTTACATGTTTAGTTTCTGTCATGACATGTCTCAAATGGGGTTAAAAAAATTTTTTCACAATAGAATAGAATAGAAATAGAATAGAATAGAATAGGTTTTTATTTCTCTCAAAAAGGTACAATTAGGTATATAATAAATGGTATACAAGAAAATTAACCTTAGTGAGAGCTGGAGTCTGTACTGGGTTCAGGACCTGTATGACGGATCTCCAGGCTCAAACCTATAAATTACACTATATACTTGCGCATTCGTAATACAATGATAAATAAGCTCCAAGTATTGAGAGGAAAATAATTGTAACTTAACAAAATATATAATAAGTGGGTATTGGAGAGTGTTGTGTGTCCGTGGGTGCAAATACCTAGATCCACGCACCCAGCACGTGTGAAGGGCTTTAAGGCGGAACCACATTACCGTGTCGTGGCGCGCCATGATCCTTACTGGCGTGGCGGTGAGTGTGCACACTTACGTGTCGTGGCGCATTCTGGCGTTTTTTCTGAACAGTACTTAACGAACCTTTGCAGCGTTCAAACGTACATAATGTTTTCTTTTGATGAACACCTACAATTTCTCTTAGCATTGAAATTTCTTCAGACCAAAAAAATAAAAGAAAATACTGGGTTCACCCTAAAACCAAAGTAAAATTAAACAGTATTAAATTGAATTAAACAACACATGAACATAAAATTAAATTAAACATTTGAAATGAAAACACGGGAACAATAGGGTATTACACTGTATAAGAGAAAAAATATAAAAATATATTATTGAGGTAGCTTAAGCAAAAAGCAGCCGAACAGTGTTAGTTTTAGTTCATAAAACTAGAAAATATTTTTTTAAATTCAATTCAAAGTTTTCAGTTTTTTTTACCTGTTCTTGAACACACCGAAATACAGACCATAGACAGTGACAGCTGTCGACTGTCAACAGTGTCAACTAGACGTCACTATTTGTTTTATTTATAACCTCCTAATACGATCTTTATTATAAAAATATACTTTTTCATGGAAGTTATTGTGAAAGATATTTTAGATGGCTAATGCACATGTGTACTTACATCAAAGTGATATTTACAACAACAGTACAAACGGTACAAACGGGTTTTTATGGTGTAATAGTTAGAATACTCTTCTAACAACTTGTAACTAAGTTTTTCTTAAATTTGAATCAGTTAACACTAGAATTCACAATTATTCCGATGTTTTCACACTTGTGTTCTTGCATTCCGAAACGCACACCAACGGTAAGTCGAACAGTAACTAATTTTTGAGATAAAAACAATAAAAATTATGTAAAGTGTCACAGCGCGTTTGTTTATTTACATGACGTAAGGACGTCATATCGCCAAAGCAAAACCACGCCCACGGCGTTTTCCGTTTTTGGAAATTTCCGCGCGAAATTTGAAAATACAATTTTTAAAAGCGTTTTTAGGGTACTTAGCGCATATATAAAAATTTAGGATTTTTTTTAGTGGTTTCTTAGTACTGTAGGAGTTATTTGAAATACTTAAAAAAAAAGAGTGTAATACCCTATTAGAGACTAAAATTTAAAAAAAATTAAACATAATTAAAATATTCTAAAACACAAATAATACAATGAAAGAGAAAAAAAAAACAGAGATAAACAGAGGATTGTCAATTTTGTATAATTATTCATTTATCCCTTTTTAAATAAATAATTAAGTAATATACTATTTTATTGACATTTTTTTTTAGTAAGTCCATTCAATAAGATCGTCAGTAATTTTGCTGCAAATATTAATCAATTCAAAAATGCCCGCCAGATGTTCGGTTCGCGCCACGAGCCACGCGCCGGTATAGAAACACATTTTGCCCGTGTGTCGTGTCGAGTCATAAACCCCCACCACCGCTCTGGCGCAATCGGTGGCGAGCAGTCGGCGACACGGCCGAACGTGTCGCGCCACGACACGCCATACAAGTGTGTCTCTAACCATACTAAATGTATGAAAGCGATATGCTTCTGGCGCGCCACGACACGCCACGACACGGTAATGTGGTTCCGCCTTTAGGCGTGAGCACCTATGTACTTACCCACAGGTGTGTGCGTGTGCGTGTGTGTGTGTGTGTGTGTGTGTTTTCCGATAGGTGAAATTATTTTAGGATACTAAGTAAGATTTCAGTCTCAGCATAATCCAATCCTAAAAGCCAATTCGTTATGGTATTTTTACATTTCGATCTACACATAGAGTATATATTTAAGATATTGTTTACCTTGTTATAAACGTAGCTACTAAGGAAAGGGAAACTACGTTGGGCCGAACGACAACTTGTAGGTACAGAGGAACAAACAGTGTGTTTGCGCCGTAGGGAGTCAAATTTTGATGGAGCATATGGAATTTTAGAGTGAGTGGATAAAAGGAGGTTGAGGATATATAACTTACGGACAGATAGAACGCCACATATTTTGTAAAGGTCGGTGGTAGAAAACTGGTAGGGTAACCGCCATGCAACCTTCAAGAGTGTCCTTTGAGCACGTTCCAGCTTCAACATGTGAGTTTTAGCTGATCCGCCCCAAGTAGTTATGCAATATTGTATAAGAGATTGGCAGAGGGCAAGATACACCTGTTTCAGTACCGTTGTATCCGCAGCGAGACGAAGGGGTTTAAAAATATAGATCAGCCTCCGCACTCGTGTAGTAATTGTGTCTATGTGCTCCGAGAATGATAGGCAATCGTCAATTTGTACACCGAGATATTTGACAGAACTAATGCGAGAGATGCATGGGCAATTACAGGCTGTGATTAGAGGTGAGATACACGAGTGGGTAGTCAAGGAATAAGGAGTGGCGGAGGGTTTTCCAGTGGAATTGAACGAAAAGGTTAAATAATTTGTTTTTTCAACATTTAAAGTTAGCAGGTTACGAGCCAACCAGTTGGTAACGCAATTTAGCCCGGATTGTGCGTGCTGGAATACCTGCTCCCAGGAGGTTCCATGGAATATTAGTGCAGTATCATCGGCATAGGTGAAAATTGAAGCATTAGGTAGCGTTAGAGAGCAAAGCTCATTAATATAAATGAGGAAAAGAGTCGGACCGATAATACTGCCCTGAGGAACTCTGTAGGATACAGGGAGCTCCTTGCTTGTCCAGTCACCGATCCTGACGCATTGACGTCTGTCAGTGAGGTAACTCTCGAAAAGGGCAAGTTGGTTGCCTCTAATACCGATCCTCTCAAGTTTTGTAATAAGAGTGGGGACAGATATCGTATCGAAGGCTTTTGCCAGATCCAAGAAAACTATTTTTATATTCCATGAAGTTTTAATAGTAATTCTGCTATTCAAAGACGAGACAAATCCAACAAATAATTGGATCATATTAATCGGTCCAGCCATTTCTGAGTTATAAATGGTGTAAAAATAAAAAATTACTTACGTGTCAGCCTCGTCAGTAGCCTCATGTCAGTTGGCAAGGCAGATATTGGTGCAGGTGGATGCATGAACACACTTCGTAATGCACATAGTCCTGCCTCTGCCAACTTTGTGCCAACAGGTGCTGTTTTAAGGAGCTCCACAAGAGCAGTGGCTGCTCCCTGCTCTACTAGTGAACTTACATTTTCTGGTGTGCCTTTAGCAAGTGAACCTGGTTGGAATAAAAAGTTATATAATATTCTGTGGCCCTAAGTATTTCAAGAAAACAAGATTGAATTTATTTTATCTGACATGTCTCACTGTTTATACAAATCTGTACGTACTTAATAAACCTAAATGTGTTTTCTAAGTCCCAAAGACTCAATATTGTGTCAGTGGCAGCAATTAAATGAAATTTGATAGAGTGTTAGCCAGTGTTATTGGTAGGGGTTAATATAACTTGTTGAAATAAGCATTCTCTATAAATTATTTGTATATGCTGCCTACCATTATTATAGGGAGCATTTTGTATGTTTTTGCAGTAGACATTATATTTCACAATACAATAGCCGCATTTCGCACCATAAGTGTTGTAAATGTTGTGACCAAAACAACAATCATGGTATGACTTAACCCAATTTCAGAACTGCCTCAAGTATTTAATAAATATTATGTTTTGTTATGACGATATAAAGAAATACTTGAGTTTTAAACATTACCGATTGTGATAGTGGCTTCAAGTCTTATGTTAGGGTCCAATGTTTCATCAGACATTAACTGCAGAAGTCGTGGGACTACTCCTTGCTGTATCACAGAACTCTTCTGTCTGTTGCTGCCTATCACTGAGTTTTTCAGTGTCACTAATGCCTCCACAACCTTCGGCGCGTCTGACGAATACAACTCGTCGATATACGAACGTGAACTTTCAATATCCTATCGGCAAAAACGTTTTAGGTTAAGAACATTATCGCAATCCAAACATAGTCTCAAATAGTAACATGAGATACAATAACTTACCATGAATACTGTTAATTGTTGCATGTTTTTATCTTTAATTTACGCAGTATTGTTGGTAAAAATAACGTTCGAAATTTCTTCCGAGGCCGAATACGCTGTCAACTCGCCACCTGTCATTCATTGATGATTTTTTTTTTTTTTTTTTTACCCTAATGGGAAGGCTATAGTCTTTCAACCATATTGCCTAGTCTTTCGTCTTGATATCATTCATTGATGAATGAACAGTTGCGTTCCTTTTGTGATTTCTGATTTTACATCAAGCAAAGATTGGGTTTACATTTAAGGTGAACGCAGACTTGGCCGCACCGCACGCGCCGCAGTCTTCGCATTCGAATTCTTTATATGAAGTTCTATGCCACCTCGCACACCTACCCGCGTCGCAGTTGCCGCAGACCCTGAAACGACAACAAAGAAAATGCGATGACTGCGGGGACTGCGGCGCGTGCAGTGCGGCCAAGTCTGCGTTCACCTTTACAGCTTATAGCGCGTACAATACCTAACTATCAAAGTTTGGCGTTGGCATAGTTTAGTTTACTAAGCTTTTGGCAATGAAGCGAATACGCTCGGCACACGGTGGGCTGAAAATCGGCTTTCATAGACTTAGGGATTTCAATTTGCAAGTGCTTGTTTTTATGCCGGATATCGCTTCTATTAGTCATTACTATGTACAAAAATGACACCCGAGTTAATTCTACCCAAAAACGAAGGAAATATAATTTTTTTACGAAAAATTTGTATGAAGCTAGTATGAAAAATCGAATTATCTCCTAAACGGCATGTTTAACCGTAATATCCTTGGAGATGGTCATAGTGCTAATTATTTATGATTTTTTGGTTGGCAATTGGACGAAAAATTTAATGCCTTTTTTTTTTAAAAATCGTCAAAATATTTTTATTTGTTTTTACGTATGAAACGATTCCTTTTGGTGTTTATGTTGAAGAACACGGACTTTTAACTACACATAACATAAAATAGCATCACTCCTATATTTCCGAAGGAGTTGGCAGAGGTTTATAGTACACCCACACGTAGCCAACTATGTTTGAGCTAGATATTTATCAGCACAAAATGAGTTTTAAAACTTTTCATACAACCAAATTACCAATTGTCTTCTAATGAGTCCAAAAAGAAGTGATTAAGTAACTACACTGATTAGGTCTTCTAATGAGTCTTAATAGGTGATTTAATGATTTTCAATATCTCACGACAATGGATTATATTTAACATTTCCTGATAAGTAAGCTAATTTGTTAATTAGCAGTGCTATGAGTTCTAAGAATAGTTAGTGACAATTATAGATTTACATTAGCTAATGAGGAGATAACTAATGAGGGTAGTTACCTAATTATTGTCGTTTTGCAATAAAAGGGCTAAAGTTTTGTTTTATAATTTAATTTGTTCACAACTGTGTAACTGCTAACACTAAATCTGCGACTATAAAATCTTAAAATGGAAAGTTTAATCACCAATTTAGACTTGTTTGTTCTTCTACGAAGTGAGAGTACTTCATTTGATCATGAAGTATTGTTTAGTGCAGTTGTATCCCGCATAGGCGATTGCCTGTCTGACGAAGATTATGTTGTTCTCAAAGAATTTTGTCGGAGATTTACGCGAGCCGCTTTACAAAAGTGGGGGAAATCCAACCGATTCCTTGATAATTTCAGGAGAAAGTACGAGAATTGGTTGGGAGCAAATATTGATTGGCCGAGTTTTGTGCAAACTTTAGTTAATCAAGAACCAAGTGTTGATGAGATACCAAGAGCGCCCTCAGTCTCTCCAGAACCGTCGACATCAACGTCCATTGGAACAATGACGAAAAGATCCCGTAAACCATTCAAAGACCTGGGAAGTAAACAAAAAAAGAGAAGATCTGATGAACACACAGGCGAAGGTTCCAGTGAATTGGCATATGCAGCTGCAGCACGTTTAAAAGAAGAAGGGCATGGAGATATCGCCTCTGTCATCGAATACATGATGAAAAATCCTGAAGCAGCCGCTAAATTAAATGAAACGCTTAAGAAACCAGCGAAAACAATCATATTTACGCCAGAAAAGGCGCTTGGATTGCTTCTTTCGCTAAAACTCTCAAAGTGGCAATATATTACGTTGCGTGAGGCTGCCATTCGAGAAGGTGCTAAAGATATTTATCCATCTTACTATAAAGTGCGACAAACTAAGCTTGATTGCTACCCTCCGAAGCAATCAGTGACAGTTACTGATTCATCGGCTAGGATTACACTTCAAGCTTTACTTGATATCACGGTTACAAGAATCCTTCAAAGCCTTTCTAACGAAGAGCATAACAAGCAGTTGAAGCTGATATCCAAGTGGGCATTTGACGGTGCTTCTAACCAAAGCCGATACAAGCAGAAAATTGAGGGTGAGGAAGATGATTCAAGCATTTTCATGACCTCCTTGGTGCCACTAAAACTGACAGATGGAGACAACATTTTATGGACGAACCCAAAACCATGCTCAGTTTTGTATTGTCGTCCAGTTCAGTTTACTTTTGTAAAGGAGAGTGAAGCAGTTGTCCTTGGGCTGAAAAAACAAATGGATGAAGAAATTGAGGCCCTTATCCCCACAGAGTGCAATAATAATAATAGGGTGACTCATCAACTAATGATGACGATGATCGACGCTAAAGTCTGTACTTACCTTTCTGAAGCTAGATCAAATGCATCGTGCTACCTGTGCTTAGCAAAGCCACCGCTTAGATGCTGTAACATCAAAAATTGTGTGTTCGGACCTGTATGAGTTTGGCTTGTCATCCCTACACGCCCGTATAAATTGTATGGAATGTCTGTTACACATTGCATACAAACTGGACTTCAAACGGTGGGCAGCGAGAAGTGATGAGCACAAAGAAATGCTACAGACAAGAAAGAAAATAATTCAAAATAAATTCAAAGATGAGCTCAATCTGTTGATTGATATAGTAAAACAAGGCTCGGGAACCACCAATGACGGGAATACTGCAAGAAAATTCTTTGAGTTTTCTAATAAAACCGCAGCTATAACCGGTTTGGATGAAGACCTCATCAAAAGATTTGCTGTAATTTTACAAGCAATTACATCTGGAGAGCAGATCGATATAATAAAATTTAGAGATTATGCTCGCAAAACAGCAGAAAAGTACGTATTACTATACGACTGGTTCTACATGTCGTCAACCGTTCATAAGTTACTAATCCATGGGGCTGACATAATCGAGAAAAATAATATTGTGCCGATTGGGACTCTCTCGGAAGAAGCCTCAGAGTCTCGAAACAAAGATTTTAGGAGGTTTCGAGAACATCATTCGCGGAAAAGAAGCAGGCAGGATTCCAATCAAGACATTTTAAATATGCTTGTTGTTTCTTCGGACCCTTTGCTAAGTGCACAAAGGCCTAAGTTAGATGCCAAGAAAAAGCAGAGCTTTTTTGCTGAAACTCTCGACTTAATTCAATTTCAGGAAACTGAGTTCGAATTTTTGGATATATCCAATCTGGATGCTGACTCAGAATTGGAGACTGACAACGAGAGTGATAAGGACAATTTGTAAAAAAGATATATATGTACATATTTGTAAATTTGTATTTGAGTGTGTTTGGGTTTTTTTGTAATATTTAATGATATGTTTTATTTTTTTTATTTATTTTACTTTATTTTACGAATGCTTAGTATTAATTCCTTAAATTAACTTATTTTGTATAAAATATAACTTCATAATGTTACTTCAATATAAATCTTTTTTTATTTAAATTAATATAAATGTGTCAAAAACAGCAATTTTTTTATTTTATTTTTCTTGTTTCGTGTGTTCTTAATATTTGGGTTAATAACATATCGAACTTTTTAACTTAGACACTAAAAGGGATCGTTTTACATGTAAAAATAAATAAAAATATTTTGACGATTTTTTTAAAAAAAACGGCATTAAATTTTTCGTCCTATCGCCAACCAAAAAATCATAAATAATTAGCACTATGACCATCTCCAAGGATATTACGGTTAAACATGCCGTTTAGGAGATAATTCGATTTTTCATACTAGCTTCATACAAATTTTTCGTAAAAAAATTATATTTCCTTCGTTTTTGGGTAGAATTAACTCGGGTGTCATTTTTGTACATAGTAATGACTAATAGAAGCGATATCCGGCATAAAAACAAGCACTTGCAAATTGAAATCCGATATGAAAGCCGATTTTCAGCCCACCGTGCGGCATCAGCACCACATTTTGCTCGCGCCTATGATTTTTGGTAAACAACTAGTTTGTGTTGCAAAAGTAAAAATTAAATAAATGAAGTGAAACTCCTTGCTGACTTTGTTTTGTTGGTCTTTCTCTTTCATTCACAATGAAATGAAAGAAAGAAAGAAATAAAATATGACATGACAGCTCGCCCAAAGTATAAACAAGTCGAGTAGATAACTTTCTTCGTATAATCCCAATAATATTGTGCGTATATTTTAAGTAGTGAGATACAAGTGTGTTGGAAAGTTTTAGTTTCTTTTAGTATTTACATTCTACGCTTTTACACTTTCGCGTAGAAATACCATGGCCGATTCTGGGGTAGATACCAGTAATGAGAGCAGCGATAATCCAATATTTGATCACTCTCAGTGTATTTTAGAATTTAGTCCACCGGCTATACCAATAAATCAAGCAGGCCAGCCTATGCCAGTCGAGTTTCTATCGGAGCCTCACGACCATGTTGGGAAAATAAAGTGTTCTACTAAAGCCAGACACTGCAGACTGAAATACAGATACGGGGGCACCATTTGCTCATCAAGAAACCATAAATTGCGCTTTGCCGCCTCTACTAATAATGTAGAACTCGTTGAGAAACTTCTTCTGTCAGGGGCTGACCCAAATTCTTCAGATGAGCACAAAAGAAGTCCACTGCATCTGGCTGCCTGTCGTGGTTACGTTGAAATCGTTAGAACTTTGTTGAGACATGGTGCTAACCCTAACATCAAGGATATAGTGGGTAACACTCCACTGCACCTGGCCGCCTGCACCAATCACATTCCAGTAGTCATAGAACTGCTTGATGCTGGCACTGATGTGAGTTCACATGATAAGAACGGGCACAATCCAATACAGTTGGCACAGAGCAAACTGAAGCTCATTCAGATGCGCCCAAGTGGGGCAGGACACTATGAGGAGACAAGACAGCTTATTGGAGAGATATGTATGGTTGTGGAAATGATGGTCAAGTACATGAAGATGCAGAAAGCTGATGCTGGCGACTTGGAGTCTGTCTGCCAGAGACTAGAGCGAGTCAGCACTCGTGAGCAAGTCGACTCAGAAGTACAAAACTTACTGGACAGTCTAGATTCTCTCAAATTGAGATAAATTTTATATATTAAGTTTTTACAAATTTTTATGAAGACTGTTTATGAATTATAACTGTCTAATATTAAGGTCTCAGTTCAAAGTTTAGATATTCTAAACATTATTTTCTTCACAATGAACTGAATTTAATAATAAGATACTAGCTTAAAGATTTAAGTACTTCAGTGTTCTTTGGCAATTTGTTTATAATTACTATAAAATAAATCTGTATAAATTGCCATATAAGTTAACTATATTCAGTTATTAAATGATTTTGTAATGTGTGTTGGTTTTAATTATATTTGGAATAGGTGCATGTCACATTAGTCTTAAGCATATTTTAGTTACTATCAAACATATTATATAGAATATAATAAAGTTATTGCATCCACACAATGTCCTTTTCATTCATCAAAAAAAACCACCAACATCTTTGCATTTATCATTTATTGACAACAGTTTCATAAAATTGAAAATTATATAACTTTTATTCACAACATTATCCATTAAAAATTTGCTAACATGCTACTGTATTTTATATCTATCTAGAATTATTACATTCAATAAGTATTAAAAAGCCCAAAGATACCTAAAACTATGGAATGCAAAAAATAAAAGATTTATAATCCAGTAACAAATCAACAATGTAAATTAAGTATAATTATATTAATAATAATTTATGTGCATTAATACACTGATCTTTAATAAATTTATTATATAAAATAACATAAATAATAATTGTCTTGTGCAGAACACGGCAATGTTTACAGACCCGGATTTGACTTGGAGGTTCTAACCGCGGACGACCATGCATGCTACGGTGCATCGGAAAAGTCTACCTGTGCACAAGTAGGTATGGCAAAATGTGAAATGTGTGGTAAAGCATGTGGAATAGATCTGTGCAATTTTATAGACCTGTGCAGCGACTGAAGCAAAATTGAAAATACATTCTTATGAGACACCGTATGGTGTACCTGTAGGTGATCATATTTCAATCATCATCACACTTTTACGCAGCCTAAAACCTCTCCAGTAGCCCGTAGCATGTTAGGTTTACATCAGATTGTATAGAAAATGCTCTATATAACACTAACAACACCTCTCCCCACTCAACGATTTTTTATACAAAACAACGCAACGCGGCGCCGGCGAAGCGACAGTGTTATAACCGCCTAAAAAGAAAGTGAGCGATTGATAGGAATATGAACATTATTCCTCTTATCAATAATGTATGAAACACTTGCTCACATCCGCATTTCCGAATATGTACATTGTTTACATCAGCATAAAGTTCACATTTAAAACGGAATGCGGTCTATAAAATTTTGCCATAAAAATTACCGTACGAAAAACTAATACAAAGGTAATGCCTTGAAAAACTTACATTGTTAAAACCTTACTTCTGTAACACCTCAAGATTCTATAGACAACTGCTTATTTTTGAACTTTAAAATATCTATAGTAAAATGAAAAAATATCACAAAACCAGGAAATGTGATTGTTTTAAAAAGTATACAAATGCTATAATACAATATACTTACTCATGTATATGGGGTTTTGCTAGACAGTTCTCGTTCTTACAAAGTAGTTACATTGGAACATCCAAATGAAATATGGCAGAATAGTTATTATCACAGAAAAAGAAATTGCTATAATAATAAATAATATTAATACTGCTCAATAAATTAAATTAAGTTATTCCAGCAGTCCTACCCCATTTTAATATTGCCACTAGATAAACTATGTAGTACAATTAACTATAACTAGTTTAGTTACCACACCCCATTTTCCTAAACACCAAAAAAGGAATCAGTAAAGGCAAGTTACATAATTTCAATTTATAAGTATGGCAAGCTTTTGTTGTACAAAAATTGACGGTATGTTATTTTTGAACATACTAGTAAAACATTTTACAAAGCATGCAACAGCATTGCAAGTAACTTGATTTTAAAACTTACTTTAAATATAAAAGTAAGAATTTCTAAAATAATATAAATAATTATATCAAGAGAGCATATACTATGTTCTCTTTCACATGAAAATGCAATTAAAAAAGTTTACAACATTTCATATAAATTTGCTTTGAGCTACATAATATGATATTATTAGATACTTAATACATTTTTAAATAGTTTTATAAGTAACACGGTTGTTGAAATAATATCCTATGTAAGAATACAAAAGTGCATACGATTGCTCTATAATTGAGCAAGTGTAAGTGTTCAATTCCTAATTAAAATTTAAAATGAATGGGTTTAGAGTGCATATATTTGGCACTTGTTCCTTGTATTCGTGCAGGTCACGACTAGCTGCATATGCTCACTTTAAGGCTTTTAGTAATTAACACTTACAAAATTATATCACATTTTCAGTTATTGAACCAATTTAAATAAAAATTGTATAACATAAATCACAACATTCATGGAATGATCAACTCAATTGCCTCTGCAATCAATCACTTCGGGTAAGTAGTTAATAATTTAGATATCATCTCTTACACAACCATTATTTTACACCTTTGCGTGGAATCGTAATGTTCCCGTATATTGCACATGCATCGGCTCGGTTATGGTTCAAATAATTATATCAGTCATTTTATGAATACCTCTTAATTATTTATATGTGATGTTATTTCATTTCTGGCACTAATAAATTAACAATGTTTGGGAATATTTCACCCTGTATGGGTCCGTACTCGACTACTTCGCCGTCGACCGTGAGGTTCCCCGTGCTCCCCTCCGGAACTATCCGAAACGCACTCACAGGAATCATTTTTACGTATTCATTGTTCCATTCGGCGTGCGTGCCCTGACCCACACCCAGAAGGAACGATAGTAATTGAGATCTAGAAATTCCTGCTTTGATGATCAACATCCACATGACGCCATCGGAGAGCTGTGACCGCGGCGCAAACAGGAAGTCTTCCCCGATGTAAGGTTGGTAGGACACGTGGACCATGACGAACTCGCCGTGCTCGTGCAGCCAGTGCGCCGGCAGCTGGGACATGAGCGACGGCAGGTGGGAGGCGGGCCCGTGCATGCACGCGTGCACCGGCGACCGCATCTCCGAGCCGCTGCTCGTCACGCTGTGGTACTCCGACCCGCGCGTGCTGTAGAACGCACTCCTTCGCGAATTCACAGAATACCACGAGTCCACCCTCTGATGTTGTTTCCCGTTAATAGCGTTGACGAACACTTCAGAATGTTCGTCCGCATCAATAAACGCTTCCGCATCAGGGGAGTCGAGCGCACCGTCCTGACTGATGCTGTGACTGAGGGTGAGCGGTTGTTTTGGTTTAGGTAGATTGCTCACATCCTTAATTTTCGCGTAGCTCACTACACCTTTATATGTCCTCAGTCCGACGAGTCTTGCGAATGCCCAAACAGCGAACCTTTGGCCTCCGATTGCTCGTAATCTTTCACTTTCGATATCAATGTCTGATAGGAGGCCCCAGCCGATGGACAGAAACGAAAACATTATCTGCAACAAAAAATGAATGCTCATTAATTCAAATTATTAAAGTAACAAAACAAGTGGATTTACGTCACCGCTTCAAAAGGACGTGTTAACGTTGGCCTTTAATGCTGAGAATGGGTTGGCGGTGGAACGGAGTTAAATTATAAGATAAAATGGCAAGTGTAAACATGAACGTGCGGCTAATTGTATCCGCGAGGCGTCACTTGTTTGTTGTGACGGACGTGTTCAATTTAATATTGTAACGTAACATATCCTCAACTACGTCGGCGTCGGTCGCGAGACACTGCGCCACACAGTTGCATTAACTGCTTATCTTACGGGTACTTACGATTCTGAAACGATTCACCCACAGTCGATTGTTCCATGAACGGTTAGGCAACAGAATTTTTTAACCATTATCTTTTCACCCAAAGAACGTTTGGCCCATGAACTGTTCACCAACAGAACGATACGTCAGTGAACGTTTAGCCAACAAAATCTTTTGACAGAGAACGTTTCGCCCATGAACTTTTTCCTATACAGCTGCCACCCGCAACTATGGTTACCGGGTGATACTGGTTGCAATCTGGACTTTAGGGCACCCAGACTCGGATAGGTTAGGTTAGAACGGGTTATTGGTTACTTCTTAATAAACTGGTTATCCATACTAATATTATAAATGGGAAAGTGTGTCTGTCTGTCTGTTTGTTTGTCTTTCTTTCACGGCAAAACGGACCGACGAATTGAAGTGATTTTTTAAGTGGAGATAGTTGAAGCGATGGAGAGTAACATAGGCTACTTTTCGTCTCTTTCTAACGCGAGCGAAGCCGCGGGCAAAAGCTAGTTTCTTTATAAACCACCCAGAAGTAGGGCTCAGTCGACCCCGCCCACCCTCGGCCATGCATAACCTCTTCAGTTAAGCGCTACGCTTATACTCTTAGCATGTTAGCAAAAAGTTCATGGGCGAAACGTTCTCTGTCAAAAGATTCTGTTGGTTAAACATTCACTGACGAATCGTTCTGTTGGCGAACAGTTCATGGGCCAAACGTTCTTTGGGTGAAAAGTTAATGGTTAAAAGATTCTGTTGCCTAACCGTTCATGGAACAATCGACTGTGGGTGAATCGTTTCAGAATCGGTACTTACACTGGTCCGCGTTTCAATTCTGACGACATCCATTGGAGCTGTTCGGCCCTTCACTATGCCCATCGTAAGTCCAGTTAGGTTTTGAGGAATGTAGGGTTCACTGAAACAATAACAAAAAAAATGTTAGTCAAAATACAAAAGATTCAGTAGGTATAGATTTTTAGTGCCGTTTAAAATAATCCGTACTACGTACTAATATTATAAATGCGAAAGTAACTCTGTCTGTCTGTCTCTTCTTCACGCCTAAAACCACCGAACCGATTTGAATGAGATTTGGTACAGATATAGTCTGGGACCCGAGAAAGGACAGAGGATAGGTTTTATCCCGGAAATCCCCCGCGAACGGGAACTATTAATCCAAGCGGACGAAGTCGTGGGCAAAAGCTAGTAATTTATATGCTTGAAGATTGGTACGTATGAAAACACAGTTAGGGACAGTCATGAAATATATATTTTTTAATTGTTATTTCCGTTTCTAAGGAGACACATACACCTAACATATACTTACATAGGTACACGAAAACATGAACAATAAAGAAATTATAAGCTGAAACCTACTGTAATCATTTGGAATTTTGAGGTAATCTCAGAGACGCGGCGTAATTATATTTTAATTACCTACTGTCATTCTCGAATGTACCCACTAAATGACCATTAAATTCTTATTAAGCTATTATCAACACTAGACAGGAAAATTTTAATTACAGCTGTATTTACAAAAGAGTTAATTTGATTAAAGAGTTACCCTAATCGTTTCGTTTCGCTGCCTTCAATCTTCATAAACTATTTTAATGCTATGATAGCAATGACATTAATTCTCTTTGTATGATAGTGATACTAGTACCTAAAACCTTGTCTCAAAGCGAAGTGTAATAGTTACTCTATCTACGTTTTTATGTTGAGCTAAATGATTACTGACAATGACAAATCCTTATACCGCCTAGACAAGTCCACTTAAATCTGTATGTTTGGGGGTACGAGGAACAGAGTGTAAAGTCCCTCATCCTCCGTTGAAAAGGGAGGATCCTCCAAACAAACGGGTGTTGTGTCTGGTCATCTGGTGGGCTACTGCCCGACAGTTCTATTATAGTCGGGATTTCTATATATGTGTTAATGTCGCCGGAAACTTTCATATCGCGATGTAGGATGTGAGTTGTAGTTCACATGTTCGGCGATAGATGTCGCCACATATTATGCTTCTCTCATCAAGAAATCACCTCATTCATTCATTAACCTAAATGGTCGCATGATCTAACTAAACCAATACAATTGTATTGAACTTAGATGCATCTGAGTTTGTTTTGGAAGAAACACCAGCCCCATACTTAGTTCGCTTAAAATAAGCAATAACTTAAAACACTCGATATGAAACCGGGCCAAGTTTAATTGGAAGGGACTAAACCGCATTAGCATCGACCGACAACAATATTTTGCGAAATTTTGTAGCTTTGCAGTTAAATTTGTCCGAGGTGGATCTTATTTCGTTGTCCCATCTGTTGTTAAGTAATCACTACCGCCTTCTCTATAGTGCTAGAAGCTTCGCAGATACAATCATCCCAAAACAAAGCCGACATGTCATGTGTTGTAATGGCACCGGCACTTATACCATATACTAAACTACTACTACTTAAAACTTTAAAACTGGAACATACCAACCAACGCCTTTGCGGCAGAAATAAACATCTTTTTGCCGCAAAGCAGCTCCTGTATTTCGGTTTCCGAAAACTCGCCCAGGAAGTGCGAGCTACTTTTTGAGGGTTAATTGTTGTTTCTAAGAGGTTAATAAAGAATTAAACAAAAAGGTTACACAGGTTCTTAACATGTTTTTTTACAACCCATGGCGCCAGCACTGTTCTCATTTATTCAGACTGTTGTTGATTAAAGAATTTATGAACGGATCGAGAAACCAAGTGCCAATAAATAAAGTAGGTAAGCAAGTAGAACTCATATTTGAAGGAAGGCAGCTTAGAAATAGTAGGTTAGTAGCTCACACAATTCGTTTATCCGATTACGAAACCCTACTATTCGACAGCCTGTGTTACTTCGGCACTGCCACCTCGATTTGCTTATTTTTAGGGCATCGACCACTAAAGGGTGCTAATAAAGCCATAATTCAATTCTACGCCCGCGTCTGCTGTGTGGACAAACGAGCCAAAACGACAAATAAAACCACACAATACCTATTTGTACAAGTTAAATACGGCTCTATCCTAAGAGCATACATGTGCCTTCGATCATTATATCCATAGCCAGTAGAAAAAACAATCTCGTACATAATTATAGTTTAATGCGGTTGCAGCATTACGTCAGTGTAATATAAAGATTTTTTAACACAAGGCGATAATATTCAAAAAATTATTGCCTGCCGGTCAAAATATTTTCACTTCAAAGTTCAGTTTGGTTTTTCCAAGCTCTATCTGCATGAATAAATTAACCTGTTTGTGTGCTTAGGTAGGTAAGGCCATTACATTTTATGGAGTGGAAAAATTGTAAGGATAAACATCTGAGGGATAAACAAAGAATAAAAGTATGACCTCATGAATTAAGAACCTGGTTTGTTTTTCACTACTTAAGAATGAGAAATGTATTACATTATTACAACCAAAAAGGTAAAATGAAATCCTTAAAGAAACGCACCAAAACATTTATCATAAAGAAGTATCGGAAGGGTAAAAATAAACAAACTTAAGTAATGACTCAGCAAGATGACGTGATGGGCAGGAACAAAACATTTTTAAAGTGAAATTTCAACACCCGATATGTTTAGAAGATCCAAAGATCACTGCAAATATTACAAATAACTGCTGGGTGCTAAGGTCAATAAAATAACACATGATGATTAAAACGCTTGTACTATAAAAATGGTAGGTAATCAAAATAATATGTTGCTAAATAATCAAAACGATGTTTATTGTGTAGACTAGCATTACTTGCTTCATGAGATTATCCTTTCATTGTTCGCAGCTGTGGTCATAAAACATTAAACAGATCGTTAGTTGTAAAACTTGGTAATTGCTTAAATATTTAAAACCTCTCTAATTTTAACAATCCTTATCATGAAAAACAAGTTCAGTGATATTTTCAGTAGAAGGCATGGAGGTACGAATCTCCATTACTATATGATGTTGTTCGTAGGTGCATCACGAGCAATAAGCTTGTTTCTAAATATGTAGTTGCTCGCAGGTGCATCATGAACAATAATAAGTATTTATTGTACTACTATGCTGCTGGGCCGAAAAAAAACGTTTTTTTTAATTCTCTGAAATTCGTGGAACTTTGTTTGAAAATCTTTTTGGGTATAAAATTCTTTCTGTATTTGCAATGTGGAAATTACGCAGCAGTTTGATATAAGCCTAATTCTAGTATGTTAATCAAGACTAGTACAGTACATAAAGTGTTTCCGACAGTCTCATTTCTCCTTTCCAGTTATTTATATCACAACTAGCTTTTGCCCGCGGCTTCGCTCGCGTTAGAAAGAGACAAAAAGTAGGTAGCCTATGTTTCTCTCCATGCCTTCAACTATCTCCACTTAAAAAATCACGTCAATTCGTCGTTCCGTTTTGCCATGAAAGAAAGACAAACATACAGACACACTTTCCCATTTATAATATTAGTATGGATTCTAGAACTACAACTGCCAGAGCTATCACTAAAAAGCTGTAACTTTTCATTATCGTATTACTATGCGCATATGAAACCAGTAAATTGGGGCCTTGAGTTAATTCGATAAGAGGTAGTGTTGCATTGTGAACGTCACGAGATTCGTCTCACCGCACATGGCATTATACACAGTCATGCACTGCTGTTCCGTAAATCGTTTTAGGTATAATATTCTTAGTACCTAAGTGTGCGTCCACACTAAAGGCGCGGTGACTAGAGCCTAGGCGGGCGCGGTGAGCAGGGGCGTGCGGTGGCCACAGTGAGGCGCGGGCACTTGTAGCAGCTCGACGTAAATCAGGTGTTATAAACCATGGACGAGGATTTGCCATTTTTATTAGACAGTCCGATCTTGAGATGGGAGGTGTTGAACAATAGAGATGGTGTGCACAAAATAAATAAAAACAGAGGAATAACTGGAGAATTTTTTAACTTAGGTATAAGAATTGAGATTACACCCTACAAAATTATTTGAGTATACTCGAATGCCCGTGTCAACTTACTTAACGTGGTTTAGATTGAATTGCACTTATAAACAATTCAGTATTTACTGCCATTTTACGACAAACAAATAAAGAATATGCACATCCGCCGAGTGACAAGACCGAACTGGTTTGTTACCCCAGCCGCCCGCGCATTGGGTCGCTTACTGACTAGGCCCGTAGTGTGGCCAGAAAGCGCGGACAGAAGCATTTGAAAACTACGCGCGCTGTCTCGCTCAGTCCCGTCGCGCTAGGCTTCAGTCTTAGTCCTTAGTCACTACAATATGGACGCAAAGGCGCGTTTCATATGTTTGATACTTCGCGCCCGTCGGCGTCGTCGCAACCGCGCTAGGCTCACAGTGTGGATGCACACTAAGGCTTGTCTAAGCTTTGGCTCCAATAGGTAATTTTTAACCGACTTCAAAAAGGAGGAGGTTCTCAATTCGTCTGTTTTTTTTTTGTATGTTTGTTACGCGATATCTCCGTCAATTGTGAACGGATTTTGATGGTTCTTTTTTTGTTTCCTAAGTCATGATTCAGAGGTGATCCCATATAAATTTTGTGGCGATCGGTTTAGTGCTTCTCGAAAAATTCATCAAGAACAAAAAAAATCGACGTAATATACGTTGACGATATTATAATGTACGTAACTTCAATTTCTATTTTTCGTTTTATAAGATTATAAGTAGTTTTATTTTGAAAATAAATTACTTTGAAAGATGCCATACACAGTCAGACATAGTTAGAGTCGACACTAAAAAGTAAAAAATAAAAAACGTTTTTCAAAAAAAAAATGGTTGCCTGTAAAGTCGGTTTTACGGGCGAAGATTTTACGTGACAACGTCTTTTACCGATCATAGTTGAGTGGGAGAGAGACGCAAGGCATTCGGCGGGCCTCTCTCTCGTTCGGTGACTCATCGTAACGTTACCGAGCGTTACACTTTTTCATAAGTGACTCCCAGCCGCAACCTAATTTAAGACGTTGTCACGTCAAAATAATAACCGCCTTCAAAAACTAAAAACCCAAAAATAAATAAAATTTCGGAAGTCGGTGGCTTCTCTTCTGCCAGTCAATTTATCTGAATTTGGGTTGCCACCGACTTCCGAAATTTTAGTTATTTTTGGGTTTTTAGTTTTTGAAGGCGGTTATTATTTTTTTGAAAAAAGTTTTTTTATCATTACAAGTGGCTATATGTACTATAAAAATATCCTCTAGATGTTTTGTTGATGACGTTGATGTGAATCTTTTTTTTCCTTCCTCGTCTAAACAAAATTTCATAATCATGATTTTTAAATCTTCGAACACACGTGATTCGAGACATAATAAAAAAACAATAGCAGCCCGACAGCCGGCTGTCGCTTGGTCGTCAAAGGCTAAAGCTGATTATGTTAATAATTTTCTGGGAAAAACCATAACTTTCCTTTTTCTGCAAACGTAAACGACTAACAGTCACACATAGAAGATAGGTACCGTAGTATTTTTCTTCTGATAACTCTTATACCGATAAAACTGAGCTTAGACCAAATGTAGTAAAACTTGTGGTATAAACTTTAACCAAAACTCATGTTATTCCGTCAAATAAAAACATTAGCTATACTCGTTTAGAGACATCCAACCAATCCAAAGATCCAAGCAGAACAAAATAAGGACAAGAAAACCACCAAGGTGTACTGAAGAAACCAGTACAATTTCCACATCTACAAAGAGTGTTTTATCAAACACTCTTTTGATTGGATTGGACACAGCAAACGGTCTCTGCAAATAGTCTAGGAACATTTACATTAATAATTTTTAACGTGCCCACTGCCCAGTTGGAAAAGAGACATAATAAAATATGCTCGATCGGTGGAAATAAATAAAATGGTTGCAGGCAGACCGAAGCATGTCCCCGCACGCCCCGCAGTCCAAACGTTGCGAATCGTAAGAACGCTTATTTAAAGACGAATTTCTTAAAAATAACGCACAAACTTAAAAAAAAATTTTTGAGAGTAAAGGTGCAGAAATGATAATTTACGAACAACAATGAACACTGTTTTTGACCGATATGAACATCCGATATTATTATAATGATGTTTTAACTATAAAGATTAGATAGTATCGAACAGGCAGCCGATTCGTACACGTGGGCGTCTAAACTTAATGAATTCTTATTGGTCACTACAATTTATGATAGATTACATATTTAGGAAAGTACGTCAAGTACCTTACCTTTCAAATTTTGTTAATAGATTTTCAACTATATCGCTAAGACGTTAGGCTTAAAATTTATTGAGAACATTTTGCAGTTTAGGATAGCTTGTGCTCTTACCTAAAATGATAGATATTTTTTTTAAGAATTAGTTGCGTAAGTTTTTTTATTGGCGTATTTAATCACGTGTTTTGTTTGGAAAAATGTTTATAAACATTTTGTGTGGTTGATATTATTTCTATTGTTTTTACTTACTGGGTATTTTAAGCTCTAACTGAGTTTTATTTTATCTTTTGATCTAAGCGTTCCTATGAAATGGATTATCAACAATAACAAAGGAGTAATTAATATATTGTGTTTCAGTTCCTGCTTTACCTATAAATATACATTACCTTATACTCTGACAAAACTAACAAACGAGTAATTCAAATCAAGCGATTATTCTTAATTGACTTCGCAGACCTTTGCTTATTTATCGACTTTGTACCTCATATGGCGTTGTTTTTTTTTCTGTTTATCAGAGCAATGATAATCATCTATGTTGGTTTTAGAGCCCAGTTAAAGATGTTCTGTGAAGTCAGTGCTGTTCTGTCCGTATTTAGACAAGTGTTTAATTTACACCTATTTATTAGCCCGAATGACGCACATACGTATCATGCATGACGTATTTAATAATAATTACAAACGAATTAATTTATAAAGTGAATGAACAGGATAATTAAAAAGGTAACAGAAATATTGAAGGCAGATCTGAAAGTTTACCTTGAATTGCCATTCTCACTTATTTGGCGAAACACCAAGAGTAATTTAAACCTTCGAACACACGTGATTCGAGACACAATAGAAAGACAATAGCAGCCCGACAGCCGGCTATCGCTTGGCCGTCAAAAAGTTAAAGTGTATAAGGAGTCATCTACAAAGAGAGAGAGTGAGAGAGAAAACAAGTGGATCCACAACACCAGACTTTCTCAACACGTTTTAGTACAATTCGCATTTGATTTGACTGCGTTATCAGCGTCTGAGGAAAGCAATAATAATCCGATTCTAAGGCGATTAGCGAGTGACGACTGGCAAAGTAATCTGTTCTTCTTATTCTTATAACAATATTATATTATAAATAGATAAAATTGATTGTTCTGTTGACAAGTAATCTGTTCTTCTATACTATTTATGAATCAATAAAATTGGTTTTATTGCAAGAGTTTATCTAGAAGTACTGGCTCGATTTAAAATAGTATCTCAGTGGACCAAAATTTCATTACTGTTGAGTAAGTATTTTGTAAGTATATTAGGATATGTTTTATGCAAAACTTGGCAAACGAGCAGACGGTCGCAAGATAAACTTAATACATATCTAAACATTCTAATAAACTCAACCACAAAATACTGACGAATTTGTGAAATTGCTGCATAATCATGAATCGTCTCATTGCAAGAAAATCTTAGCTCATTTCAGCAAATTCAAATGTAAACCACATAAGTAGTAAATCATACTTTCACTGCCCACTTTACCTCGACCGTTAAAAATAGAGGAAAATTGATGTGCCAAGTATATTTATTGCTAACATGTTTTCAAACGAGAAATAAAAATTTGCATAAAGACTCATGCATTATGTTTAGGTCGTCAAGGTAAACCAAGGTTACTGTACTTGAGGTTTCCTGCCTGAAGCAAGCAATTACAATAATTGTTACTTTTTTGCATAAGTTGCAACGTAGGTCGCACAACACTGTTTATCTTGTCGGATTTTCACTCCTCAATAGTAAAGAAAAGATCGCAAATGATGGGTGATCTTCTAGGCACTCTTGGCCAAGCATCCATAAAATCAATTTAGCAGTTTTCATCAGGTACATGTTTATTGTCAGATAACCCAGAACGGTAGACAAAAGGGTTTTTTTTTTTTAAATTTGGACAATCCCACCACACTATTCCCAACCACTGCAACTCCTGAAAGCCAGAATCAACAGTGGAGTCCGCCAGAAAAGCGCCGAGCAATGAAGCTTGACGAGTCCCGGAGAAACGATTCAACTGTCTTGGATCCCGCAACGAAATTAATCAGAAAAGAACAACGGAGGAGTAAGAAAAATATATTTTTTCCACTTCCCTCCATAACAAGCAGGAGACAGAACAGAACTAGGCCGATAGGCACAAAGGGGCAATTACAACTGGAAGAAGCCCAGATTGCCTAGCACCACGGAATATGATCTGTTAAAAATTAATGGGTCCTAAATTGTGAGCTGTTACGAATGATTCCAATAGTAGGTATGGCAAAAACGCTTGAACGCACGGAAATTGGTTCTGGTTTCCACAAGGTCCGTATAATAAACAACACCGGATGTAACCTGTAAACTATCCAACATAACATTGCGCTCATTCTGCCAAAGAATACACTCCCATAGGATGTGATATGCAGATTGTTCGAATTCACAGTTCGATGTGGAACATTGACACAATGGCGAAGCAACAAGTTTGAAAGAATATAGTTTACTTTTGAAATTGCCATGACCTGTGAGAAATTGAGCAACGCAATGATCAACCTCCAACCATGTCTTAGCCAGCCGCTCACGAACGGATGGAAAGAACAGATGGAGGTGACGGCTCTTCATGGAATTATCCCGCCTACTTTGCCATTCGGATAAGAGTTCCTCCCAGACTTCAGTCTGCGGTTTAAATAATCTAGAAATTTTATTAAAGTCGCATGTGGTATAAAGTTTGTGTCCATGGTTTCCCGCGCGGAATAGTACATTGAAGCACGACGCTGTACCTCAAGATCGACTGGAAGTACACCTGCGAGTACCGGTAGGGCTTCAGTACTGACCGTTCTATACGCTTTGCATAAAAATATCAAAGCTAAACGTTGACTTTGAAGTAGTTTACGTCGTACCGCCCCTATTGTGGCCCTATCGGCCCAAACAGGTGCACCGTAGCACATACAACCTAAGTAGGTAGCCCCATTTATAGTTTTTAAAGTTAAAAATGATAAACCCCAAGTTGCTTTGGATATTCTCGTTAGGGCATAAAAGTTCCTTTTAGCTTTTTCACCTACTGTTTTTATATGATCGACAAATGAAAAATTTCTTTCTAAGACCATGCCAAGGTAGCATACTGCTTGTTGTTTTTTGACGGGAACGTTATTAACGTTAAGAACGTTATTACTAGGCCATGATTTAAGATTCCCTTTTAGTATAAGTTGATATGTTTTTTGCGGTGCGAAGGTAAGACGATTACGATCACCCCACTGTGATATTAAACGTAGGCATGTGTCAGCCAAGTTCTCAAGTCCTGCTCGAGTGCTTGACTGAATGAGCAGTAGGCCGTCGTCCGCGTAACCGGTTAGGGAACAGCCGCTTGGAAGCGGAATCGCGAGAAAATCATCAAAACCTAGATTCCATAGATAAGGACCAATAACAGAACCCTGAGGACATCCCATAGTTAGCGTTTTAGTCATAGAAAAATGTCCAAGCTTAAGTATCGCGGAACCGTTAAGAAAGTACGAGTAAATGAGATTATAGATGTTTTTGTAGCAACCGCGGGTTTTTAATTTTAGTAAAAGCATGGGCCACCATGCGTTGGCCCATGCTTGACAAAAGGGATATTAAAAATGAAAGAAATTAATCTTCCACCTACTAGCTTTTGGTCACGTCTTCTTTCAAGTGAAGTCGGTTATTGTGTTATTGGGTCGGGTGTAGTATGGATTAAAAAGAACGATATCGGTACGTTTGGGATTAATGCGTAATAAATTTCATCTAAATCGGTTCAATGGTTTAACCGTGAAAGCGTAGCAGACGTTACTTTTGCAATTTATAATATTTGCGTGAATTACGGTTCCCTAATTACTTTTTTGTGATGTACATACATACTCGCAGCATTTAAAGATAGTATTTATGTCGTCCTTGTGATACTTAGGGCCTGAACTAATAATCTATGCAATTCGCATTCAATGCACGAAGTTTTAAAGTTGTCGATAATCGCCTGCGAATTAATAGTGCGTAAATTAAATATCAATACACACACACACACACACACATGTAAGCTACAGTAATGAGAATGACGAACCTATACCCAAATACCTAGATAAGATTTGCAATTGAAAAAACGTGCGTAGAAATTGTTATCACTACTACACGGGAGATAATAATGGTTGACAAAATGATAGGAGTTAGTACCTATCTGCAGATTACGAAACTATCGTAACTCGCATGGCGTATAACCTACATCTGTTGCACTTTAGGTCTTGCGTGCTTCGAGAGATTTAAGATTTGTTCTAGATAACAAGTAGAATTATATGGCGAAAGCGTAGCACAAGGACAGTATTACTGTAACTACTAGCTTCACATAGCGGCTTCGTCTGTGTGGTTAAATATACCATAAAGCAGTTAATGGCATTGTACCAGTTGGAGTGACAGCCTTTGTAATCCAATTAGGTACTGTTTCGAGAGCTATGATTACTGCTTACAAACAAAAACATTGTTTATAATATTGAGAATATCTAATTTCCCGAATTTGTGATTTTAGCAGGTTGCGCTATCTACGAAACAGGATCAAGTTGCAAATGCAAAACATGCTACGTGTCCAGTCAAAGTATATGGATGTGAAGTGTGTGGCCGTCAACCGTGTTCTTTTATTTTTTCATCGTTGGTTTCTGCTTTTCTGGTGTTACATCTAAATATCTATATCTATATATATAAAACAAAGACGGGTTTGTTACAACACTTATAACTCGAAATCGGCTACACCAATTTTCATGGTTTTTGGTTCGTTGGATTTGTCCCCGCCCCGAATAGCAGAATACTTACTCTAAATAATATCTAATCTTAAAAATAATGAAAACTCGATGAGAACATAATTATAAAAGATGAATCATTTTCCCTTCATGTTACTTTGTTTCGTACCTGTCAAACATTTGTTGTCCATCCTGTCAAATACTATAAGTAATGGTTGACATGCGTTCAATAATAATGACAAAATGCATTCTTTCCCACTAACTATCCAATTGAATTTTTAAACTCTTTAGATGTGCCTGGCTTACCACCACACAATTTACGACTAAAGATTGGTTCCGTAGTAATCATGCTTCGAAACTTAAACCAACCAAAACTGTGCAACGGAACACGTTTGGTGGTTAGTAAATTATTGAACAAATAGTGGGTTTGTTTTAAAAGTAAAAAATGTGTTCATTTGTTGCCTATAGGGCAAAAACAAAGTTCGCGGGGTCAGCTATTATACATAATATATAACTCAAAAGCGGCTGACTGACATAGTGATCTATCAACGCACTGCCCAATCCTCTGAACGGATCGCGTTGAAATTTGGCATGCAGGTAGATGTTATGACGTTAGGCATCCGCTAAGAAAGGATTTTTGGAAATTTCAACCCAAAAGTAGTAAAATAGGGGGGATGGAAATCTCGACATTTATGCGGGTGAAGCAGCAAGCGAAAGCTTGTAGCCCATATTTTTTTTTATTAATGGGCTATCCAACAAAAACAGGTTTTTACAATTCAGACAAAGTTCCTAAGTTTAGCGCGTTAAACCAAAAAAACTCTACAACTTTATAATAATAATTGTAGATTCTAACCAGATTTCGCCTTTCGCAACCACAGTAGTAATTTTTTAAAAGTGCAATATATTATAAAAATGCATAAAAATGCTCGCTGTTAATAACTACAGTTTAATAGTTAATACATGATATTCAGCCATAAACTGGTCACGTAAAGGAAATGAAACCGGTAAGGCTGTTTAAAAAACGGTGAAAATACGAGCAAAACAAAATAGTGGTAGACCAGCGGCCATGACTGCGCAACGTCAAGCAATTGCCTTCGCTTCATTTCCCCCTTTTGCTTGCATCACAAGCAATAATTGCGTGAGCACTTTTTGATAGCACAGCCATTTGTCGCGGTCTATAAAAAACAGTAATGATTTATATCAGATCCGGCTGAAACTTATAGAAAGTCAGGGTTTCTTATGATTTTTCTGTCCATTATTCAAAAAAATTCTAGATGTATTCTGATAAAAATAAATAGGTAACAATAAAAAAATACTTTAGCCGATCAGTCTTTTACAGCTAAACCACTGAGCTGATTTGATGAAAATTAGTAAGGAGTACACCTCGAAGACGAATGTAACTTTACCAAGTTTACCATAATTACAACAGAACAAAACAGCCCTTTTTTTAACCGACTTCAAAAAAAGGAGGAGGTTTCTCAATTCGACCGTATATATGCTTTTTTTTTTATGTTTGTTCGCGGATAACTTCGTCGTTTATGAACCGATTTGGATGATTCTTTTTTTGTTGGAAAGAAGACATTTCCAATGTGGTCCTTTCAGTGTTTCTTCCCTCTACTTTAAGAAGGATGTAGGAACTTGAAAATAATAATTGCAAAGTGGTTGCCATAGCCCCAAGTCCCAAGATATTAATTGATTCTGTTTAGTTGCGGAATAAATATGTGTTTATTGCATTGTGTTTGTGTACTCCTTTTAAAAAGCAATAACTTAAAGCTTTGGTATAAGTAAACATTTTTTACTATGGAACACCACACTGAAATCCTGAAACGTCCGTCGGTATCTCGCAAATCTTATGATAATATGTTGTTTAGACGTATTTTGCTTTACACATGGTGCATGTTTACAGAAGAACGCAACAGCATTTTTTTTTTTGCAATTTATTTTTTAAGATATATACGCAGGTAAGTTGCTCGCAATGAGAACAGGCCTTAAGGTGACTTAAACATAAACATGTTCTTAGATTATTTTTGGACAATGATGTGTAATTGTGTGTTTTCAAGTGTGCTAGCTAATGCACTCCAACAACAAATCGTTGACAGGCGACTTTACTTCCTAATACAATTGCGCAAATAAATTATAAAATACTAGCTTCTGCCCGCGGCTTCGCTCGCGTTAGAAAGGGACAAAAAGTAGCCTATGTTACTCTCCATCCCTCCAACTATCTCCACTTAAAAAATCACGTCAATCTGTCGCTCCGTTTTGCCGTGAAAGAAAGACAAACAGACAGACAGACAGACACACTTTCCCATTTATAATATTAGTATGGATTATTCTACTTGAAACCAATTAGACAACAAAAAAACAACATATGAAATAGGTTACATAATTAAGTTTCTTAACGCTGACAATTAACATGATTTGTAAGACCAAAAGGTGTTCAAGGTCAACAAACAAGATGCCTACAATTTTAGTATTTTTTTAACATTTGCACACACTACCTGACTTAAATCTTCCCAATCAACTTTGAACCTAATGCTCCAGTAATAAAGTTGAAAATATACATAAGGAATATGACAGCTTGTAGTAGCTTGATGTGCTGTCTGTACAATTTGAAACAATAACTGTTAGATAATGAAATTAACTAGGTTATCACTAATAGGTTACACATTATGTCGAAAATGTAATTAAGAACATACATTGTAGCGTCATAGTTAACAGGTTATCATAATTATACCTTTGAGAATAAAAGAAGCACCATGCTAGTTAAAGAAAAGGTAGGTACTAGGTAGCAATTAATGATTGAACTAGTTTCACGATGCGGGTCGATATCAAACGCAACGAAACATAGTGCAATTTGTTAAACGAGTTCTTTTTTTGTTTGTTAACCGACTTCAAAAAAGGAGGAGGTTCTCAATTCGTCTAGTTCTCAAAGAACTATTGGACCATAATTTGATATCATTATCATAGGAATAATAACAGTTTAAAAGTGCAATGAACTTAAAAGATCAAACAATATTATTTTAGCTAACACAATTTACTGTGTTGACACATATGTATAATACACATTATTAATTGTTTGTCCTCTACAAATGTATTAATGGGACATTCATGTTATCTTTTAAATGTTCTTGCATCTGCATAAACTGTTTGAGAGTAACACAGTCAAATCTGTTGCTGTCCTTACTATAACCCTTTAGAGAGACAAAGACAGAAACAGATTTGAGAATGTCTTAAAATTAAGTGATGTTTGGGTTTATGGCCATATATCAGTTAAAATATTGGCCTGACACCACAATGGTAGCTGAACTAACTGTGACTATGTATATTCTAGCAATAAAATGCTAATGTATTCATACATTAACAAGGCACTTTAGTCGGCAGCCATTAGATTTGCTTACTGACTAAACTGACCTGAAATGTGTTACTGATATATCCATACTAATATTATAAATGGGAAAGTGTGTCTGTCTGTCTGTATGTTTGTCTTTCTTTCACGGCAAAACGGAGCGACGAATTGACGTGATTTTATAAGTAGAGATAGTTGAAGGGATGGAGAGTAACATAGGTTACTTTTTGTCTCTTTCTAACGCGAGCGAAGCCGCGGGCAAAAGCTAGTACATACATAAATGTATCTAGTAAAATACTAAGGAATGATAATTTCAAAATGTACTGCGAAAATAAATTCTTTGTTATGTTTTAAATTACAACTATACAAGATATATAATCAACAAGAACCTAGAAAACATAGGAAAGGAATCTACATTGTTAAAGGATCATTAAAAATACAATGCAAGTTTTAAATCATTGTTTGAACAACTATAAATTTCATTCAGAGGATTACAACAATACCTTTTTGTGCAACTTACTTCAGCAGTTTTATTACAGATTGCAAAAGGATTTGTAGAATATTTTACGAGCAAAATTTTTATGTGCTATCTTAGGTAGCTATGACTAAACAAAGGATTAATAAATATGTAGTAGATGCTAAGTCATATGCTTTTAAATATGGTGTTGATATTTATTTAACAAAAACACTATACTGTAACGAGTTATTTTTATCTCGTTACATTGGAAGTGATTTTAGTAGATGTTTCCGAACAACACGTCTATATTATCTGTGGTAAGAGTTTTGGTGGATGTGTCGTTTTTGACAGATGTCACTCTGCGACTCCGATTTCGAAAGAATGGCTGCTTGTTCATAGCCTGAATTTTTAATATTATAATCTGACCCCATCGTGGGCAGAAATGTTTTATTAACTATAATAAAACTATAATATGGTTCATAAATTACCATGAATTTTGGTGAGTATTGGCGTTTTCTCGTTTCTTCAATGCCATGCTGTCGCACGCCCTTCGAATTGGAATCTCATTCATTGTTCTTCGTCTTGTTTTTTCAGATAAATGATAACATATATATATTTCCATTGGCTTGTGCCATGGGTATGCACTCTGCTTAGAGATTTGTTTGTTCTTTTTGAGAAAAACGGTAAGTTTTAATTTTTTTTATCCAATATACAAGATCATTCATATTTGAATGGTAAATTGTCAGTTTTCCAAATTTTAACCGGCTAACCCGTTTGTTTCAGCCTATATTCGGCGTTTTTTTTTCTTTATTCTATACTTTTATACTGGAATTCTTTTTGCCGATTTCTGGACAATGAAGCTGTCGTCGTTCTACACGCGTGGCTCTGTTTCAGGCTAAGTAAATCGGTAGACCCAGCCAATATCTGGTAGGAGTGTCTTATAAAAATATTTAATTTACGCACAAACATGATGCAATAATAACCCGTTCTTTAAACAATAATAACCTGTATTTTAAATAATAATAACCCGTATTTACTTTAAATAATAATAATTTTTACACCTTTAAACAAGTATAACCTTTAAAACCTTAAATTCTTATTAGTAAATTTAACTATCTAGCTAATAAGCTATTCATATTTTTAGTGTTTGGTTTTAACATATTTAAATGAAGCTACGGGCCAAAATAATAAAGGAAAGACAAAAGAGTATGTTAGTTTGATTTCCCTTATTTAGCCTCCCGCCGGCAGATTAAAAGTTCAACTCTTCTGACACATTTTGCTATTCGGCACCATTGTATTTTGTTTAGTGGAGCTCCCTGGCGCCCGACTTTTTAACTTATAATATTATCATTACTTTTATATTGGGACTTCACATTCACAATGTAACATTACACGTTACAATACTTATTAGTATTTTAGTTATCTCCTTTACATAAATTGTCTATTGATGAAGGCGAAAGTGTTCAGGCAAATATCAATAAATATTTAAATTATTCAAATCTGATCTACCACTGTTGCCGCAATTTTTTTTAGAAAAAACAAAATATGCTAAAAGTCAACAAACTACATATTTCATAGCATTACTACATTCAACATTTATTATTACTTCATACACAATTTAGCAATTTTATTGTGTATGTCTGGTTGGGAAACTATTACTTAAGTCTTAATCAGTTCAATATATCCTTATCAGCGGATTTGTAGATTTCAAAATAGGTAAATACCGTCAAAGTATGATTAATGTATCTTACAAATCAGACTTTGATAATGTTACTGTATTATAAAGGACAAAGGTGTACTACAAATACTTAATTGGATTTATTGGCCATAGACAACACATTATAGCAGCTGTGTTATCTTTACCAGTCCTTGAAACCAGTCGGAATAATCAATAAATAACAAAATACCAAACTTAGCCATCTGTTAACATTAAATTGAGTCATCCTTGTAATTATTATCAAAATTCAGAGAATTAAATGTTCATTAGTGGTTTGTTACAATGGCTAGGTGTGTTAGCCAGACAGACCCCTCATGCAGACTGATTGAAAGTTAAAGTGTGAACAACAGTTTACATACTTAGTTTTGTCATGGTACATTAGGGAACAATATGTATAAAGCAGCCTACATATATTTCGTTGACTTCAACTTCAACTTTATATATATTATGGCAATCCACCGAATTTTCGGTGATTTCTGCCAATGTCCAGTTTGAAAATATTATTTTAGTATTTTTAGTGACAATTGTACGGTTATTAAATTATTATTATAGTATGGAGATCATACACGTGTTCTTATAACCAAGAACACGAGATGACTCCCTATTTCGTTGACGTCTGAACATGTGATGAATAATATAACATATTTGGCATTAAAACATCTCAAAGAACTATCCATACTAATATTATAAATGGGAAAGTGTGTCTGTCTGTTTGTCTTTCTTTCACGGCAAAACGGAGCGACAAATTGACGTGATTGTTTAAGTGGAGTTAGTTGAAGGGATGGAGAGTAACATAGGCTACTTTTTGTAACGCGAGTGAAGCCGCGGGCAGAAGCTAGTATAACAGGCAATATATTTGGCATTAAAACACCTCAAAGAACTATATAACATATTTGGCATTAATACACCTCAAAGAACTATATAACATATTTGGCATTAATACACCTCAAAGAACAATATACTTATGTTTCTGCAGTGTTTCAGGTCATTGGCATAACCATTAAGACCTATTGCATGCATGATTAACACAATGAGACCTTCTCGGTTAAACATTTATTAGTTCATCAGTATCATTTGACTATATAGTATGAATATGAACAATAATATCAGAACAAGTCATGAATTAATAAAATTAGATAATAAGGAAAGTTTCTGATATGATATTATATTTTTGAGCCATATTTTGTATATAATAAACAAGGAAAACAGACAAAAAATATTTTAGAAATTTGTTTTCCAACAATACCTGTCTATTAAAAATATAATGAACCTATATGGTCATTAACGAATTAGCTTATTACCTAATTAGTAATTAGATATCATACTATTAGAATGAGATAATGACTAATGAATGCTAGATATGGAATCAGTTGTGTAACCGTCAGCCACATCAGCCCATGGTAAATTAAATTAATGGGATATAATATATTATATGCTTCTGAGTTTTTGCTTGGAACCTCTATGCTACCCAGAATATCTAAAAACAAGATGTTTAGACATCAACAATATACAAAAGACAATTGTTTCAGGTTTGACCTTTCAAGTAATTATCTCTAAGAGGAAAATCCTGTTCAAAATATTAATGGTTAAAATAATAATTAGGGACAGATTATGACTATGGTTTTATGCAAATTGTCTGTGCATGCACCAAGGTGCACCCTTCATAATGAGCTGTGTTATCCTTATATGAGCAATCTATTTGCACAGATTTTAAATTGCATGTATATGAATATTTGTGTATGAGCCAATAAAATTAATAATATAGTATACTCAGTATTTATGAGATTATATTCAGAACTGGGTAATTAAAGAAAACACAGGTACTCACTTATAAAGATGACAAATTGTTCTAGCCAGTCCATTACCAGAGCCACAGGGTAATATAGCCAGCGGCACTTCCACCAGCGCCTGCTGCCAGTCCAGCCTCTCGAACATTCCGTTCAACACTTCGAACAGAACGCCATCACCACCGATAGCCAGGATTGCGCGCCAACCATACACATTCCGAGTGCGCACAAACTCACGAGCATATTGAGCATATTTAGTTACATGGAGGTCGAATGGCACCTCAGCCTCCTGCAGTATAGGCACCACCTTAGACTGGAACAGTTCCCTAGCCTTCCCCGGCCCTGACTTCGGGTTCAGAAGCACTAGCAACTTCTTATCGGTACTCGGCGGCTCGGCCGTAATCGGCTGACCGGCTATCAGACACTTTATTGTAGATCTCCATTTTTGAGCTTCTTTATTATTGTCTTCATATTTATCGAAAGATCTGAAGCGCAGTGTTATTGTTGTTCTCTCTCTTTTCAAGGTACGACGGCTTCGTTTTAATATGTAAGCATAAATGTACAGATATGCACTGATATCGTTCTCATCGAGATCGCCGCTATTCTCGTCCACTACCTTAAGCTGGTGGTTCCCGACGAAGGAGCTGCAGACACATGAGCCGGCCCCGGGGCGTCGTCTTTTGCTTCTCATGCATTTGCTGCCTATGATATCGCCCAGCAGTATTGTCTGCTCCTTTGCATTACCGTCAGTTTCTTTAGTTAGTGATAAACCTTTGGGAGTGAGCCGAACACGAAATACTGAATTCTTCTTGGAAAGAATGTAAAATGTTTCTTCAAGATAAACAATATCTTTCGAAACAGAGTCACCCTCACCGACGTTTGACACGTCCTTCCCGTTCTTTAGGTCCGCCATGACTGACTTTTTTTTTTTTCAAATCAGTTATCGCCATAGCCAAGCGCAGGCCATAGAGTCTTATCAAGGCTTTTACTCTATATAGAAAGCAGCATTAATGCGACAACACTGAAGCGAAACTTCAACACACAATCACACTCACAATGTTTTATTATCTTCAGCAAAATAACCTGTAATTATGTTTTTAATTATAATACAGTATTTTACACTGGAAGCTGGGATACAAGCGATGATTACTATCAATTTGCTAATGTGCACTCTTGTTGCTTTCATTTTTTTATTCTATAAATGCAAAAACTCTAGCTTAGGGCCATACGACGTCTGAATTGATATAAAGAAATCGTTAGCCCGTGCGTCTGAAAGTAGACAGAACAGCACCGACAGGATTTAGCTTTTTAAGTGATACATACGGCTGTGGCACTATAGAGGAGCACAAATGGCGCGCCATGAACTGATAGGACTAGGGATGGCCATACCGGATTTGTAAAATCTTGATTGGCAAGATTGGCAATCCGGGTTGCTAAACAAACAAACACACGTCGAGTCTAAACGTCAATGTCAAATTTACTGTCAGTGCTGTCAGCTGGTCAATATGGTCAATCAATGTCAATATTAAATGCCAACAGGTTCGGTATGACCGTATGATGGTCGTTGTTTGTAGTAAATTGTTCTTGCACAGGCACCTTTTGATTTCCTAAACGAGACAATAACTTATTAGTATATTGAAATGTGTTAACGTTTTGTAGAAGAATAACTTACCATGACACACAGAATTTTAGAACTGTATAGTGGCATTGGGGGTATGCATTGCGCATGGAAAGGTATGTTTACCGGATGATCACCACGTTTCCACTTTTATTAATATAAAACTAATTAAGATAGGATTAGAAATGACTCCTTAGCTTCATGTTATTATAAACAACCAGTTTTGTTTTTTTTTTCAAATGATTTCGACTTTTGTGAGTTAGTTGTCCAAAGATTTTTATTTATTTATTTTAGACATATTGGGACTTTATTAACCCTATTGCCATTTAAATAATAAAACAATTCTTTATTTTTTTTTTCAGAATCTGGTTTAAACGGAGAAATTGTGGCTGCAGTGGACATAAACACAGTAGCTAATATAGTCTACAAACATAATTTTCCAGAAATTAATTTGATGACCAGAAATATTCAAAAACTGACTCCACAAGAATTAAAAAAGTTAAATGTAGATACAATACTTATGTCTCCACCATGCCAGCCATTCACAAGAACTGGGAAACAATTGGACAACAATGATCCTAGAACCAATTCATTTTTATATTTAATTGGAATATTAGATCAGTTAGAAAATATAGATTATATTCTTATGGAAAATGTTAAAGGCTTTGAAAGTTCTACTGTTAGGAATTTATTTATAGACAAGTTGAAAGAATGCAATTTTATTTACCAAGAGTTTCTACTATGCCCTTCTAATGTTGGAGTGCCTAATTCTAGGCTTAGGTATTACTGTACAGCAAGGAGGAAGAATCTTACATGGCCATTTAAAAGAAGAGACGAAATTGTAAGATCATCAATTTTATTAATTTTCTATTTCATTTAAATTTATAAAAACAATTCTATGATATTGTAATTTAAAATTAAGTTATAACAAAATATCTGTCTATCTTATAAAAGTTTTTTTATTTATTTACAGATTACATGTCTACCGAAAGACTATGGTATACCCCACTCCTTAGAGTCCATAATTGAAGATAATGTTTCTAAGAAATTCATGGTGCCTGATAAAACACTAAGACGCGGAAGGGTATTAGATATCTGCTACAGAAACTCAAAAAGATCTTGCTGCTTTACAAAAGCTTACACGCATTATACTGAAGGCACGGGATCTGTATACACGGACGCAAGTCCAGAAACCGTACAAATATGTTACAAGAAAGCTAATTTAAATGAAGTTGGTAGTGATGAATTTGTTGAATCATTAAGGGAATTGAAGTTACGTTATTTCACTCCTAGTGAAGTTCTAATGATAATGTCTTTCCCTAAGAGTTACAGTTTTCCCACAAATATATCTATGAAACAATGTTATCGGTTATTAGGCAATAGTGTTAATGTTAAAGTTATAAGTGAACTGTTAAAATTGCTTTTTGAATAATAAATATTTATTTAACTTTTTACAATGATATTGTTTTTACAAAATCATAATTGACTGCGTCCATTGCTACTTCTAGGAAGTCAAGTATTAGGTCGAGGCTACATTAGGCCGCAACGCGATATATTACTGGAGATATTTGATTTATTTCTGTGTTAGGAACAATATTATTGTAATTACATCATCAGCTTCATTGAATATTGAATACTTCATTGAATGTTTTACCCACAACGGAATGAAGAAGGTGTGTGTGTGAGTTTATCGATTATAAAGTTATACCATATTATATCATATCATATTTATCTCATTTCGCACTTCCAGTTGCATCGCAAATTACTGTCTACTTGTAGCCTCTGCCTAAAAGTTGAAACATAATTAACCGATGAAAATCAATGAAGCTAAGCAATGAAGGGACAAGTATTTCCACAGATTACCTCCTACACACAAATTTAATCTCATAATATTACTTTTATGAAAAAATTTCGATATACATAATATATTGACAGGCCTGTTGGTTTAGTGGTTAGTGACCCTGACTGCTAAGCCGGAGGTCGTGGGTTCGATTCCCACCCAGGACAAACTTTGTGTGATGAGCACGAATGTTTGTTCTGTGTCTGGGTGTGATTTATCTATAATATGTATGTATTTAAAAATTATATAAGTATGTTTATCAGTTGTCTGGTTACCATAGTACAAGCTCTGCTTAGTTTGGGATCAGATGACCGTGTGTGAGTTGTCCTAGGATATTTATTTATTTATTTATTTATTAATATACTTGCGTCATAGTATGAAAAGGCTTTTTTTTTCGTATTTAAATTAACTAACTTTTGGCAAACAATGGAACAGTCGCAGTTCTCTAATCTAACATCAGTCCATTCTTAGTAAGATCCCATTAATACTTGAAGTCTGACAAGGTATCTAATAACCAGTAGCTAAGTGCAACAATAGTTTTACAACACAAGAAATACCACATTGGTAATGTTAAAAATAACATTAAGATATTGTTATATTTAATAAATTAAATTGCTCCATTGCTTAAAACTTGTCTCGCTCTTCGTTTCGCTTGATGGTTGAGAACTCGTAATCTTAACAGGACCACAGTTGAAGACACCACTCCAATCACAAATGACCAGATTGTGAACTTCCAATAAGCCCTTTCGTCTAAATAGGCTACACGGTCACAACTGTAAAAGAAATTTTAGAATATAAAACTTGAAATTAAAGCAAACCCTTAACACTATAATTTTTTTATGTTATCATAGCATAATTAAATAAATAGGTATTCTGGGACAACTCACACACAGTCATCTGATCCCAAACTAAGCAGAGTTTGTACTATGGTAACCAGACAACTGATAAACATACTTATATAATTTATAAATTTTAATACATACATATTATAGATAAATTATACCCAGACACAGAACAAACAATCATGCTCATCACACAAAGTATTAGTTCTGGGTGGGAATCGATCCCACAACCTCTGGCAAAATGAATAACGATTAAATACAGATCATTTTTCATGTGTTTTTAATAGTTAAACTGTAAATGGAAATTGAATTTTCCTAAAACGTCTGAACTGAGGGCCCAATATTTTTGGCAGTATTGACTAGGATAAGCCTTCTACACTATCTCACATAAGGGTAAGTATTTTAACAGTAATTCTTAATTAAAATCTAGCAAAGCGTCCATTACTCTAAATTTCATACTTTTAGAGATAATTGAATAATATTCTTTTTATAGGAGAAAATTCTGTAGGGTGACCATAATGTTCCATGTAAGTATAAACAAGTGTTCGACATGTTCTTGTAGTATCTTGTAATGCGCAGATGGAGAATTATAATTATATACGACTAGTTTTGCTGTGCCAGCACCTACATATCGTGAAACAATAAAAAAAAACGTATCAATAACCAATGAAATATTAGACGTAGGTAATTGAATTAACAAAAATATTAGTAATTAATATATTTAACAATATTAGCCTAAAATTATATACCTAAAATGAAACAAAGCAATAGGCCAGTAGCATGTAATATGTTATGTAGTATGGACTATCTGTAGGTACCATCAGAGAAACCGTAGTCAACAAACAAGTTTTAATGATGCTAAACTAACCTATTTTGTACCTAAACTAAAACGACACGTAATTTATAACTAGTCTGTGATGCTTATGATAAAAAGTAAATTTACTTAGGTAAACAACACAAATAATTAACTAAATAACACATGATCATAATAACAATACGAAAAAAGGCGATAGACAGAATCTTTATTCTTCAAAATTAGAATCAGCCAAAACAAAATTAAAAAATATATATATATTAATCAAATAATTAAAATCATTAATTATTTGATCTTTATTCAAATGTTGAAGAAAGTAGTTTGTTCTTCAATCTATTTAAATTTCATTTGGATACACCAATCGGTGTTCAAGAAAACCTTAATTATATCTTATGGCCCTGGTAACATATCTCCTGTAATCGCTTCCGACAGTTCAAGCAACAACTATTTGTTTAAGAAACAGCTTGTGTGAGGGTACATGCTGATTAGTCTCAAAAAGTAACAAAACTATATCTACCCTACAGAATTTTCTCCTATAAAAAAATATTATTCAACTATCTCTAAAAGTATGAAATTTAGAGTAATGGACGCTTTGCAAGATTTTAATTAAGAATTAGTTAAAATACTTACCCTTATGTGAGATAGTGTAGAAGGCTTATCCTAGTCAATACTGCCAAAAATATTGGGCCCTCAGTTTAGACGTTTTAGGAAAATTCAATTTCCATTTACAGTTTAACTATTAACTTTTTTGTCATTATTTCTTTTTTACTAATTTACAGACGCGTAGTAAAATATATAACGGTCGCATTTAAGTATTTCTTTGAATAAATCCATTAGTTTGATGATTCCTCAGTACAAACATTTATGAACTGAGGGCCCTAGATATACCGCTATAACTCTGTAATATAGTATTCTACATATTTGGGAATTTCTTAAAAGTTGTAAGAAATTCTTAACTAAATCCTTAAATAAAAATTATGAGCCCAGAGGCAGTACTTTCTGAGATTCAGGCTATGCCACTTTATGCAGGCGTCTGGATTGAGAGCCCTAGTTATTTCATCATAAAAGCTTTATTTCACGTTTAAGAAATTCATGGCCTATTGCCCTATGTTTTACTAAATTTTAACTAAATGCCCTGTAAATCTTATTTTCTTTTGAGAAGATTTAAAATTTGGGCTCTCAATCCAGATGCACATCATTTTTCACCCACCTCCTAGTCACTGTTTCACCATTCTGACATTTTAGTATTTCTTTGAAGCTTGTATGGATGCAAACTCCTATGCTCTTACTTCGTATTTCGAAGTCTGAAACAAAAACAAGTAGACATTATCATAAAAGATAAAGATTTGATGGATGAAGTGTGAGTCTTTGACATTCAACCCAAGTGTCCAATAAGTTACCTAGTTTCAGGGATCTACCCATTATCTCATCATATTGAACAAATTGAGTTGTGAAAAATAGGCTCACAAAATATGGTATGGCCAAACTACGTGATTTTAGATGGTAAGAAAGTCTAAAGACTACTTATTTTGTACAAGTAAAAATAATTTAATTCTTGCACAATTAAAAAGATAATTTCATATGGAGAAAAATGGCCAAGAAACCCTATAACTACACACACTTTAAATAAATGGTTTTTCAATGATATAACCACAATTAAAAAACTTTTTAAAACAGAGGATAAATCTCACTAAAATACCTGAACAAGGATGACATTCACTAATAATAGAGTAAGGTTGATGTATCCAACAGGTTGAGTTGTTTTCTGTGGGGAATGTTTTGTTCTTCATTCGGTAACTGCCAGACATTGAGTCTGCTAAATGAGACTCCAATATTAGCACAACTATCGTCAACCTGCAAGAAACAGAGGTAAATATAATATGTTTGAACATCAAATTGATCCATAACTTTTGTTGTGCAAAAACAGAGACATCAAATTGATAATTATGTCGCTTTTACAACAGATTTGCAATAAATACAAATATTATGTAGTAGGTAATAAATTCAGAACTTACACTCCTAAACAGACGGTACCAAATAACATGCATTTTTTTGAACAAGTTTCAATCATTTTTGCTAGAACAGTTAAACCTTGTGTCTTCTACAATAAAAGCATATTCTTCTTGTAAGTCTTAAAGAAATCAAATCCTTTTAGATTAACACCAAAACAACACAATTCCTTATTTCATAACTGATACAATCAGTAATCACTCCACTCCACTCATTCATCCATCCCGTATGTCAACAATGACATTGACACTCTGACAGCTGATTGCTACACACACACGACTGACACCAAGAATTTTAAATAAAACTCTGGATACTGTACTATACTCGTCACTTATGTTTTGCGTCTCTTTCTTGAGGGAAGAGACAAGAAAGAGACGCAAAACATTAGTGACGAGTCAAGGTCATATTTTTGGTCCTCAATTCTTTCTTCGTGGTGCAGTATCCAGTGCTTTATTAATTCTTGACTTACACAAGGATTCGACTCGGATTACAGATTGATTTTTTTTTGCACAGATTCATAAAAACTAGACCGCGTTGTTGGGGCTTAGGCCCGAGTCAAACCGAAATGGCAGCGGCCGGCAGCGACGCGACTAGCACTTTCAGTGTGAAATAATTTTAAACTTTAACTACATACTTCAAAGACCAGTATCGCTTGAAATACTTAAAAAGGTCACGAGGCCGCCCGCGGCCGCCAGCGGCTGCCAGCGGCCGGCCGGTACGCCGCGAAACGAAAACAAAGAAAATGCGATGACTGCGGGGACTGCGGCGCGTGCGGTGCGGCCAAGTCTGCGTTCACCTTTAGATTGTAATTTGTAAGCAGTGTCTAGTGTCTTCTGAAGTCGCACCGGGCGCGACTTATCAGTGGCGTAGCGTGGCTTTTCGCCGCCCGGGGCTGATCGGAAATCCGCCGCCCCTTATTTTAACTATAAGTCGCTTAAAGTTTAAATATAATATTGAATTGATTTAATTCGTACATCGTACACCTTATTGCAAGTCAAAATATACTAACTACCACGCATGTCTCAACCCTAAGGACATCTTAGGTTTCTGCGCAAACTGTTCATTGAAAAAAAAAACTTAATTATACGGATTGAACCCCTGCTAAAAGTGACCGTTTTTAGCAATTTTTGAATCTCTGCAATATAACTTTAAAAAAAGTATGACACAGTTTTAAAACACCATTTTCAAAACACTTTTTTGAATTTCGGTCTGTAACAAGAGAAAGGAGGTGTTTCTTTTTCCCTACAACTTTGGCCCAGGCATGTACCTCAATTAAAAAAGTATCAAATTACGTGAAAAGAATCGTAGAATCTGAAAAAAAATATATTGGATTTATTTGCGCATTTGTACCACCTGAAATGATGTCGATCGAAGATGTTAAAAACTTGCAACCCAAGAATTTCAGTCTGGCAATGTTATGATTTACTCCTTCGATAATGCGTTTTGTTGCTTCATTGTATTAACCTAAAAATGTATTATTAAGGATTTTTTCTGTGTTACAGATAGTATTTTTTTCTAGTTACATTTGTCGTGAATTATTATAGAAAAAAATATTTCCAAAAATATTTTTATTTACAATTCATATCATTTTTGCGTTTGGTTATCTACCGGACAAAAAGACAGGGGCTCCAAATTCAGGGCCGATAGTTTTATTCTGCTGTCAGTTGTCATTCAAACAAACAAAAAACATCAGATTAACGGCTGTCAACGCTCTCATGAACGTTTCTTTTTACGCAGTAACGACGCGAGGCAGCTTTTTTTCATATTCTTTTATTTCTAAATCTACGTGATATTAAAGGATTTTAAATACTGCTAAAACACAAATTATTGGGAGGAATTTTATTAGTAATTTGTACCTCGGTACAGGTTTGGGCCAGAAAAGAAACACCTCCTTTATGGTGGCACTAGTTGTTGAGAAATACGTCCAATAATTTATATATCTATATACTTGCTCATAATAAAACTGTGGAGAGGTCAATTCTGTACTTTGAATATTTATTCAAAATTAATATTGGAGAATGATTGGTGATCGATACTGATGGCAAAAATGCAATTAGTAAACACGCACGTAGTGTGCACGCATGGGTTAAAAACTACTGAAGGGATTATAACCAAACTTGGTACGATTATAATCCATACTCCTTGGCCAGCTATAGGCTATATAACACAACGCGACACATAAATAAAAGTGGAAGAAAAACGAAAAAAAATATTCCTTTTGAGAGATTCCGTTGTGTGCGGGCAGCAATAAGGCTGGCCGATGGCTTTGCTGGATATTCGTAGCTTATACATCAGAATAACACATAATATTGTGCTACGTAACATTGCACCATAAGCCACGGGAGCCGATCAGAACCAAAAACCTAACATAACGTGGGTACGCGAGGATCGTGGGGTCCATGGCCCTCTACGGGGCTCGAACCTGGCCTTGGCTCCGGCCCGGCTTTTGAGGGCGTCCCAGAGAGTTATAACCATTCGGATGGTGCGGGGAATACCGCAAAATCTCCTGCGAGGCGGCGAGGCTTCCTGCGGGCATCCGGCCGTGGGATTTGGAGACTATGCGACTGTCGCAACCCAGTGCTGGGCACGCCTCTTTGAGGAGTTGGCTGACGAGGCGCCACGGCGCTCTCACGTATCGCCGGACACAGGTTCGCTCCGGACACGGATATTTCGGGAGGTTCCTGTGTCGGATTCGGGCGGACGGAAGCGGCACTTGGGTGTCACCGGCAACGGTCGCCTGGAAGAATGCCTCGCATGGGCGAGCCACCGCCGTGTCCTTGCAGAGGCGATCGGTGGGAGTGACCGAATGGGAAGCCGTCACCGCCTTCGCGAAGCAGTCATGCTGGAGAAGTAGGCTGCTGCACGCGTGAGGCAGTGTCAGGCCTCACACCCCGGACAAAACCCAGGCGTAGGCGTCGAGAGTGGCAAGACGACTACCGGCCACCGTAGGCGCGGGCCTGTGGGCGGTGATCGATGGGTAGCCCGATAAGGACCAGGTCCGTGTCGACGGCGCGTTAGTTCCACTCGCGCCTCAAAGGCCTTGTCCAGGAAGGGCAAATTCGCCGCGATTCTCTTTCTTTCGCTTTATCCATTATATGTGCACAGTGCACTCGCTCTGAAATTCGCGCGAAATCTCGCGAAATCTTCGCTCGAAAACAAGGCAGCCCTAGTATCTCGACTCGCGCGCATTAAGCCCGAGTCGAGTCTGGCGAATTGCACGCGAATTACGCGTGAATTTATTATTCGCGCGATGCTTGTGGACGCGATGATTTGGTGCCTAGTATCTCGCCAACGCGCGAATGATTTCGCGCCAAACGTTTCGCGGTGAATTCGCCCTTTCTGGACACGGTCAAAGAGCGGAAAAAATCGCGCGGACGCGCGTCGCCGGCGCTCGCTGGCTGCCTAAGCCCGCGCGGTTGTCGTCCTCTTTTTCACACACTTGCGGTAAAGCTTTCGCGGGTACTTTTGGTAACTAACATATTGCGAACAGTAGACGTAGGTTTGGAAAAGTATTTTTTTTTAATAATTCAATCCAATATTTTCGTCATGTTCCCCAATTGCCGCCCCCTATTATGTGCCGCCCGGGGCCATGGCCCCCCCAGCCCCCCCCACGCTACGCCACTGCGACTTATGCAGTGCTTATGCATGTGTTTAGCTCGTTCTGGGCTAAATCTGTAACTCCGCCAAATAACCGATTACTATGATTGACTGGGAAATCTCAATAATTGAATTGCAGCAATCTTGCATTGATACCTGTTTACTTCTCTTCTCAGTTTCTTCATTCAATTTTGCTAAAGGGGTGGTTCGGTATCAAGGGTTTACTTTTTATAAATCTACGGAAGACCTGCGGTAATCTTATAGTATTATTCTGAAGCTAAAATCGACTAAATGAGAAGCGAATGAAGGATCATCTCTATATTCAAAATGGCTGTTAAGCTAAGCGGCGGACAAAGCGCCATGTTTATTGAAAACGTAACGTTATCGGAAAAGAAAGCTGGCTGTGTTGTTTTTTATGAATAAGTTTAGCGAAAGTGCGATGCTATTCACTTGAGTTTGTTATTCCTGTTTCTAATAAGTTGTGTGAGTCGTACTTTTGTTGTTCTAATAGAAATAAAAATTTCAAAAATGGCTATGCCATCCGAAACTCCTCGTTCTTTTCGCCTTTTTGTGACCCATGTAGACGGCGAAGGTCATTTTCTTAAAATTAGTGGGCAGGTTGATCATCAGGCTTCATTAATGATAGAGAGCCTATTTGATGCTGCCCGAGAAAATCTTGAAAAAGGCATAGGAGCCGTGCCATCGGCGGCTATTCACGAAGGTGTCATTTGTGCCGCCAAATATAAAGATGGGACGTATTATCGAGCTAAAGTTATAAACACGAATAATTTGACTACCGGCTTGGTTGGTGTACATTTTATCGACTACGGAAACAAAGATATGATTTCTCTCAGCGCTATACGTTTCTTCGACACCTACGACCCAATGTTCTTGCAGCTACGTGGACAAGCAACTGATTATTATCTCTCTGGAGTTATGAATCCGTCCGGGCGGTGGGATGAACCGCTTTTACTGAAACTTCAGAGTTTACTTTGCTACGCGGAATATTCAGCGACAGTTGACGCTCAAACTCGGACATCACCTATTATTTCGATTCAATTCAAAGGAACCGATTTGTCTTCACACCTTGTATCTATCCGTTTTGGTGTAGCGTTACCTCTAGCGAAGCAAGAGGTGTTACTACTTCAGCTGTCTGGTGAAAATCAACAAATTCAGAACTGGCAGCCTAGTTTTATTAGTGAGCCTTCAAGTTATCCAGAACATGTTCCATTTTTAATGAATCAAAACTTTCCTTCGAACCCTGCATCAACAATGCGCATCCAACAAAATGCATCACTGCCTTTCAATGGAAGTATTCAGATGGCTCCATCCTTGATTGGTCAACGATTGCTGGTCAACAAGGCATCTAGGAATCCAGGGAACTTAAAAGCTCCAGTGCGTCAGCCTCAGCATGCACCTCAAAGTAGCACAGTGAATGTCTCAACACCACCGCCTGCCCTGATGATTGCTTCTAAACCTGCTTCTCCTAAGAAGTCCTCTACCTATAAAAGCAGACTGCTAGAAGCCAACTCTCAACATAAAGTATTTGTGTCATATGCTGAGGAAGGCCCAGAACTATTTGCAGTGCAGCTTGTGACTGATGCTAAGAAACTGCAGGATATGATGGATGACATTAACAAGAGACCTCACAGCAGTCTGACAGAGCCACCAATGATAGGCACAGTGTGCCTGGGCAGGATGTCAGGAGACCGTATTATATGCAGGGCCATTGTGATGAATCTTTCGGGATCTCAATGTAAGTTATTCTTTGTTGACTTTGGTGACACAGAAATGGTGTCATACTATGATATTTTTGATATACCTGAAGAGTTTGTGAAGCCCAATGTTTTTGCTATGAGATTCTGTCTGTCTGGTGTGAAGAAATTGGAGAAGGGTCCTCATTTAAATGAAGCCTTTAAACAGCTAGTCAATGGGAAGGTGATGACTCTGAAAGTGGTGCCTCCTGAAGGGCCTCCGTTGATACAATATGGAGAACTTTACTTGGACAATAAGAATGTGCTCGACTTGTTGATGGCTAATATGAAGGATAAGTTGCAGTTTAAATGGATTGAAATGCTTCCTTTGGGGTCTCGTCATTCAGTGCTGGTGTCCTATGTGGATAGCTGCATCAAGTTCTTTGTGCAGTTGTCTGATGGGATTGACGAATTGAATGCTGTGATGGAAGCTGTGCGAACACACTGTGAGAACAGCTCATCTCCTGGCGACTTGCCGGTAGGCGCAGCGTGTTGCGCGCGATTCCCTGATGACAACAATTGGTACAGAGCAAGGGTCAGAGACACTAGAAGGAATAAAGTGGTTGTAGTGTATGTTGACTACGGCAATGAGCAAGAAGTTGAGGTGTCCGATCTGAGGACCATTACTCCAGAACTGATAAAGCTACCAGCACAGGCTATGAAATGTGCGCTCAAGGTGAGTTCCTAAATGTTTAATTGGGAGGTTCTAAAATATCTCTCATTTTTTAAATATTTTTAATGGGTTTTGGATATTTAGCACTTATGGTATCTTCTCTTGTTTGTATTTTTACTCGTCAAAATTTGTAATGTTCTATTTAGGAACAATTCCTGAATAAGACTGCTATAAAGAGCCTGTGGTGCTCAGAAAGAGGACCTTATTTTAGAAGAAAATAGTATTTTTTTACAGAAAACATTACATCCTTAAAAATAATACATACGTATTTTCTGCCTAGGGCTACGAGAACAAGCCAGTAGAGACTAAGACATCAAACCAGCTGGAGATGTTAGCTCTAGAAAAAACTCTGACTGCTCACATAGTCGGCATTTTGTCTACTACCATGGTAGTGTCACTGATTGACGAGACTGTCTCCCCACCGCTGGACGTGGCCAGGAAAATGACCCAGCTATCACAACCTAGAAGCTCTCATGAGGTGAGTGTTTTTGTTTGTTAAAGACCTTTTCTTTGTGACTACATTTTCAGTCAGTTTTACAGTCAAAGAACTGATGCTAGTTCCTTAGACTTTATGGAGAAGAATAAGCAAGAAACTTCATGGATACTTTTCAAAACTGCATGTTTTACATAGTCTTACATTAAACAAGCAACATACAACAAGATTTTTTTAAATCAGTAGTCTTTTTCTGTATTGCTGACTATATTGCTAATTTTTCATACTGCAATAATTTCAGAACATTTAGGTTCTTATTGTAAAAGCCACAAAACTATATTGTTTTAAATAGTAACAACCTTGAAATAAAAACTTTTAGTTTATCTAACAAAATAATTTATTGACATACTTACCTAGTGCTTACTTATGCATAAATAAAGAGTTCTTTATCTACTAACCCTATTTCTTGCTATGCTGTCGTAATTATTTGTATTAACAGCTTCAAGTTACACAGACATAACAGAGAAAGTACCTAGCATTGTGTTATCATTAGTCATAACAGAAACTTATTTATATGTATAATCTGTAATCAGTGGTGACTCAGATTTTATAAGCGTTACCCAGCTTGTATGCAATAATTTAGTATTGTAATAATCCTATCAGACTATTGATTGAACTTGTTATTTACTAAGAGACATAAAAGTAATACATATGAATGAATATTATTTTGTTCATGAATACAATTGTTTGGAGAGTTTGAGAAAGCTCTGATTTTATCTTTTACCCAACTCCTAAAAAGGACATGGTTCCCAATCCAGTATTTCAACTATGCGTTATTTTGCAGTCCCATTCCCAGTATTCCATTATAATAATCTTAACATTCATTCTTAGGTAAAAGCAACGACACCGGTACGCAAAGACGCGCCGGAGTCCTTCAGCTCTCCTGATAGCGCATCTGATGATGGGAAGAAGAAGAGTTTCCGACGAGAGAAGAGCTTCAAGGAAGAATGGAGACCACCGCGGGACGGGAACGAAGAGTTGCCGCAAAGAGGAGGCAGTTTCCGTGGCAGGTTAGTAGTGCAAGCCTCGTCAAAGTTATTCTAATTAGAATATCCTTACGCGATATTCTGCCGTCCTTTGACTAAGAAAGTAGTAAAGAGCAGAAACAGGTTAGCGAAAATGGCAAAAAGCAATGATTGAATCGTAACATTACGGTCATTTAATTTATACGAAGTGTTTGTGTCTCTGAAACTATTTGTAATAAAAAACTCTTTCTGAAACAGAAAGATAGGGAATTCAACTTAAACAGCCTTCTAGTATATCGATGACAACATTATAGGGTGTATTAATATTATATGTTCATGGCTCCGATGGACCAATTTTTGATGAAATTTTGCACTTAGAAACCCTGGAAAAGACTTCATTTATAATATTACCATGTATACTATATATTGTAAGTATTCACTTATAAAAGTATTCTAAAACTTAAAAAAAAACTGAAAATAATTTAAATAGTTGATGGTACATTTATACAACTAAAAGCTTTTTGATGTATTATACTTACTTCAGATCTTGGTGTAGCGTGTTTTTGTTAATGACCACCTTAGTGTGGAATATAAGAAGTTGCTAAGTTAAAACCATCGCTAGTGATAAGAATTATGAGTTCGTTTGGGTGAAGCACGGAAAAATTCACGTAATAAAAAAAGACACATGTAAAAGTGGTTTTAAAAAATTATAAACAAAAAGAGTGTGTTTCATGCTTTATTTTGCCGTTTCCTTTGTTTGAGGAAACATTAAAATGAAGCGGTTTTCTATACCGAAAATTGACACGAAATTAGGTTTGCTAACTTCACAATATCTATATTATGGTGGGTAGATGCTAACTATTTAAACAGAACCTAGCTAACTATTTAATCAATATAGCAGGTGATTTCCACTCAATTGATTTTATCGAACATCGTCTCGATTGGTCGGTTAATAACATAATTTATATGAACGTTATTTTAACAGCTGTAAAAGAACTAAACCAGTTCTTTTTTCTATCTTGATTTAATTAGTACAAGAGCAATGAGGTGTAAGAAGTGTATGATCTTGTGTTGAATGGATCATGATTTTAATGTTAAGTGTATTACTTGTAAGAACATTATCATATAATATTTATCATGCGTATCGTCTTTGCGTTACGTGCATTTTGATATCAAATAGCGGGGAAATCCATAATCTCCTACTTTTCATTTTAAATCACGCTAAATAGAAATTATCTTTTTGTTATTTTTATTAAATCGTCACTAGCTGTTGTATCGTGATTGCACATATAGTAATTATAAACTTAATGCTCGCCTATCCGTATAAATGTATTTGTAAATATACTATTTTTGCGTGTAACACAAAAAATGCCTAATGTAAAAAAACACTTATAGCGAGATGCCAGGTTTATTATAAATAGTTCAAAACCTTGTAAGGCGTGCGTGTGTTACAGAAATGTTATGGTTTCATCGGTTGCTGTTTGCCATATCCAAAACAAACAAATTGATGGCATTTATACACTCTTTTTCTGTTATATTTTTGCCGACGACGACGTTAATAAATAAAAAACAATATTTTTTTATTATTCTGATGTAGACACTTAAAATCTTCAACGACAGTGTTGAGTGCGCATACTTTAGCCGTTCTAAGTGGTGTTTTTTAGCTCGATCTTAATATTGTGAGATGGTATCGCAAATTCGCAACCCTTCATTCGCTCACGTGGTATCCAGATGTGACATTAGTATTGTAAGTTGCACTTAAAAAATGAAACGTGTTAATAGTATCTTTAGAATTTCATGAAATATTGCACTTGGCTCGACGGCTGGCACTTGTCCCTAAACTTGTCTTCCTCCCATTAATTAAATAATTTATGAGACTCTTATTCGCCCCAATCATGCGATGGTTTTTTTTTATGGGCTTGCTCTTGGTCCCAGACTAGCCCGAGAGCATAGACGGTGCCTACGATGGAGCGAGCTTACCCAATAGATGCCTATGCACTCGTTTCTTGAATACTTCCGGGTTATGATGTTTTGCCTCTAACCAACGCTATTTTTTTATATTGACGTATTCGTCGTAGCCAATTATTATACGTATTAATCTAGAACCCTTATTCAAAAATCCATATTTTGTGCCCAATATCGAGATTGTAAGTTACATTTAGGAGGAACGTAGTAAAATAGTAGGAATTAGGCGAAGTTCTACGTCTTTTTAGCTTATTACAAATAAGCAAATAACAGTCGTGAAGGTAACCCTAAATTCTCTTGACAAGTTACCTTAAGCATCAATGAATGTTTACATTTCAAGACCCTCCGTTTATGTTACCCCCTAATCTATTTCCATTGCTTATCGTTCGCATCGTGTGCAGCTGAACTAATTTATTTAAAATTCGGTACGTTTCTTACGCAACATTTACTATTTTCGGATCTTCTTTCAGTATTTTCGTAAGAATACGCGTTGCACTCGATTTTACGAAAACAATGAGCTTATCCTAAAAATAGTTGTTTTACGAAGTTTTCTGGATCAAAGAGACCTACTGACTCATTTAATTATACACATCAGTTATGTTGTTAAACGGTTACACTAGTCAATTAAAGTTCATTACGGATTAATTTTTAAGATAATTCTCCGGCAGTGTAAGCGGCAAGAATGACAAATAAGCAAGTATAGCACATTCTGTTTGCCATCCGTCTGCGTAGAAATTAATTGTAATAAACACGGTCATTCAGATAATTAATATTACCGAACGTATATTATGATTGGCGTGCAAATGTCAAAGCTTGATGACTATAATTCTAACTAAAAAAAATACAAACAGCCTATAATGTGTGTACAAAAATGTACAAACAAACAAACTTCCCTGTTTTCAGTATTAGTAGAAAAGGAAAAGTTGACGATTGCGTTTACACGTCCACCGGTCGAATGGTTAAGAGCAATCTGCAATGCTTAAGTGTATTACTTTTCCTTTGTTATTACACTGTCATTTCACATTAGTGACAAATTGATTTTATCGAAGCAAATACATGCTTTGAATACTCTTTCACAAGCAAGCTAATCTGCAGTCAAATATCAGTGGTAGACGGATAAATCTTTGTTTTATTACATAATTTTATTTTCTTTTCGAAAACAATTCACTTTTATACTTATAATATGTATTCTAAAAAGCCACACATAAAAATTTATTATTATTTTTATAAGAATAAAAAGGTTACAAGTTTTTGGAAAGTTGTGCGTGCCAGTTTTTACAGCACAAAGCTATTAAATTATTTTTGCATTGCAAACACTAAGTATAAAATTACAACTTTAGATGTTTTTTTTCGTTGATCGTTTCACTGTCTGGTAATCGTCGCCCTTTCTAGACCTATTTTGTGACTTTTAAACTCAGGGGAAACGTAGTAGTATTATATTATTTTCAATCTTATTAAGCAACTTTAATTGAAAAAGTCAGCTGTACACAGCTGACTTTTTCAAAAAAGAATGTAATAATTATATTCAATTTAAAAATAAAAATATAAAATCAAATGAATATTTTGTAGATATTTCACTTCTATATCATGCTACAAGTTATTACATACCTACATAATATAATTATCATCATCATCATACCCTGCCATATCCCATTTTACATCGAGTTTTGTTGTCTACCGTCATCACTGAGTTATTTCCCCTTCATATCATTTTTCACGCATACCGTCCTTGTTTTCTTTGACAACAAAAAAATTGGCGAAGTATTGACTTGCCGAATGCCATAGGGTATGATTATTGGGTAGACTTGCTTGTATAAAGACATAGTCGCAGACTTTAAAACTAGTGTTACAATATTTTATGTAACCACGTATCAAATTTCGAATACCTTTCTCCTAAATGGCTTGCAGTCGCTTCGTTAAATGTCATTAATAATTGTTAAAATAACTTGCAGAAATTGAGCCAATTGCAGATACTTTCTCGTTGCTCTATTAAAATTCTTATCTGTGGTTGACAGCCGCTATAATCATAGACACGAGAAAATTTTCTATTGTGCCACTCGTGAATCGACAAATGCACGACATTACACGCAGTCCATTTGCATTTCGCACATACTTTTTCGTGTATAGATGATATGGACCAATAACTGAATCAAACGACTTCTATCGCTGAATGTAGTTAAAAAAAATAAAAAAATACTGTACAATATTATGAATACTTCATACTGTAACTAATCAAATATATCTTGGGCCAGTCATAAATCTACGTTACGACAAAAGAGGTAAAAAAACTCGAAAACAAAGGATTTGAACATAGGTTAAACACTTTTTTTGGACTTCCTCGCGGTCTAACTTGCGAGCAAGGATAACAAAAATAGACAAAATAATGAGAGAGCAGCGACTTCAAAATAGTAATGATTACTGTGTCCGGCTCAAATTACTATCCTTTGTTATAAATAATCAAATGTATGCACCAAAAATCACAATCGTCTGATAAAAGTCGTGTGTACAATAATAGATAAAATATGTTACGTACAATGGAAACTCCTTAAAGTTTGTCTACGATAGTATATTTCTTGTCGTGCTTTCGTAAATTTCCGAGATTATCTATTTGTAGACCAACGATAAGGTTGAAAATCTGTTGAAAAACATTGACCGTTACTCTGCTACAATAGTAGTAGACAAGCGGCTAAATATGCTGGCGTCTGTAATTAGGCGTTAAGGTTAAAGTAAAAATAATAATTGGTTCAAATCTTTTTCGTAATCGGAAACAGTTTTTGTTTCAATTTTACACGACACGCATGTGTCATGAATCATAAGTCTTTCCTTGTAAACAAGAATATTATTACGTGAAAAAGGGTAGTCAATTTATTAATTGATTAAATTAACTTACGATTCGTTGACTCCGACTTTGTGCTATGTCCTCAAATGTACGTAAATATAAAATTTCGATGCGAATACACGGACTTTTGAAAATTATATCTAAAATTAAACATTTCTCTTTGAATATTCAACATCCAATTGTGCCATGCAACGCCACAACTTTTCCGACCAACGCGTATTTTATACAAATACCTGTAATTGATCAAGAAAAAAATGAACGAAATGCATGCACAAAGAACATTTTTTGAAAAGCGAAATTAAGGTATTAACACATCAACCCAAACTATTTTATCTCGTTTTAATCTTCAGAGTGATCCATATGACGAAATCTCATAAGCACAGCTCTAGAATCGAGATAACAACATCGAGTGACTACAACTATCGAGTCTATGCAATCTCACACAACGTAGGTAATAGTTTAGTTTTTATTTTCCAACAAAAAAGTAATAACAGACCATGAGTCAGGATTCATGGACGGTATGACCTTCATATCGGTTCTTTGAACCCATGAGTTTAGTCGAAGCGAGTCTAGCTACAGAAATGTATAGGTAATCTGTTATTTAGTGATTAAAATAATGATTTATTAGCCTGAGTGTTCTTAAGGAATGTTTTTGTGTGTGAGAAGTGTTTTGTAACGTGTGCTTATGTTTTCTTGGTGCAGAGACAACAGGGAAGGGTTCGACAGGTCCGGGCCGGGCAGGCATAGCGAAAAGTTTGGCGGTAGACCAGAGAGAGGCGAACGGTGAGTTGTTCACTCTATTTTTGAAGCTTACTGCATAAAATAACTAGTGATTTATGATTTACCCTCTGCAATTATAATGTCATAGTTCTATTTTTACAAGCAAACCATGAAAAGTATGGCGGAAAGTCGATCGATATAATTTATGCGGCATGGGCGTCATCTATTAGTATTAGTAATTAGCACTTTTAAATTTAAATAATTATGCATTGTCTTCGTTCTTTAATGCGTTATCCTTGGCGTTTGTTTCGTAAGCATTTAAATGTTGCTGTTTCTACAATCTGAAGGCTGTGTTCGTTCTGGGAATAACGGGGATTTTACACCACATACAGTTAAAATCTTTATAAAAGTAGATAATACCATGAAATTATATCCGAAATAATGCACCCGCAAATGTACTAACTATGCATTATATCAAGTTACCAACATACGGCGCAGTAATAATCATACATTAATATGTATATTTCAAGAGAAATTCTCAGTAGGAAAAAGTGTTCACTCGTGCTAAACGACTCTGTACGCTCATTTAAAACGGTATTCAACGGAGGTTAATCCAATTGTTTTGTAATTTCGTAAATAAACATACTAAAAAAGTGCCTATTGTCGATAATTACTTGTACACACGAATGAATTTCCTGCGTCGGTAGGTGAATTTTATTGAATCTTGCATTGTTGCAAACGCCAAAATGATTACCCAAGTAATATTGTTTTGAACAGACCTCCTTACAATGAAAGACGTGGCGGGCCACCGAAACCTCGTGAGAATGCAGCGCCGACATCAGTGGGCGATGACGAGTGGGAATCACCTCCTGCACAATCGACATTCCAGCCGCCTCACAGGCAAAATAAGGACAGGGAAAACAATCCCAGGGAACGAGAGTACACCCCGAGAGACAGAGAAAATAACCCAAGAGAGAGGTATGTACCAAATATTTTTGTCATTAACCAGTTTAATTTCATTTGCAAATATTATTTACCAAACACCTTAATTGCGTTCCGCAAGTGTAGACATGTTTCCGATAGGAGTAAATTGCCAATTTACGATTCGTACGTAATATCAAAACAAAAAATTGAGCGCATAATAGTAAAAAAATTTGAACGCGCAACTTTCCCCGATGCAATGCGTTAACCACGAATTAGGCTGTTTGATAAAACAGTTCCAATGATTCGACAGAAGAAAGCCTAGGTCGGAACATCAGCACGATAAACCGGGTCAAAAGCCCGGCTGGAAGAAAGACTCGAGCGGGGTCGGGAAGAGGTTGAGGCAAGCCGCGGAAGCCGCCTCTCTCGACGCTCAAAACGCCCAAGCCAAGGGTGCCTCGATACAGGACAGACTCAAACGGTACAGTGGTGTAACACGACAAGTCACACACCTGTTGACAACGATTGTTTCGCTATGACCCATCAACACTAATGCTTTATTGACTGAACATTGTGACCCATTGTTTGTAACCGTATTCACTATTTCCCGAGTGTACGTTTTTTTGTTTACATTTCATAATCAGTAGTGGATTTTGTTAACATACTCGTATCATGCCTGATTTTGAGTTCTCTTCGCCTGAATAGAGCTAATTTTGTTGTCGAATGCAGACGAACGTTGGCAGCACGTTAGATTGCGCGATGCGTAGCAATTATGAAGTAAAGCATTAATAGTTGAATCAGCGTCGTCCCCGTTGTCGCGCCCTATTTGCTTGTCACGCTTGGTTTGCGCTGCACATTCGTATCGAGCGTTCTCAATGCGTTGCATATCTGTCGGCTCTTGTTTATAACATTCCATTGCACAGTGATGTCTTCAGTGTTTTACGTTTTTATTTCAGCACCTTTTGTATTCTCTTCGTCATTTCATCATTCAAATAATTTATTGTACAGTTTCACAGCTAATTCTACAGTTTATGTTACACTATAGATGCTTGGTGTGGTCAGCACAATAATTTTTAATAGACCATTAAAAAAGTAATAGCATTTTTCTTGTATAATTCGTTAACTAATTAAAATGCTTTTTTTATATTATACATGTAATAATCATACCTCAGAACAATATACTCGTTTTCTACAATGTTATTCCTGTTTGCAGGGATAATAAATACAACCAACATGATGATCGTACAGAAAGAGGATCTGAAGACTGGGGTAACAGGCCCAAAAGGGAAAACCGTTTCGACCGGAACGACCGCTCTGACCGTCCTGATCGTCGGGACAACCGCGATAACCGGGATAACCGCGACAGCCGGGATAACCGTGACAACCGGGATAACCGCGACAACCGGGACAGAGACAACCGTGGCGACAGGCGCGATAACTGGGGAGACAAGAAAGAAAACTGGAATCAAAAGAGAGATTTCCGACCGAACTCCGACAGACCTCCGCGCAGCAACTTTTCTCCCAGGGACCGCGCCGATCGCTCGTTCGGATCTGACGACAAGAAGTCTGACAAGAGCTTCAGGTCTCAGGAAAGCGGGAGAGCGCCGCCTTACAAGAGCCGCAGCAAGTTCACGCAAGTGCAGTGCAAGGAGCTGGCAGAACCGATGCCCCTAGACACGCCATTCCCGCCCTCCGATCCCATAGAACCCGGCGCGCAACAAGAGGTCTCCGTCACATGGATCATATCCCCCGAATGCTTCTACGCCCAAATCATGTCTTTACAACCCAAATTCATCGAAATGATGCACAAAATACCCGAGATCTACAAAGGCGTGAAGTCCTATACCGGGGAGGTACCAGTCGGAGGATCCGTTTTAGCCCGCTACCCCGACGACGGGGTTTTATACCGAGCGACAATAGAATCAGTGCAGCCATTCTCAAAGTTCATTGTACGATATGTAGACTTCGGGAACAAGCAGCTGGTTGATGCTAAGGATATTTGGCAGATGGATAGACAGATGTTGGAGTTGCCAAAGATGGCTGTTTGTTGTTCGTTGTCTGGGGTCGTGCCTATTGATGGGGAATGGAAGCCCAATACTATGGTGGACTTGTGCTTCAACGCGCCGCGTTACCAGTGCGTGTTCCAGGAGTGTGTGGATGGGGTGTATAAGGTGTCCCTGTGGAATAATGGCGTGAGTGTCGCCGATATGTTGGTGGAGAAGGAACTCGCTAAGCTTTCAGAACACCAATCGTCTGTTACTTTGAAAGGTAAGATAGGCATTATCATTTCTTGTCATATTCATATTCTTTATTGCACACTAACAAGAAAAAGTATACATAATTAGCTTTCGCCCGCGGCTTCGCTCGCATTAAAAAGAGACAAAAAGTAGCCTATGTTACTCTCCATCCCTTCAACTATCTCCACTTAAAAAATCACGTCAATTCGTCGCTCCGTTTTGCCGTGAAAGAAAGACAGACAGACAGACAGACACACTTTCCCATTTATAATATTAGTATGGATAGTGGCAAATAAAATAATTATTTATTTATTTACTTCAAATAATACGGTTACAACACCAATTACATTATTGTAGATATTTTACTTAATTATCCATAGAATATTGTATTATTTTTTATTATTTTATTATGTACAAAGGCCTTTGTAAATTTTCAGCCGTTAAAATCATATACCTTGCTGTTGGTCGATTTAGACAAGCAAGCAAAAATGTATTGAATCTTGATTTATTAGGAGTCTTAGGCCCGTATTAATAGACGTCACTCAATTCTGAGACACTCTCAAATCTCTTGCTGTCCTTGTCATTCTAAAGGGAAAAGATAAGGACAGCAATAGATTTGAGAGCGTCTCAGAATTTAGTGACGTCTATTAATACGGGCCTTACATTTGACCAGCGCTTGATGTAAAGTGGTGGTCTACTACTTCCCAAACATAAGCATCTGCCGAAACCATATGCATGAAAGCCAAAGAATTTTCAATAAACAACATAATGAATACATGCTATAGGGATCTTGACTACATTAAAAGAATGACATTCTGTTTAGTCCGTCTGTTAGACAGTCCAAAAATACTGGACACATATTTTTTGCTTGATCAAATTAATAACAAAATACAAAGATAAAGAGCATCAAAGTTCCGGAGAGGGGGCTTGTGACGTCACTTCTCAGTAAAAATTATACAAAGGCGTGACGTTTCACGAAACTTCAACGCACTGTATTGTCGTCATTTGCTGTTTACGAAAAAAAAGAAAAAATACGTGTCCCAAATTTTTTGATTATCTAACTGACGGACTAATTACTTTTTTTTTGTCGTCTCACCTATTGTGCCCCAATTTCCTTTTATATAATACTAGCTTCTGCCCGCGACTTCGTCCGCGTGGATTTTTCCAGAATTTTCTTTGCTATAAACCTCACTGAGCCCGAGACCTTTCCAACGAATGCAATACCGTGGAAACCGGTTCGTGCGTTCTGGAGTTATGTCGTCGGGAAGGAAAACCCGATTTATTTTTACCGACTTCACAAAAAGGAGGAGGTACTATGTTCGGCTGTTTGTATGTTTTTTTTTTTTTTTTTTTTTGTATGTTTGTTCATCGATTACTCCGTCAATTGTCAACGGATTTTGATGGTTCTTTTTTTGTTTGATAAGTCATGATTCAGGGGTGGTCCCATATAAATTTTGTGGCGATCGGTTCAGTGCTTCTCGAAAAATTCACCAAGAACAAAAAAAAATTGACGAAATTTTCATAGACGATGTGTGCTTTGTCTTCAAGTTTCTATTTTCGTTTTATAAGATTGTTAGTAGTTTTATTTTGAAAATAAATTACTTTGAAAGATACTAAACACAGTCAAACATTGGGAGTCGACACTAAAAAGTAATAAATAAAAAACTTTTTTCAAAAAAAAAAATAACCGCCTTCAAAAACTAAAAACCCAATAATAACAAGAATTTCGGAAGTCGGTGGTTTCTCTTCTGCCATTCAATTTGTGTTGCCACCGACTTCCGAAATTTTTGTTATTATTGGGTTTTTAGTTTTTGAAGGCGGTTATTTTTTTTTTGAAAAAAGTTTTTTTATATAGTAGATTAAGCTGCTAACCCCTTTGTTGTAGACGAAGCCATAGACCTGACGATAATAGTCGGCCAGCAGATTCTGTGCCGCGTGACGCACGTGGAGTCTTTCGAGAAGTTCTACGTACAACTGGACATGGATAAGGCGGCGCTCGTCGAGGAAGCTATCGCCAACTACGATACTAGCAAAGTAAGTCACTTTGTGTGCATTCTTTTCTACAACTAAAGCTCATAATTGAATTTTGAGTTACTTTTCGATCGCTTGCCTAAGAATTATAATGGCATGATAGCTAAAAAAGAAATAAGTCACCAGAAATCAATAAGATTGATATCTTATTTAAGTAGTAAAATGTAGTTTAGGTTTCCTCAAAAGATGAAATGGATGTTGAGTACATCCATTTCATCTTTAATCAATTTATTAATTCTCAATTTCATTCATAAACCATTCAAATTTCTAGGTATTAATTTATTCACAGAAGTATTGGTGCTGATTCTCTTGTTCACAAACTTAACTAATACTAAGTTCAATGCATCGTCTTTCCATTTCTTAAAGAAAAGGACAAAAGATACATTTTAGTTTAATCCTGTCAAATTAGGCAGCGCCTGATGAAAATTGACGTATTTTTAGACCCCATGTTTTGTATCTATAGAGTGTCTAAATTTGACAGGACTTAATATTTTATCTTGTCCTTTTCTTAATTAAATGGAAAGAGAAAGATGCACTTAAATTTACGTTAGTTTGTGAATACGAGAATCGGCACCAATGTCTGAATCGGCATTGATTAAGCAGGAAAATAATAATAATGCCTCTGTATAAGACGAGGCCTTTTGCTCTGCAATAAAGAAATAGTAGGCTAGTATTATAATTTACTCGTTTTATTTTACTAATAGCCAAGTTTTGTCTCACAGCTGACACCATTGACCGCCGACAGCTTGGCGGACGGCATTCATTGCACGTTGAAACACGACGGTAAAATATACCGAGCTATATTAGAAGATGTGTCTGACCCAGCGAATATCAAAGCTGTGATGCCGGATTACGGGAAATCAGTCACTACTGCTTTGGAAAATGTAAGTATATTTTGTAGTTACTGACTTTAGTTAGCAATTATTTTTGGTAGAATGGAGACTAATTAGCCAATAATTACAATTATATTAATTAAGTTAGGACTTATTAGTAGTTCAGTGTTAGTTTTTAACTTGAGTTTCAGTTAAAATGAAATCCATTTTGTGTTTGATGAATGTGTTGTCTAAGTGAGATTTTTGTCATTTGTACATTTTGTACAGAGCCTAAATCGCAGCAGCCTAGTAGTCTGTTAATTTAAAATCTTGCAAAAATATATACAGCTAGAAAGTCCCGAAAGTGATAAGTCTTCATACTTATGACTACTTTTAGCCCCTAAAATGCACATTCTACATATTATTATTCAGCCTGCATCAATCCCTTATTTCCAAAGTCACTAATAACATAACATAATTCTTTCAGCTCATGATCCTACCAACGGAACTAAGCGTGTACTACTACCAGTCGCTGGAGTGTTGTCTGAACAACTACACAGAGGAGTCCAACAAGCTGATGACCCTTGAGGAGTTGCAGACCAAGCTGACTGGCAACAAAGTCATTGTGTACATTAACGATGTAGAAGGCATTAGGTAAAGTCCCTGGTTTTTAATTTAGACTAGCGCTAGCTCGCGATTTCGACCTCATTTATGTAGGAGGAGGAAGATTGAATTAGATTGCGTAGAACCTTATTACTTAACTAAAATAAAAGCATAATACAAGCACCGCTAATAAGATTAGTTAATTAATCTTTCGAACAAACGTGATTCGAGAAACAAAAAGACAATAGCAGCCCGACAGCCAGCAGTCGCTTGGTCGTCGAAAGTTTAATTAATAATAACTAATTTTGTTATCTGCTAGTAAAAGTGCAGCCATTTCTTTATTGTCCTATGTGCACTGTAATAACTGCGTACATGAAGTTTCTATAGAAAATTGGTATGGTCTGAAACCAGAATATGTCTATTTTTGCTAGACAAACTTCACAAACCTTAACCTGGTTTTCAGTATCAATAAGTTAAAACAAACATTTTGTTCCAGTTTGGTCACAACTCTATACGATTGCGTGACCGGCCAAAAGATCGCGATATTCGAACCAGACGAAGGCGCGTACGACGAAGTAATCCAGTTATGTACAAGAGCAGTATTTAATTACAACTTCGGAATGGCCTACGTTGTGCACACAGAGAATTTGAACGAATTCTATCTACAGAAGTCCAGTGATGGCGACAGAATCGCTCTGTTACTTGATAATCTTTATAAGTTCTATGAAGAAGGTAAGAAATTGCTTGAGTAATTCTAAGACTATGTTTCTATTGGTTAAATGTACAAATTTATTTCTAGTTGCGTTGTCAGCAATAAATAGTTAATCAATTACATTGCCTTACAAAATGTATGAGGGAATCGTGTTTTCACAGCTCTTAAAAGGCATGTAAATTGTTTGTTATCTTGTGTATAATCATAATGTGTATGCAATATTGGTCCCTAATAGTTATTAGGTACCAGGGTTATTAGGGATTGCAGAGTAGTTAGTCTGCACCCTATATTTCCACATCAGCCTCCAAAAGAACTTTGTTACACACAATTCAAACCAGTCTTAAAACCTTTTTCTTTCAACAGGAACTCCCGAAGCTCTGTCAACATTTGAAGTAGAGGGCATATGTGCAGCTCATTCCAGCGACGGTAACTGGTACCGCGCTACCATCGTCAGCGTAGAAGATACACAGGTCAAAGTACAATACCCCGACTACGGCAACTCAGAAACGCTTCCCAAAGAATCTCTTAAAGTACTTGACCCACAGTTCTTTGAACCCTGTTCACTAGCATTAGTCGCCAGCCTAGGTCTTGTAGCCTTACAAGACGATGCTCTCCTAAAACTGAAGGAATGGACCAATGAAAAGGAAGTACAAGTCACCCTGGCTGTTGGTATTGACGGGTGGCTCGCGAGCTTGCATATAGACGGCGTGGATTTGTCTATGAAGTTGGTAAGTGAGAAATTAGCCACTCCACAGATAAGTTCAGATGAAGAACAGAAAGTTGAAGAAGCAGTGGCTCCTACCCTCGCCGAGCCGTTGTCATTGCCTGACGGCTGTACTCAAGTATACATCAGCCATATCGACACTCCTGGCCACTTCTGGTTGCAAATGGCGGACAAAATCGACGCTATCGAAACGATCCAAGCTGAGCTCCAAAGCGATGCAAGTCAGTACGCCGATATTGCGACCACTGAACTGGGTACGTTGTGTATCGCCAAGTACTTGGCCGACGATCAGTGGTACCGCGCTGAAATACTCGACTCTGACACTGACATAACCACAATTCGTTTCATTGACTACGGCAACACTGACGTGCTGGATAACCAGCCCGGTTTGATTAAAGAGATGCCAGAAAAGTTTAAGACAATCGAACGATATGCCATCAAGTCTAGCGTGAATGCCGTCCCCACCGGTACCGGCCAATGGTCAGAGTCGTCCTCCGACTATTTCACACAACTTGTCGGTGACTTGGCGAATCCAGTAGACGCTATGATTGTCCTAAAAGATGTCACAACGTACGTCGATATCTATGTTAACGGGCAAAACACGACTGATAAGTTAGTGTCTGAAGGTTACGCGACGCGATCTGAAGAGCCTGACTGCGGCGATTTGCCGTCATGCTTCGCTAGCCACGTTAACTCGCCGTCTGAGTTTTGGATTCAATTAGAAACAGCGACCCCGGAGTTACAAGCAATGGAAGCTGCGATGGTGGACGCAGAAAACTTCCCGGAACTGACAGATAAAGAGGAAGGCGTTATCTGTGCAGCCAAGTACCCTGAAGATGGCGCGTGGTACAGAGCGCAAGTCATTGTAGACGGATCAGAGGGCACCGAAGTACTTTTTATGGATTACGGTAACGCATCCATCGCGAACGAATTGAGAAGTCTGCCAGACGAACTTAAAGTAAAGCCTGCGCTTTCAAGAAAATGTGCCTTGCAGAAACCTCGCGACATCAAATGGTCGCGCCAGTCTGAGACTAGATTTAACGAATTAGCGGCTGAAGGAGCCACTATATTTAATGTACAGTTTATCGCGTCAGGTGACATATCTATCGTAGAATTATTCCACGAAGGAAAATCTGTGACTGAAGAGCTCGTTGGGCTGTGCGACACAGAACAGGTACCTGTGAGAGCCGCTCCAATCGGACAAGAAACATACGGCACGGGCAAAATATGCTACGTCATGGGTGTTGATGAGTTCTATGTTCACCTTGACGACGTTATTTCAAACCTTGATAAAGTTACAGTAAAAATGAACGAAAGCAACGAATTTGAGCCTGCCTCAGAATTAAAGGTAGGATCGATATGTGCTGCATTTTGGGCTGAAGACGAACAATGGTACCGAGCGAAAATCTTAGAGTTTTGTGACGTCGGTAATCATGTGCATTTTATCGACTATGGAAATAAGGCTAAATGTGAAGAATTCAGACAACTGCCTGAAGACCTCGCCGCAATAGATCCTTTAGCAAGGTGCTGCCGCCTAGTGGTACCAAATGACGATCCCGATTTTATCGAAAGTGGCAAAACCAAACTTGACGAGCTCACTTTAGATGACGCGACAATTAGTATAGAATTTTTGGATAGCACCACTCACCCGGCTCTAGTTAAACTAACATACGACGGAAAGGACTTTTTTTCCGAAATTAAACCTGATGACCAGAATACAGTAGAGGAACCAGCTGCAAAAGCTGAACAAGAAGTAGCAGAAAAAGCAGCTAATGAAGTCGTAAAAGAAGAAGCAAACGAGTTAGAAGTAGAAACTGAACAGACTGAGCTAAACACATCACAAGCTGATCTTGATGAAAGTATAGAGAGTAATCACACAGTTATTGAGAACAAGTCCTTTGAAGCCAAGCCTGACAGTCTAAGCGATGAAATTAGCGCCAGTGAAGTTAAAAATGACAGTCTTACTAGTCCTGACAAAAATGTATCTTCAGACACTCTGGAAGACTCACATGAGACAACAAAGACGGCCGAGGAAGACGAATTTAGCGACTGTGTGTCGTCTGACTTTAATAATAGCACGGACTCCAAAAAACTTACAGACAAAACCCCAGAAACGAAAGATGACTCAAAAGAAGAAATAGTGGTAGAAGAGACGGCAGAAGTAGATAAACCTACAGAAACTGCACCGCAAAGTGAAGCAGTATCCGATAAAGATAGTAAATCCGAAAAACCCACTGAGACTATAGATGAAAAACCTGTAGAAAACGCGTCAAAAACTGAAGACCCTGCAAAAGAAACTGACAATCTAACACCCAATGTAACAGAAAGTCCAGTTGAAAAAGAAACAGAAAGTACTGTTGAAAATGAAACAGAGAGTCCTCTTGAAAATGAAACAGAAAAGATTGCAGAAATTAAGGATGAGTCTGAAAAACAAGAAATCAAAACCACAGAAACAGAAAAAGTACCAGAGGCAACAGAAAGTCCTGTCAAAAAAGTGTCAGAACCATCAGATTCTGCGGAAAAAGTTACCCCAGTAGAACCCAGTGAAATTAAAGAGACTGTCAAGTCGAGTTAAAAGGTTGTAAAATGTAAAGTATTTTTATTAAGGCCACACCATAAAACTTTAACACATTGTATTATATTAGTCTCTTTAGATTTCAACTGATATAATGTGTCTTAGAGCAGTTTTTGAACATGCAATAATCTATAGTTTGCATTGTATTTGGTCAGACCAAGTGCCAACACTGTTTTTGGTAAGCAGCTTATTTTGATATATTTTTGTACGTAGTACATTATAAACTGTAATAGTTAAGGTTTGACGTATATACTTTAACGTGTTGTTTTTATATTGTTGTTGAATTATTCGCTTCTCGAATAGCTGATTTCTATGGATGTGTTGAACATTTCCAGAGACAATGTTTATCGTTATGTTTTGAGTGATTCAAGTTTCTGAATATAATAGAGAAATAAATGAATAACTTTTGTATCATTAAAGGTTATTTGTAGCTTGAAAGTATTTCTTATTATATTATTATAAATACTCATTTTTGTAATTTTATGTTTTGTTTTATTTTATCGGTGTCGTAGGTTTAGCACAGTCCTTCATTACTGAAATATTGATTGATTAATTGCTGTATGTGGCGTTTAAGATGTAAATACACATACGTAATTTATTGTAATTAAACACATTCCCTTCATTTAACGTTAGTGTCACATGTCACCACAACCACGGATACCGAGGGTATATGATTATCGTTATGTTTTGTTTAGTACCTAATCATCTTGTAAGATTCAGGACTTATGACCTGCGAAAAGGAAAATGTTTTGTTTTTTTTATTAAAGCTATGTAGTAAGCGAAGTTTTTCTTTCATTGAATGATACCATCTTTATTCCTTTACTAGCTGTCCCCCGCGGTTTCACCCGCATGTTACCTCCTATCCGTACCTAACATAATGTTCCCGTAGGTCATAGCGTAATGTTATGTACTACATAACAAGCCAAACAAACAAAACAAAGTTATAAATTAGAATCTACATAAGCTTACTGTAGTTTAATCAAAATCCGTACAGTATTTTTTGTGTGAAAAAGTAACAAACATATAAAACACTGTCGGTTATCTTTTTTTTTGTAAAATGATTTTTTCTGTATGCGTTTGAGTGGCGCCCTGGATGGTTTAGATTCACAAATCAGCCCGGCAGATGGCGCTAATTGCTTGAAAAAGCATTGTGATCTCGGAAACGACCCTAACGATTTCGCTGAAATTTGATATGTGGGGGATTTCGGGGACGAGAAATCGATCTAGCTCAGTCTTTTTATGTCTGGGGAAGCCATGTTTTCGAGTTTTAAGTTAAAATGTTTGGCGCCCAACGAAGTGGGCATGGGCCAGCTAGTAATCTTATAAAATGAAAATGGCTCCATGCGCGCAACGTCACGGGATATACCCCTACCTTCCACAGAATGTATCAGACTTTTCTGAAAATCGCATCAAAATCGGAATAGCTAAACACGAGATAATCGCGGTCAAACATACAGTCGTCTTTGAAAATCTACAATCCAAGAAAGCAAAACGCGATCTATGCGGGCAACGTCACGGGATATTCATTAGTGTAATAGTGTTATATACTAAAACCTTCCCCGAATGTAACTAACACTGCTGAAAAAGTGAAAACCGCCTCAAAATCGGTTCAGCCAAACGGGAAACAATCGCGGACAAACATGCATACATACAGGTCGAACTGAGAACCTACTTTTTTTTTAAGTCGGTTAAAAGTCCTTAAATTGTGTCAATAACATATTTCAATGTTAACCATTCGGGGATATAGAGAACACTAAAAACAAGCACAAAATAAAAAGTTGAACATATTTATTCTACATTTACAATTATAGGTACGTAGAAAGAAATAAAAAAGAACTTATTAAGAAAAACATCTATATAATGTTACTATGGCAAAACTCATTGTTCTTACAGAAAAAATTGTACAAATAAATCAATATTTACAACGTCCTGCATTGGCCAGTGAGAATGGCTAATAAAAATAACTATGAGGTCAGATTCTTCCCAATAGTAATGTAAGTGAAATCGTATTAGCTTGTCGATTTCGAATAAATTAATAACCAATAACATGCAATGTTTTTATGCGTGCAGCAGTCTGTTATAGTTGAATAAAAATAATTATGCAAGAATTTATGCTACAATTTTTAAAGTGGGAGAAACATTACTACATCATTGAACCCATCATCAACTCAATACGCACAAATTAAATCAACAGATGTATATACAATATCAATAAGTATCATAATCAGCCTATAATCTTGTATATTCTTTAAAAAAAGAGACCTGTTTTGAGCCAAAAACTGACCACAAAAGTATGGACAAACAAGAGAATCTAGCCTCATATTATTTTATCATATCGAGTTAAAACAAATACAACTTAAACTAAAAATTCATTGGGCGCGTGAGTCATGGCAAAATTTGCTACATTTTATACATAACCAACTGTAGGTAACACAAACTATTTTATGAGACCTAGTATACCAATATCACTCATATCTTCCCGTTTTTCTAAAATAAGTCCTTTTTCGTTCGCTAGATGGAGAACTGAAAGTAAGGCTAAGGGCACACTGAGGGACTCTTTCATGTTGGGTGTGAGTTTGTTTGGCAACCGTTGGTATATTGAAAAGAAGGTTGTACTCGTAACATCTTCTTTTTCTCCTTCTGGCGTCTTCTCTGTTAACATTTTCCACGTGCAGTGTTTTAACTGTTTCATGTCTACTTTCTTTGCCCGCATCGCGTAAGGTATGAAGATTTTGGCAACCTGAGAGAGAAATGTTGAAGTTAGAAAGGGAAGAAGCACATTGCCTGTTGGGATAGAAAGAGATGAGCAGATCATCCAAGAAAGTAATGGAACTTTACTGCATTGATGCATAACAGTACTAGCCTTTGCTCGCGACTTAGTCTGCGTCAGTCAATGATAAGGATATTCAGTCCTGACGCAACTCTAGATACTATAAAAATGTTTATCTACGTATTGGGTCTATTTTTACGCGACTGCCAAGGCGGTAATGCTTTTAGCTACATAGATCAGGTACTCATAGAGTGTTTAGCCAGTAATTAATTAACCTTTCAACGACCAACCGACAGCCGGCTGTCGGGCTGCTATTGTCTTTCTATTGTGTCTCAAATCACGTGTGTTTGAAGGATTAAGAAACCTTTGACTTTTAAATATATAGTTTACTAGCTTTTGCCCGCGGCTTCGCTCGCGTTAGAAAGGGACATAAAGTAGCCTATGTTACTCTCCATCCCTTCAACTATCTCCACTTAAAAAATCACGTCAATTCGTCGCTCCGTTTTGCCGTGAAAGAAAGACAAACATACAGACAGACAGACAGACACACTTTCCCATTTATAATATTAGTATGGATTATTTTTACCTTAGTGGGTGGTTCCAACATGTCGGTAATCTCCTCGGGCTCGGCCGCTTTCACTTGGTCGTGCAAGTCGCCCGCCGCTGTCGCGTCTTCATTACCCCAGTTATCACCGTCCTAGAATAACGTAACGAAAATATTAATTCAATACGAAGCGTCAAAGCGAGTTTAGTTAGTAGTTAAATGTACATAGCTAGTAGTTTCGATCCAATTAAGATTGTGTGATCAAACAACGTGGGTATAGATCATATTGCCCTACTTCTAACAAAAAGATATGAACATAGATGATCACAGTTGTGCAAGGCGGAGTAGCGATTTCAGTCATCCAGGTTTCATCATGGTTTCAATGTGTTTTCATTTACAAATGAAGTAACGTCAAAAATTTTTGCATGGGTACATGTTCGATATCGGTCCATCAAACTATGTATGACGCCCCAAGGTTGAGAATTGACTATCATCATAAATTTTCTACTATCCACTTAAAAATACTTACTGGAATATTATTAGGACAGTAGGAAGCATCATTTTCGTTGTTATAGTCGTAATCTCTGGCTTCTTCGACCGTGACGGGCTCTGGTTCGGGCTGCTTGCTCTGTTCCAAGTCTCGTTTGCGCAGCATCATTACATTCTGGCGGAGGAATAACTTGCGGAAGTGGGACTCGTCTAAACCTCTGTAAAGTTAATAAAAGTTATTGTAAAAGGTAGATAGAAGGGTGGTTTAAAATAGGTCCCGGCACTTTATCTGAGTGAATATGCTTATGATCGAGGGATCATATCATCAGTAATTTATTTATACAATACAGAAGTTATCAAACTGCGTAAAATTTTCATACAAAACTATTGTGAAATATTTTTGCTAATTTCTGACTTTTACAGAATTTCTACCAGTGTTGATATACTAAAGATTTGAAACCACCCCACATGTTTTGATCCGTATTAGAACCAGGAGCGATGAGCATTAACAAAAATTTGTAAAATTGGCATAGGCTGTACGTCTTTGAGAAGTTGTAAATGAGATAAAAATATTTAATGGTTCATTCTGTATATCCCCTGCAAAGTCTTATCTTTGCCATACACTAAACTAAAACAAGGATCTATGATAGGCTGTTTGTATACAAAATTTGAATCTAGGGCACAATGTTACCACTCACCTATCAATAGGAGTTTTAAAGTTAGCTTCATTCCAAGTATGTCCAGTAGCAAGCGTCTTCCTACTAATCATGATCTTGGCTGGCTGGGTAGGTTCGTACTCCCCGACTGGGTCGGAGCGACAGTCGAACGCTAGGCCGGCTCCTAGGAAGTCCAGCTGGCGTTTCGTTCGCGGAGGCTTCTTGTTTCCTTCCACTGTCAGCCGACCGGCCACTGATTGTGTTCGTTCTGACATTTTTGATGCTGTGAAAATGATGGAATAGTTATAGAATAATATGTGAACGGTACTGTAGATACTCCAATAGCAGAAAAATAGTTGGCTTCAGCAGAGTCGAAAGGGATTTTAGCAGGTCAAACTTAAAATTGAAAGAACATAACTCATCTAGCTCAACAACTCAAAAGATTTTTTTGCAATGTGAAAATTCGACTTTATTTTTCTTGACCAACCTTAGTTGATAGTGCCAAATTACAACCTGCTGTCTGGAACCAGTCTCTATCAAGGAAGTCTAGTTCATCCCGCCATCTTCCTCTCGGCCTACTACGAATATCGTTTGCCATATAAAAGGACTCATCTCATGAGTCGGGCGTGTAGCCAATAGTGCTGATTCTCTTGGTCAAAAACTAAACCAAATTTAAGTTAAGTGCATCTTTCTCTTTTCATTTCATTAGGAAAAGGACAGAGATACAATTCGTTTAGTCCACCATTAACTTTTTTTCTTGACCACTTTAGTAAAATAATGGCAAATTACAATCTGCTGTTTGAAGTGTTTGTGAGTATTGTTATTTTTTGATCTGTTAGTGCTAAGTTTTAAGTGGTGGTGATGGTTTTATATGATGTTTTATATTATACCTCTGTTGTTCTTGAGTCTCCAGTGCGAGGGCCCGGCCCAGGCGGTGACGATGGCGCCGCAGTAGGAGTACTCCAGCCGCGTGTCGGCGGCGCCGCCCGGCCGCATGTCTGTGAGGCGCGCCAGGGGCGCAGCGCCCGCGCGCGCCACACACGCCGCCACCGCCACGTCCGCTTCCTCCTCGCTCTCGATACCGCCCAGCGGCTCGTCGTCTGCGAATGTGGATATGTTAGTTAGAAGCGAGATAAAAACAAATAGAAATAAACTTTTCATGGGTGCCCTCTATCTGGCAGAAACTTGTTTCTCCGAAACCTATTTGGCATAACTCACTTGGCAGAAACTTTTTTAAACGAACATTGTTAAGTTATAAAAAATATTTAACATAATTGTTTTTTGGCCTAATGTTTTTATGTCCGAATTTTAAATGGGATACTTTTAAGATGGCAGAATTGTATTGGGCATAATTACCTTTGTTAGAGTTACAATTTTGCATAATTTCGTTTAGCATATCGTTTATTTAGAGCGGCGATTATTTGGCATAAATTGACTTAGCATACTACGAAGATCACAGAATTTCAATAGAAATAATTTTATTAGTCATATTGAAAAAAAAAGGGAACAAATTAAACGCTCACCAAAATAATGTTCTTGCGTACCAAAAATAGTAAATGTACTAGTGTGTATAGTGTGTGTGTGTGTGTATGTACTAGTGTTTCATTTTATTTACCTCAGTCAAAATCAGTCTAATTCATATAAAAAGATACGACAACAGAGGTTTCGTCAAAATAATCATATTTTTAGAACTTGCATGAACTGTTTTAATTTCTCTTTTTGTTTATCAAATTGATTTTTTAACTTTCAATAATGATGAAAACTGGCAATCTAGACTTTAGGGCACCCCGACTCGGATAGGTTAGGTTAGAAGGGGATGGCGGGGTCGTGTGAGCGAGCGAAGCGAGCGAGTAGACCCCGCCATTCTGGTTGTGAATTTTCTACGAAATGATGGTTATACTTATTGATTATTATGAATATGAAATTTATGACTAAAGATGATTCTGGCTTTCAAAATTATGGGTTTCGGTGTATGGTAAATGAGTATATGCCAAACGAGTTTCTGCGAAAAGAGGTTTATGCTATTCGTTGCTATGCAAAATAAAATTATGACGTAAAAAGTTCTGCTATAAAGGGTGGACCTACTTTTCATCCCACCTATTCGAAAAAGACGACTTTGTTCCCCTTTAAGTACGCCCAAAGTTGGTGTTTTCTATAAGAAACTTTCAGCGGGCAAAAGCGGACTTTGCATGTTTTACGCCCTGTTGTAAGTGCGCCTGAAAACTCTTTGAATTTGGAACGTCTTAATGCTCAGCGCCAAAGAATCGAACGCAAATAACGAATGGATGGTACGACGGCCAATACCATAGTCATGTCGCGGCTAAATAAAAAAAAAACTTAAAAACAGCTTAATAATAATAGCAGCTACAATAATAATTTTACAATAAAGTATGAGGCGCCTTTTATTTTCTCATAGGGGGTGATGAAAAGTAGAGTGTATCACTCGAGCGCAAAATATATTTTTGGCTTGGGCGACGTACTTTGAATCCCTCGCTACGTTCGGGATACTATTTAAGAATCCCTCACTTCGCTCTGGATTCAAAAAACGCCCTCGCCGTAAAAATATTACTTTGCGCTCTTGTAATAAAATTTACTATTTAATTCTTCGAACACGTGATTCATGACACAATAGAAAGACTAACAGCCGCGACAGCCGGCTGTTGCTTGCTCGTCGAAAGGTTAAGGCAAAGATTAATGTATACATCGTGTTTGGTAAGTCGAGGTACTTATTTAAGGATGCAATAATATATGCTCACATATGAATGATAAATATGTAAATAATAATAAAACATTATAAAATCGCAAAGAATACTATATTGTTTGGGAATGAGAATCGAATGCTGGATAGCCTCCTTCAATATATCCCTAGTCTTACCTAGCACGCGGTAACATATCAGTTTTAAAACAGCCTCCTTGTCGCGCAAATTTTTCATTTAAACTGTTGCTCCCAAATAATATTTCTTAGACTAATGTGATCATTAAGACCGAGTACCCGCTTGTAAGAACCGGGCTCCACACTAATCATCAAGGTACACACGTTCATCAAGTGGCATCAATTTGAAAACGTAAATTAATTCCATGCTATTTTAACTTACCATACAAGTCGTTGTGCGGCTCGTCTAACGGTATGGGCTCGACTTCGGCATTCACGTCGAAGGCGAGCGCCTGTTGTGACAAATTCAGTCGGTTTTCTTCCACCCAGTTGGTTACGCGATTGTCACTGGGAACAGGCATGTATAATAGGTAATTAAAACAAATCCTACGACAGATTCCGTAGCATCGCGTATAAAGATACATCACAGAAAGATAGTCATCCGAAATATTAATGTTAAGAAATAATACAAAAATATCCCAAAACTGTCCTTGACCCTGGGTGAATTTTGTTGCGATAACTGGCATACATACTAATATTATAAATGGGAAAGTGTGTCTGTCTGTCTGTCTGTTTGTCTTTCGTTCACGGCAAAACGGAGCGATGAATTGACGTGATTTTTTGAGTGGAGATAGTTGAAGGGATGGAGAGTAACATAGGCTACTTTTTGTCTCTTTCTAACGCGAGCGAAGCCGCGGGCAGAAGCTAGTACACTATAAAGTATATTTTGCTTGTTTACTAGCTTTCAAGAAAGTTCAATTTTTACCCGACTTCCTAAAGGAGGATATTATACTAGGTGTATTTTTGGTCTTGCACACCCCGCTAGGAGATGATTCTACTCATAAAAACAAACAACTTTTGTTTTGGAACCAACTCTGAAATCTCGAAAAAATATTAGCTGTTTCTAACAAAAGATCAATGCCCTCCCGACCATAATGTGTGAAACAGCTGATATTTTTTTCGAGATTTCAGAGTTGGTTCCATAATAAAAGTTGTTGGTTTTTATGAGTAGAATTATCTTTTAGCGGGTTGTGCAAGACCAAAAATACACCTAGTATAAAATAATTAATAACTTACCTATCTTCAGTGTCGGGATCCCAGTTGGAGATAGAGAAACCAGTAAAAGGTTCACAAATATGGTCAGAGTCGGTGAACGCTGGCAGTAGCCTGGCAGCTAACGTGATGCGCTCCGATAGATTTATCTCTGGTTCTTCCGGAATGTTCTCTTTTATTTCTTCTAGAAACATGTCATCGGTTCTGGAAGAGAAAACAGTTTTATTTAATATTGTTTCTGGAACTTGTTAGTTATAAAAGGCAAAGCATAGAAAAATTACTTTGACTATTTTTTTTTGTCCAAGACTATGAGCTTGAAGATAATAATTATGTTGGTTCAGTTATATTGTAATTAAATTTACCTCAGTATCAAAGCCAATGTTCTGTCGTGTATGGGTAAAGTCGCGTTGAATGCTCTGTTTGATGACGTCACGTCGCCCGCAGTCGCCGCCAGCCTCTCGAAGAATGGATCTGCAATCATTGTTGAGCTTTATTTCGTAAGGAAAAATAACATGATCCAGAAATGAAAGCTAAAGGATATACATAAAAAATAATAACGTTTACGAATTTAGAACTGTATTACAAATAATCTAAATCTTATTTCTATAAGAATGAGATTCTAAGAATGTTCACAAATACACCAAATGAGGCTCTACACCATGATATGGAATTCCCTCTGCCTCCTAAAGTAGATAAAAAACTACATCAAATTGTATAAGGAACAAATTACGCAACACCCAAATATCCTGGCTCGTCACCTTATGGATGAGGCCCAGAACACTTAAGGATAAAATACCTCAAGGTGCCTCAAGACTTCAGTAAAATATAGCCACTCAAGCTACAGACGAAAATAGCATGTCTCATAGGACACTTACCAAACAAAACATCTGAAATCACCAAAATATTATTTCACTTAATATTCAATAGTGTTGAGACTGCCTGCCGAGGTTGCGGAATAGTTATAATAGTTACCGTGGACAACCGAAGGAACATGAGTGGGTCAGTAAAAGTCTGACACGCTCTCCCGCCCCGCCTAGGACGGAAGAAGCCATTTGATAATTTCCCAACCCAATCACCAAAAAAAAAAATTGTGCTGAGGTCAATGTAAAAAGGACAAAAAAAAATATACTCTTACAAATATGAACTTCAAGTTAGCATCCATAAGGTCGGTTTTGTCTATACTGCTTGTTGCTGGTTTTTGAAATACAAAGATAAAACCCTATAAATATAGTGGCCTGGGGAAATATGCGTGCCAGCTTATTATAACTCTTACCTATACAATCATTAGTATCAAAATCCCCATTAAACACTGCTGGGTTAGAAGCGATGGCGCCTTTGGACTTCTTTTTTTTCTTCTTGATTGGCGCCGCGGTGTCGCCGTCCACAGCGCCTTCGTCTTGCACATTATCATCATCTTTCTTCCCTCTTTTAGTCTGTAGGATGAAACAGAAATGTTTGGTTGTATGTTTTAAATTAAATTTGTTACAGCTGTAAATCTAAATATATCATAGTATTTTTTTCAGTTATCTCTTGAGTTCTTATAAACCCTCAAAGAAATCTATTTTACAAATTTTAGAAGGGGCAACTATAATCAACTATTTTTATAATATGTAATTGACGTTCTAAAGTGTCTCCATGGTCTAATGGAAATGAACAATTTGACTATCAAGCTAGAAATAAATTTCTTTTTTATTTTTCTAAAAATTCGACAGTCACTTCACCTGGGCAGCTTTACTCAGCCCACCGGCCATCTTCAGCACATCATAATGAACAGCATCCACTCTAAACGAGTAAATCCTAGCCGACGCATCCACCACTGTGGAGGCCGTCTGTAAGTTATCCATGCGAGAGTCATGTCTTCTCAACATAGATGTCATGAAATCTATCAGCTGCAGGTTCCATGCATTGTCTTTGGTTATTTTCTGAAAAAGAGAAATGGAATGAGATGGTGATATAGAAGTATATGTATAAAAAACACAGCAAGCAATAAAAGAGAGAAAACAATTTTACACAAGAAAAATAAATTAGTAAAAAAAAAATTTGTAGTAAATTTTTTCACACTACATATTGAACTTTGACGGTTGTAATAGCAGACTAGGGTCCTCTGGTCTATTGTCTGCTCTAATGGTTCTTGTTATCCTGTTAATATGAGCTAGCCTTTATTTATTAAATGGACCAAGGTTTGAGTTGTCAGATGTGTAATTTTACATGAAGTCACTTGGATCCTGCTAAGATATTCAACTAGATTATTCTTACTAACATTTTCAGCATAGAGCTTAAGACATCCTTGAAAGTGCTCCTTTTGTGGTGACGATGACATGGTATCCCTACCACCACGTCTTGGTGATGCTGTTTGCGGAGTTGAGGTTGCCAAGGCACGCTCTGAGGCCACCAGCGATGACCTTTCGGCATCATCATCATTGCGCTCCTGAAATAAGTATAGTTTTAATTATTAACTGAATGTATAAATAATCATTACTTTCTTGCCTCGAAACAAGATACTTTTATTTACATATCAAATTATGTCCAGATTCCTGTGGCAAACAGCTATTCTTATTTTTTTTTTTATGGTTTAACTGTTCTGTTTACCTCAAACAACTTTTACAACGGTGTAGCACTGAGACTAGAGAACTAATTAGAAAATAAAAGTGTGCCCCTTCACTCTGCAACAAAGAACTTTAAAAAAAGGAAATGCCGTACATAGCGCGTTGAACAGGCTCAAACTTGAGTTCAGTGTCTACTCAACTATAGTTTGTAAACAATGTAGAGCAAATGTGTATAAAGGTTTAACAGCTTTTGATGATGGGTGTACGATCTAGCATGCTACAAACCTCATTTTTAGAGCCAGTTTGTCGTATCTGCGGAATAAGACTTCGCCTTCGAATAGAACTATTGCTACTCCCGCCAAGACTTATCCTGCCAAGTCCAGGCGTAGAACTTATAGGAGTTTCTATCATCATTACACGTACGTAGCACGAACCACTTCGTACACAAGTGTTAGAGTACTTTACAATTTGACTACACCAGACCACACTTTAAAAAATAATTAACCGAATATGTTTACGAAACAATATTATTTTCCGTCAAGCGTCAAATCAAAACTCAACGGACACTTTTGACTTTTAACATCGTAGAGATTTCACTAACGTCGATTTTTTTATGAACTTATCGATAAAATGTCTACTTGTCTGTGGTGAGAAATAAAATCGACTAAATGAAAGTGTAACATTTTTAGGCAATGATTACTCGATAGGAGTTTTATAAAATTAAATATTTTATTTACACAATAAACCGAATAACTTTACGTATAAAAGACTATAATTAATGTTATTATGTTGAAAACACATTAAAAAAAGTAAATTCGATAAAAATCTGAGCGATTTTACTGATAATCAAAATAAAAAAAATCTGTTTGGCCTCGAGCTTAATCTGACGGATTATTGATGATTCAGCGTTTTTGTTTGTAAATTTTTGATAAGAGCTTTTCATTGAATGACTTTTTATAATGATTTAATATGTAGTAATTTTATGTTTTAGATAAAAAATCAATAATAAGATTTTCCAAAGTTATGTTTTGTTATTGAATGTTTTTTTTTTATTAGCCAAATAGTGTGTTTCCAAAGTTCCCCCACTCATTACAGCTGTTTGTAAACGCATCGCTTGTTGCCAACTTCCCGTCAGTCATTTTGTTCGGTGGCTGATTTCTATGGTCGACGATATCGTTAAAAATCTTTAACATCGGCGAGTTATTTCCAAAGTGACATTATGAGTTCTGGGATGCCTGAATTGGGCTCCAAGATAAGCCTAATATCTAAAGCTGACATTCGTTACGAAGGCCGGCTTTTCACCGTCGATCCTCAGGAATGTACCATCGCTTTAGCTAGCGGTAAGTTGACAAATGGATACTGTTATCTTATTACAAGGTCCTCTTTTGCAGTAATCGTCATCAAATTAATGGTTTCTTCTCATATTTGCTGGCAATAATTATTTTTTCTTGTAGGTTTCATCGATCGACGTCTCTAGAAAGCTGTTCTCTTTTTCCCTCCTGATTTATGCCCATCTTTGTTTATTGTTTGGGAAAGCGTCTTATATGTTTATTGATGGGAATTTTCTTGTAATTTTCCATGATTTTTAACATTTTTAACACATTGTTTTTCTTCTACCCTCAAAGTGAAATTGTTGGTCCCACTTATGACCGCGGTTTCACATTGATGACGTTGATATCATCTTATGTATGCTACAATTTTGCTTTCTTCAGCAGTTTAATAAACGATCTACACAATCTTTTTCATAAAAAAAATTGGTAGCTACTTTACTATGCCGAGATGAACAGGTTAGCAGTTGAATCCATCTACCGTCAATTCCTGTTATCGTATTCATGATGCTCTGTGCAATGAGCAAGATTTTCGTTTATATTCATATTTACTCTACTCCCAAAGTAAAAAATATAGTACATGGTGTTTAAATCTTTTCCCAACAATATTACAACTACCTACATATTTTACTTACGAGATTTGATGTTAACATATTGTGTCTTTCTACAGTGCGTTCGTTTGGTACGGAGGATCGTGAGACGCAGTACCCTGTTGCGCCTCAGAGCCAGGTGTACGACTACATCTTGTTCCGTGGTTCTGACATCAAGGATATCCGAGTGCTGAACAATGTTCCCTCTCTGCCCAATGACCCGGCCATCATGCAGATGTCCGTGCCGCCGACGCTCGGTGCGGGCAGTGCGCCGGGCCAGTTCACGGCGCAATACAACCACCCAGTGGTCGGCCAGAACCCTTACCCCCAATACCACCCGATGGCCGGCTTCCCTGGAGGTGTCCATGCTCAGATCAACAAGACCAGTGAGTTGTCTCCGCAAACCTCAGTGGAGCTGGCACCCCAGCCCCCGCCTGTCACGGGCCCGATTGGCTCAGGAGTGGCGCATCACGCCAATCAAGTGAAAGACCAAGGTTTTTGCTCTTGGATAATTTTAGCTTCCGCTTCAATACATGCTACTTTGCGATTTTTGCAGTGTCATAAAAAGATACTTTGCTAATCCTTGAATCTTATTTTCTCTGAGTAATTAATAAATATTATGTTTTTGTTTGTTTATCAAATAAAGTATCTAGTTATGATTAACATCTTGTGCTTTCACCAAACTTGCATGCAGACTATAATGTCATATGGGTATACTGAATTTCAATTAAAAAATCACATATTTTTGTTTATATAATTATTTTATATATGTGTATCACTTAATTTATTGTTATATTTAACTTGATAACGAAGCCCATAACATAATTCTAACTCAACTAATTCAATATAAACATCTACCATGTCATAAAATTATTTTCCAATTGGTTTTTTTGTTTCCATTATGTTTTGTCCCCGTAGTTTGCTTTGCATAATGAAACTAATATTTTTTTACCACCTGCACTAGATGAGACTAGTTAAATTTTATTTTAGGTAGTTAACAATGTTATATTTATGTATTCTTGCAATATATAGGAAATTAGCTATTTTGAATAAGGTAGTAGTAATTCTCTATAAAGCCAATCAATAAAACGGGTGATGGAATTGGAAACTATTTAAAAAAGACATCAATCTGGTGGTGGGTCATCATATTCCACACAACAAGCATGCAAATAAGGTAAAAATTAACAGAGCATGCATTATCAAAATAACCAAAAAAAAAAATCGCAACATGCATTATCATTTTTGTCCTTGGTCTGTTGCTTGTATGATATTTACCTAAAAAAAAAACAATCAAAAAGCAATTTGTAAATCATCGAAGCTTATGCTTAGCATAGAGACATATTTGTTTTTTTTTTCTACAATGTGTGTACAAGGAAATGTGTTGTAGGCTCGATGCTTGACCTCATTGGAGGAGGATCTCAGCAAAACGCTTCGCGGTCGGGAACGCCCGCGGTCGGCGCGCACAGGAAGAGTCCTACTGCTGACCAGGGCACGCAGGTATGTTCATAAACACCATAAACCTAGAAATAAAGATTTATAAGTCAGGATCTTAGGATCAGCCCCAAAATTACTACTTAGTTTAGTTCTGCTGGGCTTGTCCGCACTAAGCTGCATGAGTGGGCCATTGTCATTTATGACTTGTACCCACTCCAGCCATCCCACACAGACCCAGAACATTAGCAGACTTCAGCTTGCCAAAGACTTGAGAAGAGATATTACTTATTTTAAACATTACATTAAGTTTATTAAGCACTAATAAAATATTATTAAGTAAATAATAAATGTTTTTCTGGATGCGGCCTTGCAATAGACCACAACAGCAGATTCTGGAGGGATATTCTCACAATTAATACATGGGGCAAGTCTATTGATTGTTGCTTATTTACATCCCAGTCAGATTAGAAACCCTATTCTGATATTATTTCACAGAAAGGATGTTGAGAATCTGCTTTAATTATAAATTAGTGTTCGATTTTGATCTGCATTAGAATATTAGCAGTGTAATGAATGATTGTCTGAGGGCAAGTTGGCATTCCTTAATTTAATTTTTTGTTTCTATTTATTTTGGTATTTTCTACATACAATAAAATAAAAATGTAAAACACATCTAGGTGTAAACCTCGATTTATTACAAATTATTACATTATATTTTCATCAATTATGCATTTATGTTTATTATAAACAGATTTGTGACACAGCCCCACACTTATGTGAATCTTATTGGTCTTCTAGAACAAGCAAACCCATAATTCAATATGCTATACCGATTTCAGTTCAATGTACATCAAAACGTATGCTTAGAATATTTTAATAAATCAACAGTAAAAGTACAACAAAATGAATACAATTTAGCTTATATGTATAGTGGACATTTTGAATAGAATTTGTTCGTTTTTCTGCAACATGTTTTTTTAATATCCCTGTTTATTATATCTTGTTTGACCCATCACTACAACCTCATTATGTAATTGACAAATAAAAAGCTCAAATACAGTAACACTGTCTCCTTCGTGGGCGATTCAGCGCAATCGCGAAGGGGCGCGGCTGGAACAAACAGTTGAAACTCAGTAACAGTTTGTTTGATCGGAGTCATAGTACACCGGTGTAAGATTTCACTGTGTATAGGTCGGCTCCGTGGCTAGCGGATCAAGCCAGCAGAGGGACAGCCGACGCGGCAGTAACGGGCAGGCGCAGAAGGGTCCGGCGAACCGCAACCGCACCAATTCGCGCAACCGCCAGCGCTACCCCAGCGGCGGAGCGCCCGCGCCGCACCCGCAGCCGCAGCACCCGCAGCACCATCAGCAGCCGCAGCAGCACCAACAACACAACCAACATAATCAGCACAACCAGGCGCCTACGAACCAGCAGCCTCATCATCATCACCAGCCTGGTGAGTCTTGAGTCTTTTAAACCTTGACTTTCTAATGATGAGACAATAGCAGCGCGACAGCCGGCTGTCGCTTGATCGTCGAGGTTAAAGCCAAGGTTAGTTCTAAGGCTGTTCACTGAACAAGTGGTTAGCGCTAATTTGTATGAAAGTAAAAAGTTAGTTCACACACAAACCACATTTTCTTTTCGAATTTGACCGCGTGGGCACTGGCCACATAAACAAGCAAACTGCAGTTATCACAACTACAAAATGGTCAAGCAAGTATGTTTACACAGTACCACTGCACACTTATTTTGTCGCTGCGTTGTGGCCTGGTTGTGGTACGTGTATAAGACTTCCATCATTGATTAATCCATCAATTCTTCTTCCTTCGTGGTACATCTTATTATATATTCAAAATCCTCAACAAAACATATCCTTTTCTCTCAGGTAACTTCTCAGGCGCGGGACAGGGCTACAACCGCGGCGGCTGGCGAGGCCGGCCACGCGGGCGCGGTCGCGGCTTCGTGCCGCGCAACAAGAACACGCTCAAGTTCGACAAGGACTATGATTTCGAACAAGCCAACACCGAGTTTGAGGAGCTACGCAGCCAACTTGCCAAGGCCAAGATTTCTGATGGCGAGGTGAAAGTAGAGGTGAGATGTACTATGTTTTTATCTTTACTGTGTTGGTTATCTAACTTGTTGCTAGGGTCAAATATGAGAGCAGTCACTAGAGGCCTGTAAGAAGACTCATAGTTCGCTTGTGATGAAGATTGGATACATTAAATCGTTACTCATTAGGGGCATAAAACTACTTTTCCAGTCTACACTGAGAACCAAAAATGCGGCAATGTAATGATCTAACCACAAAACATCTGTAGGGCAAAAGTACCTTTCCACTTTACTTTTTTTTTTCGAATTTACCCACAAAAAAAAAAAGGCAAAAGTACCTTACACTTTCAAAAATTTTGTATACATTATCCCAAGTTTTATAAGAAACAAAAATTTTAATAACTTAATTTTTCGCTAGCAAAAAGGTGATACGATTTCTCATTGACAAAAAATGTCCTATCCAAGTTTAGGTAAATACCCGCTTACTAAACTCCATCGTATCAACGCTAAAGACGCGATATGTCATCACCTTACTTAGAACAATGGTACAAAAGCCCAATGTGATTGTGTAATCATTAACTTCAACTGGATTTTGTCAGAAAATTTCTATCTGAAGAATAAATCAGGACTCTTTCAGGCATTCTTTTATATTTTTCGCTGCGTAAGAACCATCCTCGTACTTTAAATAATTTTCTAAAAAAAGAATTAGCGAAATTGGTTCAGCTGTTCTAGAGATTTGCGCTTGGCAACACATTCAGCTATTCATTTTTATATTATAGAATATTGTTAATTTTATTATAAACTTACAACTTTCACGATTATTCTCGGAATTGCGCAGTTATCAATCATAAAATTCATAAACAGCAATGTTTTATGTCTTTGCTGACCATTGAAAAATTTGATCAAAGGTTCTTATTGTCCACCTCTCAAATTAAATGTTGCTAGTTAGGACAGTAATAAATTATTAGCTGACAAATAGATGTTGAATAAAACCTGTATTGCAGAACACCTTTTATGAAGGAATAAAAACAAATATTCCTACTTAAAGAATAGTAACTTATATTAAAAAAGCGAAGAAGTTTACCCTTATTCTTGTGATTTCACTTTGAATGTGTAGAAGAAAAATATTTTCGCAGTTATAATAAAACTAGCTTCTGCCCGCGGCTTCGCTCGCGTTAGAAAGAGACAAAAAGTAGCCTATGTTACTCTCCATCCCTTCAACTATCTCCACTTAAAATATCACGTCAATCCGTCGCTCCGTTTTGCCGTGAAAGAAAGACAAACAGACAGACAGACACACTTTCCCATTTATAATATTAGTATGGATTGTAGTATGAAGGAGTACTAAAGCTTTTTGAAGAAGCTCTTTCAGGGAAGTATCTTATAGTATTTCAGCTACTGTGTACTATGAAACCTATGTTTTATCGTATACTAGCTGCCCTCCGCGGTTTTACTCGCGTAGTCTGCAATCAAATCGAAGACGTACAACATTTGCTGATGGAGTGTGCTCGGAACGGAGTAGAGCGAGAGTTATTCGTGAATGATTTTAAAATAAATAAACTAGATGTAGGCTTAATCCAATCCATCTTATCTGTACCATCTTCGGATATTACTAAAAAGTTATGCCATCTAATTATTGTCCTTCATGAATAACCCTTATTCATTAGCTTTTAAGTAATACTATATAATAAATCTTTTCATGTTAGCCAATGTATGTAAAAGGGTACGATGGGGCTGACATATCTTTTGATAAAAGCCCCTAAATAAAATCTAGATTAAAAAAAAAAAAAAAAAAAAAAAAAATACTCGCGTAGTTCCCGTTCCCGTGTGATTTTTGAGATTAAAAACTATCCTATGTAATTTCTCAGGCTACCCTATATCTCTGTATCAAATTTTATTTAAATCGATTGAGTAGTTCTGGCGTGAAAGCGAGGCAGACAGATAGTTACTTTCGCATTTATAATATTAGTATGGATTTGAGTTCACGGGTCGATGTAGCGGGAATATTCTAGTTATTTGCAACTAGCTTCTGCCCGCGGCTTCGCTCGCGTTAGAAAGAGACAAAAAGTAGCCTATGTTACTCTCCATCCCTTCAACTATCTCCACTTAAAAAATCACGTCAATCCGTCGCTCCGTTTTGCCGTGAAAGAAAGACAAACATACAGACAGACACACTTTCCCATTTATAATATTAGTATGGATTACAAATCTGAAGCAGAGTCTCGATTATGTCATAGGCGGTTTTATTATGTTACATGCCAATTACAATTCCTTAATTGATTTGAACCTACGTTTAAACGTAAATTGAAATAATTACACAATCATTGTATGACGGTTAATGGGAAATTGTACCGTGTACGTGTGTTTTTTGCTATGGATATAGGGCAATGTATAACATTGACGACATAACCATTTTGTATTTGCGCAATTAGAAGATCGTAGAAAAAAAAGGGTGTATTCCTTGTTGTGCGACTTCACTTAAGCTATACTCTTATGTAACTGGAGTTCTGCAAAAACGAGCTAAAACGTGTTTTGTATAAGGAATGAATTTACAAAACAATAAACATTGATATCAGACCATTTCAGGTTTAGCTATGACAAACGTATTTCCTGTTTTTGTTTTTCAATTCGTCTATCCTTCCGTGGTTGATCTCGTCACGCTCAATCAACTCGCTGTACGGTAATTTTTTTTCACAGTAATGAGTTAACTATTGCATAATAAGGGGAATACGAAGAAATCGAATTAAGTTACGAAATTAGCTGGTTATCGAAATAAACATCGTAAAATATAGGTAAATTCTTCATCGTTTTGTCAGCTAGTAAACATAAAACAGAGATTATTTTATTACTAGTAATAACTGCAAATAGCGTGTTGACTGTCGCATCCAATGCTTATTCCTTTTATTGATCATCATCATCTCCCTAGCCTTTTCCCAATCGTGTTGGGGTCGGCTGCCAGCCTATCCGGATTCAGCTGGATACCGGTGTTTTACGTGGAGCGACTGCCTATCTGACCTCCACAACCCAGTAACTGGGCGAAACGATACCTCTTGGTTAGACTGGTCATAGTTTCTGGCTAACCAGTAACGACTGTCAAAGTTCTACGAATGACAACCGGGACCAACGGCTTTACGTGCTTTCTGAGGCACGCACGGGATGTCAGTGATGTCTAAGATAAACTTTAGAAAGTACATAATGAATTGAAAAAGTCACATTGGTACTTGTCCGGATTCGAACCCACAACCTCTTACACGAGAGTTGGGCGCCTTATCCACTGGGCCATCACGACATTCCTTTTATTGATATAATAAAATAATTATGATGTTGATAAGTGTTTATTCAGTAAGGGTCTACACTTAATCAGTACCAATAGTAAAAATAATGTCAGAAGCCAGAGAAGGTACCAAATCTAATCAGAAAACTTATGAAGGAAAAAAACTCGCCATTGCGACATAACTACGATTTGCAGAAAACGCGTGCCTCGAAACGTGATCTTTGGCCTCGTTTTTCCTCGTATTTGTCCCTAGCAATAAGGTGTTCCCAAAAATACACATTTCCAACCCTTAGTTTTTATGAACAATGAACTTATGTTAAGAAATACTTTAACATTTCTCCTTTTTATTGATGTTATTCCAAGCTTAATCAAATTATTTTGTTTATGAATGTGTTTTGTTAATCAAAATTTTAAACCTTTTTTTTTTCTTTTTGGACATCGCAGGAGTCTGAAGTAATTATTATAACGCAGGGTGAGGTTGACAAGAAGGATGACTCAGGAAACGAAACGGGCGCGGGAGAACCTGAAGTGGACGATGACCAGAATGGTTACACTGGATATGACAAGACCAAGAGCTTCTTTGACAATATCTCATGTGAGGCTGTGGAGAGGTGAGTTAGAGGAAACTGTTATTTTTATGTTAGTAAATCAATGCTAATGACTTTATTAATAAATTTGGCCACTTAATCCAATCTGAAATTAGACTTTAGAGTTGATTTATTAAAATACTTTTTATTACATCGTCGATAATTCAAGACCTATAACAGTTACTCTGGCTAACTTTGCAATTTGTATCCCAATCATCAAGGGTTTTGTAACTGGTTACTTTACATGAAGACTTGTACTTCTTCGACACTGGTTTTCATGAAGGATTTATTTATACCTCTATGTAACTTTCATATCTACTTCCATTAGCTTACTGTAATAGGGATGTCATCCCTATTGTCATCCCAGGGATGACGACAACATAAAAAAATTGCATTCTGTTTAGTCCGTCTTGTAGGTCGGCCAAAAATACGGGAAACGTATTTTTTGCTTCATCAAAATAATAAAAAAAGATAAAGAGCAACAAAGTTCTGGAGTGGGAGCTTTTGACGCCACCGTAATGCAAAAATTGTATCTGATCGTGACGTCACGCACAACTTCAACGCACTGTATCGTCGTCATTTTTAGTTTACGAAAAAAAAAGAAAAAATACGTGTCCAAATTTTTTTGATAATCTATCTGACGGACTAGGTAATTTCTTTTTTTTTGTCGTCTCGCCTATTACCAGAAAACATAGGTATAACTAGTAAGCATTGCAGGTCCAAGGGCCGGAGCCAGCGGACAGACTGGCGGACGGAGCGCAAGCTGAACTCGGAGACGTTCGGTGTGGCCTCGGCGCGGCGCGGCGCCTGGCGCGGCCGCGGGGCCTGGCGCCACCACAACCCACAGCACCAGCAGTACAAGTGAGAATTATATATACTTTGTAGACCCGATTATCGGATCTTTTTTATCATTTCATAGGTTTTGTAAGATCGACTTTTTTTGGACGTGTGTATTGTGTGATATTGCTATTAGTATGTTCTACTTTTTCTCCTCCCAAAAAAATGATTACTGATTGTGGGATGCGGACCGGCAGCCTAAGGCAAACTTCAACTATACTAAGGGGCAATATTAACTGTGAATAACTTTTATTCTTCAATAGAACTGTGAAGCCGAAAATGTTGTTATCCAGGAGTAAAAGTATTGGGCTAGCTATTCTCGAGTAACTCTGTTTTTTCATTGTGAAATCTGTTAAGGCGCTGTCCATAGCAAACACCTTGTAAAAGTCATTTTCGTCGCAAAGTTAGCCGTATCTATACATACCACAAGCCAGAAAAAAATACAGTGTATAGTCTAATATATAAAGAAAAGACTTACACAAAAATAATTCACAAATGCGGTCTAGTACTACGAAAAAAAAATGATCAAAAAGACCTCGAAAAAAAAAGTTATCGTCTCGAAATTCTCAATTTTTTGCGAGACCATCATATAATATTTTTTATATCTATAACAAAGAAAATTATATAAACTAAAGACATACCTAAAAATTTTTAAACACAGAACTGTATTTATGTAAATATTCAAATAAACTGCTAAATTGCTTACATTTTTGCGGATTTGCTAACGCGCTTGCGACCTTATTTCTATTAATTCGATGCACCACCGCGAATAGCTACTTACCGCGCCTTTATGAATCTTTTTCGTTTTAGTTTTTTTTTTATTTTTATGCATTATTGTTGTTGATTATTTAGTTACAATGTTTTGTGTGTTCTCTTCGCAGCAACTACGTACACAATTTCTCAGACGACGGCAGGTGGCGCGCGATGCGCGGAGCCCCGCGCGGCGGCCCGAGGGGAGCCCCGCGGCCGCAGCGCGCGCCGCCCGCGCCGCAAGCGCTGCAGCAGCCCGCGCCCGCCACAGGTACGGACGCACTATGAGCTAATGTTAACTCTAAACAACTACTGTTATAATAAAACTAGAAATAATTTTTTTCCATTCCATGGTATAGTCATTTGAATACGATTGCGTCCTTACCAAAACATTTGATATTATGTCCAACAACATGAGCATATTGCTTCCTTTGAAAGCTGCAAAGAAAATACCGTCCCATTTCTCCATTTTACATTACACCAATAGATTGCTCACGTTTTGCATTCAATAGATCCTGTAAAAACTTTCCGTTGAATGTAAGGATTCCGACAAAGTTTCGAAATGTTCAAACCTCCGTCTTTCTGCGTCACGTGTTTTCTTCTACCTTTTTTCGTAACAGCTATTGTAACAAAGTATTTTAATTTGTATCGTACAAGTTTGTAACGAAGCATTTGTTTTGTTTCCAGCTAAGTAGGACTTGTTGGAGAGCGTCCGCTACACCGAAAGAATTTTTTATCGCAGCAGGGACTATTCAAAAATGGATAAGTGACGGAAAAGTGTTAGTTTGGTGATGAAGTGTCTTGTATTGATTTGAAAAGTAATGTCTTTGCGGGAAGTTTAAATGTTGAGCAGATTACAGTTGATGGACATTGTTTTGGTGTGATAGTGTTGTATCCAATATAATGGAAGGATAAAGATGGAATTTCCCGTAAGAGCGCGACAGAACAAAATGTCGGTACATGAGAAGGCTCACAGTTAGTATAATGTAAGTATAGGAGTGTCGTGAGCGATAACGCAGTTAGGCAACACGTTGGCATCAGCTAAATTGAATTGTATAATGTCACAAGTCGACCAATAGCTGAATATTAGGCTCCTCTGTGATTCAAAGATGCCAATGTTAGCGGTGAGTGAGATAGAGGCCACTTGTAAATTTCAGGGAGGCTATGTAATGAGAATTGCATAGGCATTTTATTTATGCAATGAATTATAAATATTTTCAGAAGCTTACCTCCTCACCTGTTATGATTATTTGTGCCTATTTAGTTTTAAACCATATAATATTTAAAGTACTAAACGGTCTGCTATCACTCGAACGGTCATTGCGCCTCCAATTTATTTATTTACTTGCGATGACTACGCAGCAGTCCTGCTGAGTGTTAGCAAATTAATAATACGAGGATACATTAGTTTCTAATACCTGCTGGCCAGATGTTTTCATGTGTAATTATATAAATCATTGTGGGTTAGAGGCTGCCTCGGCATGTTATTAAATGTAAAGTGTTTATTGACTGTCGTTCATATGTAGTTAGTACTAAATAAATGTGATAGAAGGACTGCTGCCACTTTGTAATGATGTTGGAGTCTCTACGTGTTGATCGGCTCCCACTGATTGATATCACAGTATCAACACTAGTAAAGTCTGTTTATTCAATTCAATAAAATTCTTGTAATATTTAGTTCGAAAAGGACTATTGTATTTTCTTGTAGTTAATTTGGAATCATTGATTTTAACTAGATGTCTTTGTGTTCATGTCTGAAAGTCCTTTTAATGCAAAATTCTGAAATTAACTTTGACAAGAACATGATATTTGTAAAAACCTGTAACTCAAAAGCTGTACCTGGTGATTGTATCAATATAAAAATATAACTTTACTACAAATCTTCCAAAAGGTGATTTTATTTGAAAGAAACCATTTTGTAATTTTTAATTTTATTGCAAATAAGCAAAATAGCGTAGCTTTTTATGGCATCAAAAAAATCAACAATAGGTATGTCATACAAAATGTTACAAATCATTAAATTAATCATTCATACCATCTTTGGACAAGAGTAGAGATACCTGCATTATTGAGTGTCCCTGCGCATATCAATACCAAAAAATGGGTTACTTATTAATGCAAATGTCTGTACACAAACAAAATGTCTGACATCCGTAACTGACGTTCCAAAGCAGGTAAAATACAAAGTATGCGCTTATAATATACATACTTATTTGTATACAATATAAGTAGATTAAAGTACACGATATATGTCCCGACTTACGACATTATACATATTACATTACTTATATTTCTTGTTAAAAGTAAATCTTAAAAAATATAATGCCTAATGCTAGGCTTCACGATTAAAGGAGAGTTTCATGAATCTTATCCTTAGTAACAGTTTCTCCGTCGAATAAAGTTAAAGCCGACCGATTTATTGTTGGCACAACAGCCGAAAAAAAAAATTTTTTTTTTACTAATATAGATATAAAAGTTTGATGAAACTCGCCCTATGAGAACGAAATATTTACACAACCACGGCCAATCCATTACGTGTTATGTTACGTCCAGTGTCAATCGATATAAGTACATGAATAGTAACAAGGAATTATTTTAATAGTAGATCCGAAGCGTATTCCTAGTTTATCGTATTCTTTGAGCTTACTTTATATGCCCCAATTTATAAGTGGCTTACATTTTACAAAAACAAAAAACATACTAGGCCCATTCAAAATATGACTCACGATCTTAAAAATATGAATGTCCTTAGTACCAGATTGGTAAAATTTTCCATTGTGATCGAAAAACTGGGAAAGTGTAAAAATAGGTCAAATACATTTAATTCTAATTATTACCAAGCAAGGGCCTTAGTCCAGCCGTTTCTCCCTGCGTTCTCATTTCTCAAGACTTTAACAACCTACAGAAACCAACAATCATTTCACGAGCTACCTAACGTCTTGACCAACAATGGAATATGCGCGTACGCACAATATAGTAAATTAGGGGTTAACAAGAGTAGTTTAGCCGCGCCACTCCCGCGCCGGTGTGCCGTTGTCCACGATCCATACTGAGCCGCTCTGACCCTTCGCCAAGATCTCCACTAGCGAGCGGCCCACGTGCTCTGAGCTGGAAAATGATGTTTTAAAATAAATCAGGGTATACCAACATTGTCATAATCGCCAAAAAGGTCTCGGGAGACCAAATAATTTAACATCACCAATGTCTTTATATTATTTACATTTGAGCTGGGCAGAATTACCGATTGGAGCCGTAAATTCTTTGAAATACAGTTCTAGTTTAGTCGATTTTGAAATAAGTCATTCGGGAGTTTGTAAAAAATAAGGCGTCGTCGCATAAACAGAACGCACAGATACACACACGGGCGGGGCGTATGTCTGTTTTTTTTTATGTAGTCGAACGTGTTCAACTGCACCCATTTTCCTGCCTGTGTATCATGTTACTTACTAGGGGTCGGTTCTTCGCGCGTTCGCCTTTAAATTTTCCCGTTTCAGATCCCATTAGCCACGCCATGCTATCATAAAAGTGGCATTTTTTAAATTATTCTTCATACAAGCTAAATTGCTCTATAGCATCAGTGCCGTAACTAGGGCGGTGCCAGCAGTGCCCAGGCACAAGGCGCAGACCCTGGAGGGGCGCAGAAATGACCAGGCCTGTATCTTTTCAGGGGCGCAGTTTTGAAAGCTCGCACCGGGTGCATAAAAGGCTAGTTACGGCGCTGAACTGAGAACACTTCAAAATGTCACAGAATAAGACGTACCATACTTATATGTTCTTACTAAGATCGATTTGATTTCTAAGTGCCACGTAAGCTCAGTTTAGCTTAATTTTCTCACACATTTCCAAAACGGAACTTCAAACGAAAATCTAATTGCTTGCTCACCTCTGCATCTTGCAGCTGGCATTGTCCCTCTGCCAAGCAGCTTCGTAGTCTGAAGACATGAGTTGCTTGCGGATCTCCTTGACGAGGCCCGTGTCGGTCAGGCCGGGGCAAATCACCATACTTCGAACTCCGGTCAAGTTCACGTGGTACTGATCCTGAGGAATAGATAGAAGTTGATGTAATAGATATTTGTAAAAAATTACACGTCTCGTGATTAGTCGTGATAATAATGTAAGTGTTCTTAACTAATGTCCTAATAGACGGCAATTCGATGAGATCGGGGAGAAACAGTACCCTCAGGTCAGGTAAAGTTATTGCAAAATAACTATCTCGAAAAGTTCGTCTCCGAATTTTATGAAAAAAAGAACACAGGATGGGGATGGAATCAACCTTCTGAAGCAATAATTCCAATAAAAGCACTTCTAAAATAATAATCGATGACAATATTATTAGGAGGGCCGGCGAAAAAATGACACTGTAAGCCTCTCTGGTTAGTGGTTAATTGCATCTACTAGCATAAAAACCCAATCGCTGACTTGATTCGTAGTAGGACAATTATTGCTGCAAATAAACGAGTAGACAGACTTACTCCATAAGCCCTCGTGAGTCCGACGATGGCGTAGTTAGTGGCGGTGTAGATGGGGGTGGACACCTGCGGCCTGGTGAAGGCGGTGGAAGCCGTGTTCACGATGGTGCCGCCCTGGCCTCCGCGGTCCTTGCTCATGAACCGGTACGCCAGCAGCGTGCCGCGTATCACGCCGTTCTAGGGAGGTTTGAGTGTTCAATTAATTATTTATTTTTCATAGGTATTTTGGCTTCTTTGCTCGAGATCTTTGAATTGCATTCAGCTTAGATTTCCCAGCAGTATGCTTATAGTTTTCGTGGATTAATGATCTGATTACAGAATGAAAACAAAAAAATTAATACCATAAAAGCCAATTTTAAAGCATCTCTTCTGCACAATAAAGGAATTGCAAACTCGGTTACAATTATCATTATCTTACGTTAAAGTTCATATTGACAAAAAATTAATAACTGTAGTGTAGGAAAGAGCAGGGACGCGACTTCCGCCGCTTACAAATAACGCTAGGAAGCTATAAAGTGATTCTATAATTAGATAAAACTTACTAAATTGACGTCCACCTCGAGCTCCCAGAATCTGTCGTTCATTACACCCGCGTTGTTTATCACGATGTCCAGGCGATTGAACACTTCCATTGTCATTTCGAATGCCTCTGTAATTTATCGATAAGTGTTTTATGATTTTACGCTTGAACATAGAACCATTTGTCTTCATAAAGTCTCGTCAATTTGTGTGTTTGTTTGCGATTTACCGCAAACTCACATTTGGTATCCATACTAATATAAGTCTGTCTCTTCTTCACGCCTAAACCACTGAAACGATTTGAATGAAATTTGGTACAGATATAGTCTGGGACGTGAGAAAGGTCATAGGATAGTTTTTATCCCTAAACCCCCCCGGGAACGTTAACTAATGCCACGCGGACGAAAGTCGTGGGCAAAAGCTAGTACTTAGGTACCTAATAAAAAACGCGGGTGAATAAAGAAAATCTCACTTTGTGAACTATAAAATTGGGATGTACTTGTAAACACTCCCACATTCGTAAACCCCGACAATCGTTTAGCAAGTCTTCCCCTTTTATGCCATAAATAACTTTCTACTAGCGCAAAATGAAGGGTTACGTACAATTCGTACTAGCACGCAATGTTAGCTACTTACCCTCATATTGGGGATAGTCAGTGACGTCACAGCGGCAAAACAGAACGTTCTTCCGGCCATATTTGGAGCCTAGGTCGTCAACCACTTGCTCGCCAATTTCGGAGTCGATATCACATATCGAAACCTGTGAAAATGGAGATACAATCGCTAAATGAAGTTATGGACAACCGTATATTTTTATCTATACTTTCCTCATATGTGCCCGGATACTAAAGCATTTGGACTGGTCCCTAATGACCGGAATTCCTGAGGGTAGTTGCACCAAACTAGTAATCCGGCTGGCGTCGTATTTACAGAACTATCTTCATTTCCGACCTAGTAAGCTTGTGCTTGATATGATACTTACTCGGTGAAAAGAGCTACCTACCAAGCGAATGTAAGCAACCATGTTGCACAAGAGTCAAGTGAGATCACAACCACAAAAGAGAAGGTAATAGTAATCGTAGCCAGCCCGCTCCTTTTCCCCCACACATTAATTGTACGGCACGACCAAGGAGAGACAAAGTTGACGTGACAAAGACATGCAGTTTCAACTGCTTTCAGATGTTATGTCGGTCTACTTTAATACTTAAGTACCGTTAAGTGATGAAAATTAAATAGACACGTTTGGAAAACCGGCCACAACTTTTGAAACGTAAAAAAAACACCAACATTATTGGAGTTAAAAATGGAAATGACCTTGCCCAGACCCTTATTCGTTTTGATCCTTACCTTCAGGCACATATATACCTTTATAGTACATCTATGCATGTTAGGATCATTCAACACGAATTGATCAATAATTCTGACTTCACGATCATAAAATCGAAAACTATTCAACGGAAATTGTCCTATTAAATACAGAGGTAAGATTGTATCTATTTATATTGGTATGGAGACCGGAGTGATTCATACTTGTTTTCCTTCAATGTGTTTAGGTCTGAGTTCGTTTAAGTGCGTAATGTAATTGCGCATACCAACGTATCAGTTGCTTATTGAGATGAAATACTATTTATGGTAAATAAATTGATTAACGAAGTTAACTATACTAGAATACCGACCCTAATACATTATTTCTATCGGATAATTACATCGTGCGTGACAGGATGAAGAAAAAATATTTCTGTACGCAGAGGCGTGTCATCCCTCCTATAAATAAAAACAACAAATAATAATAATATAAACAAAGACAGCCGTTGCGACGGTATGTATGTATCAATAATTAATTGTCGCATAGAATGAGTAAGTAGATATCGATAAGTGTAGTATCTAGGGTACAAAGAAACTTCAAAGTAAAACAATCCGCCAATGACCGGGGCGCCGGCAAAAATCAATACAAACGAGTGCCGGCTTTAGAGTGGTCCAGCTTACTCAATTAGGTGCCTACATTTGTTGCTCTCGTAAGCATGACACTTGGACAATATTGGCGAATATCCAGTACACTCCATTCAACAGTTATTATTTACATCGAACGTAAAATTACTTTAGGAACTACGCCATGCGCAGAGAATGTCTTGGGAGAATTTTCGTTACTTACCTTGGCTCCTTGCTTAAGCAGTTCCTGGCTGTAGGCGAGGCCGATGCCGGCCGCGGCGCCGGTGATGAGGGCTACCTTCCCCTTGAGCTCCATGTCTGATATATTTTCTCCCCGTTACTATAGCGCCGCGCCCCGAAGCGACCGCGTTCACTACCGCCTTCGTTGTGGTTCGATCGCGACGGGAACTCCGCACAGCGGGAGGGGGCGGTCTCCCGTTTTCTCCCCAATTCCCCCTTCGGTAGTAAATATACGCACGATTGCACTCCACTCTCGCCTGGCCGTTGATTCAGGCTTGTTATGCGGATTTATGGCTGCCGGCTACTCTACTGTACTCGCTCGTGTAGGAGGATGATTTACATCGGTTACGACGTTGTCGAATGTGTGTGTTGTTTGTTCATAGTTTCAGGAAGAGAGGTGGAATGGAATATATTATTGTTGGTAAATAAAACCAAATATAGTTAGTTTTTTCTTTATTTGTCAATTTATTTAAGTTTCAGTCAGGTACAGTAAATTTTTCAGTAAATTAAATAAAATTAATAATTTTACATTTTTTTGAATTTTCTCAAGTAATAAGTGAAAAATATCACAGATTCAACAGTATCACGAAGGTTCCGCCCACCGCAATACCGTACACACATCATCCAAAACGCGACCACTCTGATTTCCCACGGACGCGTACTGTACACAAATATACGAAAATAAAATTTTTCACAAACTACACTATAAAAAACTTGAAAATTTACAACAAATCCCTCGCTTTAAAACAATTTCTAAAATACCAATATTATTTTAGGGATCCGCATACCCTTTCATTAATTAACGTAACTAATACGCTTACATAAAACAATAAGTAAAATACAAAATATTTTCGGACATGATTTGTACCAAATTTGTACAATAAAATATGGCCATACCACCATGATTTACTATACTTACATAAAATAGATTCACAAAACTATGTACAATTAATATCACAGTGCCTAGGTACGTATCAATCACAAGAGCACAATGGCCGCCATGACAGTGCAAAAATCGGCCAATTTGGGAATTGGATGTATTCGAAATGTATCTAAGAATATCTTGATGATCTTTGATGTTTTAGTTGGTTTTGATGAAGCGAAGGATTAATGTTTAGCAGCTGCATGTTGTGTAGAGTGTATTTCTGTGGTTGGGGATGTTTTAAGGAATGGTCAGAAGTCAGGAGTGATGGGCTTGGTCTGCGCCGGCGGCTGGCACGGCCTTGGCGAGGTATGAGAAGGAGCGCGCGTTGGGTAGCCCGGCGAGCACGCACGCGCTGAGCGCTGATCGGTTCAAGTTCATGGGTGCAGCGTCGTACCACTCCATCGTGTCACCGTCATAGCACTCTACGTGTGGTATTGTTGTTGATCCTGTCAAGATTACAGCAAGTCTAAGTATTTAGAAATTGAAATGTATTTACGAATTATGTAGATTATAACTAAGGACATTTTTTTCAAGCAAACTGAATCAAGACTCCGTTGTCGTTCGCCTTCTCGAACCAAGCCTCGCGCTATTGGTACGCGTCAAGATCACCTCTACATTTATTCATGTGTCGGCCTCGTAGAAACTTTTGCCCAAAGGTCGTCTTGCATGCGGCCAGGAGGCTGCCAAGCTCAAGTGGGATTGGGTGGGTCACGATAGCCGTATACAAGGACAAATATATGGCTTCAATAATAAAAATAAGTATTACCGTTAAATCCTCCAATAACGAAGATCATGTCATCCAGCAGCACTGTGGCGAAGTTGCTGCGTGCGCTAAACATCTCCGTCACCTCCTGCCAGTCCCCGCCGCGCTGTGGATTGAACCTCTCGCCTTTCAACAAGTAACAATAAAATTATGCAGGGCGGGAATTGCGATTATGTTTATTTTTTGTGCTAAAACCCAAGAGTAGTTAGTGATTAAGAAAAAATATTATTATATTGCTGGCTTTCTGATGTACGCTGTTATCCATTCCATCAATAAGTACACATGACATAACATACGAACCGGTATTCAATCGACTATATCCGTTGAAACCTCCAAGCGCGTACAGACAATCCCTGTAAGCAATAAGGCTGACGCCAGAGCGAGGACTGAGCATCGATCTGATGAAGCTCCACTGTTTTGTATCAGGGTCGAACACTTCGGCAGAACTTAGAACTTCTTGACCGTTGAAACCGCCCACGATGTATATCTGGACATAGAAGGGTAAGTATAGTCATAGGATGGTAGGTAAACTGACGGACCCTCTGATCAAAAAGGCCTCCTCCACATGCAGAGTCTGCATTGCAAACATCCGCTAAAAGCTAAAGGTCTTCGTGATCCTCATGTACTACTAAATGAAACCCGTAGGCAGCTATCGCTGGACGGACAACGGAAAGCAAATCTCAAATTTTCGTTGTATGTGAATAATTTAGATTGAATCGGTAAGTACCACAGGAATCTATGCCAGAAAAATAATTGTTTAGAAACAAGTTACAAATTGGTCTTCTAGAATAAAGGCCTCTCCGCAATTTTGCTACTGAGCCGCGTCTAATACAAAGCCCATTTATGAAAAATGATGAGGACGGAGAGGAATGATGAGGATTATCAGTAGAAGACTTTGTAGACAACCGGAGGATCTTCGTTCGGCATGTGATCAAAGTGACATATTGCAACGAGAAGGAGAATTCTCATTACCTTTCCGGCAAGGGAAGCCGCGCTAGCATCAGAGCGTTGTTTGTTCATCGGTGTGGTCATTTCCCACTGATTCTTGTCGGGGTAGTAGCGCTCCACTGAAGACATCCGCGTGCGACCATTGTACCCGCCCAATGCGTAGATAAGACCGTCTAAATAAATATGTAGTTGGGGAAAAATCAAATAGGTACGTAAAGATTTACTGTAGCGAGAACGTTTTCATTATCATGACAATGGAGAGGCCCTAACTATAGTCTGCAGATTGAACCTTTGAACACACGTGATTCGAGCCACAATAGAAAGACAATAGAAGCCTGACAGCCGGTTGTCGCTTGGTCGTCGAAAGGTTGTAACTTATAAGTAAGTCATGCTGGCATGCTGGAAATTTATCGGCTTTTGATAATCAAGGATAATAAATTCTAGGTACGCGATTTGGAAAATAATTATAAAAAGCAAAGCTCACCATGAGCCACAACGCTGACGTAGCACCTCGCCTGATACATGCAGGCGCGTTCATGCCAAGTGTTTGCCACCGGGTCGTAACACCGGACTGTATTGAAATGGTCGCTGCCGTCGAAGCCACCGATCATGTAGATCAAATTGTTCAATGTACAAAGGCCATGGTACGCGCGAGGCGTCAAGTCCATGTGGATTGAAAGAAACCAACGGTCCGCCCTGTTCGAAACGAATTTAATTATTTAAAGTTACCATTATACTTCATTTATAGCTTAAAAAACCGTCTGATTTGGAACGATTCGACTTTCCCGCGGTCGATGGCATAGACAATATTAGAGGGGATCCTCCCACATGGTTCAAACTTAGTCGATAATTACCTTTCCTGATAACGAGGTAAAATAAAAACACGAATGCAACTGAAAAGTATTATAAAAATAATAACTATACCTTGTATCATATGTTTCAACAAAACTAGTAGGGCTTCCGGCGCTCCAGCCACCAACTGCAAAGAGTATCTCAAAAGGTATTCGAGGCCTTGCTAATGGATCATTGAGATCTGCTTCTGTACCTGGCCTCGAATCCAACAACGTGAGGAATACTACGGCGGGATACAAAGCCTCTTGACATTTCTGTGTTAAAAAAGAAAACTGAGTTCGTTCAAAATATTGACTTATTTGCTGTTACTGAATGTTCGATTTCTTACCTCGTCATCGGCAACCGGCTGCCATTGCAATATTTTCGATTTGAAATATTTGTAGCTGATGTGACCGAACCGTACGCACAAAAGTAGTGGTGGAATACATTTTCTTCTAGATTCTATGTCATGTTCCACCCATGTTTTGACTGCCTGGAAAACTATTTCTTCGTTTCGAACATTCAGTTCATCATCTCTCAATATATCTTCTAATTCATCGTATGAAAGTGATTTAAATTCAATACATTCCTTAAGTATTCTGCTAAAATTTTGCCTTATATACAACTTTCCTTTTTTTTCTAGCTCACTACAGAAATAATATCTTGCGAATTTGAATATACCGAGACAGTTGTGCGGCCGTAGCTCGTGCAAAAGAAACTGACAGCATAGCTGAATTACACCCACAACATCAAACTGATCCGCACATGGTAATAGATATTCAACGTTTTCTGCAGTAACCGTGCATGTTCCTGTGTAAGCATAATCGAGAATCAAGGTCATGTAATAGCTGGGGACATCGACAAAAATCTCAGTTTCCTCTGGCTCGCCTTTCTTCAACGAATTAATAAATATGGCTTTGAAATATGGACTAACGGCAGAGAGAATTGCCCGATGCACTCGTATTGTTTTCATGTCCCTGCAGACGATAGTGCCATCGCACAGTTGACCATTCTGTCTCAGTTCATTCCATATCGTAGGGAACTCTACAACGGAATAATTTTCAGGGAGGCACACGCATTTTCGTTTTCGCGTAACAATCTTCTTTTTGCTTAATCTGGGTTTCGAGGATGAAGGAGTACGAACAGAATTTTTATTTTTTGATAATTTTCGATGTTTCGAATTAAATTCCATTCCTTTCGAAAAAACGGCGGTCGAAACTTGATCTGTCGCGATGACAGGCTTGGAGACAGTTGTGATTCATTTGTTATATTTCCCTGTGGCATATAAATTTAAATTTCCCTTCTGCTCTATTTTATTGCTGCCTGACATATTTTAAAGAGTGACGTAGACGTATACTATGTTCATCGTAGTTTTAGCTGCCCCCCGCGGTTTCACCCGCGTAAAAATGATAAGGGTGAACGCCCCTTATCACTTAGGGGTATGAAAAATAGATAGTAGCCGATTCTCAGACCTACTGAATATACATATTATAAAATTTGGTAAAAATCGGTAAAGCCGTTTCGGAGGAGTAAAGTAACTAACATTGTGACACGACTCACGAGAATTTTATGTACAAGACAACCGCCACTTTTTGACCTACCAGTTTATGCAAACGCTTTTCTCTCATAAATCGCACCACCCGAAACAAAAGGAGACAAGCAAGAGAAACAAGAGCATTCAATCTATAGAAATGAATGCAGATTTACATAAACACGCGCAATTATTCCTGTGAATTAGACAATGTCATAACAATGGATAAACTAGTAAAAGATTGGCTTTCATTTACACCTTATTTCCCCTGGGAAATAAAAAAAAAAAATAGTTCTTTACCTTTTTATATTGTCTATGCCTGACTAAAAATACACATTTTTTTTTGTTCTGGCAGCATTCTTCCCAGCTGTCAACAATATTTTTTGTCTATAGTCTCTTTTTCTTCCGGTTGTCAAGATGGTGAGTTTTGTTACTGTGAAAATAAAATAAATCTTTGAAAATCGCAATAAATACAAAGTGTTGTGTGAGTTCATGGTGGTTTTTACTTAAAGCAGTGTTATCAACATGTGTCCCTTTACATATTTCAGGGTATCGACATCAACCATAAACACGACAGGAAAGTTAGGCGCACCGAAGTCAAGTCTCAGGATGTGTACCTGAGATTGCTTGTAAAAGTAAGTAGAAACTTATAACTACATCTCCCCTAGACCCTATTCCGTGCCTATTAATTTACAAACTTCAGGTTTTTGTGTCAATTAAGTTTCTAACCTAAACTTGTTGTTTTCAGCTTTACAGGTACTTGGCTAGGCGTACAAATGCCAAGTTCAACACGATTATTCTTCGTAGGCTGTTCATGAGCCGCATCAACCGGCCTCCGCTATCGCTGTCGCGGTTGGCTCGTCACATGAAGAAGCCCACTCGCGAGGGCATGATTGCCGTCGTAGTTGGCAGCATCACCAACGATGTCAGGCTGTACAAAGTGCCCAAGCTGACAGTAGCTGCCTTACACGTCACTGAGAAGGCTCGCGCCCGCATCTTGGCTGCTGGAGGTACGCAGTGTTGTTATTATTGGTAGCATTGAGGTTAGGAAGCATGCATGTAAATATTACTATGACAATAGAAGGATTGCACTCAAGTAGAGTACTAGTTCAATTATAATTTATTAGAACCATTTTCAAGCAATTCCTAACAGATTTTTTCTGATACTCCTAAAAGTTTGATCGGTATTATATTAAAATACAATGTAATTAACACACAAGTGGTGTTGTGTTATTACAGTCCATGCTGTACACTGTACAGTTTCTGAAATTAATTTGCTACTGTTTATTCCTAAAAATAAGTAATTTCTTTATCTTAAGTCAATGACCTCAATAAAGCTAAATGGACAAGAAATCAGACAATTACTAGACAGACTAATATAAATACAGTGTTCTTAATCCTTACTGTGGTGTACGGGGAGTGGTCAAGATCACATGAAACCTTAGTTGTTGTGGTATTTTCTTTGTTTATGTGAGAACAATAACAAAAAAATATAATTTCAATTATGTTGTGTCCGTGTTCACTATCAAAGTTGAGCGTTATGGATTAAAATCCTTCCCTCTTGTAGAGTAGATCGTCAATGCTTTATAATTGTTTCTTTAACCTTTTAATGACCAACCGACAGCCGGCTGTCGGACTGCTATTGTCTTTCTATTGTGTCTCAAGTCACATGTGTTCGAAGGATTAATTACGATATTTAGTTGGTAAATCAGACATTACAGCCAAACTTACTTTTTTTTTTTTTTTTGGTGAGTGGGAAATCATCCAATGACTGCTCCCGTCCTGGGTGCGACGGGAGGGCGTGTCAGACTCTTACTGACTAAAACCCACTCATGTTCCTTCGATTGCCCTTTATGTTCCAGGGTCACGGTAACCACTATAAACATTCCGCAACCCCGGACAGTCAAACTTACTTAGTTACAGTATTTATTACCTATATTTTGAAATTATATTAATAAATATTAAAGTAACTATGTTATTTGTTTCCAGTTTAATCACTGAATTGATTTTGATATAATTTAAAAACAGTAAGCTTGTATAGCAAAAAAAGACATAGACTCCTTTTTACTTATTTTGATTTTGTGTGCATTTGTGATAAGTCATATTCAGTCAGTCTTGAGTGGCCTTAGATACTCCATGAATATCTAAATAATTAAATATTATAAAAAATAATTATTTTTATATGTTTTGAACTGTAGTGTTATTTCCAACCTGGACATTAGCAGTAATCATCAATATCTCAATAGATTGCATAAATAATATAAAGTTGAAGTTGATTATAAACAAATGCCATGCTTCTGGTGGTAATAAAACAAAGCTGATTTTTATTTTGTTTATTTGTAATGTGAAATAGCTGTCAAATTGTAAATATTATATTTGCATATAGCCAGATTTATCCATACTAATATTATAAATGGGAAAGTGTGTCTGTCTGTTTGTCTTTCTTTCACGGCAAAACGGAGCGGCGAATTGACGTGATTTTTAAGTGGAGATAGTTGAAGGGATGGAGAGTAACATAGGCTACTTTTTGTCTCTTTCTAACGCGAGCGAAGCCGCGGGCAGAAGCTAGTAAACAATAAATATAGGTTTTCATTTGAACTGATCAGTGCCTATTATATTACTGATATATAGATAGATACTGTATTTTTTTACAAATTCCATATTCAATATGGTTAGTTGACTGAATTATCAACAAAATTTGCCTATTTTACTTATTTTTTTATATTCATTGTTGCCCTGATGAGACTTGATCAAGTAAAATAAACTTACATCAATCTACATATTTTGTACAGCAGGTGATATTTTATGGCTTCATGTCTGTATAAATGAGTATTATATTATTAGCCATAAAGGAGGAAGGAGTTTCAATTGTGCCACACCACACTGATCTAATAATAATTTTTCAATTTCTGCATACCTAACATAACTTTTTGCTATTTTCAGGAGAGATCCTGACATTCGACCAACTGGCTCTGCGCGCCCCCACCGGCGCCAAGACCGTACTGCTGCAGGGTCGCCGCAACGCGCGTGAAGCTGTCCGCCACTTCGGGCCCGCGCCCGGAGCGCCTCGCTCGCACACGAAGCCCTACGTGCGCACAAAGGGACACGAGCGCGCGCGGCCTAGCCGTCGTTCTAACGTGTAATCTTTAAATATAAGGACTACAATCTAATACTGTGGTCTTATTTCTAGATTATAGAATCACCAGTACAAACACTGCAAAAAATCAACCTATCAACAATTTAATTTGAAACCAATGCAGCAAAGAGATAACACAATCAAGTTACAACTGATAGCTGCCCATGGAGGAAGTATAACATAGCTGCCATTCACGAGCATGAACTGCAGATTGCCATCATTTAGCTTTACCAATTTCAATCCACCACATGATCAGTTATCTAGACAAATTACCATTTTTTTTACACAACTCTATTAATTTTGCGTCTTCAGCATACTATTAAAAAAAACGAAAGAATATTATCACAGATTTATTGTTATTCTAAAATAAATATATTCTTATTCAATATCTAGCTACAAAAAGTAGCCATCCAGTAATTCAGCAATGGTTCATCATGCTGTGCTACCCCAAAAACTTGTTTTAGTTTGGCTACCGCATCAGACCTAGATCCTGAGGCATCCAATGCTGCTTTCACTGCTTTTGATATTCTGCAAAAAAATGCATGTTATAACTTTCTAAAAAGTTCATGAAACCAATACACATTTCCTTTTGTTGGGGGATGGGGTGTGCATATAAAAATTCGGCCAAGTGCGAGTCGTAACCGCATACAAATTGTTTCGTACTATCACTGAAAAGCGCCTAAAGTATCATCATGAGGGCCCCCTTCAATTTTAACTTTATTACTTTTATTATTTGTTACGGCGTCAATACAAAGATATTCGAGTACCTATTCAAGTCTTCAACAGATACAGCTCATTGACATTAGTAAGCTAAAATGGGCCAACTTACCCAAGCCACTCCAATTGCAGAGATTTGACATGTTGATGTAGAACATCATCATTGAATTTATCATTGCTCATTGAATTTTCTATTTTATTCATCAATGTAGGACCTAAAACAAAAATATTTTTTTGGTGAAGATTCTTTAGCTTTGAGGGATTGACATTGGAGCTGGAAGATGGCTAGAATACTATAACTGAATAACATAATGTCGAATCTACAGTATGTTCCTCTATAAAAATAAACCCTTTTGAGAAAAAGAACCATCTTAAAAAACTAATAACAGAAAAATACCTAACTTGAATTTCCGAATATTGTGAAAGAGGAAAAGAAAAAGTGGCAATATAAAAACAAAAACAGAACAGCAGCCACCAACTTCCAAAATTTAAGTTAGTCTGTTTTTAATTGTTGAAGGTGGTTCTTTTATTTTAATTTTTTTATTGCAGTACTTACAAAAAATATATTATTTACTTCTCATACTCACATTTAGCAGGCAATTTCCCTGACCATATGATACAAAAATTACTATTTTCTGTTTCTTCTAAATAGCATAAAGCAGGTGATGATTGGTCTTCAATTCTGGCTGCCCTAATTCTAGGATTGTCAGGAACATTCACCGGTAACAATCTTGCTAAGCCATTTACAATAGTTGCTGCTTCGATATAACTTGTCTTTATAACTATCTGAAACATAAATGTTTTTCATCATGCAGGTTGGGATTTTTGTTGATTTGTATTATTGTCGACAGACGAAATATATGCGACCCACGACAGCAAATGAATCCTGCACCACAGTGATATTTCAGGTTGTTGACCAGAAAATTGTCAAGATCATGGTTTTCTAAAATCTCAGAAGAATTAGGTAAACTAAAACTCATATAAATTGGTACATTGGATCAGTTCAACCATGAGTACTAAACAGCTAGTAAGACTGTTTGACAAATTAGTCAACAAGTCATTATTATAAGAGGAAGTGGTTATTTGGCTTACAAGATTCAGGCTTACCATACAACCATAAAGTTAAATGAAAATATGTAAAGACTTAACTTACATGAACTCCAGTCAAAGTGCAGTACATTAATATCCTAAACACTGTTTTTGAAAGCAATTTTTCCAACATCCTGAGGGATACGCCATCTGTGGTCACTGAGCAAGTGCCCGGCTGAAATATTGACTTCTCAACAGCTTTTGGTTGCAACTTTTTGAGTAAATCCTGACTTGTGTACAAAGTTTCTGAGTATGTGTGTGCCCCAGCTTTTAGCATCCATGTGAAGTGGGAGTGAAGCCTTTTGAATACATTATCATCGCCTGCAAGTAAGGTTAGATATACAGCAGCTGAATGCAAAAGCATATGCAGGGGAGCATTCATGGAGGTCATGACCAGTGGCCAAAAATTTTTAAAATCAAATTGCAGATTGCATTTGACTGGACTTAACTATGTGCCTCTCTCTGATTAATAGGCTTGACTTTTGACTATGTGACTCCCCTTAAAAGTAAAGGTGGAAGCCCTTCATTTAGTATACTTTTCATAAAAAATTAATGGAGCTCTACATTTGCAGTGTGTTAATTAGTCTCACTGATTGGGTATTTATAAGACAAAGTGGTGGGCCCAGTAAAAAATGGCAAGGCAAATTGGACTATCTAGAGTCAGTTAAGTGCTTTTAATAATAATAGAGGAGATGTTTGTAGTGTTAAAGAAAACCATTTGACTCTGACTTACCAGTCAAGTGCATCAGTGACCTGGACTGAACAAAGTCATTCCTACCAGTCTTCAGTCTAAGGGCTCGCTGAGAACACACTTTTTGTTCTGCATCAAATACTACTTCGGCTAATTCTTGCAGTTCATTTGATATTTTCTAAAAAGCAATTGGAGGCAAATATACGTTGAACATTTTGTATACCAATAATCCCAAACTTAGCTGAGCCAGTACTATTGTCACCAGACAGTTGATGATATACATACTTGAATAAATTATTAATAAATTACTCTCAGTCAGAATAATCAATAATGCTAATCATGCGTAAAAAAATCCTAGGTGAGAATCAAACCCACAATCTCTAGTTTAGCAGTCAGGAACTACTAGACCAATAGGCTAGTCTTAAATAAATACATAAAGTACAAGACAAATACAAAATCTAGTTTAAAATTAAATACCTGCATATGTTCAGAGAGCAAAGGTGTTATATTTAGCAACAGCATTTTGTCCTTCATCAGTACCACTATAGAAAACCATCTCTTCAATCCCCTGGCCCAGGTGTCCTTGAGCTGGAATGTGAAGCTCAGGACATGCCCATGTGAGTCGTTAAAGTAAACCACTCCACCTTCTTTACTCCAATTTACCTGTAAAACAATGTTTATAATTTAGATAGGTAACTTTAATGGAAATTATGTACCTTACATTTTGGTCTATTATTATTTAGATTAATAATAGTGTTGATAATGGCACTCAAATCACATTATAAGTTCTAAGAAAACCTATGTTGAAAAAATAAATATTAATTAGCATGTAAACTGGCTAAGACTGCTGTTATTCCTGCAAAATGCCTATTTTAATCATGATAAGACTAAGATTAGATGGGTAGTTATTTATTAAGCTGTTAACTCAAAGTATGTGCTAAATAACATTCATTTGACGGGCCTGTTGGTCTAGTGGTCAGTGACCCTGACTGCTAAGCCAGAGGTCGTGGGTTCGATTCCCACCCAGGAGAAACTTTGTGTGATGAGCATAATTGTTTGTTCTGTGTCTGGGTGTTATTTATCTAGAATATGTATGTATTTAAAAAATATATAAGTATGTATATCAGTTGTCTGATTACCATAACACAAGCTCTGCTTAGCTTGGGATCAGATGGCCGTGTGTAAGATGTCTCAGGATATTTATTTATTTATCTTAGAGTGGGCTTACTATTTCGCCCACATATTGGCTCACACATTATTTTTCATTTTTCGAGGAAGGTAATTTATTTATAAATGTGTTACACTAAATGTTCGTGAACTTGATTAGCTTCCATTTCCTAATTCATTTTAATTTTTATTATGTTTTATATACTCTTTTGACGGAAATGGTTTTGATATTATATACATTCTTCTCTTCACATTTAACAATGTACTATTAATAATATTGTAACAACATTATTTTAAAAGAGTAAGTATGGAGTTTCTTGCCCATTCTTCTCCATACGTAACAACATTTCCGAATGGGCGGTAGATTCACTTTTGTTTATAAGTATGACGTTTCAAAGTGCCTTTTTTGGCCTAATGGAAATAAATGATTTGACTTTGACTTTGACTTTGCCCCATCAATTACCGAAGTGCGCTGGAATGCAGGACACGAAACGTTACCAATGCTTGAGGAACACCTGCACTAGACCTTGGAATAGACAAGCTTTCCTAAATTTACGCAATATGATCAAGTTGTGCCTGAAGGCTGTTCATAGAATTCAGGTTAGCCTAGCCAGGGTAGCAGCGTTTTTATTAAAATTAAGTTTGGTGAAACTTACCTCACAAGTTATACTTCGAATAGCGGCCTGCCTCAGAAACGACGTGACGTCGGTATTAGGTACAGATTCTCTGCTGCAGTAGATTGTTCCATCGTCCTCTCTAGTCACAAACACGGTCTCTGGACCCAGGGAAGTACATCCACTGCACTGAACACTGGCACTTGAAGATTCAGTCGTATTTTTATCATTATCAGTGGTGAAGGTACAAAACAAAGGCCGTGGGCCGTGAGCCTCGCAAAAATGACACAAACCGACTATTGCGTTCATTTCATTTGGGATTTGAAATGTAAAAATAAAAAAATATGAAAATGTATTGTAGTATCAATTAATAAATTATTTCCTTGATTTGAGCAAGCAATTACAACAAAATCAGCTGTTCGACAATGACATTGACTATGACTTGACACTTTGAGGTATTTTTTTTTCAAATAAAGTTCTTGGCTTGGAAACAACTCCATTTAGCCAACTTGACAGGTATTGATGAAAAGTGTTGCCACTTTGCTGAAGTGGTAAAAGATCCAAAACCAAAAAGCTGAGAAGATCCATGAAACCGGGAGCCTGATGTTATTTTATCAGCCTGCCGGGGTTGCAGAATAGAATAATAGTTTCCGTGTCCCCGGAACATAAAGGGCCACCGAAGGAACATAGTGGGTTTAGTCAGTAAAGGTCTGACACGATGGACGGGAGAAGTCATTTCATAATTTCCGACTCACACATCACAATTATTTAAATAATAATTTCATTATAAATGTTGTAACCCTTAACGAGCGTTATTGGAACTAGTATTAGAAATTGAGTTGTATGTATGCAAAGTGGAAACTTGAAGCGAGACATGGGAACTGGGAACTTCCTTTACCATTGCTACACGAAATGGTTTTAGTAGTGGCAGCCAATTTTAATTTTTGGCCGCGCCCTAAAAACAAAACAAACAAAAACAATATAATTCGCTGTTGGTGGGTCAGCTTCGGTCTAACTCTAACCGGGTGCAGGATAAGTTGTTCTTTTTAAAATACTTATAAATAGTCAATAGAGTTGCCATCACGCCTATATTCTGTAGAGAAAAAAAGATCGTCTGTCTGTCTTCGGCTGATCTCCAAAACACCTGATTCGATTTTGACGCAACTTTCACAGATGCACTGATGATCTAAGGAGTAACTAAGATTTAAGGTTCTCAGCAAAGAATGAAAGTCCACATCAACATTGAGGTCCCTAAGCTTTATCCCAATTATTTTGGGGTCGGTTTCCGGCCTAACCGGATTCAGCCGGATATCACTGTTTTACGTGAAGTGACGTCACATACACAATCCAGTTACTGGGCGACATGGTTAGACTATTCACTGGTCACACTTTCTGACCTCTGACTACCCGTAACAATTTAACTGCCAAAATTCTACGAAAGACAACTGGGACCAACAGCTTTATGTGCTTTCTGAGCCATGGAGTGTCAGTAATCTTCAAGATAGGCTAAAAAATAACCGCCTTCAAAAACTGAAAACAAAGAAACAACTTAAAATTCGGAAGCCGGTGGGTGGCTCCCATTCTGTTTGTTATTTTTTTTTCCGTAAGTTATTTGACGACCATAAAAAGTTCCAGGTCTCCAATAGCAAATATCAAGACCTGATAAATGTACCTTAGAGTCCGAGAATCTTTAAAACTATTACTGCATTCTAAAATGTATGTTGTTTAAAACATTACTTAGACCATGTTGCTATGAGAGTTGCTTTCAGGTACAATATATAGATTTGTTTTTTGTCTAATGGGAATTTGGAAAAGTCAAAGGATAAAAGAAAACACTAATTCTGATTTTCATTAACTCATTTATTCAACTGTACACTGATTCACAGTTATAACTTTAATGGAAAATCACAAGCACAGTTTATAATTGGATTACCTAAGAGTAATAAGTAATTTGACTGTGCTACATCATCCAACATACGCGATGACGAAATGCTCTATCAATCAATAGTATCTTTTTACATAAAGTATCGCACCCGACTATTCCCCTCCCAGCCCAGATGCGTCAATCCTTAATTGTACGGTAACAAGCGGTCACAGCGAAGCAATTGTGAAACTGAGGAAAGAAATAAACGCGACGAAATATAAAATAAATTATTAATTTAATAATAAACGAATAACATGTTACTGTGCCTATAGAAAAAAATTATCTAAAACTCGTTTCGTTTATACTACTGTTGTTATGGTGGCGATTTATTTCTTAGAGACAGGTTTGTAGGCTAGCTTTCTAGACTTGAGTGTAGACCACTTGTGTCGTTTGAAGTAGTAGGCGACGACGGCGAGCATCGAGAACATGCCGATGGCCTTGATGGTCATCAGTCGGCGGTCGTCCAGCTCGGGCTCAGAGCACCACCTCAGGAAGGTGGCGACGTCCTTGGCCAGTTGCGACGCAGTCGCTGGCGTGCCGTCCGAGTATTCAGCCGCCTGGAAAGGCGTATTTGTGGTTATGAACAATAATCATAAAGCTTTATTTGTGAACATAGGTCAAGTGACAAAGAGTGTGAGAACAAGAACAGAACAGTTCACTGCTGTTCATAATCTCTCACAAAGTATTATAGCTTGATTGGTAAATTATTGTCGACCATACGAAGTACTAGACAAAAATCTCAGTAGGATCTACTCAAATCAAATCATTATTTTCAGTTGACGCTATATTATCTAATTAACAAGCAAATATCAACTTGTCACTTATGCAAATAAAGGTGATTTCAGAATGAGAAGGTACTATTAAAAATATTTCAGTTGTAGTCGTAATGAAAACTAATCATAACCAACATAAGATTAGAACTATCGCACAAGCTTTTATGGTTTTATTAACATTTTGCATCGTGACTACCAAAACAAAGAGAATTCGTGTATCACGGTATCACCCACCCAAATTCAACAAAAAGGTTACATACCTCGTCGAAAAGTACTTGTGCCATAGAAATGGCGCCTCCAGGGAAGTACGGGTTGTAGTTCTGTCCCTCTCGCAGTATCACGCCGGCTGGAGCGTCCATGTACCCGGTGAGGAGTGCGAAGATATAGTCCTCACCTCCTTTACGGCCCGAGCAGATCAGCGATAGATCCGGCGGGTACGCACCTGGAAGAGCAGATTGTTTTAGTGATATGTATTATTTTTGCACATAAGCATAATTATCCTTCAGTTGCAAATATCTACACTCACTCACTCTCACTAAAGTATTTTATATTGCTGGTAGAAACTCAATTCTGCGTTAAGCTCGCCACTGTACTATCGACAAAATTGAATCATGACCCATTTCGACGACAAATCGCTTGCAAACTGTCAAAATAATAAGACTAGACGTGTGGCATTTTTAATACATGTTTACGCGATTGACGACCTAATTGTATTTGAATGTCTGTAGGAAAATAAGCTTATGGTGGGTCATGATTCCATCACAGATTACGCGATAGTACATATACACACTAAACTAATATTTATCTTGTCCTTTTCTTAATGAAATGAAAAGAGAAAGATGCATTGACTTTATATTTAGTTTAGTTTGTGAAGAAGAGAATCGGCACGGCACCAATACCACCCAACCCAATACCTACTCAGTACATGTTTATTACGGTGTACTTGGACAATCAATCACAAGTTAGTAGTCAAGAAGCCACAGTATAGACAATACAATTATAATGTAATTATTTAGAACGAGATCGTAATCAAAGTGTGCGACTATGTTTTCCTTATAATTGTACATACATTTGAAGTTACGCCACGTCATCTATTATAATCATTCACAGCCCAACCTAACCCATTACTAAGTTTAATCTTGTTGTTGTGTGCCCTCACTTCTTAGATCCTGTGTATGCTGTTTTTATATAATAAAAAATAATAATAGGAAATCACTAATAACATGCGTGATTGGTTAACAATAATAAATTGTGTGACACAATTTTTTACTAATTCCAAACTGAATAACTCAGGGCAATGATAATCTGGAACAAATATTTGTACTACAATTGAAGAAATGTTAAGACTATTACGTGTTCTTTTTATTAAAGATATTGTCGGCTACGATTTAGTATTTATCTTTCTGGCACTATGTCAGACTTTCACGTATATTAGTGCACTATTAAATTAGACGAGATTAAATTAGAGCATTTGGTTTTTAAGCTTAGACTGGAATACAATATGTTTCTTAACTACAGTATTTGGTTGTGTTTTAAGATCCGAGTGGGTTAAATACCAAAACAGGTAGGTCAAGCTATTAAAAATTTTGAAATGTTAAAATATATTTCGTAGCTATAATGATTCTAAAATACTCAGTACTATATTTTTCTTCAATATAATAATATGTTACTTAACGGAATATGCATCACAAAAAATGTATTGTAGACTGATGACATCATCCCACGATCATCGCGTTGTTACAGTGTTCATGTTTTTTTTTTGTATCATCTCATATAGCTTCTTTTGGAAAACAAACCCGCTTAACCTCTCTTCTACAGACTCACAAATTGCCAACGGGGATTGGGCAAAAATGTATGGAACTTGGTCCAAATTTCTACCACTAATAAGAACTATGGCAATGATAGAACACTGCGTACTGAATCATTATAAGAAAACCGCAACCAAAAATATTTACTCAGTAAAAAGTTATGACCCCATGAAAAATTGCAATTTAAAAACATTTTTACACTTCTTTATTACACTATATCTTTTAAACTACTCCATTGATTTAGGCGTATGACATTAAGTTGTAATTCATAAGTTGTTCTGGTTGATATAAGCTATAAGAAGGCAAAATAAAAACAATATGGCGGCCGCGGTAGGTACAGTCAGCATCAAAAGTCGCTGAACACATTCAGATTTTCAAAACACTGTATACTATTATCTTATTAATTGTGGGTTGGTGTCTCGCCCATCCAAAATACCAAATAATTACAATGACGTGGGCACAACAACCCACAGTTCGCATTCTAGAAAGACAAGAACAGTAGTAGTTTGAAATGGTTTCTCGACTATGTATGGATCTTTACATACGTGTAGTATTCTAGTCTTGCACGTGCTTAAATTGTTGACATGAATATTCAAGATCGATATTATTATTATTTTATGGGTAATTAAATTTCACCCATTTATATTTATTTACAGTACAAAACTTTGGTTTGTGTAATTTAAATGCATATTTGAATTTTTGTAAATGTGATTACGATGCAGTGATTTATTACGATAGTCTCTACTGACACAAAACACAAATAGACATGGCGGTTAGGAGCATTGTCATGCTCGCTCAAAAAGTCTCGCTAATGGTGGCGAGTGCGTTGGATCATTCGGTTCCCTTCAAAATGGTTGAGCTAAATGGTGCTGATGCCACGCGTCATGCTCGTGAACGGGCGCTGTCAGTTGAGATGGGTCATCTCTTAACTGCCATGACTTTTTATATTTGACTTTTTATTTTAATTTTGTATTTAATTATTTTGTTACATACTTACATTGTTTTCACATGTAGAAGCAACAAAAAGAAAATGTAACCAAGATTTTGTAAAACATGATTTTTTTTAAAAAGAGTGTCCGTGGAGTTTCTTGCCTGTTCTTCTCCATAGAGATCTACGTTTTGGAACAGGCAATTAGCGTCACTTTTCTTTTCTGACTAACCGACCGACCGACTCTTTTGACAATTCATAAGTACCTGTAAATGGTCTAAGTGAAATAAATGCTTTGAATTTTGAATTTTGCGTGTCGGGTTTGTATTCTTGCACGTAGCAACATAGCATTTTCAAATGCTCCATCTCTTGCTACTTCAATCTGATACAAGCCACGCTAACGTTATCGTTGTATACTTTGCAGACAATTTGAGCGCATTACACCATTATGAATACGTCATTGCTACCATGTTTTTACTGCTTCAAATGTGGTTATGTGCGAAAAGAATAAACGGGTAAATCATTTAAAGTATGTATTTTAAAACACTCATAACTTTTACCTGAGTGAATATTTTTTTTTCACCTGGTAGTAAAAATTGTGTGTTATATAGTCGACTTTAAGCTTAGGTACTATCGCGGACTCTTCCGGTCGATCATGCTTAAGGCTAAAATCGCTTGCACCCGCCGACCGAACGTAAAACTAGCCCCGCCTTCTTACGTATACACGTGTATAAATATCTACGTTACTAATGAATGGCAGCAATGTCGTATGTGTGCGCGTGAGTTGAAACACAGAATGAGGATCTTCATTCATTGTTTTTATATTCGTTAGCGCTGTGAGAGTCGGTATTATAACGAGAGTGTACGAGTTTTAACTTACATTGTTTATTTGATAAAGCAAAATATTGTAAGCGCACAATATTTAATAGATACACTGTTCAAATTTACTATTTACATGCAAAAGTAACTTTCTGTTGATCTATAAGCAGCATTCCATTCACTGCTTAAACCATACCACTAGTTTATAAAAATTGATAATGTTACCATAAAATAAATACATCAAGCTATTATTTAAATGCATAATCCGATAGCGACTCTCGGCGAAGACAACGTATTGGGTTTTATTATATTGTGAGCTATATTTTGTAGTAGTAATAAAAAAAATATGAACACTATTATTTTTTATTTATTAATTTTTTCTTTCGGATAAGCTGCTAAATTAATAAATTATGCTTACTTGAGCGTGATAAACAATAGATTTAATTATTTAACAATCCACATTTAAAGCTTAAAATTTTTATGTGAACTTAAATAATTATGTTTATATCTTGACTTGGTTTCACCGACAAGATTTATTGTTGCACAATAGAACAAAAGGATAAACCGTCTGGGAGCGGGTGCAGATTTTAAAATAGCACAAAGGCATTTAATTGTGTATTGTCTATTAAAGAACTTTACACAACAAAACATTGTCGTGTCATCCTGCCGCCACAGCTTGCTTTAGCAAAATATTTCTAAACCCGTATTTTTTTAAGCCGATACTGACAGTGCCCGGGAATCTCTAACCGCCTTATTACAAAACAAGGTTTTTCTCTGAACCAGGTTTAAGCTATTGAGCTAGGTTTTGTATTTCGAATTTTGATCGTATCAGAATAAGATTCAAATTACAAAACACGGCTCAATGGTTTAAGCCTGGTTTAAAGAAAAACCTTGTTTTGTAATAAGGCGGTAAGAGTTTTATATACTTTTAACCTTGATTATTAAAAAAAAATAGATTTCTTAATGCAATGCAAATAATCAGTATTAAAATCAGTATTCATAGACGGGCCTGCATGTGGGTGTGTGTGGTTTGGTAGTTAGTGGCTCTGGCTGCTAACCTCGAGGTCGTTCTGGTTCCCAACCAGGACAAACTTTGCGTGATGAGCATGATTGCTTGTTCTGTGCCTAGGTCATGAAGCAAATAGTCTTTGGCCTGGTTGTAATTTACGTATAATATGTATGTATTTTATATGTATGTATTATATATGTTTATCACTTTTCTGGTTGCCATAGTAAAAGCTCTGCTTAGTTTGGGATTAGATGACCGTGCGTGAGTTGTCCAAGGATATTTTTTTTATATATAAAATTCTCGTGCCCCCATGTTAGTTTACCTTACTCCTCCGAAATGGCTTTACAGATCTTTTCCAAACTTTGTGAGCTTGTTCAGTAGGTATGAGAATCGACTACTATATATATATTCATACCCCTACATTTTTAACTCGACTAACACTTTAGGTCTTTATTTAAAACTCGGTTTTATTGCTTTGAAATAAGATTGCTTTTAGCTGGACTCTGTTTTTTCTGAACCGGCTTCGCTTTTGAGTGAGAAAACAATAGAATAAGTCTGTTAACAAAAATGTTCGCTTGTTATTTGTTCTTACCTCAGAAAATTTGCGCATCAGTATTAGGCCTTTGAAATGATTCTTTGTTACGAAGTGGTTTTCAATAAAATATGCGAATAATTATAAAACGAAATACAAAATCAACTTTGCTGGCTTTAAACAGTTTTAAGCGCAATTTATCTATTTAATATCAAAACATATTACTTAATTTAATCCACACTAATATTATAAATGGGAAAGTGAGTCTGTCTGTCTGTCTGTCTGTCTGTCTGTCTGTCTGTATGTTTGTCTTTCTATCACGGCAAAACGGAGCGACGAATTAAAGTGATTTTTTAATTGGAGATAGTTGAAGTGATGGAGAGAAAACATAGGCTACTTTTTGTCTCTTTTTAACGCAAGCGAAGCCGCGGGCAAAAGCTAGTAACATCATAATTTATAACTTGGACATTCTTAAAATTCTTATTGATTTGTCTTATAAGGTGTTACAGAAATATATTTGTAACCATAAACTACGTTATCAACATTTGGTAGCACTACATTAGTCTACGTTAACATAAAAAATCATACACTACTTATTTAAACAGGCTCTCCGTGGAAGTAAGTATCAAATCTAACAGGCGCGTGCGCAAGGCCATTTCCAAACTTGAATCTTAAGGTAGATGATCAAGGAAGCCCGCGAAATTCAAATTCACTTACGTATTTTTGCAATTTTCAGTCACAATGTTAGTTACGAAACGGTTTTACCGATTTTTACCAAATTTTATATCGGCAACTATATAAACATTTTTTCATACCCTTACATTTTTAAATCGGTTAAAACTGCGGGAGGCAGCTAGTTTATTTATATAATTAATTTTAAATTTGAACATGAGAAAAGACTGTCAAAGTAAGTAATGGTTTGTATTTGTTCGGGCTGTGTTTGTAAATAGAGTTTAAATCTATGCTAATATTATAAGCTAAAAAAATATGTAGTTATTTGCATTAATCTCTAATTATAGATTTTATGCGTGCAATAAATTAAACATTAAGTGTAAGATAAATATTCCATTACGAGCAATAAGATCGGCGCAAGTAACCAAAGGCACGGGTAAAACTACGGTCAGCAAGTTAATGATGTTGTAATAGCGATGAAGATAAATAAAATCACATAGTGTTATTGTTCAAACCACATTATATTTTCACATAATTAACACGCATTAGGAAAGATACCTAATTTTATCTTAACCTCTGTTAAAAAATATATATTACTAAAATCACTTTACAATCACTTTTATATACTTGTATTTATATTGAGTTTTAGAAACAGTTTTTTTTGTATTTTTAACACAAAATGGTTATAAAAGTTGTTAAGACTAGCTGGAAAAGCACTTTTGCATTTTTCTTATGGAATTGCAATGTATTATATAAAATACCACTAAATTGAATCCACTTGGTTTGAAAAGTAGTTCACTTTAGAGAAAGTACAGAAACTTTTATCTGATGATTCAAAAACATGAAATAATAAGATTCAAATCATAATATGTGTAAAATAACATTAAAATAGCCAAACATGATTTTAAATAAAAAAAAAAAACAAGCAACACGTTATTCATCTTTCAAATTTTAGATCTTTATTCAAAACTCGGTTTTAATGCTTTGAAATAAGATTGCTTTTAGCTGGACTCTTTGGTTTCTCTGAACCGGCTTCGCTTTTGAGTGAGAGAACAATAGGATAAGCCTGTTTACAAAAATGTTAGCTTGTTATTTGTTCTTATCTCAGAAAATTAGCGCATCAGTGCATCAGTATTAGGCCTTTGAAATTATTCTTTGTTACGAAGTGGTTTTCAATAAAATATGCGAATAATATTATAAAACTCTAGTCTAAATCACTATTAAACAGAATTTCAAAACAAACAACGAAAAACCAAATCCACTTCGCTGGCTTTAAACAGTTTTAAGCGCAATTTATCTATTAAATATCAAAACATATTACTTAAATTAATAACATCATAGTTCTGACAACTTGGACATTCATAAAATTCTTATTGATTTGTCTTATAAGGTGTTACCTAAATATATTTGTAGCCATCAACTACGTTATCAAAATTTGGTAGCACTACATTAGTCTACGTCAACATAAAAAAAACATACACTACTTATTTAAACAAGCTCTCCAAGTGTCAAATCTAACAGGTGCGTGCGCAAGGCCATTCCCAAACTTGAACCTTAAGGTAGATGATCAAGGTAGCCCGCGAAATTCAATTTCTCTTACGTAGTTTTGCAATATTCAGGTCAGTGTGTGGGTGTGGGAAGTCAAAATCCCTGTAATCTAGAGCGAAGCGTACTCTCGCTTGTTTTAGCGCGTCGTTTAAGACTATTTTTTTGCCGGTCGACGTTGGTGTATCCCAGCGGCATGTAAAGCTCTCCTCACTGTTCGCACACTGTATTCAAATTTAGCAGCAAATCTTGAGGTCCTCGTAAAGAGTTCCTGTTGTTAAGTGTTTACCATGGTTTCCACACGGCTCGCCGTAATAATGCGCGGTCGAGGAGCACGAGGTGCATCATCTACTGATCCCTCAGCAGCCTCCCGGTGTATCCGACGCCGTACAGTATTTCTCTGTAAAAAATATTCGTAGTTTAATCCTTTTCTTTTAGAATTATTTTCTTGCTCATTTGATTGCTCTAAATATATCTTGTTACTAACAATAAGAATATATTTAAATGTTTACACAGATTGTTTAATTAATAACCGTTCCATTTTATTTCGTAATTGTATACATTCATTATTTTTATTTAACCTATTTAATTTAAATAATTTTGGCGTAAAATTGTATTAAAAAACAAATAAGTCAAACGGCTTTTGTCTCGAAGTATGGGCAGCAGTTATGTTAAATTAAATGTATTTTGTAAAAGTAGTACACATATAGGTCACTAATAAACCGTACTCTATATAACGACGAAAAAAAACTTTGGTATGCTCCGGGAAGTATTCCCGGGAACTTCGATATTGGTTTTCGATTTGAGGTAATTCCCGATACTCCACAGAGCTAGTCCCGGTATTTTCGATACTTTGAAATTCTTATTAATTATTATTATTAGCAGCTTTTAGCTTAGCTGTGATTTAACTTTGTATATTGTTCACAATTAAAATGAAGTTGCACACTGTAATATCACTAAAAAAAATTGTGATTCAGCTTAATTCCTCTATTTATTATACCTTTGTCAACCCGGGCCTAATCACATCTTTTTTGCAAGTGTCCAATTACGAAATTAAAATATTTTTTATTTATGTTTTTTTTAAATGGATGAAAACTATTTTTTTTTAAATTAATACGACTCTATTAAATTAATTTATATTGCAGTAAAATATTGGAATTACTTAAATTTTCTAATAATCAAATCTCTAGACCTAATAAAAAACCTGAGTTTATCTCGGTTGTTTCTTGTCAGAGTAGTCCAGCTAGGAAACACCGGCCTCATCGTTTGATTAAATAAGAAAAAAAAATTACGTGTGAAAGTGTAATTTTTTACCTATTAACAAAAATAAATAACTTATTAGTTTATTCATTTAATGGGTATTGATATTGCTTGCCCTAGTCATAATCTCGAAAATCGAGTGCTAAAATCAGTTGGAATATTGATATCTGATCTCTATTTGATAGAAAGAAGCAAGGCGCATTCGGACCGTGGCCGGGTGTATAGTTTATCTTTTATACTTATTATGATATTTTTGGATTCTTTTCTACTATGTATGCTACGTCAGACGATATTATTAGAAACGGTTTGCAATTAATATTAGAATCAGTGATCGTACTAAATCGCATTAGATAGTTATAAATGAAAGTTATTTAGCACGTTTGGGCTAAACAGGTTTTGCCTCTATCTTACACTTGCCATGCGCAAAAGAGACAGAGCTATACATGACTAATATGATCGTCCCTTTTTACTTTTTCTAAAGTAAACATGACTGATAAATATTCTTAGGAAGTGCATTGTTTTCGTTACAAAGGTGACTTAACAATAGATAAAAAACTGAGTGACAAACTAAATTGTTGAATTATGGATTGCTATTAGAATTAACAAAATCAGTATTTTCTTTCCGACTGGTTCGATTAAAACACAAAATTATAAATAAATAAACATAATATGTTTATGCAAAGTATAATATCTCTATCACAAGTCATACTATTAATATCAATCGTTTTATTCTAGTGTTAGTAAATGAAAGTTATTTAAAAAACACATGAATAATAATAATTGTAAATATCATGTTACGGTAATTATAAGAACATCAGATCAGAAATCGTGTTTGCATTATAAAAGATAGACAATCCGATCATGTTTACAATATATATAGACACAGAAAAACTCATACAGAAAATTTTAATACATTATGATATTAAAATTATCTGTAAAAACAAAACACAACTCAACAACAAAATCTAAGTCTAAGAGAGTATAATATAACATCTTGTTATATACTAATGTATCGAATTAAACCAATATTTTCATATGGAAACAGAGAAAAGGAAATTAATAATAATTAAAGAGGACAATATATTAATTTTTAAATACTTACGTCACAATAATAAATATATACTTTAATAAATTGAAGTAGCAAGTAATAATATTTATAGTTATACACAATATCAATCATACAAACACTAAAACGTGTGTATAAATAATTTTATCGACATATTACAAAATACAATTTAAAAATATATAAATAACAACGACTTACCGTAACATTTAATTCCTGCGATATTTGCAAAATATTTAATCCTTAATTGTGTGAAACCAAAATTTGGTTTCGTTCTTCCCTTAATAAATTCCGGGGCATTGTTCAAGTTCAGAAAACACAGCACGGGTCAGCAAGAAGGCAATCACAAGTCCAATAAAACAAAGCACAGGTCACGAGAAGAGCGGGAAATCAGTCCAAAAATCGAGGCACGGGTCGTATGTAGTCGGGATAAAAACAAAGAACAGAGAGACGTGTTGACAACTAGCGAGCGCAAATTGCAACTGAATGATGATGAGTGACGAGTGTGTAAAACAATAATGTTTGGGGAATTCCCTGTGATTGGTCAAAATATTTTTGGGCCACACCCACAACTTTTTTTAGCCAATTACAGGAAACTTGCCGCTTTTAATGCATGTTCCGTAGTGCAAAGTATTTTGTTCGCAAAATGTGTTACCGTAGAAGTCCGCGATAGTACATAGATAGCCCCCAACAGTGGTGGAAATTTGGACCACTTCTGCTCATTGTCCTTATAGCTTGGTTACATAGTTTTCAAGAGTTCGTGTTTAGTCAATAAGTCATACGTCGCCTTTATAGTATAAGTTAAAAATAAAGAAGTATTACCGTTGTTAGCTGCTCTCGCAGCGTTTTCGTTGGGGTACGGCGACGGCAGATAGTCGGAGAGCTTGCCCGGCCTCTCGAAGAAATTGCCTTCCTCATCAGGACCGTCCTTAATCATAACCTGTGTACAAGAAATTTGGGCACTGTTGAAACTGTACCATAATCTTGTAAATTATTTACAAATTTATTTTCTATCAAATATTAAAATAGTAATTATTATTGGAGGTTTGTGAAGGCACACTTTAGTGTTCACATGTACCTATTCAGTTTTGCATGAAATTAAATATAGCATTAGGTTAGCATTAAACTTTTTTGGAAATTCCTCGTTACCTATTTAAATGAAGCATAGAGGTTTAGCACTGGATTTGTTAATATCCTCCCTCACCTTGGGTAATAGAGTAGTTTTTTGTTTGAATAAATAGCAGTATAAAATAAAGTAATTACTGTATCAAACACAATTTTTCTTAGACAGGGTCAATAAACTGTTCTTATTTGGCAATCATACAATAAAACTGCCTACAATATTTCACTACTAGTTGTCAAGGCATATGCATAGTAAGTGTACATGTTAAGTTTGTTGTTATTCTGGCTTGATGCCAGTATTTATCTGGTACAGAGATTTTTCCACTGCAGCAAGTTATCGAAGGCAATTATCTTGTAGAAAATCGCTATATTTGTTACATAAGCTTGCATGCAGAGCTTTGGAATTTATAGCAAAGATATGGTTGGGACATGTAATTTGTAGACACTAGTTTTGTAAAACAAAATTAATGTTGTTAACATGCTCTACATGGATGATCATGTACTAATTTAATAAGAAATTCAAATTATTAGCTGCTAAAAATAATAATTTTGTAGAAGAGATTATCACTCTGGTGAAATGGGTTCTATGGTAAGTAATAAGTAATAGATTAACAATTATTATTGTAACCATCACACAAATATCAAACTACAATGGCAAGATAAAGACTGAAAATGGCTAAGCGAAAATTTGAGCCAAGTTACACTAATCTTGGCCTTAGTGTGTTTTATGTTTTGCTGCTAGTAAAACATAAATAAAAGACATGAGTAACTAGCAAGCTGTTCCACGCGGTTTTACCAGAGTAATGACAGGTTTTTGGTCAACTGCTGCACTCCTGTTGGTCCTAGCCTAGCGTGATGTTATGTAGCCTATGTTACTCAGGGATAATGTAGCATTCTAATGGTAAAAGAATTATCGAAATCCGTCCAGTAGTTTTTGAGTTCATTTTTAACAAACATAAATGCATACAAATCTTTCCTCTTTATAATATTAGTATAGATGTAAATTATATCAAAGTGGAGCCACTACAAAGCCCAGTTCAATGGTGTACTCACGTCAGCAGCCTCGGCCTTCGCCTCTTCCTCAGTGTGGGTCACATTGACGAGGTTTCGGAATGCGATGTACTGCAACGAGTGGCACGCTTTACATACTTGCTTGTATACTTCGTAGCCACGACGAACGCTGTTGGGGAACGAGAAATAGGTATCAATATTGTGTATAATAATGTATGGTTTTAAGGCTTTCGGGTTGGGATAAGTTCTGCCAACATGGTCCAACATACACTAAATTACATTTTTAGAGTTATTTTGCCGCAGTGTCTTGCTCATTCTTTTCTATATGAAAATATTTTTTTAACAGGTAACCAGATTCAATTATTTTTTATAGTAAAAGAGAGAGAGAGTGGGAGTTTTAATATGGTCTAAACAAATACGAGATTGTGGAGTAGTTAATTTCGTTTTGGCTTAGTTGTAATATACTCATTTAGTGCACCATATGTGAGCCCTGTTATCATTTCTGATTAAATAAATATTAACTATCAATAAATGCATAATTCATGTGATTTTTGTAAGTACACAAAACTTTGACATGAGTAATCTACCGTCATGTCACTTACATATAGCCTAAATCATTTTTACATTGCAATTATATGCCCTGATAATAAATATATCTATTTACATTACTGAACAGATAATACACTTTGCAGATAAAATATATTAGAATTGATTGTTAATACATATTATTATCAGACTGTGTAAAATACATATGTATTATGGTAATCAGCTTGATTCGGTTAGACTGGAAGCTAACCCTAATTGGGGAAGGTTTAAAATGTGCCGAGTGTTTATTTATTTTATTTTATTACAGTCGGAAAATAAACAGTATTAACAGCTAACAAAAACAACGAATTAGGTAACCAAATTACCAATTACATGTTTTCACATTTAATTATTTATGAAGAGCATGCTTGAAAGAGAAAAATAAAAGTTAAGTATATGTATACACTATAACATTAAGTGTTGTGGTGCAAAATAGAACAGTTATTGAACCAATAGTTATAGTTATAAACAAATTCACTTGTGTTAAAATATAATCTTGTATATTACAAAATCAAAAACAACATTATACTGTACACCTATAAACCTAGCTTCTAGCTGTAAATCTAGGTTACATAGAAGTTTGTAGGTAACCTGAATCTGGTTAATATTTTTTTATCAACAAACTTACAACAAAATGTAGTTTGAGCATGTGCATTTTATTAAGTTTTACTATGCTCAATTATTTTAATTTTTTCTCATGTTATTTAGTAAATAGACTCGATTAAATAATGAAAAACTGGCTTGAACCCATGTATGCAGTCAAAGGTGGTTCTGGTCACAACCAGGTTCCATGAAGGATAATTTTATAATCAAATTGTGTCCTACATTTGACTGGAATTCCCATGTGATCCCCTGACCTAAAGGCTTGGACTGTTATTTTTTGGTCCCCCCCTCCCCTCCCAATTTAAAAGCTGGCTCCGCCCTTATGTATGTATAACCTGACTTGATTGCAATTGCATATGGCAAATACTTTTTTAAATCTTTGGTTTAGTAGTATTTTACAAACTTACCTGGCATGGTCTAAAGACTTGAACCAGCCGTCGTGACTCCAAGGTTGGTGAGGTGGATGGGCTTCAGATCCTGAAGCCTGTACCGACTGTTCAAGAGCGAACAGGAGTGCTCCAACACCACCTCCCACCACTCCCAATGTGGAGAGCCACTGTACAGGGAAATAAAAATGTTAGCAACAGAATCTCTGTACTTTTTAAATATGTTGTGATAACTGGTGTGATCTGAATGGTTCAAGTGTTTTACATAGTTTATTTGGTGATTAATTAATCACATAAGCTTCATTTGTTACTAAGTCATGTGTGACATGAGGTTCCTTATTACTATTTAAGAAAACATGTTTTTCTAGGAAGTGAAAGAATTTTTGGAATATTGAAATGCCATGTGTATTATAAATCTGTCTGTATACTATTTTAAATAAAAGGAACTGAAGTCATAATTTGTGATGGTAATAGAACTATCATTTAGAGGTAATTAATATTACACAATACATTTTATTGCCTATATTATTTGACTCACTTCCAAGGCTCTGGGTACAGTCACTAACAGGCTCTCTTATGAAATAAATAACTAACATTTTAAGGAAAAATATGTTATTAATAAAATGAGGGTCAGTGGGTAGTCTTAGGTGGTAGACTTCGTATTCCAAACACCATAAAATCAATATTGCTGCACACATTCGAAGATTACGTGGACCCAATTTTTGAAGAAAATTCCTTTAGATAAAAATGGGTTGACTTAAAACTTACCACTTTTCTGTTCTTTGTCCATCCTTGAGCTCCAGTGGACAGCTGACAAACCTGCAAGGGACAGCCTCCATTAGATTTCTGAACTTGTTACATAATGCCGAATAGGTTAACACTTGCCCATGAAAATTTATTTTATTCACTGGTGTTAACTATCGCTACAGAAAGTCCAGAACACCACGTCATTCCATTTTAACACGTTATGAGGCTCAAAGCATTGCACAAATTGATAAAATACTGCAGTTCTCCGTGACACTTCGAACTTGAACTTTTTCGTCATTGGTAACATATAGGGCACGGTAGGGACACCTAGTAATAATTTAGAGTATATAACAAATTGTTTAGAACTATTTCTAGTACCTGGGGTGCAACTAAGCGATTATTTCTCAAAAGACGTGCCCCACAAATCCTACCGACGGCGGCCGCCATGATAGAAAAACGACGTAATGAAAACTGAATCCACTGACAACCACGAGTCATACTGCCATTACAAAATAATATTGCTAATACAACATTTTCATAAAAAAATATCTTGGATATAATAAAATAATCTAGATTTGTTGTAAATTGTTTTGATTGTTGATTTATGAATGACATCTCATATCATATCAAAACGACAGTGTAATCTACAAACTTAATTAATTACTGACATCAGCCATCAAATAATTAAGGCAAAAGGCCACAAACTTTATTTACTTGTAATAAAACCTCTCTTCTTTCTTTCTCGATAGCGAGTATCATTTAATTTTAATTTACATTGGGGCAAAATGTGCTAAGTAAGTAAATGCTTAGAGTATCATTCCAATTAATTCACAAACATATCTAAAAAGGGCAGTAACTTTATGAGCTGAAACTGTTTTGAGAAGATGCCCTCGCGGTTCTACAGGTACGAAAGTGCATCGTTGTGTGGCCCAGCGCGGGCATCCATAGAGGGCAAGCGGGCCCCGTGGGGGGCCCGCGTCCACGCAGTTCTGCTCGTCTCCTAGTGACGGATAGTGATGTGCCGAGTCGGCTATTTTTGGTATTCGAGTATTTTGGTACTCGTTGAAAAAGGAATCGAATCAGGATTCGAGTCACGGAACTCGGATAGGTACTCGAGTACCAGCATGAGTATTCGAGTACTTTGGTAGACTCGAGTACTTTTTTATTTGTTCTCGAAAGCTTGCTTTCGGTTCATAAGTATTATATGACGATAGGACAGTAAGTAAATAATAACATTATTATGGTATAATCAGTCTTTATAATCTAATCAGTCATCAATATAATCAGTCTTTTTTTTACTTAGTACTCTGACAGTAAACTTTGCATTTATTAATTAAATATGTATCTTTTTCAATGGATGTATCTTTTTCAAATGTTTCAATAAATTTGTAGTGTTCCCAAAGTCCACAAACGTTTTTTTGCATTCTTTACACTCCACTTTTTTATCTTCTAGAATAGTGAAAAAGTTCCACACTTCCGATTTCTTTTTCGGTGCCATCTTACACACACAATTATTCACAAGTCCCGGAAGGAAAACGATGCAGCACAATTCAATAACAAATCAATAACTAATAAACTAAGTAGAAATATGAAAACAATCTAATAACTTTCTGATACCGGCCAGCTGTTAAGAAACGTAAACATTAAACAGGTTCATACTTGATTGCTGTGAACGTCGAGTCACGCGCGACTTGGTATTCGAATACTGTAAGTACTCGAGTCCTGTATCCGAGTACTGTGGATTTGAATCTTATATTTTGAGTACTCGAGTATGTGAGTACTTACTAGGTACTCGAGTCAGTATTCGAGTCAGCCTGACTCGGCACATCTCTAGTGACGGACAGTCGAGTCGCCCTTGGCGTTGCAAAATTAGTATTATTTATTTATTCATTTTACTAAATTTTACTTCGAACATTCTGAAATTCAATAATTTTATTTTAATTTAAAATTTAAGAGTCATAGCATTTTTTCAAACGCAGGTAGGTCTTACAAGGCGATGTCTGCAGCATACAGAAAATTATAATAAAACTTTTTTTTATAGCTGGCTAGTTGATTCCAGTGGTCTCGAACCTACCGATTTTTCGGTATTTCTACCGATATGGGCTCTGTTCTACCGATATACCGAAATATAACGACTTTTCTACGATTTCACAGTATACATGGAAATTCTACCGATTTTTCTACCGATTTTACACTTTTAAGTTGGCAACCCTTTTCATTTATGTTTAATGTTACGGGGAAGCCCTCAATAGTATGGACCTAGTGCAGAATGTAGTTCTTATATTTTGGGGAATACCCTTGACACCCTTGTGTCCTGCAATTCGATGTTATAAGGGGCTTCCCGCTCGGGAATTTACCTGTCTAGTATATATAAACAGTAATTCAGTTTTATTTTTTCATTAATTTTCTTAACTTTGAAGAGTGAGTACCTAACCGAAAGAGTCCCTACAAAATCAGATAATTAAGTTAAAATGTCGTCTGACGAGGAGCCAAGCACAAGTGCGAGTGTAAGAAGAAAAAAATATCTACAATATTATAGAAAAGAATGGGAAGAAGAATTTCCAGGTTGGCTGCAAGATAGTCGTAAAGGCGAAAGCTATGCCTATTGTAAAAGTTGTAATAAAGATATCAACATCACATCAGGAAAAGACGCTATAAAGAAACATAGTTCTTCACAAGCACACTCAATATCATCAAAGAATATAAAATCACAACCGAAGATATCATCATTTACTGTGACCAAAACTCATAAATCTGATATACTGGTTAAGCAAGGTAATTTTTTTAGTTATTTATTTTACTATTTACATTGTTATATTATTTGGTTTTCTACTTATCGGTTTATAGAAGCAGTGGATATAATTATACCCTAATCGCTACTAGACATACTGATATACCTACGTAATTTTAATTCTTTATTTTTAATTTCAGGTGAAATAAGATTAGCTTCGTTTGTTGCTGAACACAATCTACCATTCACTATTATGGAGCACCTACCGCAGTTGATGCAAGCCATTTGTCCTGATTCAAAAATAGCAAAAGAAATAAAATGCTCTTCAACCAAAACTCATGACATAATTGATCATATTATAGGTAAAGAAAGTTTCAATAATTTATGTGAAGATCTAGGGCAAACTAAGTTTTCGCTTATTATTGACGAGTCCACTGATCTTAGTACGACCAAACACTTGTGCTTAGTTGTGAGATATGCGAAAATGAATCGTATTAAAGATTGTTTTTTAGCTCTTATTCCATTAGAAGAAGCTAATGCAGCAACCTTATTTGAACACATTGTAAATTTTTTTAGAAGCAATAATATTCCATATAAAGATAATCTAATAGGTTTTGCATCTGACGGGGCAAACGTAATGATGGGACGTAATAATTCTGTTGTAACATTGCTGCAAAATGAAATTCCTAACATTTTTATACTTAAATGCGCCTGCCATTCGTTTCACCTTTGCGCGTCATATGCTTGTACCAAATTGCCACGTTTTATAGAGGATCTTGTAAGAGACATTTACAACTACTTTTCTTCTAGCCCAAAAAGAGTGGCAGAGTTTAAAAACTTTCAAATGTTTTGCGACTTAAAAGTACATAAAATACTTCACCCCTCTCAAACACGCTGGTTATCAGTACATGCAGCAGTGAAGAGAATATTGGAACAACTCTCTGCTCTTATACTATTTTTTATAGACCAAATATCTAACAATGATCATCTTTAGCTGCAGAACATATATTACAGAAGCTCCAAGATCCTACTACGATATTATTTTTGGAATTTTTAGATTTGTTATTACCATTATTTACCGATTTAAATAAAGAAATGCAAGCAGAACACCCGAAAATTCATAATTTATATGAAAAAATAACTGGAACATTAAAAACTATTTTTGATTGTTTTTTAAAAAGAGAATATTTAACTAGCACTCCAATCGAAAATGTTGATTTTAAGAATCCCAGAAATTTTATGGATATTGATGACGTATACTATGGTGCTGCTGCGTCTAATACACTACTAAGTAGTTCAGAAAATCTAAACTCAGATCAAGTAAATTTGTTTAAATGCAGATGCCTAGATTTTTATATCGAAGCTTGTAAGCAAATAACCACGCGGTTTCCATTGAAAAATAACCCAATAAAAGGTTTAGACATAATTGATCCAAAAAATGTTAAAATTGGCAAAACTGCTTCGATAGTTCCTGTGAGTAGGCTCTTTCCCAATATTGTTCACAGCAATGATTTCCAGGAAATTGATACAGAGTGGCGCATTTTAAGAAATTGTGAACAAATCAAAACATTTCCTGATGATGTAGAACTATTTTGGGATGAAGTAAGTTTATTAAAGCGTGGCGATGAAACTCAAATGTTTCCATTGTTGTCTAATTTCATCTTTAATATTTTATCACTTCCCCATTCATCCGCTAACGTTGAACGCATATTTTCACATATTAATCTTAAACAAAGCAGCGAAATAGGTTGTCTACTGAATCAATCACTGGTCTATTACATTCAAAACGACTCTTTAATACAGCTAATTGTTACGATTTTGAAATTAATTCGAAGATGACCGCGGCTATGGCCAAAGAATATTGGTATAAAAAATAATTATGATTGTTGCAAATTAGTCTGTAAGTTTTTTTTTAATAAATAAACGAATTTTATTGAATATTGTATTTTTCTTTTGTCAAATACCGATTTTGGGTACAAATATACCGATTTTAGCTGGCAATTCTACCGATCTCGCTCTATGACGTTCGAGACCACTGGTTGATTCAGTTGATTGTATATAAATAATCTGTCTTGTGTATCTGTCGATCGAACCAGCTGAAAAAAAAAACTGGTTTTAGAGGTTATAAAAATAATGCATTTCGTAATTTCTTATTTTTGTTTAACAATTTTGCTATTCTGCTAAAAGTGGAAACATTAAATAATGTTTTTATAAATGAGAATAATACATTTTATCAGATCAAGTAGTTTTTCTGTAGTTTTCTCTGTGAAAAGGTACGTTTGAGACCGACCAAAACAAACATTTGTCGGCTTTCCTCGAATATTATTTAATTTCTGTGTTTTAGGTTAAAAAGCTCCGTCTCGAAGATGAAGGTATTTACGCAGAAGAGAAACCCAATTACTGGGAGTACGGAGTGGGATGTCCAGGATGAAAATTATGATTTCCACCAGGAAATTGCCCGCTCTGGATTTGCCGATATGTTGCATGATACTGAGAGAAATAAGAAGTATCACAGAGCCCTACAACTTGCTATAGAAAAAATGCATAGTAATGGAAAGAAAGCTAATGTTTTGGATATTGGTTTGTACATATTGACTTTACTCTTGCATTTTAAGAATAGGTTACCTATCTTAGGTAAAGTATAACAGGTATTTGTTTGACCAAATTGATCACTAAAACTACTGGTCCGATAAAAAAAAACAATTGATTTATGTCAAGAAGGTTCTTGGTAATATCACACTATGACTATTTGGAACAGACCTGTGATTGAGTATGTGTAAAACTTTAGTGTTAAGCTAATTGGTTACAATTCTGTTTCCAACAATATAAAGTAGTTTTGCTATTTACAAAACTTAATTGTCCTGAAAGAATGCCAAAACTATGACAACTACTAACAAGATGTACAATACTAAATTAGGCACAGGAACGGGCCTTCTATCTATTATGGCAGCTCGGGCTGGAGCAGACTCCGTAGTTGCGTGTGAAGCATTCAAACCTATGGCAGAGTGCTGTGCCAAGATTCTGGAAATTAACGGAGTTGCGGACAAGATAAAACTTATACCTAAGAAGTCTACGGAGCTCACTGTCGGTGAAGACGGTGATATGAAGGAGAAAGCTAACATCTTGGTCACAGAGGTGTTTGATACAGAATTGATTGGCGAAGGTAGGGTGTTACTTATATAATGTTTTTGGAATAAATTACGATACAATTTCATCTGCATCTGTGATACAGACTAGACAGAGTTGCAGGCAAAAGCTAGTTTCAAATAAATAGTCAATAATTCATCTCAGTCTATTAGTATATTCCTAAAATTTTATGCATTTATAGTAACTAACTGTGTGAGCGCACTCAGAGAGTAAAAATAGATGAATTCATTAGTAAAGAGCAAACACCTACCTACGGAACTCCTCAAGGATCAGTCCTTGGACCTACGCTCTTCCTCATCTATATTAACGACCTGGGTACGCTCGATCTCAATAACGGGAAAATCGTTAGTTTTGCTGACGACACGGCGCTTTTGTTCAGTGCTAAATCGTGGGATGATGTATACCAAAATGCACAATCAGGGTTCAACATTGTGTACAGGTGGCTACAGAATAATCGGCTGACTCTTAATACTGCCAAAACCCAATACATGACATTCTGTCTAAAAACCACTGGACCAGTCAGTCCTATTGTAGCTCACAATTGTTCAGATGTACCTGCAGATAGATGTGACTGTGCAACTCTCTCTAAGACTGAAAAAGTAAAGTACCTTGGTGTTATTATTGATGACAAATTAAGATTCCAAGAGCACATTAGCACACTTAGTAATAGATTGCGTAAGTTAATATTTGTATTTAAAACACTAAGACATGTACTGGAAAAGAAGTCTTGAAGTCAGTATACTTTGCCCTTGCTCAGTCTATTACAAGTTACTGCATCACTTCCTGGGGAGGAGCACCGAAAACTACCCTTATGGAACTGGAAAGAACTCAAAGGGCTATTCTGAAGGTCTCATCTTTTCGTCCATATCGGTTTCCACTGATCAATTATACAAGGAGAGTAAAGTCCTCACTGTGCGACAACTTTTCATACTCCACACTATATTAAAACAACATTCTCTGTTAGTATATGATCCGTTGCTGTGCAGTGGGAAGAGACGGTTTAACCCAGTCCAAAGTCATCTCCCTCGTCAAAAAACTAGTTTTGTCAGACGCTTCTTTTGTCATTTGGGTGGCCATCTCTATAATAAGACTAATAAATTATTGAATATTTTCAATCTTACTAAACACAAATGCAAAAGGAGGCTCACTGAGTGGCTAATGGAACTGAATTATGATGATACTGAGCATATTATTACTAGTATGGTATAATTATTCATAAGTAGCCTTACAACATAAACACACCCACACACACTCACATACATACACTACGCACCTATAAATCAACACACACTCGCACTCACCCCCTTTTACAATTTTACATACTTCTACTAACACTACTATTTTACTAAAAACTTAAATTGTCAGCCTTATTTATTTCGTTATCTCTTACTACGCTGTCGTCGCTGTAATACATAATCTAGAGGATGAAAATGTTAAAGGGTGGGAACCTGGTGTCCTGAAACACAGGCCTAGAGCCTAGCTTAGGCACCAGTCTCCTACAATATATACTTACCAGAATTATGTATACCTATAAAACTGTTCTCTTGTCTGTATATTGTAGTGAGAAAATAAATGATTTTATTATATTATTATTATTAACTATAACTATAAATGATTGGTCGTCTTCCCTTACATTGCGAGTTTTAATTTTATTTAATAGTTATTAATTATTTTGTAACATCCATACTAATATTATAAATGGGTAAGTGTGTCTGTCTGTCTGTCTGTTTGTCTTTCTTTCACGGCAAAACGGAGCGATGAATTGACGTGATTTTTTGAGTGGAGATAGTTGAAGGGATGGAGAGTAACATAGGCTACTTTTTGTCTCTTTCTAACGCGAGCGAAGCCGCGGGCAAAAGCTAGTATTTAATATTCCTAAAATTGTAATAAAATTATTTGCAATAGGTCTTTGGTCTCAGATCATGAGCAATTATGTGGAACTAATTTTGCTTGTAGACAATCTCTTCATTGAGATCTGTCTCATACATATTCTAAGGGCAACCTAAGAGTTTGGGTTGCCCAGTTCCACGAAGTTGCGCACAGATTAATAAATAGTTACTACGTAACAGATACTTCACTCCAATACAAAAACGAAAATACCTACGCTATAATAGCCTACAAAATCATAATAATATTACCAGCTGTTAGCAGCGAGGAGAAATGTACCATACGTACGCACAAAGATAGTTGAGATTCTTTTGCCCGCCGCGCGACTAACGTGTGTGTTAGTCATTCAGCAAATGTGCTAGGGTTATACATATGTATAAACATTCGTTTTATTACCATTATCATCATATGATGATAATGGTAATAAAACGAATGTTTTAGAAAAACAATTATTTTTTTATTTGTTGATCAAATATTTGTGACGGACGCCTGGTTGCGCTTTGTATATGTAATACCTAATGTTGTTATGTAACATTTTTCAGGTGCTCTACCAACATTTGCACATGCACACAAATGTTTATTAGAAGCAGACTGTATAGTGGTTCCGGACTCGGCGGCCATATATGCACAAGTGGTGGAGTGTCCTACATTGTGGAAATGGAACAAACTCAATGATTTAGCTGATGCTGATCTAAATGTTGTACTGAAGACACCACAAAAGGTAAATTGTAGTTTACCCAACATCTTCATGTGTCTGGCATGAATTTTAAAGGAAAATGTCTGGAAGGATAATGCTTTTTATTAGTATAAGTATATCCAAGGAAGAAAGTTGATGTCTGTCAGTTTTTATATGGAAAATCGGTTGGCAACTGCTTTATACTAACTGTAAGACCTTATATTCTTTTTTATACCACTGTTTTGCTGCCAAAAAAGTATACAGCCCGTAATTTTAGTTAGGTGAATCTGGCAAACTTATTTAAAAGCCCTGCAAGTTGATATTGCGATTGGTGGCCATCTTGGTGACGTAGTCGACGTCGCACTGTCATAGAAAAAAAAAAACAAAAAAAAATTATAAACCGTGCCATAAAAAGTGCTTCGGACACTACTGAGGATATTTTAATGTTGAAGAAAATGCCTAAGGCATTAAGTCCGCCTTTGTACAGTGTTAATTTGTGCATAAAGGTTTAAATAATTAATAAAAAATTAAACCCATAACTTATTTACTTTTTATTACAATTTTTTTTGCTATCTTTACTTCTTGCGACGGATGACGTCACGCAGCTGTTATTATGACAAGGTTCCATCGCAATATCAACTTGCGGGGCTTATATTAAAGAACACTACATGCCCAAAATGTACAATAGCAGCTTTATGTTCAAACTCCTTTTAACATTTTAATCTATTAAACGACACGACACGACTCAACACGAGTAGAAAACTGGTGGGGGTCTACTACAGTACAGGTTAATCTAACCAAGTTAACACAGCAAAAAAAAATCATGTCAAGTGCTTTGATTAGTAACTTATTCTTTTGTTTCCAAACAAAATATGAGATTCTTTATCAGATTTACATTCAGTGGCGGATTAAGAGTATCCGAGGCCCTAAGCACAGAGCCTGTGTAGGCCCTCTATTGCTTAAATGGAAATGGAAGGCATGGAATGGAAGGTAAAAGGTATAAAATGAAAGTTGGACTCAAGGTCGCGCCAAGACAATAGGGGCGCCACGCCATGCGCCATAGAAATTATTTGCTAGTACTAAACTCTCTCGACCGCAGGCCCTCACCCACGGTGGCCAGCAGTCGTAATGTGACTCTAGACGCCTATGCCTGGGTCTCTGTCCAATTTGTGAGGATTGACGCTGCCTCACGCTCCCCGTCGTCTCCTTCTCTAGCTTGACTGCTGTGGTCTGCCTATGGTGGAGCACACGTCCATCGTGTTCTCTAGGCGACCATTACAGCGGTGACATCCAGTCGTTTCTTCCACCCAAATCCGACACAGGGACCTCCCAAAACACCCGTATCCGGGGAGGACCCGCGTCGGACCACTCATCAAAGAAGGGCCTTACCCTAGCTATTATGGCGTGCCCAGCACTGGTTTGCGACAGTCGCAATTCTTTATTCCGCCATGAGATTCCGTCGGACCCTAGTTGATATTCACGTTTTTGGTTTGATTTACATTTAATTACAAACGCAGCATTCGAACGAACTTGAGCCGATGAGATAAGTGCGTCACAAGCGGAGTGGAGTTACGGCCGACTCACGGGGGTTCCCAGATTTCAAGCCACTAAGCTTTATCTTCCGATATGGCGTGGTGGTTTCTTCAAAAAAGGCGCTAACACGCTCCTTTTAAGAATTATAAGCCCATCTTGCTTCTAAGTCACGTCTAAAAGCTGTTTTCGAGAGTCATTACGAATCGTCCCGTTCGCAAGCTAGGCGACTGCCATCCTCCCAAACCAGCCGGTTTTCGATAAGGGTAAGCCCTTATCGAAAACCGGTTAGTCTATAGACTGAGGAGTATAGTCGGTCTTTATGTCTGGCGATCGTGGACTTAGAGAAGACCAACAATTCAGTGGAAACGAAGGTTATGCTGCAGGCCCATCAGAGATGTCGAATTGCCCATCGGTACATCGAGGTGCTTCTACAAAAACGCCACCATGTCAGTTCGCCTCCAGGATCAGAGTTCGAAAACTCTAACTGTAGATATTGTAAGATGTCTTTGAGCTTCAGAACTGGGTTGACTTTGGGATCAACATAAATGCCGAGTACAACACCCACCTTCGATTGGCTGACGAAATTGTGGTCACGGCAGAGTCGCTGGAGGATCTGGGCACGATGCTCGACCACCTCAGTAAAGTTTCTCAACGGGTGGGCCTCAAAACGAACCAAATAGATCACAAAAATCTTGTGTATTAGCCATGTACTGCCCACCCAAATAACCATTGAGAACGCTAGTTTGAAGTTGTGGATGAATATGTATCTACACTTAGGCCAAATAGTCCGACATGGTACGTCCAACTTCGAGAAAGAGGTCGGTCACCGAATCCAACTCGTTTTGTCAGGGAAACAACGCACTATTTTCTCGTCCTCAATACCCCAGTGCTTGAAGGCAAAAGTCTTCAATCAGTGTGTGTTGCCAGTGATACATATGGATCTGAGACGTGGGCGCTAGCTTCAGGCCTCATAAGTGCAAGTGTGCTTTGTGCAATGTTTTTCTTTGTGCATAAAGTTTTAATAAATAAATAAAATAAATAAGTAAGCTCAAAGTCGCTCTTTCCAACGCGCGTTCGGTGTTTCCGTTTCCGTTCGAGAAGATCCGCAGGCAGTCACCGATATAACTCACCGAGTCGCAAAGCTGAAGTAGAAGTGGGCTGAGCACATAGATCGAAGAAATGATGGAGGAAGAACGTTCTCGAACGGCGGCCCCGTATTTACAAGTGCAGCTTCGGTTTCCCGCCAGATGGACGGATGACCTTCCTAAGGTCGCAGGGAGTCGTTAAATGCGATCGGAATAGAACCGCATGTGCTGGAAAAAGTTGGGTGGGGCCTATCTCCTGCAGTGGACAATCATGGGCGGATAATAAACATATGTAATCGTTAAATCGGTATTATTTTTGTGATTTCGGACATATTGTGGATGAATCTCGATAAAATGTAGGTATAAAATGAAACGCCAGCAGAGGATGGAGGCCCCTGGAGAACAGGGGCCCCAAGCACGTGCTTGTAGTGCTTATACGTTAATCCGCCACTGTTTACATTCAACATTCCACATTTCTGCCCTCAGATGATCGACTGCCCCGGTTCCGCAGCAGTTCACGACTTACAACTATCTCAGTTACCTCGTCACACATTCCGTGAGCTATCAGACCAAATCCCAGTGTTCTACTACGACTGGTCAGGACGGTCACCTATCATAATGAAACGAACAGTGAAGCAAGATTTTACTGCGAGTAGTACAGGGAAGGCCCAAGTTGTGTTCATGTGGTGGGAGCTCAATATGGATCCTGAAGGTGAGTTATATTTTTCGTATGTAATAATTTCTCTGTCACAATTACTCTTTATACCTTTTTGACATAATTTCTGCAACCACTGTCAATTAAGTCCAAATGCCTATTTGTAATCATCTACACGACAACGAACGACAACACAAAGAGAACAGTTATAGAAGGTACGTCGGAAGCATCATTAACTTGAATATTTGCAAAAATTCTAGTACATTATGTATAGTGTATTTAGGGATCATGTAGTCAGACGGTCATAGACATAAGACGTAAAATATTTGAAATGCTATTTACAACAAATATTTTAATTCCAGGTAGGATCTGCCTCAGCTGTGCTCCCTGGTGGTGTCACCCTGACGCAAAGACGGATGCCGATCGTCCACAAGACACCATACCGTGGCGAGACCACTGGATGCAAGCAGTTTACTACCTTCCCCAGGACATAACCCTCGAGAAAGACTCCGAAGCAACCCTCATCTCATGCCAAGACGAATACTCATTATGGTTCTTTCTAGAAAACGAAAGCCACAAAAGAACAAACTACAAAAGACCCAATTGCGAATGTGGAGTCCATATGGCGTTATCAAGGACCCACGTATCATACCTAAATGATGGAAGACGAAGCAAGAAGTTTCTAGAACAATTGAAAGAAGAAATAAACAATGACTCAGTTGTTTTAGACTTAAATGGAAGTAGCTTCATGGGTTTGGCTGCAGCGAAATTTGGAGCGAAATCCGTTTATATTCTAGAAAGTTTAAATTTGAATATTGGAATTTTAACTGACTATATATCTGCTAATAGTCTTGAAAACATCCATATTGTGTCTGAAGTCAAAGATGTGATATTGAATGAAGTAACGACAGTGATAGGTGATCCTAATTTTTCTAGTGCTATACTGCCTTGGGAGAATTTAAAGATAGCGTATCTTTTGTACCAATATAAGGATAAATTGAATAACTGCGGATCTGTCATTCCTGAGAGCTGTGAGATCTGGGCTATGCCGGTAGAGTTCCAAGACTTGCATAAGATATCTTTCCCGTTAGGAAAGTGTGAAGGAATTGATATGGCTGTGTTTGACAGTTTACTTGAGGTGAGTGTGTGTGTAAGTAAGTATTAGTATTATAGTATCTTATTAAATTTATTCAGCTGCGTATTCTGGCTTTTACTGGATTTATCGAGCATAAAGATCACAGCTCATTAGAGCCACCCGGCACCAACTCCGCACCGACTCGCCTCCTGCCGCTCGTATTCTTTATATGGACTTGTATGGGCATGCGCTCACTATATCAACTCCGTAGCGTCACCGAATCACCTCGGTTATAAGCCCTTCACGCGCGGACGGCAGGTGGACCACTCGGTGACAACTCGCTGCTCGAATGCTTGCCTTGCGTTGACTGGGCACTGCTAACGCGCGGTTCCCGAGTGGACCGCGCGCTGCCCGCGAGTGATACACGCGAGGACGATACTTGGCGATGCACCGCTCTTCACCCTCCCTTCATTCCCAGGTTTGTAAAATGTGACATAACGATACACACGTGTAGATCTAGTGCCAATTATTAACAGACTACTCGAAAATACGTGGACCAAGCGGCGTCCACTCGTTGACCACTTGGGGTTCACTCGTTGACCACGTGGGGTCCACTGGTTGACCGCGGGACGTTTATTGGTGACTAACTGTTCCTCGCGGTTTCACCCACGTTACTTTAGGTTTTTGGTTACTGCTTTGCTCCCGTGGGACATAGCGTGATATTATATAGCCTATGTTACTCGTGGACAATGTAGCTTTCGAATGGTGAAAGAATTTTATAATCGGTCCAGTAGTTTTTGAGCCTATTCATTACAATCAAACAAACAAAGTTTTCCTCTTTATAATATTAGTATAGATAACGCGACGTCCACCCGTGGACTACCTGTCGACAACAAGAGGATGCCGTGCGACGAGGCGGTGCAGGGCGGGTGCCGGGTGGCTCTAATGAGCTGTGACCCTAAGTAAGGACACCCGTAAATCTCCATACAATTCTTAAACGTTTTCATTGATATGAACATTTAAAGTTCTGCAGTTGATTTTTATGTATACATATATGTAGATAAGATGATCTTAGTCCTATTTGACTTGATTTGATACTAGTCCAGATTAGATTAGTCCCTGGATCTTTGGATTCCAACATTGAGCTTCTGAACGCCAGGAATTCGTCATACGTGTCCAGTTTCTTGAATATACTGAATAACTACTTACTATTTACCTTTGCGCTAAACGCCTGCCAGAATTTTTGAATGGTTCTCCGTCTCGTTTGGTTTTCAAAATATATTGTAATTTTCATCTCTTCTTACGAGAATCACCAACAATGACGGGCCAATGACGACCAGCCGTGTTTTCCTAAACTTACTCGGTAATATTTTAGAAGAAATCACAAGACACAACACAAGACACGTTACCAATTTCTTATAGTAGCATTGCAACTAATATATAGTGTTATTTGGTAATCCAAAAATTTGATTACTAAAGCACAAGCAAGGCCACCCTGAAAAATAAAAAAAAATTGTTACCACCTTGCTTCGAAGAGTCGAGATATTACAAGAATAGGGAAGATGCAAACATAGTATTTATTGAAAATTTATTAATAAAATGTTGAAATAATGTAAATGAAGGGCCTCTGCAACTCTTTTTTTGCATAATGTTTATTTTTATCAATAAAATATGAATTTAAAATTACATGAAATGAAACGTAATTTAAAACACCAATCAGCGTTAAGCGACTGGAATGACGTCACTGGCACGTTCCAAAACTTGCGAGGAATTCACTCGAAAATGAAAAAGAGGTTATAGTACGATTTTTAATTCGAGTCAGAAAAATTACATTTCCAGTGTTGCAGGTTTTTAGTTCCAAATAAATAGTGATGTGATACAATCGAGTTTTTACAATGAAATCTTAATCGAGAATTTTTTTAATTCAATATTATTTATGGGTGTTATTTATCTATAATATGTATGTATTTAAAAATTATATAAGTATGTATATCAGTTGTCTGATTACCATAACACAAGCTCTGCTTAGCTTGGGATCGGATGGTCGTGTGTAAGATGTCCCAGGATATTTATTTATTTATTATTTATTAATATCAAATTGCCTTTGATTATATAAAAAAATATTACATGTAATTTACGGTTATTAAATAGAAGACCTACACGGTAGGTAATTTAATATTACATAAAACACTGTTATATTATTTGTTTTTGGTAAGGTCCATATTTCTAAAATTGTTTTATTTAAGATGGTATGTATTCAATATTTACAATAACAACGCTTTGATACCTAATAAAACAAAGCATGACTAAATGTCTAAATGTCTGCGATTGCTACTTTATCGTCATCGTAGCAGTAAGTGCATTAGAACAATCAGCAAGCGATTAGCAATCGATTCATACATAATACGATTTTTTAAGACGTTAAGCGATTAATCGCGCGATCACTGCGCAAATATTGCTGATTGCTGTTTCATAGGTAATAAGCCAGCGGAACACTTTAGAGTAACTTTCGCGCTACTCCGTGTAACTCTTACCCTTTTTGGAACGCACCCCCGCAGTTAGTTGTCAAAGTGTCAAAGTAAACAGACAAAGTAACATTCCTACAAAATAGATTTGTAGGAATAAAATTAACTATAGAAAAGCAAATTCGCGCAGTCTTCTAATGACTCTTTGAATATGATTTCGAAGGCATGCAATTTTCTTCGACTGTAGTAGGTACTTCATCTTTTGAACTTTTCTTAGTGTTGTTCACTAATGGTCTAATCAACAGAAATAACACACCTTCGATATGCTTGAAGCCTCTGTCTGCCAAGATACAAGGTCCAGGAGGTAAAGATTCCATAAATCCAGATTCTTCAAATATTTAAAATCAGAAGTTCAGCCACCAAAACTATCTGATACAAAGTTTGTAACCCCGTCTGGTGTTGGAGTTATCAACATGAGTCAACATGCTTTTTTGCATAAAAAAGCATTGCATACATGCTTTCATGCGGTATTATTATGACCACGAGATGTTGATTGATAGTTTATTTTAAAATTTTAGCAGTAAAAGTATTTGGAATGGCGAAAAATTATAAAAAGTTATAAAAATTAGAGAAGAACAATACAACCAGAGATACAGTGTCACTGCAGTGACGTCATCGGAACTAATGGTCCGTTTTCGCGCGGACGTTTAAACTGTCAATTTAAAACCGCTTTTTTTACAATAAATTACAACAATTTAACTTTATAATATATTAGTGATCTATTTTACATGGAATACTTTAAAATCAAAACAAAAATAAAAATATTGCATCTTCCCTATTGTAAAGGCGCCTTGAAAAAACAAATAGACCAAAGTAGCGCTCCTTCGTAAATGATTTATTTAATATGAAATAAACGCCTACTCTAAATAGAAAAGTATTAAATAACATTTTTTTAAAGTCCGTAATACTAGCATTCACGAAGCATGTCAAGTGCGAACGGGATAGTTTGATATTATTTGATTTCTACAGTATTTTGATTTTTATCGTTACTTACTCCTGAAACACAGGTACTCTAGCTCTTGAGCCAGGGTCTCACTCATCTGTAACCTGTTTTTATGGCAATAAAAAAAATTATTATTATTTTTTCCATTTATTTTTAAATATTATTATATAAAAATCCGGTATCGGGAACAGGGTCCAAGCTACCGGTGGTCAGGGCTCCAAAGAAAGGAACCTTCTGACAATGCGCGCCGTGTCCAGTAGTACTGCCTTCTGAATCAAGCGCTTGATCCAGCTACCTAACGAGAGCCTCTTTAAATGTTGATCGAGGCTCTTGGCTATTAAGCCATTGGCAGAAACAACTATCGGCAAATTATAATAATTTATTATTACTGGGCATTCGGCACACCCCGTTTAAAAAGCTTGATGACTTATTTACGCTATTCTAGGTACGTCTCTAGTATAAATAGGTATGCTAGTTATTCTCCCATTTTGAAAATGAAACGGAACTATACAAGATTTTTAAAACATCTCATTTTCACAACGATTCAAAAGAAGACCAATAATCGATCTTCTTTTTGGTTCACCGTAAGCAGGCGTACATCATGCATATAATGACGAATACAGTATAACGGTGACGATTCCTTTAGGCTTTCACAAACTATACGAAATTTAAGTCCAGTGCATCTTTTTCTTCCCATTTAATTAAGAAAAGGAAAGAAGATAAAATATTAGTTTAGTCATGTCAAATTAAGAAACTCCATTGATAATTTAGACGCAATTAAAAACATGACCAGCATGATGGCGCTGACTAATCTGACAGGACTAAACTAATATGTATCTGTCCTTTTCCTAATGAAATTGAAAGAGAAAAATGCAGCTTAGCTTGAATTTAGTTAAGTTTGTGAACAAGAGAGTTAGCACCAATGACGTGGACACGAAACGCGAAATCGGCAACAATAAAATAAACACGAAATTAAGGTGGATGTTCAAGGTAGCCCTCGAAATTAATTTTTGATGTGAAACATCTATAGCCGCACGTAAAACAAATTTCTGGCGTGGCGACGCGTCGCCACGCTTTTGTTTCTTTTGATGTGAAACATCTACTATCCGTGCGAGCTAACATGGCACCTGGCTCGAACGAATGACATTTAAAGTAATAAGTGCAAAAAAGGAGTTGTTCGATTTTGTGGTAACACTATGACAGATGACAGATTACGCTAACACCAATTAAAAAATAATAAAAAATAGGAGACTCATAAAAATACTAACAAATTAATTAAAAGTAAAGAACTGCGGCTTCAAAATATTTTTTTTGGATAATTTGTACTAAACACTACGTTTACGTTACGTTACGTTTTCATTTTTGTTTTTAACAAAATACTTAGAAACAATGTTGTAAAAAAAAAAATTACGTGCTCGCCTGAAAATCTGTTTCTGCACATTTGCCATTTTAGTTAAACTTGTGCCGTATGTATACAGTGATGCTAACGCTACTGCTAAGACGAGAGCGGGGCGCCGCGCGGGGTCGCGGGGAAACGTTTGTTTTCGAGCCAGGTGCCATGTTATCTCGCACGAGTTATATAGCCGCACTTTTTCTTTTCAATCATATTACTTTTACAAAATAATGTCGATGTTTCACATCTGCCAGGCGTCCCGTGACGGCTCACTTTTTTTTAATGGATTTTTGCAATTTGCAGCTCAGTGTTTGGGTGTGTGTTGTGTAACTGCAAATAATTCGATTAACTGACTTTTTCATGAAATCGGCAATCATTCGGCTGTAATGATGATTTAAATGATTATAATTCTGTAAGTAATGGCCTATTACAACAGTCGCAAATCATATCAACACACGGATATTGAGCGGCAAATTGCCAAAAACGTTACAATATTTGAATTTCGCGAGCTACAGTGAAGCATTTCCCTTAATAAAAATATCTTCCTAACCCCCAGACTTCCCGTACAATAAGCGACGATGAGATAGAAGCGCAGCCCCTGTGGGAGTACCCGTGCACGTGTCGCGGCGAGCCCGCCAAGCTGCTCACCATAGACTTCTCGCATCTCAAGCCCGCGTACGCTATGGACGGCGTTTGTGAAGTCACGTAAGTTATTTTGTAATTTTTTTATAGCAAATTAAGCATTTGCATCGCACTAGTCATAAGGAAAAGGCACGAAAATTGATCACGCTAACTCAAGGCGGATTGGTGATTCTAGACTTCTTCTTAGGGTCAAATCACACTGAAAGAGCGGCGAAGGGCGGAACGCAGTTTCAATGTCATATGGATTTTAACTTTATTTTCATTACTGTAATATTTATTATCGCATGAGAAACTCGAACGAGGATTGTAAAAGGAATTCCCGCGGCGTCGCGGGCATTCTCGCGACTCGTTCGAGTTTCTTGGTTAAACCCCCCCCCTCCCAGTTTCCCTTGGTTAAACTGTAAGACTTTCTGACTTCATAAACTAGTAAGTACCTAATTATTGGAAGACAAGTTACCTCAATTTACAAAAAGCTCCTTGCTGCAGGAAAAGTAACAGTTTTATATTTCTTCTAGTTATCAAGACAAAGGAGAGACTCAACTAATAAACGGTTTCGCGCTGTGGGCGGTGTGGAAGGTTGGGGGCCCGCAGAGCTCGGGTCCCGTACAGCCGCCAGTTGTGGGCCAGAGAGTGGACTGGGACCCTCACACCAGGCAGGCTATCAAGATATTGGTGAGAGTTACCTTTGATTTATTTTTGGCTGATTTTCATTGCAGTGTTAGCGTACGTAGTTGGAGCTTATCTAAAAAATATGGTATATCCCCTCAACTGTCGTTACGAGTGCTCGTAAGGAAAACTTAAAAAAAAAGGCTACAACTGTCGCGCGAACACACGGGTGCTCGTAACAGATCGCTCACCATACACCAAATCTTAAAAAATGATGACAGTTAAGGGATTTATTGAAGAATGTTCCGACTGGCGTAGGGAATTTTTTGAAGAATGTTCCGACTGGCGAGAGGATATCTAACTTACATACATAGCTTACACTACTACACTTAATTTTTATTGTTTTTGATTATTGTTTCGTTTTAAATTAATTTATTGACATTGTGTTTTTATTAATTATGTGGGCATGACATTTTACATTTTTTTTAGGTTTTACAATTTTATGTTATTTTTAATTTCATGTAATTTTTTTATTTAATTCCATAATAATTATTTGTATGTTCAATGTGTTGTTGCCATGTTTCATGTAAAAATATTCGAACGCAATGTAAATTGTTCCTGAATAAATAATAATAATATAATAATAATACCAGCCTATAACTGTTCCACTGCAGGGCAAAGGCCTCTTCTCATACAGAGAAGGCATAAATAAATAAAAAATAATAATAATAATATAGCTTGATCAAATGACTTCTCCCGTCGTTCGTGTCAGGCTTTTACTGACTAAAACCCACTAATGCCCTTCGGTTGCCCTTTATGTTCCGGGGTCACGGTAACTATTATAACCATTCCGCAACTGGAGAGCTTCATTTTACTTTTCACCCGAAATTAAACACATTAGTATATGTTTGTAGTTTGTTTAGACGGGCGAACCTGTAAATACGTCGCGTAAAGAAGTCCTGTAAAGAGTCGGGGAGATATTAGCCTATAGTGATTTTCACATAACGGTAGTGTTTAACGAAAACTTACAATCACTAACAAAGCACAATTCACACTTTACCGGACACTTTACTACTATAGTCACGTTTACAACAACAAGAACATTTAAAAACAATGTTTGCATAATCATTAAAAATATTGATTAATGTAATATAACCGTGACTAATAGCTTCCTCAATAATGTAAGTCTGTAAACTACACTTTGCTAGAGATTAATGGATTAAAACCATGGCTTGGGGCTTAGCTTTAAATTACGCAAGTCAAACCATGGATTATCCATTACTTTTCTTTTTAATTGGTTTATGGTATCATTGGAGTAAGCTCGTTACGTTTTATGTTGTACAAAAAAATAAATAAAACGAAATTGGTTCATCCGTTTACGAGATACTATATCACAGACAGACGGACCGTGTAGTGTAACGTCGGCTGCAAATGTAAATGTCTATATTAAACATGCATAAATAAATTACACCTGCTTCCTATAATAAAAAATAAACAAATAAACGTTAGCACTGATAGTCCAATTAGGCTAGATAGACTACTAGAGATATAAGCCTTGTACAAATACACTCGAGAGCGAATTAATCGGGCCATTCTTTTTTCACGTCTTCTTTCACCTTTCTTCTTATCGTTCTGCAAAATATCTGATAAAATAAAAATAAATTTTAATCATATTATTTACAATTAAGATCAATTATTGAAAGATACAAATGTTGTGACAAGTATAATTGGTTTTAGCGAGGAAAATAGCTTTTTTTGCAGAAGTAAAATTCGCTTAATTTGTAAATATAATACCAACGCAACTAAAGTAATTTTCAATAACTGCCAAATAGCCAAAAATAACAATAATTATGCGTGAAAAATGAAAGTGGCCAGATTTATTTGCTTCCAAGTGTACTTATGTTGTTATAAGGGTGATGGATATAGCCATATAAATGGCATGCAGTCCTATTAAGATCTATTCGTTGCCGCAAAAACAAGTCGACCAGAGATAATAAAAAATAATTATAACCTACATTCATTTATTAGACTGGCAAGCCTGCATAGCAATTACTGCAGCCTACTTCCCTGTTGCCATGTAATAAAACTGATTGTCTATTTAATGGCTGTCTATGTGTACTGCATATTTTATGTACAGCCGACTTAAAAGATTTTTTGACAGAATAAAAATAGAAACAATCGGCTAGCAATATTTTTTTTAAACACCATAGGTTTTCGGAACTAATTTGAAATTTTGTATTTTTGCGTATATGTTATTCTTAAAATAGGCACGTGTAGGATTATCTATACCTACTATTACGAAACCTTTTGTTTGAGGGGTTTTAACTCTTTTCAAGAGAAATCAACTGAAACAGAATCAACCCAAGTTACAATGGCTAAAAATTAAGATTGTCTAATTTATTAATGTATAGAAAAAAAAAATACAGGCCGTGTATCTGCTCAAACTCAACGATTGTGCATGCTTAATATCAGTTCATCAAAATAACTTTATGGCTCCCAATTAACCGAGATATAGATTGATGCCATAAAAGTACAGGGTGTTGTTGATTTTAGCCAGTTCGATTCCAACACCTAAGTGTCCATGGGAAGCTCACTTTCAAAGAATGTTTCTTTAAGTAAAACTAGCAATCTACAATAAATAGTTTATTTATTTATGTACATTTTAATCATACAAAGGCGGACTAATGGCCGCTCAAGTTCAACGTCATTAAATTTTAAGATGCTGCCAAATTTGTTGCTGCCTTTGCTTTACCTCTTTAGAGTCTCAGTCAGCAACATTATGCTGAGCGCTAGCCCTTTCGTGCATAAGTTTATAATAGAATTATTGTTAAGTTCTTTTCGTTCTTTTACTGTTAAACTTTATCTTATAGCACGAATAAACTGTTTTTCTTTCTTTCTTTCTTTTCTTTCAACAGATTTGAGAGCGTATATGTGTTAGTATATTTATTAAGGTAGTATTTTCCTTCATTTAAAAAATCTACCCAGCATATAATTTATCTACTATATAAAAATAAGTCGGGTTTTCCTTCCTGACGCTATAACTGCAGAACGCACGAACCGATTTCCATGGTTTTGCATTCGTTGGAAAGGTCTCGGGCTCCGTGAGGTTTATAGCAAAGAAAAAAAATGTTACATAAAACGAAGCCATCTGGTGGCGAAACGGAGTTCGCCGGGTTTGCTAGTTATGTATAAGTAATAGGATTATGTATACTATATAGTTCCAAGTAAACAAATCATAAGTTCCTTAAACTCCATCTCTGTCAACACTACAATTCGATACCAATATCATACAAATTATTAACACATATATTATATCTTTTACAGAAGAAATCAGTGGATATCAGTAACAGCTACAAGTGGACGTACCAAGCTGCCTGCGACATCGTGCAGGGACAGTTCAGCGTTGACATCAATATAAACTGAAGATAAATGAAATGAACTGAAGACATTCAGATATATTAAAAAAATAAACAGAACTTGTATGAAATTGTCTGCCGTTTATTTAACCAGAACTTATCAGAAGAATATGACACGGGCCCTAAATAATATATATTATTACTTTTAAATATATAGGATGGCTGGTAATTAGTGCACGACACTTTAACACGTGATTGTGCTCATGATAACATACAACCTTTTCTATGGGAACAAACCAGAAACCCCAAAAAATATCAGCTCCTCATTACATACAGTTGTGGTCAGCTAATTAGGGACAAACAAAAATTCAAGCTGAATTTTAATTTTCATGTCCATGGTAGATCAGATAAACTAAATAATTTAGTTTAATTTTATGAAATACTAATTAATATTAAGAATACTTAAAAATTGTGAGCATTGCTTTGAAGTTGATAATATTTTGTAATAGGAAATTTAAAACAAATCTCTTGCAACCAAATCGCAGCGTGCTCTGGCTGGCCATCTAATTAGGGACAAAAACAAAAGCAGTCTATTATAATCCCATTTTTATAAAATTTGATGGGATTCAACTTTTTTCTATAAATTTAGATTGCAGTCTTTACGTTGGCTTCGAATTTGTTGAAACATTATTATAATATCTAATTAAACATGGGGCGAAATAAAAGTTCTAATACAACTGCGTGAAAAATAACCATTAATGCTTACTATAGTAAATAACCATATCGTAAATTAGCAAAATATTGAAATTGTTCCACAATAATGAATTTCAGTAAAGGACAATCGTAATCTTAATTAAGAAAATATACATTTGAATCTATAAAACTACTAAACGTGCAATCAGAAAGGAAATACCAACAAAAACTATTGTGCAAAAAAAATCGCAAAACGGTGATAGCGGCGATGTAAGACCCACTTATGGACTTTTTATTGATTATTGGTCTGAATAGTGTTGGTATTTGAACTTGAACAAGGCGGTGGAGCAATTTACAACAACCTTTCGACGTCAAGTTGTTGAAGCTAAACTGTTTGGCATGGTGGTACGAAAAGTTCCAGTGTTGAAAAAATCACAAACTCGCCACGGTTGGCCTTAGTTATGAGGCACCAATATTGGAACTGATTTTAAATAAAAAAATGTTTTAATTTTGGACTAAACGAAGTTACATTTTGTTTCATCGGAAGGCAGGCGGTATTAATGGCGCCCTAAAAAGCAAAAAGTATCCAAAATACCTACTCAAATAAGCAAGTTAAACTTGAGGAGAGAACATAAAGCTATTGTGTTGGTTTTCTGGAAATCATGTGGGACCTTTAGAGCAAATGGAAGGCACACTAGATTCAATTAAATAGAGAGAAATACTACAAGCAATCACACTACTTTATGTTGAAGAACACACGATAACTACCCCAAAACATACTGCACTGTCTGTTAGAACATTTCTCACTGATGTGTAGGTATCGGTTATAAATTGGCCGGCCTAGAGCCCAGACCTGAATGCTTGGAAACATTTTGTGGTACATTATGAAAGAATAGTAGGTTTAAAAATGGTGTAAATAAACTAGCTATTAAAAATCAACAGTAGTAACTTTGAAGATGGCTGAAACAGTATCACTAAAGAACAATGTGACACTCACTTTAGATTGTGTCGATTCCATACCTTTGTTACATGGTTATGACAATCCTTAGCAATCACTCTGGTTATTAATTTGCATTACAGTGCGACGCATTAAGCCTAATTGAATAATAAATTAACATATTTTTTCCTTTATTGCTCTCTGCAATAATTATTTTTAATGTTGTCATATGTGTCCCTAATTAGTTGTCCAGGGTACGAATAGAATAAAGAAGAAGTTAAGTTGAATTTTGATCGATATTTATTTTACGTATAGTCCATTCCTTTATTGACTATGCCTATTTGTTAAGATATTAGTTTAGTTTTATATTAATAGTAACTAAACTGCCAAAGTCTCGAGCAAACTTAACTTATGGGAAGCAGAATTAAATGTTACTCATAGTATATCATGTTGTCCCTAATTAGTTGACCACGACTGTATATGTTTACCTAATTTACTGAACATCAATATCGTACAATAATTACCAGTCCCCTATGTAAAAGTGATTACATATACATACATAATTCACATTTATCCTAATGTTTGTTATTGAAAATTCTTCATACAAATCGGCTGATGTAAAGTGCTAGACTAGCACATTATAAATGTATTTATTATATTGTTTTATAATATACGGACTTCGTAATGACTTGTTGTTTTATTTATTGAATTCTTTAGTTTTGATGTATATTTCGTATGGATTTGGTCGAATATGTGAAGAATTTTGTTCGGTATTTTTATAAAATTGTAATTGCACAGTTATTGTATAGAAAAACTTAAAATTTATTTATGGCCTCTAACTACAGAAACGCCATTGTCTATGGACCTAAAGTATATTCAAATTTAAATTCCCTACTGGACTTCTAAAATTTCTGTGATTCCTCACGAGCTAAAACGCTTAATAAAAAGATTTGAGTGACACCTCGACAAGTAATGAGTAACGCACATCGTTCATAATATTACAGAATACACGCCAATATGGACATTCACCAATATGAGAAATATGATTGAAGGTTTCTGACCTCCAATATCAAAGGTCAACCTTTAGATCAGTAGGTCAACTATGATTTTACAGCAAGGTCAGATTTTCTATTCTCCGCGTCAACTGCGTGGGTTATCGTACTCATTTATCAATTGCGAAACGTATGTTGATGTGCGTACGAGTTGTTGATGGCGTAATCTATTTTGCCCTTTTCGGGTCCCTTTGCCTTGACTGACGGGCAATACTGCAAACTTTTCGGAACTTTTTTGGTTGTTAGGAGGGCAATTCTACTACTTTTAGGAACGTTCACTGTCAGATTTCCGTTTCTTTCTGTAAAAAAAAGGCTTGCATGTTTACTTTGTCATGCATGAGTGCGATTAAATGTGAATGAGGGTCGTGATCCTAGTGTGGGAGGGTGTACTGAAATTCTTAGTATGGACCAATGTCATCTTTTCAATCCTACTCATATTAGATGTCAGTAATATTTTACGCAAAAATTTCTGAGCAGGTTTGTTGAAACTCTGCAATAAAAAACATAAGAATACATAACATCACGCTGTGACTTACAAGAGAGGAGCGGCTGCGGTGACTAAAGACCTAACATACCGCGGGTGCCGCTATGAGATTGATAAAAAAATAACATTATAAAGTCTTAACTCGCCGTTAAACCTTTAAGCAATATGGCTGTAGTAAAGTTAATACATAAAACATAAATAGGTATACGCTAGAGTAGGAGTGATTTATGTTTCATTTACATGCACCGCGTGGGGTTATAACTTGGATGAAATTTAATACTTACTATGACAGGGTAAATTAAAGTACCTTTGATTAAAGTGGCAACTTACGATCGTAATTTTAATTGAATAGATGACAAATTACATGTATACGTTTTCAGAATTGTAATGGAAGGTGCTTACGTAGTTCTGAATATAAATCTCTGGATATCTGAGATGCTGTTTATGCTTATTCAATATGAAACGTGAGAGTCATTTTCTAGATATGCTAAGTAAAAGGCATAAACGAAGTTATCTGCCTATAAGGCTTGCATTCTGCCGTTTTTAGTTTAGCTATTCAAATGCGGGTTTAATTTAAATTTCGATAAATTCAATCCTCAATTCTTTATTGCGTACATAATGTATACATAAGTTGGTAGGAAACAGTTACATAGTCACAATTATGGACCCTGACGGGCGCTGCATAGATCAAGTAGGAGAGAGGAGGAAATTCAATAGTATGATTCAGTTTTTAAGGTCCAGGCACATTAAAATCGACTATTTGTGAGCGCGGTCAGTTACTACATTAATCTGTGTATAAGCACAGATTAATAAATAGTTACTACGTAACAGATACTTCACTACAATACAAAAACTAAAATACCTACGCTATAATAGCCTACAAAATCATAATAATAATACCAGCTGTTTGCAGCGAGGAGAAATGTACCATAAGTACGCACAAAGAGAGTTGAGATTCTTTTGCCCGCCGCGCGACTAACGTGTGTGTGTCTTCCAGCAAATGTGCTAGGGTTATACGTATGATGATAAAGGTAATAAAACGAATGTTTTAGAAAAACAATTATTTTTTTATTTGTTGATCAAATATTTTAAAGTTTAATAAAATGACTGATGCATATTTTTCGTTCCTTGAATTCCCGATTATTATATTTTAGTGTCGAAAATATCCAAAACCGCGTGAATAATTGTAATAAATAATCAAAAGGGAAACAGGAGAATTGGGAAACAGGGGGATTGCACTATAATCACACGCAATAATTACGTGGTTTCGGCATTTTGATAGTCAGCGCTGTACCCGTGACGCGCGAGCACTGAACCGGGCGCGCGACAGCCCGGTGTTCGTTGTATCGTCGACGATACGCGAAGCGGTAGGCATAAAACGCGTGGCTTTGAGCGAGTGACGGACGCCTGGTATAAGTAAGTATAAAGACGAGTTAAAAGCAGGAGGGAACTGCCGAACTATTACGTTTATTTAGTCAAGCACGTGTCGCAGCATCCCGAGTAGAGATTAAAAATGTCCACTCTACGGACGCATCTTTTAATGTTCGTGTGTGATAATGGTGCCGATTCTCTTGTGCACAACCTAACGTAAATTTAAGTTAAGTGCATCTTTCTCTTTCCTTTTAATTAAGAAAAGGACAGAAGATCAAATATTAGTTAAGTCCTGTCAAATTTAGACACTCCATAGATAATTTAGACGCGTTTTAAAAACATGGCGTCTAAATATACGTCAATTTTCATCAGGCGCTGTCTAATTTGACAGGATTAAACTAAAATGTATCTTCGGTCCTTTTCTTTAAGAAATAGAAAGAGAGAGAGATGCACTAGCTTAAATTTACGTTAGTTTGTGCACAAGAGAATCGGCACCAATGTCAGTGTATTTATGCGCACGGGGAAGTGCTATGTAAGACCAACAATATCCGCTCATCAATATAAATAAATAAATAAAGAAAATATATATTTTGGGACTACCCACACACGACTTTATAATCCCGTCCTAAGCAGAGCTTGTGTCGTAACCAGATAACTGATATACATACTTATATAATTTATTAAAACATATATATTGTAGATAAATTACACCCAGACACAGAACAAACAATCGTGCTCATCACACAATTTGTTCTGGGTGGAAACCGAATCCACGATCTCCAGCTTAGCAGTCAGGGTCAGTCAGTACACCAACAGGCCTATCAATTAGTCACCTGATTGAGAATTTAGTATTTTGTTTTTATAAAAAAAAAAAAAAAATAGCTACTATTAAAGTTGCAACTCATCCTTAAGTTATAAGCTTAATAATATTAATAGCTCCCGTTCCCGGGGGATTTCCGGGATGAAAACTATCCTATGTCCTTTCTGGGGTCCCAGACCATACCTGTACCAAATTTCATTCAAATCGGTTCAGGGGTTTAAGCGTGAAGAAGAGACAGACAGACAGAGTTACTTTCGCATTTATAATATTAGTACGGATATTGACAAGTTCTTGACGTCACTGTCACGTGGTGCTAGTGCTACTTTCTTCCTTCGAGGACTTCCAGGCCTTCTGTTGAGGTGCTCCCAACTACCCAGAGTCCTGTTGCTTATACACAAAAATATGGAATTTGCCTGCCGATTTGAGAAAAACTAGCAAAACTTTTCAGCCAGAATTAGGCGCAGCAAGTTGCATTGACATAACCTTTGCAGAAGGACTACCTTTTTCTCCTACTAAGTACTAACTAGTAGAAGTACTTACTTGTACTTGTGCTAAGTTAAGTGAAGGTATAAGCTATAGGGTCTTGATACAACAACTGATTACATAACTACCTTCTCACCTTGAGACTCATTGAGAGTTAGTTGTGAAAAATTCCCATCGAATTTGGCTGAAGTGTAGAAACTGTTGCACTCAAGATTAGTAGGTACCTACTTGCACAAATTACTTGTCGTTTCCCAACGACAGTAGTAAATGTTCGAACTAAACGGTTTTTTAAAACATGAATACAGTCATAGAGTTTTTGATTCAAATTCCTGCTTGATTCATGGAACTGGGTGGTTTCGCTTATATTTTTTGTGTCAAATCTGTCGATTCGTGTTCCTTGCTATGGTAAGATTAGATCGAGTAGAATAATAAATCTTATTGCGTGAATATATTGCAGGTCACATTCTTTGCCGGTCGACCTAGCTTGGGAATAGTGCATACTTCGGAAAGGTGTAGATAAGCCACCGTCACGTACCTGAATTCTTGAGTTTGTTTGAGAAATCACGAGTGTTCTGAATATGGTAGGAGGGGTAAGTTATTTCTTTGAAATTATTCAGACCTTAGCATTGACTCTTCATCACATTACGTAAAAAAAATCTTTGCTGTGTTCATTTCGTCAAATTAAAATATATTTTCAGGGCGAACTATTTTTTTTAGTTGGTATTTGGGACGCGGAACGTCATGAAGCTTATATTCACCCCTTGTTACGTAATGGCACACTTCATAAGCCCCCTCTGCTCCAAGGGTGGATCCAGTCTTCAAATCAGGAGCCTTTAAATTTGAGAGGGTCAGGGGAGAACACATAGTCGTAGATGAGTCAAATTTGCAATTAGATATAAAATTATTAGTGATAAAGTAATGTACGCTTAACACCCCTGTATCTGCCCATATCCCTCATTCACAGCGAATCAGAAAAAGCCCCTGATGGCCCCATCCACGTAACGTTACATATAGGTAGTATATGATAAATGTAATATACTTAGTATACTTCGTAAGACACCTCTGTAACACCGCACATATACGCCACAAATTAACCATTTAAATTCAAACGTACGTATCGAAGCCTACTCACTGCACATGATTACTCGCTCTAACATCTAACGAATAATTCTCCAACAGAAATCGATGTTATTTATTCCCCCTTCTTATATGGTAATGCCAGTCAACTATGCCTCAATCCTAAGTCGTCGTTACCGACATAAATCTACGTGTAATGGTCTATTAGGCGACTTTAGCAGCCCATTGTTAGTTTTGATGAAAATGAATGTTCAGTTTTGTGCCATTACAGGGAGACGCAGACAGCTGGCTGCTGAGCATCGGTTTTGAAGATAAAGTCATGTTTTTGTACCGTAATGTGTAGTATGTTCCGGGTTCCGGCTAAGGTTTCGTTAGGTCGGGAGTCTGGTAGGAGATAGGATGAGGCATAGTAGGGAAGTATAGTGTGCAAACTTTTTAATCCATATTTTATACCAACTTCCTAACTATGTATAAGAAATAAATCTCTTCTAAACCAGTGATCATCACTTATGTTTATATTCTCTCACAAATTTATTTATTGCTTGATATAATCTCTATCAGTACAGTTAGATCCCCGGCCTTCCATAACTGCCGTCTAAGTAGGTGTGATGTGAGCACCATTACGACAACATCAAGGTAAAATTCTTCTTGATTGTTCTACGAAACATCGATTACTTTAATGATTGTTAAATGTCATGTAAGTATGGCATACTAATATCGTAGCTCGTCGTATTAACAAGCGTTTACCTGTCTCTAATGTCAAACTTAATTCGCCGTTCATTCCTACTATTTCTGCGATAAGGCATTGTTAGTGCAGACAATGACGCCAATTTGACGCCTGTAGGCGGATTAGATCTTAGAACTTTGCTATTATATGGTAAAATATGTATGCCAGCTCCCGTTACATTTCAACAAATGGTATCGCTTGACAGACTTGCTTGCGACAAGCCCTCAACAAACGGCATATCCAGTAAAAAGGTTTCCGCGAACTGCATAACAGCGTTTCCATAATCATCGCAGACTTAGGGCAGGCTGGCCAAAGCCGGCGCGTCGAGGCTACGACGCTAATAGTCGCAATTTGTCATGTAATAGGTACGACATTGTTAGTTTTTCCGGTACTCCATATGCGGGTTGAGTCGGAGGCAAGGCGTTAAGGATCGTACGGTATAATGCGACGAGCGGCGCGTGAGTTGTGCTGAATAATGCAGCTGTGCGCGTGATCACTGGCAGAATGCCGATGTGGTCGCGACGAGAGGCGCATACAACGCCGGGCTTGCGAGCGCACGACCGTCGTTGGATGGTCAGCTTAGCGACAAAATTCAATGCAAACTTTTTGCTATTTCTTTGAAGAGTAAACCAGCTGACTGACACCATCGCCTAGACATCTACAATGACCGGTACCTGATTCACATGTCTGTAATTGCATTGGCATTCATACCCTTCGAATCTAAGTCGTCGCCGCGTCGGGGCAAACACTAGCTAAAAAGGAACTTTCATATTATGGAAAGAAAAGTAGTGCAAAAAAATATTTGACTTTCAAAAACGCGGAGGACAGTTTGTAAGTACTTATATGTATAGGAATACTCGAAGAAACGCATCCACGAAACTGGAGAAATTCCTAGTACGAGAAACACTTAAAAAAAAGTGATAATGAAGGCTTAATGTTGCCCAGATACAATGGAAAGTGCTTATTCAATTGTTTTTTTTTCAAAATGGCGGTGTTCCACGGATGACAGATCGTTGGCGCGACGGGGAGTCTGCAGCGGCTTTTAAAAAGGTGTTTGTACCTACTCTTTTACGAGTCATTGTCATCTAATTCACGCTTTTTGTTGTCACCGTGTTGACAGTTATAACGGTGGCTTGAGTAAAAACGTGAAAATTATGGCGTGGTGAAATTGAATTAAATATTTTTTTATTTCAAAAGAGGCAGCTGCATTACCCTTTTGATTGCAAAAGCCGTCTGGACCGCTGGTTTTTGCATTAAACAGCTGATTAAGATTGAATGTGCGTTGAAAAATTTGCTCCATAACTTGGGTGGTTGGGCTACACCACACACACTATGACGTGACTGGTTGTCAGCAGACTTTCGAGCTGGTGACAACCCCGACAGTTTAGCACAGTCGTTTACTGTCAAATAAACCAATTAAAGCATTCGGGCTGCTACTGAGAAATCCTAATGGTTCTCCACTAGGAATTACAACCCAACGGGGTATTGTTTATAAATGATTTAATTGACATAAATGCTCCGACTTTGTAAACCCAGTCAAGACAAATAAACAATTGCACGAGAACTAAACACGATCACTCACACAGTACAGCAGAAAATCGATAGCAATCAATCGTAGCGAAATATCGCAATAAATCTAATCGTGTTCAGATTTCAGTTTCTCAATAGTAGGGCGCCACACAATACCATGTGACGTGCTCTGTGCTCAGCCGTGTTCCGATTAACCTTTGCCGTCGCCGCAGGCGCATCGACCTTATTCCATTTATGAGATTATAAATTGAATATCTACCTTGCCCACCATATGTTCTACCACCGTTAAATATCGCCAAGATTTTGTAATACCACGCTAATACGGTATTAAGTACTCAACTTATGCACAAATCGTGACGGTTATAGTCGAATCATTATGCCGATATGTCGGCCAAATGATAATGTTTTACCAAATTAAGTCTTTACGAAAGTCTTTGTCATAATCGTGGATGCAGATAGGGATATTGAACGAGAAATATAAGCGAAATTCACGATTTATTCATTACAAAGCTACTTAAAATGCGCTTGCACGCAAGAATTATCACGAGCGGAAATATTAAATATAATACTCCTATATTTATTTTATGTATGAAATATAATAGAGTTAATAAATCGGTTATCGATTACACATCGCGTATTTCATCGCATTGTCTTGGTCTTAAATAATTAAAAGTAAACAAATGAATCGGAATGACTTTGTTGATAAAAACTATGGAATATTTATTGTTTTGTAATAATTGATACTGTCAAATATATAATTTAAAATATTTTATTTTGGATCTTTGTTTCGGCGCGTAGAGGCGTTTGACTAATCGCTGTGCGCTTTAAAACTCCTCCGACACGAACTGCCGATCTTATCGATTCAAAATAAAATACATAAATATCGATTAACGGAATTGACATTGTAAATCGACGCACCTTTATATCTTCTCTAGACTTACAAAGACGCCGACTGTGTTTGTAAGTCTGTATGTTCTAAATAATTATTATGAAATGTACTGGTTTAATTTGGAATTGGAAAATGCTACTGTAATGGAATAAACAGTTAGACTGACATGCAGTTTGAAGTGTCGTACATGCTTTAGATGTTAAATTCCTATGTTCGGTGAATAGACACAGGTGTATTTACATGCTCTTAATGACACAGAAAACACTGCTTGAGGTAATTAACGACACCTGGCTTCATACATAAGTTAATTAAATTAAGGTAGCCTTTTCTGCGCATTTTTCGAAATGAAAACTTTTTTTACTCCGCAATAAAATAACGTACGACTGTCGCTAAATCATTAAATATCAATAAAAGTAAAATTTAATTACATACAACTAAATTATAGTTTGTGCAACAACACAGCTCCGTCAAAAAAAAACAAGCGCACTCGGAGGTTAAAATAGTCTAATAAAATAAAACAATAAAGGTTGTAAACAAATATTTACTTTCATGAAATTTATTGCTTTGTTTTAATTGAAATACAATAGTAAATGGTAAGTGGTAAGTGGTAATTTAGCTAAAGGTCAGAGGAATCGAATAATAACTGTATTTAGCCACAAAGATAGCATCGCTGCAAAATCATAGGTATGAGCAGAAATAACGGTGTATATAGTTATTATTAGTGATGTAACTCGATAAATTATTAATTGATTAAAATGATTAAAACAAGTGAAGGCTCGGCTTAATGGTTTTCATTAAATTCTTGACCGCGTCTCTTTATTTTAAATGTCGCTGTATGATCAATGTGGTGGTTAAAATGTTTATAACGGTTATAAAAACAAAACTGAAATTAAGTTGTTTGTCCCATATAATTGTGATATTTATTGCTTGTGAGCCGGAAAGTTTCTTGTGGTCAGGTCTTAATTGTATTTCTAAAGAAATTGCACATTCTTATCCCAATCTCAATTCGTTAAAATAGTTTCTATTTTTTCTACGTTTCGGCAAGATTTTTACTCTGATTGTTACTGAGATCAACGATAGGTAACTCAACGCGATTGCCTTTCAAAGACCAAGCGACAACCCGGTGTCGCGCTCCTATTGTCTTCTTCTTTCTATAGTTGTTCGAAGGTTTAATCTTATTCTGCTCATGTTTTTGATACGATTAAATAGTAGAAACAGCGTACCTAGAGAGCATAGCAACACCTCTTAATTTTCATAACCTTTTTCTAAATAAATCTTAAAATCTGTTATGAGGTCGAAAATGTACACGTTTTATTTTTCGAAATACGCTAAACAGCTGAACGACTCTTCACCCTCTTCAAAGAATTTGGGGCAGTGTGCTATATAACGTAGCAATGTTGCCAGTCTTTTTGGCAACTGTCTAGACAGGTATAAAGACGAGCTCTATGATGCCAATGCCAATGATATTATAAGTATTAAGGTGTAGTTAGGTTATAGACAGTCAGACAGTGGCACTTTTACCCACATTTCACCCCGTCTATCTCAGTCGCAAATTATATTTGTCTCTTTTTTTTTGTTTTTTTTTTTATTTGTTTTTTTTTTGTGTTTTTTTTGTCTGTATGTGTGCGTTAGTGTGCCGTTTTTGAAGATAGAAGGTCGTAACGGTAACGTATCTACACCCTTTTTAATTATATAATATCATTGTTAGATGCAAGCCCTCCTTCGTTTCAGAAATTAAACTTGTTTTATCATTATTTTTAACCTCTGTAATTTAATTATGTAAATAATATCAATTATGCACAGTCATTAGAATCTATCATTACATTATTTGCAATACACAAATGCCTTAGCGAACCTTCCCACTTACATTTATATTAACTATTAAACCCTGTGCCAATAACTAACATTCTAATCGCGTAATTTCGATGATAATTGGAATTATTTAACATTTAGTAGTGAACGTCAGTTGAAATGATGCCGGTCGTCATTAATATTTCATGATTATGATGTGGGGTTCACGTTGTAAGTAAATTTCTTGAACTCAGAGGTCTTTAAGCTTAGTGTTATATAGGCATAACTTGGCATATACGTATTATGACCTCCGGGGTCGCCTTATGATATTTTTTAATATTTTAGATTTTATATCTTGGGACAACTCACGGCTATTGATCTCAAACTAAGCAGAATATGTACTGCACCCAGAAAAATGATATACACACTATTATGTAGATTTTATAAATACATTGTTTTTATAAAAAAAAGGAAGTCGATTCCGCTGTCTGTTCGCTTAGATCTTTTTATTAAATGCAGTTCAGTTATAGATACAGTGCTTCAAGAGGTTTCATCACATAAAAGATAAATCCTAGGTGGGAATCGAACGCCACGACTGCAACAAGCAGTCACAGTTACTAACCAATGAAATAAAAAAAAAGTAAATAAACGAAATTAACCTTTTAATGAACCTTTGCCATGTTTACCTTACACCCACCTAGAGCACATATAAAATACCATTGACGCCGCACAAGTTCTTGAAGCCCATTAGGCCGCCATATTTGTGCGGCCCGCACAAATATGGCGGCCTAATGGGCTTCAAGAACTTTAAGAAAAAAACCATCTATTCGGGAAGAAGAATATCATTCATAGAAAATCAATTCTGAAATCCGATTGTTCAAAAGAGATTCACGCACCTGCATTTCGTAGACTTCTCGTGGTATTTGAAAATTTTTGCCGGCACAGACCCTTTGCAGGTCGTCGAAGATCCTTGGGAGTTGATTTAGACACTATACTGAGCAATACTTACCTTTTACTTTTAGGGTATACTTGACTTCTTCGCGAGGGACGTCGCAGGAATTAACTAGTCTTGAATATTATTACTTTAAGGCCCGAAGGTAAGAATAACCAAATCATTGCAGACATAGCAACCGGTATTTATACTTCAGCCAAACTCAATAAAGAATTTTGAACAGCGAACTGTAAACAAATGTGGGTGTATGATTAACTTCTTGATGCGTGATACAATTTATTTTTGTAGGACTTCGTAAACTTAACAATATCACATGTTTTTCTTTAAGAGCTTGTCTTATAAAATACTATTATATATTTCAAAGGTCAAAGAAGAAACATTTTTGTACACACAGTTTATACTGAGGAAACCTGGACTTGTACTTAATATGAGTCCGAAATCGCCAACCCGCATTGAGCAAGCGTGGTGATCAATGCTCGTGCCTTCTCTGTTGTGTAATAGGCTGGTATTATTATTATTATTTAATTTTATACTCAAATCTGAGAACAGGCGATTGCTCTACCTACAGAGGGATAATAAACAAGTGTTATTACACATTTACATAAATCATAATTTTGATTAATCTGTTGGTCTAGTGGTTAAGGACCCTAGTGGTCGTGGGTCCGATTCCTACCCAGGAGAAATCATTATGTGTTGAGCAGGTTATTTGTTCTGTCTGTGTGAAATTTATTTTTAATATACAAGTACAGGCTTTGCTCACTTTGAGATCAGATGGCCGTACACGAGTTTCCGAGGTTTATTTTTATTATTTCATTTGTTATGTAATAATTGTTTGTTATTAAATATTCTCAGTTAAGTTCGACTGGAGTGTAGCTTGCAGTGCAGTATCAATCATACATAAACGATGTTATTAATAGTAAATGCAATAGTTATTCTCCAATAACGAGCCTGTAGAATGTGTTCGTGGGATGGGCTTGAGAACTGGGTCGAATGTAATTTGTGCTCTGTTACTGTTCCACCTAATAAAATGTTTTGAAATACTAGCTTATTTGGCCAAAATGATCTAATCCAACTTCAACTTCAACTCTTAATTAATGACATTTGTAGAGAAGACACCACAATTCTGCCACGATCATGTTTTATTATTTTACAATATCTCAATCGAAGAAATATTTATCACATAAATATATGTATGACTGCGAAGGTCTCCTCTTTGTGAAGAGACCTGGCCAGACCAGAGCCTCGTCAGTGAATCAGCAGGGTGCACCACGTGCAGGTTAGGTTGGCTTTGAGTCTGGAGGTGATGGTAAGGCCAAGGCTTACACCCCCGATCTTATCTAGTATTTCTTAATTAATAATTAGATTAACAATGTCAAACAATTTGAAATGTGTTACGTTACAATTATATTGTTGACAGTAATATTGTACTACATCCAAAAAGTGTGTTAAGAAAATATTTGACATTTAATAATAGTAATAATAGAGCTTATTATTATACAACTGCATGACAAAGGTTTGAGACCTCTTCTCGTACAAAGAAGGCACGAGCATTGATCACCCCACTCGCTTATGATGGATTGGCGATTTCAAACTTATAGTCCAGATAACATCGTGATGTCTTCCTTCAAGGATGTCAGTAATCTCTAAAATAAATTTAGAATAATGTTACTGAATTTTTTTTTCGATTTTAGCAGGTTCGATTCCCGAGTGTGACAAGTGAATTTTCAAAAATCATTGAATGCAGTTTTGTTTTTTTTTTAAACTAAAGGAATGTTTCCTTTTAGTCAAATAACCTCAACGATTTAAGGTAGTTTTCTTCCAGGGCCCATTAAAACTTTCCACCCTGTACCTATATGAATAAAATGTTATGCAATGCAAACATAATGCTAACACAATTGTTTATTAACATGTTCATATCTCGCCCTTTCATCTTTGACGCTGTCCATTACACTCTGGTTTCTATAACAATCAATTATAATGCAATTTACAAAGGGTCGGTCATTCAAGAATTTAGTCCATAGATTATAAACATTGTTGATATTAGCGGTACAAACGGTTTGGTAAATTAATATAGTGGGAAGCCATTTTTGGTTATCTGTGCAATCAGTTGACTGATTATAATCTGTGGTTATGTTGGAGCCATTTCAGGATAATATTGACACTATAACCTGGCTATTTAATGCAATATGTTGTTATAGTGAGTACCTAATTGTTAAAACAAAGTTGTAATTAATAATTCCTTTGTTATGCCTACATAAATGGTTGACTTATTTGCTTTTGTTTTGCACACATGCTCTTGCAGTGCACTTTTGACATGGTAGAAAAGTTGACATCGGCTCTATTAATAATACCAGCATATTACTGTCCCACAGCAGGACAAAGGTCTATTCTCATGAAGGGAAGGCACGAGTTTTAATCACCAATCTCCTACCTTCGAACACACGTGATTCACGACACAACGAGACACAATAGAAAGACAATAGCAGCACGACAGCCGGCTGTCGCTTAGACGTTGAAAGGTTAAGGTGGGTTGGCGATTTCGGACTTATATTCATTATACCGATTTCTGTGTTGCCCAAAATAATTTCTAGAAAATAAGTACTTTGAAAAACTTACTTTGGTAATCATTTCGATCCAAACCCACAACAAGTATTATGAAAACTTTGAAAACTCATTTACTTTACCTGCTGCACTAGTAATACAGTAATACCATGGGGATGACAGTACAGTACTTTGAGGTCAAGAAAAGAAAATGTATGGAAAGTAGTGCCATCTAGCGGGGAAGACGTGTCAACTAAAGCAAAAATGTTGCTTTAAATATTACTAGATGTCGCCTTAGATGACCCCTTTCTTAAAAGGTTAAAATCTTAATAATTTATCAAATGTGAATTAATAATAGAAACATAAAAATAATTTTACATTTTTTGCGATTGGTTATCGGTCTTAAAAATCGTCTATATTTTTTTATGTATATTTTATTATACTTAATACTTATTTTTTCAATGCCAACACTGATAATATTACAGGTAAAAAAAGTTTCTAAACTTTTCATTCATCTTTCGTTGTGATTGTGTGTGCTGTGAGTTTTCAGAGTTTTCTGTGTTTATGTCTACTTTTATTGACCACCGCGTGTTTCCTGGACCCCCAGAGTAATTTACACAGTTACTTGGCTTTTCGTTAACGGATATCGACGAATTTACTGATTTCCCTTGACCCCGGCATCGTTTTATGGACTTCGACGTGTATGTTTATTCTAACAAATTTGGCTACGTTTTTGGAATACGATTGCGAGATTACCGAAAAACCCTCGCACTCATTTATTTATGTTATTCCCTGTGGTGATTATAATAATGACAATAATGTGTTGCGAATGTAAGTCTATCTCTGTCTAGTTAGGTACTAATACAATTTACAAATTAGGTATCTTCTTATCAAATTACCTATCTCAATATTTACTTTCTCCTACAAAAAAGTGTTTAATTTCAATACATTATAGACGTTAAATAATAATTTGTATAAATTCTCTGAAGTTTTAATAAATAAATAAACTATTTCTATTTTCGTTGTATTATTTCCCTTTATATTGATATATCTTTATCGTATCCGTGTAAAAAATGTACTATGGTGAAAAACCCTCTACGGTTTTTCGCTTTGGTTCATTTTTTAACACGGAAAAAAATAAAAAATACTGTCTAAGTATGGTCACCAATATACCTATAGGTATAGTATGTAGATGGCGCCCACCCTACATAGCTATAACTATATGTATCAAGGTTTCGCAGACGCTAGCGCCAACTAGCGGGAAGGGCGAGTAGTTAAAATAAAACTGATCTGTCAATGTCTCATCTATACCAGTATTATATGTATTATCTATGAGTAATACTATACCGCTATTCCAGCTCAAAATTTTAATCTATTCAGTAATCAACGATCAAATGCATAGATTAAACATAACAGTCCGTCGAACCACTCATTCATTCTCTATGCTCCTATAAATATAATCTGTGCTATTATTCTAAACGGGCCATCTTGTTAATGCCCACTAGTTGCTGGTCGCACCTCCAGATAGTGTTGCCAGCCTCATTAGCATGAAATTTACCGTCCAATATCAATATTTCAATGCGATTAGAGTTGCGAGTTGTACCATAAATACTTTGGCTGAAAGGTCAGCTGGTTATTTATTGCAACGCAGTGAAACATACGCTTTCCAATAAAGTGATAACATTAAATTTGTATGATAGAATATAACTACTGCCGTTTTTAACATGGTGAGGTTATGTTGCAGGTTATTAAGACCTCATGATGGTGCTTGGGATGTAAAGTTTTCCATTGCCAAGATTATGTGTGGGTCGTTTGATTTGCATACCTTGTAATAGTTTGTTGTAGATATTGCTAAACTGCAGGTGGAATTTGAATAGGTGGTTTTATTTCGAGAAAACAGTAAGAGACATCTTATTTACTGTACTTCAGCTAAAGAGGTTAATTCGTTCGGTAAAGGGTTTTAAATAACAAACTTTGAAATTAATGTGATAACCGCTATTTTATTGCGGGTTAGTAAATAGTATATTACATCACAATCATGTATTTTCTTAATAGAAAAATACTATCCATACTATTATATTATAAATGCGAAAGTAATTCTGTCTGTCTTTCTGTCTGTTACGCTTTCTCGCTTGAACTACTAAACCAATTTTAATGAAATTTGATACAGATATAGTCCGGGACCCGAGAAAGGACATAGGATAGTTTTCATCCCGGAAATCCCGCGGGAACGGGAACTTTTCCACGCGGACGAAGTCGCGGGCAGAAGCTAGTTTACCATATTTCCAATAATGAAAAATAATATGAAATACAAAAAATCTTTCCACCTTAGAAGTCCAAAGCTTGATTAATGAAAGAAAATTAACCTCATCTGAAGTCATTTTCAAAATCCCCCATTTTGTCAAGACAAAATAAAAAAGACATAAAATATGTAATGTAAGGGGCCACGGTGACAAATTTACAGTGACTTCTTATTTACAGACGCCCATAATCACAGCAAATAAATAACCGTATTCCTTATATTTCACTAGTTTTATTGACAAGAATTCTATTTCAGAGTGTACGAAAATAGTTTGGTTATCGAGCGATATCGCTCCATAAATATAACTGTATCGAGAAGAAACAAGTCCAATAATAGGTCGAAGTTTTCAAAATTCGAAGGATTCATTTCACTTGCGCCATTTAGGCACTTATGTTATTGTCAAAGGGTAGATCAGTTAGCCAGAAAGTCAAGGCTTATTGCTTTTTTTGAAATGTAGATTGGTATCTATGGACAACAATTAACCCAATAGATACTCTTGTTTGTTGAAACAGAGTGATGTCGAATTTCAGTGTGTCATACAACTGCATTCCAACTACGATGAGTCGCAGTAATTCTGTCGGACAATCGTGAATCGCACTTTCATTTGTAAACTTCAAGTAACACAATGACTCCTGATCTCTCTCTCTCTATATCTTTGTTTTCTAACTGTACTTTTTGCAAAAAATAGGCACTGTGACGAATTTACACATATTTTTTATGCATGTGACGAATAAACTTTGAATGTATGTATTTAAAAAATGTGACGAATTTACTTTAAGACGAATGTAAAATAACCCTTCTAAACTAAGTCCACGCGAAGTAACGTTACCCAGTCTCAGATTCTATTTTATTGCACCTGGCAAAAACATTCACTACCTCAATACTCAATAGCACCAAAAACAAAACGGCTATTTCTTGCAAGTGCATCGTAAAAACTTCAGAATGGTGTTAAAAAGACGTTGGTATGCGCTTTCATTAACTAGGTATTTTACCACGGGAGATTTTGAAAGATAACTGTTTAAGGTTTGCAGTAGTTTCAAGTCTGTGTCAGCTGCGATACATTATCTACGTACCTGCAGAATTCTTAATGTGGACTGTAGAAATAACTGATGGTAGTTGATGCGAGTGGTTGCAGCAATTATAATTTCTGCTTAGCAGTGAGTGTAAAATAAAGTCTCCTTCCTCCTTCCTTCCTTTTTTTTTCCTATTTTTCTATAATTATGGTGTACATGGTATAGACCCAAAATTTAATATTTCCTTTGACACCTTTTTAGGGTTCCGTAGTCAACTAGGAACCCTTATAGTTTCGCCAAGTCTGTCTGTCTGTCCGTCCGTCCTCGCTTAATCTCTGTGACCGTTAGCACTAGAAAGCTGAAATTTGGTAGCAATATGTATATCAATCCCGCCGACAAAGTGGTAGAATAAATATTGGAAAAAAATGATTTATTAGGGTAGCCCCCCTATATGTAAAGTGGGAAGTGATTTTTTTTTAATTTCTACCCTAACGTGTGATATGTTGTTGGATAGGTAAATTAATAGGGGTTTACTAAGATCATTTTTTGATAATGTCAATAATTTCGGATATAATCGCTCCAAAAGGAAAAATCAAAGCGTCCCTCTAACTTTTGACCCGTAGGTTTAAAAAATATGAAAAAAATCAGGGAAGTTGAACATTATAAGGACTTTCTAGGAAAATTATTTTGAACTTGATAGAAAGAACAGTTTTTGTACAAAAAAGACAAAAAGGTCGTACAAAATAATTTCTGCGTACTTAGTATGTCAACGTAACAAATAGCCTTTCTTAAAACTTATAAGTGGGAACACTTATTGTGACGGACGGGAAACTACGGAACCCTACATTGAGCGTGGCCCGACACGCTCTTGGCCGGTTTTTTATTTAAACTAGGTTTTCTGCATCCTGTAAGGTTGCCATCAACAAGATAGTACACAGTAAAAATGTAAGTATGGAGTTTCTTGCTCAGTCTTCTCTCTATAAAACGGTATTTTCATACCAGCAGTCGTGTTACCAAAACCTTCTCAACCAAAACATTGAAGAAATTCAAAAGTGTGACTAATGTTCTAATAAAATAATTAACTTTCACGTTTCAGAAAAAAATATTGTTGTCAGTTTATTTGGTAGGCTTTGACTTTCTGGGTTTACCTTTCCATATTTAGTTTTTCTGTAAAAATTGTTTAATTACCCCTGTACTTTTTTTTTGTAATTTCATTTACAGTATTAATTTTCATTATTATATTCTTATCCTACTTCGCAAGCAGGATATTTATTTTTACTCAGCTGTCTTTCCCGGTTTTTGCGGCGTATAGCTAATTAATTCTTGCAACTTAGCAATATATTTGCGAAGATGATTAAAAAGATATTGCTGCTTATAGTATTTTTAGACTTTCTTTAATAAAAAAAGCAAAGTTTGTTTGTTTTTTGTTCGAATTTACATATCACCGAAGCTAGAAGCTACTAGTCAGATCTGAAAAATGTACACAACTTTTATTATACCAGGGTATGAGATAACTTGGGTCATGCTCGCCAGAGCGAGAGAGTTAGAAAGCCTCATTGTTACTTAATGCCATAGACTTTATTTATGCGAAGCCAGAACAATATTAGAAACAAATATAATATGTTTGTGAGAGGGATACTCAAGTGCTGATCCGAGATGCAATATTGCGTGCCATAGAAAGGCTATGAGTTATGGTTTTTACAGCCACGTAGACGAAGTCACGAGCAGAAGCTAGCTTAAAATAAAGTCCCATTTTCTAGGTAATGTGACGATTTTCCGCATTACAGTTTTGGTACTGAAAAGTGTTGCCGATGGGCTGACAATAGACAATTAAACAATTACGGTGATAAAAGTAACATATCTACTACTACTACTGTTTCTATGTTACCGACTGCAAAATCATTGAACCGATTACAATGAAAATCATAGAAGCACCTTAGGTTGGACAAAAGGTCAAAAGCCCGTTTATTTTGCCTTCGTCTGTGTCCAGCAAAACCGACACACGCGAACTAAGGCCCGAACGACGTCACTCAATCCTGAGACGCTCTCAAGTCTATTGCTGTCCTTATTTTTTCCCTTTAGAATGACAAGGACAGAAAGAGACTTGAGAGCGTCTCAGGATTGAGTGACGTCTATTAATACGGGCCTAAGACGCCAGCGAAGACGGAAAGCATATTTCAGAAAATAAATGACTGCAGATTCCAACATCACCTCTACTTATCTAGGATGTCCAAAGATATATACCTGTGGACGTTTAAACATAAATTAAAATACGTGATAACTAGCCAGAGATCCCTCAGTGTCCCTCAACTTCGCAAATTGCTATGTTTTATTCGCTTACGACTTGGGGCTAGAAAACGTTGGTTTTAAATTAGTAGACGTTAGCAAATGAGTGACTCGTCACTACAGATGAACTTGTCTGTTGAGATTTTAAGCGCGACAAGTTTTGTTGTGCGGAATGTTTATAATAGTTACCGTGAGTCGTGACCCTGGAACATAAAGGGCAACCGAAGGAACATGAGTGGGTTTTATTTAGTCAGTAAAAGTCTGACACGCTCTCCCGCCGCACCCATTTCCCACTCACCAAAAGAAAAAAAAATGTACACATTATATACATTTATAGTTTGCATTTTTTGTTGTTGTTAGTTTGAATTTATTATAATCGTATTTCTAAATCCATACCATATTTATCACAACACTCATGTCAATTTCTTCCTCAATCTTTTCTTGCCAATCATGCATTCTGGTAAGAAATTGAGGAGAGTGTGGAAATATTCTATTAATTAAAATATCTTCAAAAGGTATTCTTGGCTCCAAAACGCGTGAAAAAGTTTTATTGTTATAACTGGTCGCCACTGCTTCCCTTTTTCGATTATATACACATACTACCTAAATTAATAAAAAAATAACGATCAATTTTGTTTTTTTTTCTGTTTGTTCTGTCTTAAAAATACTTTTTATTATAGCAAATTTTACTGTTATCAATTTGAAAAAAATAGAGTGTCTTATTGAAAACGAACGTAAACAGTTTACTATAAAGTCATATAAATATAATAATAATATATTTGCAGAATAGCCACCTCGTCGTCTCCTAGCAAACGATTCTATGTCCGCAATACTACTCTTAGTGCAAATAACTGGAAACAAGTAATTACTGGAGTAATATCTGGTTGCAGCCATGCAAACGATTGAAAAAACTACCAGTGTTGAAAGCTGTTTAAAACAAAAAAGGTCATAATAACATGTTACGTACACAGCATGGGAATAAGTAAATTGATTTCTATTGAAATGTGTGGTTTTAACACAAAATGCATGTGTGTGGCGGATAATGAGTAGGTTGGAAACGGAAGGCAAAGAAATTGAAAACCATTCGCCATTTGCAAGTTATAATATCATATTGTACTGCGTGTGTTCTTTGTCAGGAAGTGAGTATGATTTTGTGATTGTGTTGATTGAAACGAATGACGGAAAAAATGATAAAGTTTCGCCGAAGTAGCAACAGTTGTTCAATGTTCTTTCAGTGGGTGCGAGTTGTCCAAGAAAATGACTGGCGGTTTTTGGAGAGGCCTACGCTGCCTAAATGGGCTGTGATCATGATGATGATGATAATGTTCTTTTAGGTGTAACAAGTGAAACGCTAGTAGTTCCCACAAGGGGCACTACTAACGTTAGTTATTCTTCTGTATATGAAAAGAGATCTTTGCCATAATTATGTTATTGTTAATCACCAATCTCTTCCTTGCCTCAAATGTGTTAGAATCAGCATCCAATGACTGAACACCAATGTTAAACCCTACAAATCAAAGTTTTTTTTTAAAAAGCTTTAAGTGTTTTATTTTACTTCTTAGTGCGATTTTTAACTGAGAATCTCCCTTTTTGAAGTCTGTTCTAAATACTTCACTACTGCGCCATCTGGGTCCAGGCAAACCCTGGAAGATACTCCGTTACCAATGATGAATGTCTGTATCCCTTTATCAGTTTCTGTTTTCTAACGAGTATAGGCTCTAGGAGTAACTATCTCATTAGTCATGTCAAGGATCGCAGTGGTAATATTTAGTGATAGCATCATAGCATTATCACCTTCAATCGTTGAGTGTTTATCTGTGTCGTGTTTGACAATATCATTTGTTGTTTATACTTTACGGCAATATCCAGGTCGAGGAAAGCGCTGTTAGGTTTCACCAATAGTGTATGAAATTTCCAAGGCTCTTCGTTGAACAGAAATATAAAATTGTAACATTTTCTTGATAGAAAAAAATCACGAAGAACCTCTAATTTTTATTTTTTTTCGTTTTATATTCGATTTGGTACTGACTATTGCGACAAAAATTTGATCGTTAAATATATTGATACAAAAAAAAAATGTAAAACCCATCTGCGATTTCGGAAGTCGGTGGCTTTTTTACCGACTTCACAAAAAGGAGGAGGTACTATGTTCGGCTGTTTGTATGTTTTTTTTTTTTTTTTTTTTTTGTATGTTTGTTCATGGATTACTCCGTCAATTGTCAACGGATTTTCAAAATTCTTTTTTTGTTCGAAAGCAGATAGTTCTGAGGTGGTCCCATTGTCACCAAGTTAGGATCTGATGATGGGATCTTAGAGAAATCGAAGGCAACCCTCAAATTTTATAGGCTCACTTATTGTTTTTCGCATATTTTATGAAGTATCTTGTGTATTTGCGTATGGTTGTCACCATCTCAGTTAGCTGAGCTGATGATGGAAGGTACAACTCCTTAACAGTAAGAAGTTACTCGAACAGGCAAGGACTGTTTTAGTAAATTGTTTTGATGTTTGATAGGGCATTTGCCACATTTGGGCTCATGATCATCAAGTCATGACCTGATGCTGCAGTCAGGATAGTCTGCAGAGTACCTAACTCCTCGACAAATAACAGCAGATATATCGTGTTTAGGCTCATCGAAAAGGGCTCGATGTGTGGATAAACGTACTGTTAATGAGGAACACCGAAGTATAGAGACCTGATGCTGAAGCCAGGAGCATCAGAAAAAGTACAAACCTTGAAATTACAGCACAGTAGTCGTGTTTGGGCTCATTTTAAACAGGACTAAATTTTAACTCGACACTAAAAAGTAAAAAATAAAAAACTTTTTACAAAAAAAAAATAACCGACTTCAAAAAGTAAAAACTTAAAAATAACTTAAATTTCGGAAGTCGGTGGCAACACAAATTGACTGGCAGAAGAAAAGACACCGACTTCCGAAATTTAAGTTATTTTTAAGTTTTTACTTTTTGAAGTCGGTTATTTTTTTTTTGTAAAAAGTTTTTTATTTTTCTATTTCAAGTAATTGCCACCAACTTCAGATTGCAGTTGAGCTTTTAATTATTTAATTTTTTACTTAATATATACCGTATGTCACTCGCACAACTGAGACGAATACCTCATATGTCGAAATCCATAAAATAGTTTAGGCTGTAAAGCGTGCCATAGAATGAGACTCCTTTCGACAGACGGATAAAAATGAGGGTTCTCATTGGTCCTTATTTTGTAATATCTTTTAATTTTAAATTTATTACGAAAAAGCACTTTTAGTGCTTAAGACTACACATCTTTCGTCACACGCTGCGGGAGCTGCAAGCATATTCATCTCATTTGCCCTTAACCTCTGAGCTATCAAATCAAGTATTGGCAGGTTGCATTCAAACTATACATACTAATATTATAAATGGGAAAGTGTATCTGTCTGTCTGTCTGTCTGTATGTTTGTCTGTCTTTCACGGCAAAACGGAGCGACAAATTGACGTGATTTTTTAAGTGGAGATAGTTGAAGGGATGGAGGATGGAGAGTAACATAGGCTACTTTTTGTCTCTTTTTAACGCGAGCGAAGCCGCGGGCAAAAGCTAGTTCATAATAAACCTAAGTAACTGATGTAAATCAATAATGTATGGTATTTAACAGCTCCAAGCTGCACCTAATTCGATGTTTATGATAATTGGCATCTTGATTGGTTGATTGCATCAGCTATTTATCTCTCAAAATAGGTTGCGTCGATGATTGTAAGCGAACAAAACTTGTTTAATATTTACGATGATGCTTAAGTTAATCAAGCAGTAAATCATTTTGTAATTGTTGAAGGGTGCAAGACTTGAAGCATCTGCTTTGTTGTGAACTAGCTGTGCTCTGTGGGCTTACCCGTGTTCATTTAGGTTTTTGGTGAGGTCCCTCCAACTTCGAAGATTACAAATCTTAAAAAATCTTGGCTTATCTCTACTATAATATGCACGTTTTTTACATACAAACATTCCTCTTGAAATACTCTATCTAGTAAAAACCGCATTTAAATCCGTTGTGTACATTTAAAGATCTAAGCATTCATACGGACAGACAGGGAAAAGAGTCTTCGTTTTATACTATGTAGTGATACGAAATGCACGGCATTGAGTTATGTTGTTTGATTTAACGACTTAACTTAAGGTCGTAAAAATGGCCAAATTTGATTGCCAATTACTTAAATCATTTAAACGAGTACGAGGAATACAGTAGCCATTAGATTCATGTCCCAATGAATGACAAATTGCCTATAAATCTCTTTTCAACAGCTTAACCAATAAATAAAGGCTGCATTTTCTGCGCATATACATCAATTTAATGCAACGTGTATTTACATAAGAGATCCTCGACGTGGGTCATCCATCACAGGGCTGCGGAATAATTAGTTATTCGCTTTCGCAATCATCGGGAAACGTTTCTAAATGGCCGCGACAGCTTCCTTACAGACTGCTATTAAATACCGATAGCCGGCAGCGCTGTCATTTGTCGTGGGACTGACAGGTGCTTCATAGTTGGGAAAAGTGTGAAGCGATGTTTTTAAAGCCGCGTTTTCACTAGGCAACAATTTACAACATGTTGCACAATAAGTTGCCCAACATGTTGAAAGTCAGCGCGGAACTTTTGTTGAACAACGTTGTCTGTCTACGCAACTACTACTTTTTGTCAGTCGTCCACAACATGTCACTAGAGGAACTTGAGTTGATTTCATTGTTGTGCGTTACGTCTCCACTTGACAACAATTGATGCTCAACAAACGGTACTCATTAAACCTTCGAAGTCACGTGATTCGAGACACAATAGAAAGACAATAGCAACGCGACATATTGGTCGTTGAAAGGAACAAACAACAAGATGCACGTTATGTTGCGCGATAGCAGGCAACGTCGCACGCTGTTGTGCCACGTTGCCGTTATTGAGCGTCAAATGTTGCCTAGTGGATACGCAGCTTAAATCTGTACTATTTTGTGTATAAGAAGAGGTGTTAAAGAGTAGTAATTTTGTTTTTAAGAGAAAAGAGGACTGGGGAGAACTGCTTAAATACTTTTCTCTTAGCGTTCACGCCAATATTACTTGCGGAAAAAGACATTGTGGATATTTTGTATATCTTCTCGTCTATCGTCTATCGTCTATCTCTCTATCGTCTTTTTTTTTTTGGTGAGTGGGAAATCATCAAATGACTGCTCCCGTCCTGGGTGCGGCGGGAGGGCGTGTCAGACTTTTACTGACTAAAACCCACTCATGTTCCTTCGATTGCCCTTTATGTTCCAGGGTCACTGTAACTATTAAACATTCCGCAACCCCGGCAGGCGTTGGCCCTGTTGGGCCCCTTCCTGTACTGACGTATATTTTGTATCTTCAACACGTTTGCAATTTGGGAACCTTCGAATAAGAAAATTAAACTTTTCAATAAAGAATAATTATTGTATTTTATTGTACTAATAATTACAGATAATTTTACTGTTTAGAACCAAAACTGACAATTTTAAATTTTCGCCTTTTTTTTGGTGGTGATCTTTATGTAGGAAAGTTTATTTTTCTATTAGCAGTTTGAGAGCCCCCTTCATTTTGTTTACGCCGGTTCAGAATTACGATCTTACTTAGGTACATTGTCCGCACAAATCGACCAAGCTTACTAAACTAAATGGTCCAAACTATTCTAAATGGCTCGAACAGCTTCCTTACAGCCTACGATTAAGAGCAGATAGCCGTTGGCGCAGTTGTTATTTGTCGCTTTCTGACTTGCTCCTACGCTACGAAGATTAGTTGCGCGTGCGCTTACAGAGAGGTTTTGTTTGCGGGTAGTTCGATTGGCAGTTTTGAAATTGTTGGAGATTGATGGATTGACTTGAGTTGTGTTTTGTTGACGTCATTTTTCTTTCGAACTCTTTTGTGATTTGTGCTCTTTTTAGGGTTCCGTACCCAAAGGGTAAACAAGGACCCTTTTACCATCCGTCTGCCACCAGACTGTATCTCATGATCCGTGATAGTTAGACAGTTACAATATTTTTTAAGCATATCTTATACAGAAACAGAGGACCTACTTGTTGTTTGTTAATAAAGCACGCTTATATTTAAGTTTTAGTTAAATGTGCCCTATTTTATAAATAAACGATTTTATTATATTATAGTTGCAACTATCACAAATGATGCATTTCTGTTGCCGCTATAACAAGAAATACTCATATCTCTAATTTTTTACACATATCATTTCTCAATTTTTTCTCAAACTATGTTGGGGTCGGTTTCCTCTGGATTCAGCTGTATCAGTGCTTTACGTGAAGCAACTGCTTATCAGACCCCTACAATTCAGTCAATGGGCGATAACTTGGTTAGACTGGTCAGACCTTCTGCCTTCTGGCTTCCCGTAACGACTGTCTTAAAAGTTCTACTAATGAGTGTGACATCCGGGACCAACGGTTTTATGTGCTTTCCGAGGCAAGAGATGTCAGTAGAGTCTAAGATAAACTTTAGAAAGTACATATGAATTCAAAAAGTCACAGTTCTTGTCCAGATTCGAAACCACAATTGCACACCAGTATCAAGCGTCTTGACTACTGTGCCATCACGACCTACCTTTTTCCAACTACTTTCCTATTATTGGTGTCATATTCCAAAAGATAAGCTGTGTTATGATTTAAATAATTTTATAGATGTCGACAAACTTTGTATGAATATTTATTAATGTATTTCTTATTTTAATGATATTCACACGCTCACCACGTCACATTACTTCAATACTCGTTTTAACTAATCGGATTCTATCGCCAAAGAAAGTGCTTTTATTGCTCGAACGGGAAAGCAATCTTCAAAAAAACTAGTGTGAAATTTAAAAATACGTATCTAATGGAATGCAAGGAGATTCTGTGTTCACATGTCGGCGGAGCCAGTTCATACATCCATGTTCGGGCACGTCTTTAATCGACATACTTACCCGACAATTTTCTCAAGAAAAAGAAGTCAGTTTTAGATCCATTACGCCGGTAGCTGTAGATTTTCCCGTAATTGCGACCGACGCATCGCACGGCGACGGTCACGTGCACAAATCGAAGCTTCTCAAGTAATCAAGTATAGTACTTTAAGTAATTTATTTAGCGGAAATTCTTCGCGTACCGTTCACTCAATAACGGATTCCTCACACTTCCTTTTCGCACACGGAACGCGATAATCGTCTTCCTTCGGACAATGTAGTGGTGACACGTGCGTGGCTGGAGGCTGCGCTGTGCATCTTGTGCGACCGGTTGCAAGAGCCGGTTCCCAAATTACTACTCGTTAATGATTACCTCTCCATTTAGTGTGATCTTATGCATTCTCGCCACGGTCGTTGCCTCTTGTCGGCTGATGCAACCGCAACGACGACACTTCTTAGCTACATTTATATTTGCTCTAAACTCATGAAGTTTGCATTTCCCTTTCGACCAGACAATGCCTTTCTAAGTTAACAGTATAAAAGTACGCTATAAACACACACGTAGCGTTGCGTGTCCGCATGTTTGTTCGTTTGTCAGTTTAATGAACGGGCTCGCGTCATGGACATTAACTTCTCAACGTTTACAAACTTAGATTTTCTCGTGGTCACATCAAAGTTTCTGTTGCACAGAGTCGAGAATAGTGTGGTTAACTCTAAAGTTGGTATCATTTGTTTGCGGTCCAAGTTCCGAGTCGATAGACTGATCAAATAGAAAGGTTACGATTGGTGGGCGTGACCTTTACGACTTGTGATTTTGAGCCCTTCGAGAATGCGGTGTTGTGAAACATCGGGCGTGCGTGTTCACAATCGATCATCAGCTTATAATAGCTGTACTACCTAGTAACAATGATTGCGAGCAAAATTTCTCGTTACAAAACTTGTGTCGTGATATTTTTGACGTATAAAGCGAAGCTGGTGTCGTGATTAGGTTTGTTTCGTCGTAAAGACATGAACTGCGCCGTTCAAAGGTTAAACATTGACAGAACGACTGTAAAATGAATATTATCTATGGTTTAGTGATCGATGCATTGTATGGCTTTTTGACCATATTTGTAGAAAGGTTATGGAACGCGATATTTCAATCGGTTCGAATCTATCAATTTGTTTGGTGCACGACTGAATGCTATTGTGACAAGCCAACATTGGTTCTTTGGAGATTGAAGACAGAGAGATAATATTCTTATATTTTACTTATTGCTTTTACCTCGTGTACTTTAAGTATCATGCATTCATAAACATGTAATTAATTTAGATGTCATTGCTTAGTAAGTAGGCATGTATGTACAAATACACTATATGTAAATATTATTATTTTTTGTTTTGGATAGGTACATCGTTTTCACATACTTCTAACTATTTGACTAATGTATCTATGCAATAAATTGTAAAGTTAATTATTGAAATGATATGCGGTTTATCTCTCCATTTGAATGTCGTGATGGCCAAGACATCTTCTCGAATTTCCAAGACATCTTCTCGTCATCATACAGCCTCTCGTATATGAAGTTTTGTTATTTTATCAATGTGACTTTACAATTCATATGTGCTTTCTAAAGTTTATCTTGGACATCACTGATATCCCGTGCCTAGAAAAGCACGTAAAGCCGTTGATTTCTGTAATTATTCGTCGAACTTTGACAGTCGTTACGGGTAGTCAGAAGCCAGCTAGTTTAGCTAGATACAGAGGCAAATTCATTGGATGGACATAGACCCACATCGGGGTTGCGGAATGTTTATAATAGTTACCGTGACCCCGGAACACAAAGGGCCACCGAAGAAACATGAGTGGGTTTTAGTCAGTAATAGTCTGACACGCCCTCCCGCCGCACCCAGGACGGGAGTAGTCATTTGATGGATTCCCACTCCCCAAAAAAAAACCCACATCGAGGTGCATTATTGCGTCATTACGACATTTAATTAATTACTGTAAGATTGTAGATTTGCTGGTTTTATAAAAAAATACGTTTTTAGAATTAAAGCCATGTCGTCAATTTAAGTTTCATTTTATTAATATCTATCACCTGTATAATATAACCGTTTTGGAACGCAATCAATACTGCTGACTTTAATATTAAATTAATAATGTCTATAATACACATCACTGATCAACAGTGCCAAATGATAATAAAACTCTTTATTATTAAATTGATTTGGAGTTTATGGCAGGTAATTATTAAGATTGTAATTATAGCTCGTTAATATCTTCTTTAGAGTGCTTTATGTAAAGTTATTACATACTAGCATTTGCCTGCGACTTCGTCCGCGTGGAATAATAGTTCCCGTTCCCGGGGGATTTCCGGGATGAAAACTGTCAAACTCTCAAACTCAAATCATTTATTTCTAACTAGCTTCTGCCCGCGGCTTCGCTCGCGTTAGAAAGAGACAAAAAGTAGCCTATGTTACTTTCCATCCCTTCAACTATCTCCACTTAAAAAATCACGTCAATCCGTCGCTCCGTTTTGCCGTGAAAGAAAGACAAACAGACAGACAGACACACTTTCCCATTTATAATATTAGTATGGATAGACCATTTAAAAGGCACTTTAGAACGTCAAAAACAAAGAAAATGAATCTAGTTATCCTAGGTATGTCCTTTCTCGAGTCCCAGACTCTATCTGTACGAAATTTCATTCAAATCGGTTCAGTGGTTTAGGCGTGAAGAAGAGACAGACAGACAGACAGACAGAGTTACTTTCGCATTTATAATATTAGTACGGATTCTTAATTACCGTTTGAGGTCCTTTATTAGGGTTCTTTACCCAAAAGTGTAAAACTGGACCTTTTCACTAAGACTTTGCTGTCTGTCTTGTGTTGACTAATGGCGGCGTAAAACGTAAACGTATAAAAGTACCTAACCGTTTTAATATTTTCAACCTTATTTCAATGCTGTCACTATCCAAAAAAGTCAACTTTTCAGGATAGCTAAACAAGCTTTTTTTTGTGATATCTATACTAATATTATTAAGAGGAAAGATTTGCATTTTTGTATATAATGAAAGCACTCAAAAAATACTAGGCCGATTTAAAAAAATATTTTTTCATAAGAAAGCTACTTTATTCCTAAGTAACCTAGGCTATATAATATCACGCATGTCCTACGGGAGCGAAGAAGGAATCAAAACCCAACGTAACGCGAGCGAAACCGCGAGGAACAGCTAGTGATTGATATGAACATAATATTAAGTGATGCTTAAGGCGGTTCCCTGACCAAATGGCCTTGAACATTCGTTTCCTCTTTGCCGCACCGAACGGGGCACAGGAATTACTGAAGAAAATACGCCCATATTTTAGAATAAAATCTGTATAAAATAAAACTTTGGTCTATTGAAAAAAAAAATTGTGTCAAAATGTTCACAATGAAATTGTCTATCCATTAGTGTCAGTAGCAAAATTAAATAATGTTTACTTTACCAGGAGGTGCATGTTGTTATTCACTATTTCTCATTTCTGGGGTTTCGTTGTAAGGAGATTTATTAAAGATAAACTCTATAAAAATAAAAAAATAACTCTGCTATTGTGGAAACAAGATTATGTAGAAAATTACTGTATTTTTTATTTGTTGATATTTCTTTTAAATAACGAGTAGATAGCTCCAAAAATCACTCAAAAACTGCTTGCGCGTAGCGTTTTGGTCGGGGTACCGCCTTAAGAATCCATGCACGTTATAGTTGTCTTTTGATACAGAAATTATGGGATAGTGTTGTATCTCAATTTTGAGAGCAAAAGTTTGTTAATTAAATTGAAATTTACACTATTTTTTTACATTAAAGTGCCACTTTTAGTTTAATTATTTCATTTTATTTTGTTTTAGTGACACGTTTAGAGGTGTAAGCGCGATTTGGCGTACTTTCGTGTTTTCCAGCAGATGGTAGAAATAAAAGATTTGGCAAAATTTTGGATAGTGACAGTATTGGATTAAAGGTACGAATTATATGAAAGTAAATTACGTGTGTAAAAAAACTCACATACATACATACATACATACATGAACCTTGAAAACATAACACTCCTTTTTTTGGGCAGTCGTGTAATAACGACGAAATAGCAATTATCCGATGGACTGTCATCCTTCTAAATATTGTTATGTGTTTAACACAGGGAGAAAGTAACGATCTATGTAGATGACAAGGAACAGGAACTGACGTTCGGGATGAATCTAGTGACAAAGTTACACTGTGACTACTGTATAGTGTGACTACTGTATAGGGTGTTGCGGAATGTTTATAATAGTTACCGTGACCCTGGAACATAAAGGGCAATCGAAGGAACATGAGTGGGTTTTAGTCAGTAAGAGTCTGAGCCTCCCGCCGCACCCAGGACGGGAGCAGTCATTGGATGATTTCCCCCTCACCAAAAAAAAAACTACTGTATAGGGCCAAATTAAGATCAGCAGGCAAGACGGAACTTCAGTTATCAGAATATGTCTTTAGATTGAATAGTTTATTTTCTTTTTCTAGATTTGGCAATCAACACGTTTGGATCAGTATCCTTAGAAGATACACAGAAGCATTTTTAACCAACGACGCAAAAAGTTTGGTGTCAAACCAGACGGCTACGTCTGTTTGTTTGTTAATCTGTCTGAGGCACCGTAGCTCGGAAACGGGTAAACCGATTTGGATTCTTTTTTTATTTTATACTAGTATAATAAGTATAGAATTTTGCTACAGAGATCGATAGAACCTAGGAAAATAACACTATCTACTTTTTCTCCAACCACACTTTTTTTTTTACCTTTTGTGGACTCCAGTCATCAAATGACTTCTACGGACCCGCGGCGGGAGGGAGTGTCAAACTTTTACTGACTAAAACGGACTAAAACCCACCCATGCTTCTTCGGTTGCCCTTAATGTTCCGGGGCCGCGGTAACTTTCGAACATTACGCAACCCCCGGCATTGGCCCTAGAAGGCCTCGTCAATCCACCACTAGACGTCCCCATCCCCAATAACATACGGATGTAGTCACGAGCAAAACTTAGCCAACAAACAAATTGACACAACGTTAAACAAAACATTCACACGAAGACAAATCTTAGAAGTGTATATTTTACAATAGAGATGAGGTCGTAATGAAATATATAGTTATTTTGAATTACGAGCAAAACATTTTACTGCATGGATTGTATCTGCTGAGTTATGTTGCGACGTAAAATCGACGAAGACACAGATACTTGTCTATGCGAGATTTCGTAACTGTTCGTTTGACGCTTTTAAACCCAATAAGTACTGTTAAACTTTGGTACATTAAACCTTCGAACACATGCGTTCGAGACACAATAGAAAGACAATAGCAGCGCGACAGTCGGCTGTCGCTTTGTCTTTAAAGGGTTAAAAGGAACAAGTCATAAAAAACATTTAAGGGATACAGCAAGGACAGCAACAAATTGAGAGCGTTTTAAAATTAAGTGACGGTAAAGTATTCGGCCATAAGTTTCGTTCACTAATTACCAATCAATCTTTTATACAGATACTAGCTTTTTCCCGCGACTTCGTCCGCGTGGAATAATCCCGGAAATCCCCGTTCACGGGGGATTTCCGGGAAAAAAACTATCCTATGTCCTTTCTCGGGTCCCAGACTATATCTGTACCTTTTATTCAAATCGGTTCAGTGGTTTAGGCGTGAAAAAGAGACAGACAGACAGACAGACAGAGTTACTTTCGCATTTATAATATTATTAGTATATTAGTATGGAAGTATGGATAGGTTTCGCTGTATCATACAAATTGTTCCATACGTGACAATTACGAGAAAATTTTAACCTGTTAAGGTCACAAAGAGGGGTTGTCGACTATAATTGTTCACTTGACGAAGGTCTGACGCCCCGTTTGAGGGTTGATCGCGTCTGCCACTCTCATTGTTCAAGTTCAATTACCAGTGTTTGTCCGCCATTTCAGTAATTATTCTCTGAAGCTAATTTAGTTACGTTTGATAGCTGACTGAAGCGCATTTTGGAGTTTGTTTAAAAATTTAGCCGATGTGGGTATCGCTTTGTGAGGTGTAATGGCGATCCCTTGAATGAGAACGGAATGAGCAATGTTTTTTTTTTCGATTAAGCTGTATTGCTTTCTAATGTTCACTGGCCTGTTCTGTTTATTTACTTTGCTGATTCATATGATTGTGAAGCGTATTTGTGCCCTCCTACTAATATTATTGATGCGAAAGTTTGTATGTGTGTGTGGAGGTTTGTTACTCTTTAATTCAAAAATTAAAGTAATACAGAACGGACTTTGATAAAACTCTTTGAGCTACTGGAGCGAAACAATAATCTAAAACATAACACAACCAGTTAATACCATGGGGGACAGCTATTTACTGTCAATGATTCAATTACAAAATACAAAAATTCAAAATTCAAAGCATTTATTTAACTTAGACCATTTACAGGTACTTATGAATTGTCAAAGAGTCGCTCGGTTAGTCAAAAAAGAAAAGTGACGCTAATTGCTGTTCCAAAACGTAGATCTCTATTGAGAAGAACAGGCAAGAAACTCCACGGACACTCTTTTAAAAAACAAAACATTATACTTATGTATGTGTTATCTCTATGCCTTCTCTTTTCTAGCCTATAATGCTAAGCAAAGTGAATACAGTAACATTCACAGAGAAAATACTTTTCCACGCGGAAGACTTACGCAAATAGAATGCCAAACTCCGTTCTCCTCATCAATTAGTAACACAAACAAAAGCGTCATTACCATAGCTAGCCCACCTGTAGCTCATTACACTATCAGGCTATCAGGTCTACGGGACACGTCGAAGGTTCGTGCCCTGATGTCATCACCACACGTGACTTCCTGGCTCCACAGTAGACGAGCCAGTGGGTGGATCTGATAGCTTGCTTAGATGATAAGTTTGTAGGATTGGCTCGTTTAGATTATCTTCGCAAGGTTAATTTGAAATTAATGAGTTTATTTGTTTGTGCAACGTGAGAGTATGTTGTTGAGTAGGTATCTATATATAAAATGGTAAACTGACTGACTGATTGACTAACTTCAACTTTTATAAAATTATGGCAATCCACCGAATTTTCGGTGATTTCTGCCAATGTCCAGTTTAATTAGATAATAATATTTTAGTGACAATTGTACGGTTATTAAATTACAGTATGGAGATCATACACGTGTTCTTATAACCAAGAACACGAGATGACTCCATTGACTAACTGTTAATATAATAACGCACAGCCCAAACCGCCGCGAACCATGAAACCTTGTAAAGAGTTATTAACCACTAAAAAAGGACTTTTGGAAATACTAAACACTAGCACGCGAGCGAAGCCTCGGGCGAAAGCTAGTTACTAATAAAAATATGTAGATAAGTTGAGATAGGTTCGAATTCAGGCAAGTACCAATATAGATCTTTCAGTTTATATGTACTTCATCACCAACACAACGTAAGTACCTCGAAAAGAACATAAAGCTATTGATGATTGTTTCAGGTAGTCAGAAACCAAAACGTCTGACAGTCAGTCTAACCAAGAAGTATCGAGTTACTTGCAATCTGAGTGGTAGGGGACTAATAGGCCTGTCACTCGCATATAAAATACTTTTATTTAGCTTGGATCTAGTTAGACAGGAAGCTGACCCTAACCTGATAGTCGAGAAAAGACTTAAAGATCATGAGATGAAGTATTATTGTAATTTTATGATATAATAATAGGTGATTTCGTACAAAAGATTTCAAATTAAGTGCTACTTAAGCAAGAAGTCATTTAAAACTCAAAACAATTATCCTAACATTTTTTATCGCACACTTAACCTAAAGATAAATTAAGCCCACTATAATAACTTACGCATACGTTTAATCGCGAAATAGCGATCAACCCGTTACGTGGTACAGCCACAAATGACCATCGAATTCCTGCACCATCTAACAATAGTCCATTGTGCACAGATACACCCTTTATTAATGAGTTAAATTAGTCAAAGGAGACGTTCACTACGCCTAGGGAGCTAGTGACTAATCTTAGGACGAGCCTAGCATCGCTTTATTGTGCCCAAAGAGGTTATTAACGATTCTACTAAAGAATTATTAATTTTCAAGATCTTAGTTGTGGCTACGAACGAAGCGACAACGTCGTAATAATAAAATTGATTTCGTCAAACAATTTTTTTACGACAGCACTGCATAAGACGGTTAAATATCTATAAAATCGAAGTAAGTCGTGCAATACATGTGTATGCCATTAATTTAAATTAATAATCGTAAATATTCAAAACTACTATTACTTAAAAAATTTACCGGGTTTTCAAAGCAAAAAATAGGAAAATGAAATATTATTGAAAAGTGTGCACATCGTGCAAAAAAGTCTTGTGTCAATTTTTTGTTCCGTACCACAAAAAAAACGGAATTATAGTAAAGTAAAGTAAAGTAAAATTTATTTGTTTAAACATGGTGTACATACATTGCATGCAAGATAGTAGTGGAGTATAACCTTGTTATCCTTCTGGCTGTTTGTCTGTCAAAACTCTTTATTTTGATTATTTATTCAGGTTTGCGGTCCCCTGAAGACGTAAAAGTCAAACTTCTAAGTTAACAAAAAAAGAAGATACGTTCGTTTATGTCACGTTATCACGTATACTTCGACACTCTCAAGAGAATCAAAATTCTCATACAGTAACTAGAACTCCAAAATTTGGCACGAAGTAACACAGAAACAATCTGAAAATCGATAACAGAATTTTTATACCTACCTACAAGTATGTGCGTAGTGCGTACCCACAGTACGAAAGTCCGACTTGCACTTAGCTCTGTTATTTATATTTCTATGACTTAGCTAGTTTTCCGGGTATTCTTATGGCATACATTAACTCACACAAACACACTATACAGCTACACTCCTTTTAAAGCCTAAATGGGAAAGTGTGTCTGTCTGTCTGTATGTTTGTCTTTCTTTCACGGCAAAATGGAGCGACGAATTGACGTGATTTTTTAAGTGGAGATAGTTGAAGGGATGCAGAGTAACATAGGCTACTTATTGTCTCTTTCTAACGCGAGCGAATCCGCGGGCAAAAGCTAGTAACTTCATATATCTTACTAACCATTACTGTGTTTCGTCTTTCTAATAAATTGCTATTCTGTAAGATGAACAAACTAAACTAAAATGTAACTTTCTGTCAAGACAATAGAGTTTATTTTATATAGACAGTAAGTAGACACTATCCTTGCTTCGTTAGGTTACCTAGGTTTAGTGGTAAGAGACCGTGACTGGTATGCCGAAGGTCGTAGCTTGGATTCCCACCCAGCTTCTAATATGTCTTTGTTGTCTGGTCACCATAGTACAGCTCTGCCTAGTTAAAAATCATATGGACATATGAGTTGTCTCAAAACATTAGTAATTAATTACCTCCAACAAATTGTTAGACCCGTCCGAAGTCCCATAAAGTGCCTCTATCAATTAAACCCTTCGCTTCTCCACGCATTAATCATCATTACTATCATAGGACGGCCTTAAATGCAGCATTATCACCATCAGAACTACAAGTGGCCATCGAGTTTTTCCGCTAAGGAACGCGCACCATTGTATGTGCGATCGAAGATAAGGCTTTATTACACGCTGTTAGTGAATAATGGACGTATAAGGCCTGTACATGTAAAGTATTCATTGAAATATTCTGGTATCTAGCTGTGAGACGTCGCAACTTCGCAAGGTGTGGCCAGGGTTGTCCACTAGCGCATAAAACAAGGGAATAGATACATTTTAATGAAATTGGAAACGACCCAACCGTTTTAATTTCATCAAAATCCATTCCCTTATTTTGTTCTTGGATAAAGTTGGGAAATGCTTGTCCATTTTCTCAAATTAATGGTGCGGGCAATGGTAGAGGCAGAATACTAACGAGCTGACTTAGAAATCGTCCTAAAAGTTCTTAAGTTCATGCAAAAATCTATTTTAAAGATTTTCTTTTAAAACTATTTATTACAAACGTGTTAAACTTGAATTGCTAAATCTGTTCAGTCGATCTCGAGATTTACGTTTAGAGAGTTCGCTATATAACTGTGATAATCCGATAAACAAGATAACTTTAACATTATAATATGGATGTCAAAGTTTTCCCGTTTATTCCAAATCCTTAACTAAGAATAAGTGGTTACTAACATGTAACCCAGCAGACAGACAGACAGGCTTAAAAGTAGCATAATAATTCATAGTTTTCCCTTTAAATCATTAGTAATAAAATAGAATAATCCTCGAACGCTTTACAAAGCATGCCACATAAACGACCATGTACATTGAATAGATAATAATTTAAATGCAAGTATTTGATCTATGTCCAGGAATTTACCAAGTGTAGTATTTAAAGCTAATTGGAATAAATGGAGTTTCTATGGTATTTCGAGTCAATGTCGTCAGTTAGCAGAGTGGCGGGAAAATCTTGGATTTAATGCAATCACTGCCTAGTGCGACCTTTCAATGAGTTGAGTTAAACTGCATATTATTCGACGTAATGGGACATACTGTGGGTATTATGTGTTCTATGGAGATTTATAAAATACAGTATTTGCAGTAAAGTTTAAGTGTTAGTGAGATAAGCAGCTAATTTGTTGTAAATTGTAATTTTGAAGTAAAATAATTGTTTGTTCGTAATAATCTTTGGATGTCCTGTGAAAATCTTTTAATGAAAAGCTCAACTATTGTAAATTATCACATAGAGACTAGGGCGTCAGGATATACTTTACCTGACGTCGAGTGGAGGTTCACTGCTGAACATAGGCCTCATTTCATTTCCAATGTGTATTTTTATTTTGTAGTAGGATAAGGTAAACTGGGTTATCAGCCTCCGTGTACTGATGGATTATGGGTTTCTCCAAAGACGCCAAACTAAACCTGCTCTTCGGCTACCAGCATGCGGTTGCTTCTAGTCGCTCTGCAATCTTAGGTGTCGTACACTACGCTTGCGTAGCTGCGTTTTCCACAAACACATTTCGTCATCATCTCCGTAGCTAACTATGTCGGGGTCGGCTTCCAGCCTAACTGGGTTCAGCTGGATATCAGTGTTTTACGTAAAGCGACTGCCTATCAGACCTCCACCACCAGTTATTGGGCGACACGATATCTCTTGGTCACACTGGTCAGATTTTCTGGCATCGGACTACCCGTAACGTCTGTCAAAGTTCTACGAATGACAACCGGGACCAACAGTTTTACGTGCTTTCCGAGGCACGGGATGTCAGTGATGTCTAAAATTAACTTTAGAAAGTATTATGAATTGAAAAAGTCACATTGGCACTTGCCGCAATTCGAACCTACAACAGAGAGGCCGGCCGGAGAGCCTTATCTACTGGGCCCAAACACATTTTTTTAACATAAACAATATTGTGTTACCAACAAATTGTTGTCAAGTAATTAAACTAGAATCAACTACCTTTGCTGGCAATAAAATTAATGTATTTCTGAATTAATGCCTTTAAACTACAAAGTTTATGGTCCCCAAGCGTCCATAGAAGTCGATACTGCATTTTTCTTTAATTCCCTTGTTTTGCATAAAAAGTAAGCTTAAACTCGACGAATGAAGCAATTATTTCGTACATAATTAAGGAAACATATTGCAAATCGATGCAAGGCTCTAAATTAAGTGCAAGAATTAATTGAAGCAGGCAATGCCGCGAGTAACGGCTAGTCATGCCCGTATAAGGCGTGTTACACACCGGCGTGAGTGATTTGTGATTTTCCGCAAAAATATTCTGCGCAAGTATTTGTCGCAAACGTCTTTCGCGTAAATATCATTCGCGCAAGTGCATTTTCGCGTTAGTGTCATCCGCACAAGTGTCTTTTCGCTAAAATATCTATTCGCGCAGACGTCGTTACACGCATTATATAATATCTCCATCGGCGTCAATATCTCTAGCGAACATTACTTTCGCTCAAATGTACAAGATTCCTTGTATCGAAATTGAGTGTTTTGATTGTATTTGTGGCGACATCTATCGCCGAATATGTAAACTACAACTGACGATCCTACATCGCAATATCTAAGTTATCGGCGTCATTAGAACGAGTACAACAATCCCGACTAGAACTGTCGGGCAGTAGCCCACCAGACACAACACCCGTCTGGTCGGAGGATCTTCCCTTTTTAACGGAGGATGAGGGACTTTACACTGTTCCTCATTCCTCCAAACTGGTGACCCCGAGCATAAACGTCAGCGCAACCTTCGTGACGTCATCATCATCGCCGCATCACTTCCTCGAGCTTTCGAGCAGCGAGTCACACAGCCAGCCAGTATCCACGGCTTCATCGGGTATCCTGACCACTAGCATGCAGCGGACGCGCATTCCTGGTCATCACCCGCAGCCTCATCAGCGACCTTGGCACAGCACTACTGCACTTCGGCCGGTCAGCAAGCAGAGACGCACTTCTCTCCTGGTCGACGCAGCATCCTGCCACTACGCCACACTGCATCACTCCGACTCACTGGAGCATTATATGCAGCACTGCATCACTCCGACTCACTGGAGCATCATATGCAGCATCACCCCGACTCACTGGAGCATCACCGCAGACAGTTCCGACTCACCATGAACTATGCGGCATCCGGTTCCGACTCACTGGAACTTCCACTGGCCCGGCAAGCATCGTTAGAAGATGTATGGACGACTCATCTGTATCGACCTCCGGTCTCGGAGGGGAGTGATGTGGCGACATCTATCGCCGAATATGTACACTACACCTGACGATCCTACATCGCGATATCTAAGTTCAACAATCCCGACTAGAACCGTCGGGCAGTAGCCCACCAGACAAAACACCCGTCTGGTCGGAGGATCCTCCCTTTTTCAACGGAGGATGAGGGACTTTACACTCTGTCCCTCACCCGTTTCACTCCCTCTCACACATATACTTATTTACCAAACTGGTGACCCCGAACAGAGCACAATGAGTGACAGTGAATCTGAACACACCGCATCGTCGCAGCCGAGCCACGTTACGCATCGCGCGCGTAAGGCCAAGCGCATATCGGGTCCAAAGGTCGCGCCCGTCGAGGTAAGTCGCACAGACTTGCGCCTACCTCTGTTTTGGCCTGAGGAGCCTGATATTTGGTTCGCGCAAATTGAGGCGAAGTTCGAGATTGCGGGGGTGACAGATGACGTCATTAAATACAACTATGTCGTGGGGAATTTAGACCCCCAGTACTCCAGGGAGGTCAAAGACGTCATTATGTCCCCCCCCACCACCGACCGCTACGAGAGGATCAAGACAGAGTTGGTGCGAAGACTCTCAGCCTCCAAGGAGATGAAGGCCAAGCAGCTGCTGACGCACGAGCAGCTGGGCGACCGCAAGCCGTCCCAGTTTCCTCGGCACATGCAGGGACTGGCAGGACCAACGATGCCCGAGGAATTCGTGCGCACTATCTGGTGCAGCCGACTTCCCACCAGCCACCAGGTAGTCTGTCTGTGTTGTGTGTGTGTCTGTGTGTTATAATTTATTTCTTGTTGAAATGGGGGCTTTGCCACCGAAACTCAAAAATAATTAACTTAATTTTAAAGGGGAATGAATGCATGGCCCGTAGAGTTTTGAGAACAATGGCTTTGGACTTTAGTGGTATTACTATGAAACACATTTCATTTATATCAGCCTGCGTCTGTGTACTGATATATTATGAGTTTCTTAAGACGCACGACTCAAGCCGATCGTCGGTCGCAGCTTCCGTCGATTGCGATTAAACGTACCACGTGTACACGGCCTAAGGGCAAACGGATCCATAATAAATTACAGATTAGAAGCTAATGCAATTACGTGTGCGAGTTATTAATGTTTCAAGCTCATAGTTTCAGCTTATGGCCAAGCAATAACAGTAATGGCGGTACCTACGACTTGATGGCTGTGTGTTTTGTGGTATGGAATCTATACTAATATTACAAAGTTGAGGAGTTTATTTGTTTGTTTTAACGCTTTTCTCTCATCTCAGGTAACATACCTGTTTAGGATTTATAATTATTCTTTATTGAACACAAAAACAAACTTATGTACAAGATAAGACGCATTTTTGGGGTTCCTACTTCAAAAAGAAAGTAGGAATCCTTATAGGAACATTTCGCCGTCCGTCCATCGCTCATTCAAGGCCTTTTTTCTTAAAAAACCATGCAGGTTGTCTATTGAAATTAAAATGCCTGCAAATCAGCCTGAGATCTGTAAAAAAATACTTCTTAGACAGAGAAATCAAAAGATACTGCCATTTTTGCTTAATCCGACATGTGGCCCTTGTAGATATATCAAAACCTTTAGGATACTTCCCGTTGACCTACACCAATGATCAAAGAAAATTATTTTTAAAGCTTTTTTTAAATCAGACACTGTTTTTGAGTTTTCTGTTCTGATGATCACAAAATAATTGATTTGAGTTGAACTTTGTATAGAACCATTGAAACGGCGGGAAAGTAACGTGCTCAAGTGCTTAGTTGGGTTTTAATAACTTTGAAACACTAGTTAAATGTCGATAACAATTTTATGTCTATTTTATTACCATTAGACAAAGCGTAAGTGTATCATAAACGAAGATCATCGTACCGCAATAATATGTTAAAACAGAGTACACAAAAACCTTTGTAAGTAGGTTATATTTTGTAAGCAGTTCTATTAAAATAATTGCACCGAGCGAAGCCGGGAGAAACAACACGTGTATAACGTAATTGTGTAATAATAGCTGGTGACCTATCGCTTACACATCATTACTTATTATGTTGTTTTTGTTACCAGTACTTATGTACGGTCAACAAAAGAGATAAGTTGCCAGGGTCGTCAAATAAGCTGTACAAAATTGCAACAAGAATAACGTTAAATGTTTGTAACAGCCGGTTTTTTTAATGGAATGGCGAGTTGAAAAGGAATCGTTTATACATATATGTTATGACTTTTGGAGTTTTTAATAGATAGCCTTTGCCTGCGGTTTCGCATTGATGTCGAAGCTTCAATCCTTTCTTGGTGCTCCCCTACGTTATAAAAAGAACCTCTGAGCATTTCAAGTTTCTAATCTCTATAGATAAGGCCCAGCGTTGATATGTCAGTCAGTCAGTCAGTTTCTCAATTAATCAATCCATACACACAAACCACTAGACACAAAAAAAATTAAACGATAAGTCATGTCAATTTTAAAGCTTTTAATCCACAAGGCTTGCATCTTTCCGGACTTTAAAGCTAAGATTAAACGTAGAAGCTTGGACCTGGAGAAGCATTCAAATAAAATATGGAAGACACAAGAAAGAAGTTTGTGAGAGCGTGAGAAGATGATCTACGAACAAAAGATTTCAACGCTCGGTTCTAAAGTGTGATGGTGTAATCGATTTTCTAAAATATTAATAAACAAAGACTGTTGATCTTTTTTTGATTTTCATCACTTATAAGGATATCTTAACTAGGTATATCTAACACTGATTAGTAATTCATTCTGCTGACAGTACCGTCGGCCAACATAGTTTTTTTTTACAATATTACCACCGATTGCTAGAGGTACATAGTACAAAGTTATTTAACTTACGGTTCAGCGTGATTACTATTACTTTTTAATTAAAAGGCTTTAAGCGGATTCAGTAAAAATAAAGGAAAGAAAAATAAGCGCTTTCATACCTTTAGTTACGTGACAAAATTCATAGCTGTCCCCCGCGGTTTCATATTTGGCCTTCCTCGATTAATGGGCTATCAACACATTTTTTTTCTTAGATAAGCACGTTCATTCCAATTAATAAACAAACAAACTTTCAGTTTTATAATATAAGTATATATTAGTATTGATATATGCGGGGTAGAGGTTTGATTGGCAATAACAAAGAACTCATTACATTTAGATAAGTGTTTAATAATAGTTCTTACAAGTTTGCGAGATCTTAAAGTAATAAAACGCTGTATATACATGATTGTAACGGGAGACATATCTAGTAATGCAATTATGTTAAAGTGTGAATAAAATTGTCGATTAGATACCACCTTAGTTGTTTTATATGCAATGATATTATAAGTAAAAAAGTGTAGATAGGTTATATGCAGTCAAAAAGTGGCACTTTAAAAGTTTGCTATTTGACCAACATACTGAGTATCGCGTTGACATTTGACGTTTATCTCTTTTTCACTCGCACTACATCAATCATACGGAGTCATCTCGTGTTCTTGGTTATAAGAACACGTGTATGATCTCCACACTATAATTTAAGGGAAATTATAAGTCTAGCCACAAAATTATTTATTGGACACGTGATCAAACTTCTAATTTTATAACTGAGCAACGGGAAAATGACATAGCCTCTAATAAACTAATTCGTCTTTTTTACAACACCCACTAAATATTCTATTGAAAGCGTCAAGTAAAGATCATCAATTATTGTGATTGTCCTTCTTATTTATGCATTGCCACCTAATTTACTAATTTGGCCACGGATTTTACATCTCGTCACCATTTTACGTTTTACAGCTTCAATGCAATGCCCTCAAAAAAATATAATTCATGCTTCTACAGAAAGCATCATTTATTATAACTTAAAATAATGGGATCCCTTCTTTTCGCATAATGTTCTTTGTCCTAATATACTTCGGCATAACGATTTTGGCACAATTTATTTTGGCATAATAATACTTCGGCATAATACTTTTAGGCATACATTTTATGTTGGCATAATCATGTTAAAGACTAATTTGTTTTGGCATTTTTATTCGCATTATGTTAGTAGGCCTAATGACTATTAGCATAACGTTAGTAGGCCTAAAGACTATTAGCATAATAATATTTAGGCATACAATTAATATAAATAACAAAAACAATTTTCATGCAAATGATTTATTATAAATATACATGACAGTATATAAAGCAAACCAATTTGCTATAGTTTCTGTAACAATCAAATTTAATAATATTGTTGGTTAAAAAATTAATATGCTGTGCAACAAAAATTAGTGACAGAACCGAATTGCTGCAAAACCGACTCCACGTAGTCTTGTTTGTCCTACCCCTAGAGTGTTATTTAAAATCGCGTAGGCGCGTAGGGGTGAGGCGGCCCGCGGGCTGAGGAGCAGGCGGCTGCGAGCGAGCCGCCGTGGCTGAGGCTGGCCGGCGAAGCCGGCCAACAAGCCGAAGCTGCGGTGGTGAGCGAAAGCCGTCTGCGACGATTAGCACGCGTGGGGCCGCCGGAAGCCCGCAGCGCCGGAGCCGTCACAGAAACCCTGCCTACTGCATGTTGCATGCTTGCTTGCATGCTGCATGCTTGCTTGCTATATCGACTATTTGATGTCATTTTTAGCAAAATTTTGACGATCAATTAATATAGGATGAGTTACATTTTAAACGTACTGAGTTAAAAAGTTAGAAGCTAAATAAATATATTTTTTGATGTAATTTAATAGTATTTTAGAAGTTTACTGTTAGAATGCATGCTACAAATTTAGATGCTAAAAAATAATCATTTTGGTGAGTTGTATTTAGAGTGGTTTACATAGAAGATAACTAGTGGCTAAGATAGTATTATTTAGATGCTCGTTAATTGTGGCTGACTTAGTAATTTAGAAGGCAACATACCTTTTTGGGGGCGAATAATGATATTAAAAAGAAGCCTGTTTAATTAGCACCCATAATTTAATAACCGTACAATTGTCACTATTTTTATTTTATAATATTATTTTCAAACTGGACATTGGCAGAAATCACCGAAAATTCGGTGGATTGCCATAATTAATAAAAGTTGAAGTTGATCAATCATACCAACCTACTTTGACGTGTAATGTGCCGATTTTTTGAAGATAAAATGTCGTTTAGGTAACCTATCTACACATTTTTACTTTATCAATGTATATATGTATGTTTGTCGAGTTTCACGGTCGGGTAAATATGGCAATAAAAAATCGTCCAATAATCATGACTATGTATCACCACTATGTGTGCTTATAAAATTTTAAGGGTTCTCTCGATTTCTCCACGATCATCATCAGATCTTCGATTCCATCGTCAGATCCTGGCCTGATGACAATTTCTTAAAGCAATTGCAAGAGTATATACAGTATCTCTTCATCACCCAAATCACTTCCAAATACTTCCAACATCCCCATAAAATTTCAAGAGTTCTCCCGATTTATCCAGGATCCCATCACCGCTCGGTGACAAAAACGTATCGGGAGTGTAGGCTTTTGAACCAAAAAACAGGAATTATGAAAATCGGTTTACAGTAATCGATGAACATACGGCCGAACATGGAACACCCTTTTATGAAATCCGTTAAAATGTCCTCTCAGTTTCTGTTCAGTCCGTGCTAGTCGCTCCTTCTTAGGTGTGTTTCAAGCTTGATAAAGGATTTTCGCCGACAGTTTTAGTCGGTTTACAAATCGCGCTTGCGACTTAGGCGAATTGTCATTTATACGGTTGAATACACCACGCGACAAAAATCGTGCGACTTTAGTTACCCGTGTAAACCCGACGTTAATTGAATTGTCTTCATGTCCTTATTTTTATTGTTACACGTAGAGATGATGAAGTGAAGGCCTTTGATGGAATTCTAATCAGACGGACATCGGACTTCGATTTATAGGCGATGACGAAACCCCTTAATAGTCCGTAATCTATAGTTATTTCACTTTATCTCGAATTCTCGATATTTCACTACTCAGTTAAGAGAAGATAAAACGTTTGGCTTGGGTACGAGTACTTATTTATAATGTATTCTCAAGTCGTAAAATTTCTGTGGGATAGTTGTAAATGTGATCGATGTGTGACGAGATATATTGATTTTTCATTAATGGAGCTGCTTTCGTATTTAATGGAATCTAATTTAACAATCTACTAAACAGTTCTGACAAAGAAGGATGAAAAACATGTAATAATAATATCTTCCTCACCTGCCGAGTCTTTTTTAAAAACTTATATTTATTGTTGTATGTCTTTTATGTGTCGCAATGGCCTAGTGGATAAGGCGCCCGCATTTTGTGTAAGAGGATTGTGGGTTTGAATACATTCAATGTGACTTTTTTTAGAATGTACTTTCTTAAGTTAATCTTGGACATTACTGACAATCTTATGCCTCGGAAAGCACGTAAGGTTACAGTTGACAATCGAAAAAATTTTACAGTCATTAAGGGAAAGCCAGAAAGTCTGGCCAGTCTAACCAAGAGGTATAACCCCCTAGTTACTGGATTGTGGAGGTCTGATAGGCAGTCGCTTCACGTAAAACACTGGTATCCAGCTGAATCCGGTTAGGTTGGAAGCCGACCCCAACATAGTTGGGAAAAAGGCTAGGGAGATGATTATGTTGTGTGTCTTCCAGTCTATCCCGAGCCTGATAAATACCAGTGCTTTACATAGAGCGCAATTTGATAAGAAGTCAGGTAAAACTTCAAGAAATGTTGTATACATTTTTTAATTACCTCCTTGCGTTCATACGAACGAGGTTGCTATCAAAAGCTAGACGATGGTGTCGATTCTCTTATTTACACACTAATGTAAATTTAAGTTAAGTGCATCTTTCTCTTTCCATTTAATTAAGAAAAGGACAGAAGATAAAATATTAGTTATATGTGGCGCGCTGTAGCATGGCGATCGGTTCAGTGGTTCTCGAAAAATTAATCAAAAACAAAAAAAATCGACGAAATATACATTGACGATATATGTGTCGCAGTCATCTGGTTAAATCAGCTATTTGATTGTATGACTAGCGCGTTCATTGAATGACGACAATTAATTGAATGACTAAACGACAACTCGTCAAGTTGTTTAATGTAACGTTCAACGACTTGACTGAACGTCATTTAGCATTGTCGTTTAATGGGATATAGTCGACTTTGTAATGTTTGTTTAGGGTGACCATAAGTTCGCAACTTAAAAACTTAACTTCCTTTACATAACAAAAATGAGGACATAACATGCATGACACACTTTATTATGAACTTAATTTAAAAAAAAACTTTAAAACTAGCCGGCGGCGGCGTATCAATAGGTAAATCCATGCTGTCACACTATTTTATCAAGAATAAAGTCACTTTAAAGTAAATTTAATAAAAATAATATCAAAACAGTGCTATCTGCGCGAGCTATTTTACGGCATATTTGTTTTGGTGACTACTAACGCCGCAGTGGAAAAAAAATGAACTAAATTACAATCACCTGACTGATATTACGTCCGCTCTGTTCAAAGGGCTATGCCTTAATCAGCTATCTAGTTGGACGTTGAGTGACGCTTGTTTAATCAGCTTTCGGCCTAGTCATTCAATTAAATGTTGCTATTCAATGAACGCGCTAGTCATACAATCAAATAGCTGATTCAATCAGATGACTGCGACATTTGCGTTACTTCAAGTTCAAGTTTCTATTTTCATTTTATATGTATTACTTTGAGAGATACTGTAAAACACAGTCAGACATTGGGTCTCAACACTAAAAAGTATTATAAAAAATCTTTTTCCAAAAAAATACTAACCGCCTTCAAAAACTAAAAACACAAAAATAACTAAAATTTCGGAAGTCTGTGGCAACACAAATTAATTGGCAGAAGAGAAGCCTCCGACTTCCGAAATTTTAGTAATTTTTTTATTAAAGATTTTTTATTAGTACAAAGATACTTATGTTTAGCCATAAAACATTTAAATTTACAAGTTTGTACACGTAGTAGCACAAAATTGAATAACACACTAATTTTCGTAGTATCGATAGCGATAAAGTGAATTGCATGTTACCGTCCCTAGTTTTGTGGCACTGACTGATGTCAACGTCATTCAGGCAGGTGTCACCCGCAGCATGCTACAGCGCGCCACATATAAGGCCTGTCAAATTTAGACACTCCATAGATAATTTAGACGCGATTTAAAAACATGGCGTCCAAATATACGTCAGTTTTCTTTAGGTGCTGTCTAACTTGACAGAATTAAACTAAAATGTATCTTCTGTCCTTTTCTCTAAGAAATGGAAAGAGAAGGATGCATTTAACTTAAATTTAGTTAAGTTTGTGAACAAGAGAATCAGCACCACTAAGGCTCTACACGGGGATCGTGCGGTCCATGCCCTCTACGGCGCTCCGGTGTGGGCGCCCAATCTAGCCGCGGCTCCGGCCCGACTTCTGAGGGCGTCCCAGAGGGTCATGGCCATTCGCATGGTGCGGGGATTACCGCACGGTCTCCTGTGAGGCGGCATGCCTCCTTGCCGGCGTCCCGCCGTGGGATCTGGAGGCAACAGTCCTTGCACACACGTACGAGTGGCGCGTGGAAGTGCAACGCCGGGGTGAAGTCCCGATGCCGCGGGTTATCGCGGCACGGCTCACGGAGCTCCGGCGAGATCTCATGGCGGAATGGAGACAACGACTGTCGCAACCTAGTGCTGGGCACGCCGTTATAGCGGCGGTAAGACCCCTCTTTGAGGAGTGGCTGGAGAGGCGTCATGGCACTCTCACGTTTCGCTTGACACAGGTCCTCACCGGACATGGTCAGTTCGGGAGGTTCCTGTGTCGGATTCGGGCGGAAGCGACGCCTGGGTGTCACCACTGCAGTAACGGTCGCCTGGAGGACACGGTCGAGCACACAGTAGAGGTGTGCCGCGCATGGGCGGAGCATCGACGTGTCCTCGTAGAGGCGATCGGCGGCGGTGACCTCTCGCGCCCGGCGCTGGTTCAGGCCATGCTCCGGGGCGAGACGGAATGGGATGCCGTCGCCTCCTTCTGCGAAGCAGTTATGCTAGTGAAGGAAGCGGCGGCGCGCGAGAGGCAACGACGAGCCTCTCGCCCCGGACTAAGACCCAGGCGAAGACGTCGAGAGTCGCAAGACGACTACCGGCCACCGTAGGCGCGGTTCTGCGGATGGCGAGCTATGGGTAGCTCGCCGCCCGGCTAGGACCAGGACCGCGTAGACGGCGCGTTTTGTTCCACGCGCGCCTCAAAGAGAAGGAGTCAGCACAGGAAGGGGCCCAACAGGGCCAACGCCTGCCGGGGTTGCGGAATGTTTATAATAGTTACCGTGACCCTGGAACATAAAGGGCAATCGAAGGAACATGAGTGGGTTTTAGTCAGTAAGAGTCTGACACGCCCTCCCGTCTCACCCAGGACGGGAGCAGTCATTGGATGATTTCCCACTCACCAAAAAAAAAAAAAACTTATTGTTGCTTTTAAACCATTGAACAGAGATGTATCGGAGCTTAAAAACTAATAAGAACCAAAACTTTCTGATACTTATTCAAAATAAAAATAAATTTGAAACTTGGTTAGTTTCGGATATATTTTAATTAATACTTGTTTTTGCCCGCGCCTATTATTACTCATATTTTATATGTGAGCATATATTTTCGCGTACCTAGTTGAATATTTTTCTCGTTTAACCAGTCATGGTGTATAACATCCCTACTACATAATAATAATCAATTAATTTCTCTACTTATTAACACTTAAAAATTACCAATGACAATCCCCCTCTCTCTTTACATACAACTTAAGAAACTTATTGTACAAGTTTTCTCGATGGCAAGTTCATAAATTAGCGAAGTAATGACGCAGTTATATAGGAGAAACAATATATTTCTAGCACGAAAGTCCCGCTTACAACTATTGGGGACCATAAGTCATCCTACTGGCCACGACTCATAAAGATTTGACCTCTGACCGCGGGTCCATTCTCCGTCGCATAAAGTACGAAAGCTTAAGGCCTGCACTCACAGACCGCTCGGCATGACATGGCTTGGCGCGTCACGGCTAGGGATTGCAATCCGGTACAACTTTGAATCCGGCCGGATCCGGCCGGATTCACGAGAATTCCGCCGGATCCGGCCGGATTGGTATTTTGGGTGTTCAACATAGCGCGTATTTCTAATTTCATGGCATAATATGTGAAATTATCTACGGGGAAAAATAGAAACGAATTTGTGCGAAAACCAACTCTTCTTTATTTATAACTAGCTTTTGCCTGCGACTTCGTCGGCGTGGAATAATAGTTCCCGATCCCGCAAAATTTCCGGGATAAAAACTATCGTATCTCCTTTCTTAGGTCCAAGACTAAATCTGTGCCAAATTTCATTGAATTCGGTTTAGTGGTTTAGGCATGAAGAAGAGACAGACAGACAAAGTTACTTTCACATTTATAATATTAGTATGGATTATTTTCCGTTAGTTATTATAAAGGGTGTCTCAATAAGAGTGCACTTTTTAAAATTGGAATATTTTTTTTTCTCCTCACCGCGCATTAAATAATTGATTTATTGTAGCAACGATTTCCAAAACACATCATCTCACGAAATCCTGATGTCAACTGGTCGCCAAGATTGTGCGATTTAACGCCGTGCGTCTTTTTTTGGGGTTTTGTGAAATCTCTGGGTGTATGCGAAAAAACCCGAAACAATTCCTGAGCTCAAACCAGAAATCCAACGCGTCATCGGTGAGATACTACATCTCTGTGCAAAAGTCATAGAAAATTTCATGAAATAGTAATGGCTTATCATTGGAGCCGTGGGGGTCATTTGCCGGATATTTTAATCCATAAATAATCGGAACATTCTATCGTAAAATACTTGTTTTTATTTTGAAATGAAAAGTGCACTCTTACTGAGACACCCTACATAATATAATAATCAGTCTCAAAGATTACAAACAACAGTGAATTATTTATGGTTTAAATTAAGTTAAACCCGTTCATAAAAACTAAATTAAATCAACATCATATATTTTTCTATAATCCAAATTAAAATTTTATAAATCAATAGCTTATGGATACTGTACGATTTGCATACGCCGTGTTTTTTAGTACTTTTGCACGATTTTGATGAGAGAAATTGCGTTATTCTGAATTACCGGATCCAGTCACCGGATCCGGGGATAATGCCGGATCCGGTAGGCAACAAAAACGTACCGGATCCGCCGGATCGGATTGCAATCCCTAGTCACGGCATGTTTTGGTATGCTCAATAAATATATATATGGTAGCTCACGGTTTGAAGATCCTGTGACTTTCCGCGGCATTATAAAGTATTTTGTGACCCCACCTTTCCATCTAATAAGGCATGCATATGCAATCTAGTTTCAATTACTTATTTGAAGTAACCAGTGTTTTTCACGTCATGCATCCCAAGGAATGCTTTGACGTGCCGTGTCAGCGTAGGGAGTGACGTGACGTGCCGAGTTATCAAGCATATCCGTGTTGTCATTAATGTACATGGTCCTCGCATGATTTGACCTATACAATTCATATGGGCTTTAAAAAGAGATTGACCTTGAGTTTGTTTCGGTTGTTTCTTCTCATAGTAGTCCAGATAAGAAACATTGGCCCCATCATTTGCTCAAAATAAGAAAAAATAATTAAGGTGTAATTTCTTCTTTCTAACCGATTTATAAAATAAATATCAATAATCATCAAAATATGGTCGAAAATCGTTTATCCACAAAAATAGTTTGCCACTTCGTCCTACCATGGCGTTCTGTGTGTACGGGTCCTTAGTTGCAACTGGAGTTTTATGCCTATTGTTAGTTGGCCTCTCAGAGGCTAGCTAGCAGTAGGTTACATGTTTGACATAAATTCCGTTATTCAATTAAGTTCGTAGAGACTGTCATCGTAAGTTAAAGCGTAAAATAAGGGTAGTTCGAAAATAAATAATTTCCGCTAGATTATTTTCTAAGAATACACGTAAAGTATTTTATTGGATATGGACGTCATTAAATTATTGTTACTAATATATTCGTTTTTATAGATAGATTTATAGGGGGATTCATAATTATTATCCCCTGGACTGCCGAAAGTGCAGATCTACGCGAGACACAGTACTTTTTAATAGGGATGAAGACAACATAAAAAAAATGGCATTCCGTTTAGCCCGTCTTGTACATCGGCCAAAAATACGGGATACGTATTTTTTGCTAGATCAAATTAATAAAAAAACCGGCCAAGAGCGTGTCGGGCCACGCTCAATGTAGGGTTCCGTAGTTTCCCGTCCGTCACAGAAGTGTACCTACTTATAAGTTTAAAAAAGGCTATTTGTTACGTTGACATACTAAGTACGCAAAAAATATTTTGTACAACCTTTTTGTCTTTTTTGTACAAAAACTGTTCTTTCTATCAAGTTCAAAATAATTTTCCTAGAAAGTCCTTATAAAGTTCAACTTTCCAGGTTTTTTTCATATTTTTTAAACCAACGGGTCAAAAGTTAGAGGGGGGGGGGGACGCTTTGATTTTTCCTTTTGGAGCGATTATTTCCGAAATGATTGACATTATCAAAAAATGATTTTAGTAAACCCCTATTCATTTTTAAATACCTATCCAACAATATATCACACGTCAGGGTTGTAATTAAAAAAAAAAACCACCTCCCTATTTACATATAGGGGGCTACCCTAATAAAACGTTTTTTTCCAATTTTTATTTTCGCACTTTGTTGGCGTGATTGATATAGGTACATATTGGTACTAAATTTCAGCTTTCTAGTGCGAACGGTTACAGAGATTAAGCGAGGACGGACGGACAGACAGACAGACATGGCGAAACTATAAGGGTTCCTAGTTGACTACGGAACCCTAAAAAAGATAAGGAGCAACAAAGTTCCGGAGTGGGGGCTTTTGACGTCACCGCCCTGCAAAAATTGTATCTAATCGTGACGTCACACGCAACTTCAACGCACTGTATCGTCGTCAGTTTTCGTTTACGAGAAAAAAGAAAAAAGACGTGTCCAATATTTTTTATTAATAATCTAACTGACGGACTAATTACTTTTTTTTCGTCGTCTCGCCTATTGTTTGGCTTAATTATTATTATAGATTATTAGATTGATATTATCACTGACCTGACTTTCATGAAGTTAATAATGAATTGCGCTTATCGCAGATGGATTAATAGTAGTTTATCATTTATGTAAAGATGTAAGCATTTTTTCAGCTTTCTACTAATATTTCCTAATTTATTATTTTTTATTCTTTATTCATTTCAGTACGGAATAATATTATTCAACAAGTGGAGTATAAACTACTCTGTGGTAAATATCCAAATCAGTGCATCAGTTTTGCCGGAAAAGCGAGACAAACAGACAGTTTCTTTAACAATATTAGTATGGGTAATGTGGCCTGTGGCTCCAATATTTATTTAGTGCGTCTGCATTCTTATGACAAAGTACATGTGGTTATTTAATGCGTAAAACTTATCTCTATTAAATTCCAAGTTAAATAAATACAAGAAGCAAATACGACACAGGTGTTTCTCGTATTTTACATTTGAATATATCTTAAACGAGAGAAAACATTTATGACATCCATGTTTAAATAACAGTTGCTAGGTCTAAATATATTGCAAAATAAACGTAAATTATTGTAACAAATACAGGTAAAAACAGATACAAGAAATTATTGTATTGATCATTAAATTATTGTTATAAGATAAACTAATGGTGGTGAAAGCCAAAATATAGGCTAATTTTGCTATTTGTCGTCTACTGGTTGGAGCAAACAGAACAAGTTGTTACGTTGAAAGTTGGTTAAAAATAATACTAAGGTTCCCGTTCTATCCCGCGGCGTGCTGCGGCATCCCGCAGCGTTCCGTGGCATGCCGTGGCATCCTGCTGTAAGCCTAGCCACTCTGGCATCCATCAGTTTAGCTCTGCGTGTATTCGATGTTGGTTATAAGACTGCGCCCCACCGAAACGCTGCACAAGTTTCAACCTTATTTCAACTAGCGTCTCGCGGGATGCAATGGCGCGCCGCGGCATCCCGTGAAATGAAACTGCTTGAGAATAAAGCCGTCCTGTTTGCGCGAACCCTACAAGTTTGGTTCCACTTAGGCCCGGTACACACTGGACGCAGCAACACCGGCAATATTCCGGACGATAATTTCGAACAATTATTTATTGTTTTAGACGCAGTTAATTTCTCGGACACCAGTGTACTTACCGTTGCGAATCGATAACTTGCAACGCAGCAAGATAAGTGTGTACTACGCTTAGGGTTGTCATTTGGTAGATTTGTTGGTTTGGGGATATTTCTTAATTAGAAGTTAAAAATAAAAGAAAAGCTCTGTATATAGATTTTTAGATCATCCATACTAATATTATAAATGTGAAAGTGTGTCTGTCTGTCTGTATGTTTGTCTTTCTTTCACGACAAAACGGAGCGACGAATTGACGTGATTTTTTAAGTGGAGATAGTTAAAGGGATGGAGAGTAACATAGGCTACTTTTTGTCTCTTTCTAACGCGAGCGAAACCGCGGGCAAAAGCTAGTGTTTTTCAAGATTATAGATTACTAGTGTAGTGTATCTGTGTGTGTTTTTATATATAAATATCGAAACATTGAAATTGTATTGCTTCGAAGTTTAAAAATAGTGCACTTACATGAGAATAATTGGCTCTGTTGTGCATAAATACAAATTATAAATCAAAATAATATAAGTATGCAGTACTAATTCTGCCTTTCACCTTTATAAGTTAGCTTTTTTTTTAATTTTTAAACATACTTTCCAGGTTTATAACACAATGAATTCTAATACATTTCTTGTCGACTGTGTTCCCTAAGATTTATATTAAGTTGTCTCGCGTTCAAGATGTACCATAGCGTCTTTGTTAGTGTTTGACGTTCAAAACTTATAACGAACATGACAATTAATTTAGAGAGACTAAGATAAAGTATATTTATGAAAGACATAAAGTAGCCTAATGCTAAATTTAACGGCTTTCCCGTTATACGTCAGCTGTGATCTACAGACAGTTAGACTCTGCTTGTTAACGAAAGTTTTCAAATGGTGACAATGCTCGGCAATGAATGACCATGAATGACCATGACTCATCTGTAATCTTCTATTGTTCACTTTATTCCATGATTATAATTATGTATGTAGTAATATATGATTTATCTACAATACTTCATGTAGTATGATTTATCTTTAATATTTAGCTACGGTATCTCTGAACTGTAGCTTAATATTAAGCCAAACAAAAATATTACCAGTCATAATGTTTTTATGTTTTTGATTTGTTTCTTTTTAAAGATGTTTAATTTGTTTTTGTTAGCTTAGCTGTTAAATTTCTGTGCATGCTGTGGTCTCCTATAAGTGAAGGGGTACACCAACTAAATACCTAGTTTAAGTTTATATATTGTTTCGTTTACTTCTTTACCTCTACCTTTAATAAACTTCTATAAAGTATCTATTATTTGCACGGATTGGAAGTCACAAACTCGTGTAATAGAGGGATGCCTTAACCAACGCAGGCCATCACTGCTTTTATATTCCATTTTTTTGTCCATACTAATATTATAAATGCGAAAGTAACTCTGTCTGTCTCGCTTTCACGCAAAAACTACTGAACCGATTTAAATGAAATTGAGCACAGAGATAGTCCATAACCTGAGAAAGGACGTAGGATAGTCTTCATTCCAAAAATCTCACGGGAACGGGAACTACGCGAGAAAAACCGCGGGACAACTAGTTTTATCTTAAAATCATAGCTATATTGTCCATTAATTCTTCGAAAACTCGTGATTTCAGACACAGTAGAAAGACAATAGCAGCCCGACAGCCGGCTGTCGGTTGGTCGTTGAAAGGTACGCTAGGACGACACAGTCAAGATTGTTACTGAGAAAGCTTAAATTATAATTTCTTGTTTCAGGGATCGAGCCGCATCCATGTTCAATCTCGCTACCACTTAACACTTGGTCTTACAATAGGTACATCCATTAGATCAAACCATGATCAAACAGTCACGTCAGCCATTTATTGTGCAAACTAATAAGCTTTAACTGCGTTCGCGCTTTTTTATCTGTTCCCACAAGTAAAGTTGCACTGGTAACCCTACACGCGCTATTATTTATGTGTTAAAGTCGGAAATAACGGTTATTTAATATATAGCTGCGTTATGTTATTACGGTAACGGGTCGTTTCGCAGATACTAAGGAAGGTGGCACACCAGACATTTGTATCTCAACAATAGGCGAGACGACAAAAAAAGTAATTAGTCCGTCAGATAGATTATCAAGAAATAGTGGACACGTATTTTTTCTTTTTTCTCGTAAACAAAAAATGACGAAGGTACAGTGCGTTAAAGTTGCGCATGACGTCACGATCATATACATACTTTGCAGGACGGTGACGTCAAAAGCCCCCACTTCAGAACTTTGTTGCTCTCTATCTTTGTATTTTTTTATTAATTTGATCAAGCAAAAAAACGTGTCCCGTATTTTTGGCCGATCTATCAGACGGACTAATCAGAATGCCATTTTTTTAATGTTGTCGTCATCCCTATTGTGGCGCCATATTTGAAACCCCGCACATTTTAAAAAGTGGACATCTCAACCAGGGGCCAGTTTTTTTGTGGGCGAGATGTCCCATAGCCCTGGAGAGAATGGTAAAGGTGGGGTACTCAAAATAATAACTGACTGAAAGCCGCAACAACAAAGAACAAGAGGAAGGCCGAGGAAGAGTTGGTGCGACTGCATCGAAAAACATCTCGAGGCTCTAAAAAGATTCACCGACTGGAGAGGATCAGCAAGGGCTCGTCGCGCATAACAGTCAATCGTGGAAGAGGCCAAGACCCATAAAGGGTTGTACGCCAAAGAAAGTAAGTAAGTATTCTAACATATAAAATTCATTTGTGGCAAGCTGAATGATATGTGGCGTAACGATTGTGGCGAGGTAGATGTTCGATGAGTCTAGCATGTAGCTCTGGTATTCGGCCTGCAAGACAATTTTTGGGTGGATTTGTGCCTCTAGGCTGTTGACACAAAAGCAGCGTGCTTAGCGCGGGGAGCGGCGCGTTTAAATGCATAGTGCGACTTAAGTGAGCTTTACTTCTAGGTAAAGCGCTGCACTGGCTTTGTGTCCGCAGCCTTAAGGTGCTGATAAACTTGAACATTCGCTAGCAACAGAATATCAAGCATTGGCTGTTTTGTTGCACCTTGATTTTAGAAAACCAAAGAGCGTTTCTCTGTAACATTTTACCGAGCCACTGACGCGAGCGCAGGGAGCAAGACATTTCCACTAACAGGGAACGTAAGGTAGAAATAAATATTACAGGTAAAAGCTCAACCACTGTGAGCATTCGCACGAATGTTACATCACAGTGTAACCCTCGCTTAAATGTTTGAGTGTATATTCACCTTTAGGGCGTTTTCACACGATGTAATCGAATGCAAAATGGCGTTATAAAAGTAATGGGATGGATCTGTTAGTACGTGAGTGATTTGTAACACCCACGGTGTTACAAATGTGTATTGTTTTTAGAAGTGAATCGGACGGCCTTAGGACGTATGTGTATGAGAATCAACACGGGAAACTATAGTATCTTACAAAGGTTAGCAAAAGATAATAAAAATACAAACTTTTAAAACTACTACTTCATCTACACTTTCAGTCTGTAAGACTAATAGTTCTCAAGTTGGATAAATATTTGTACAGTCAGTGACTGGATATTATTGCTTTCTTTTTAGGGTTCCGTAGTCAACTAGGAACCCTTATAGTTTCGCCATGTCTGTCCGTCCGTCCTCGCTTAATCTCAGTAACCGTTAGCACTAGAAAGCTGAAATTTGGTACCAATATGTATATCAATCACGCCGACAAAGTGCAAAAATAAAAATTGGAAAAAAATGTTTTATTAGGGTAGCCCCCCTATATGTAAATAGGGAAGTGGTTTTTTTTTTAATTACAACCCTGTCGTGTGATATATTGTTGGATAGGTATTTAAAAATGAATAGGGGTTTACTAAGATCATTTTTTGATAATGTCAAGAATTTCGGAAATAATCGCTCCAAAAGGAAAAATCAAAGCGTCCCCCCCCCTCTAACTTTTGACCCGTAGGTCTAAAAAATATGAAAAAAATCTGGAAAGTTGAACTTTATAAGGACTTTCTAGGAAAAATATTTTGAACTTGATAGAAAGAACAGTTTTTGTACAAAAAAAGAGAAAAAGGTTGTACAAAATAATTTTTGCGTACTTAGTATGTCAACGTAACAAATAGCCTTTTTTTAAACTTATAAGTAGGTACACTTGTTGTGACGGACGGGAAACTACGGAACCCTACATTGAGCGTGGCCCGACACGCTCTTGGCCGGTTTTTAGTTTGTCTTACTGTACGCCGACATTTTCTCTTTTGTCATCTTTGTGACATAAAATAATAAATAATTTTTATTTTAATAATTTTAATTTTAAGTTCAATTGTATTTAAATTTGTTATATATGGATGCATTTTAATCTGAAATAAAATAATTAATAATAAACAGAAATAATCAGACGTCCTTCCAAGACCACCACGTCATACGTGAATTGTAGAATAGATGGTAGATAATAATAGACTGTTAAAAGTATGGAATTGCCAAAAGCTTACGCTAGATGATTTGAAATCTTGTATCGAACTCTATTCTACAATGCCACTTGTCTAAAGCTGCAGTTCATAATTTATTTGATTACTAGCGACCTTTCCCAGCTTAGCACGGCTTTTACAAATATTTAGAAAACCCGTTTTTCTCTAATATATTATGTATTTATTATACACATAAACCTTCCTCTTGAGCCACTTTATCGATAAAAAAACCGCATCAAAATCCGTAGTTTTAAAGTTTTAAGCAATCTTAGGAACAGATAGCGGGAAGCGACTGTTTTATACTATGTATTGATACTCATTAGAGACACAAACCACTTATAACACAAAAAGACCGTGGGATACAGATACTTACAGCCACATTACAAGTTAACAGTCCTAAATTAACGCAATACAATGCGGGTTACTGTACCAACACCTAGTAAATCTAGCTCCATGGAGAATATTAGTACGGTTGGCGAAAAAAATGCGAAGAGGAAAAGAAAATAGAAAAAAAGTTGTCTTATATTCTTTACCAGATTATTTTAGACTTTTTTTTGTTAGACTGCAAGCCGAACCTACCCGTGAAACACGAAAAAAAAAATTTGCAACTGTTATTAGTAGTCATATTTTGATGGTAGGTCATTGCACTATTGTAAGGAATCGAGACCTTGGCACATCAGACAAAATATACCTTTGTTTCCAGAAACAAAGGTATGTTTTGGTGGCCTGATATGGGACACTGCAACTGTCTAATTAACATGCAAGAAGCTTCTTCATCCAACGATAAAAAAAGCTTCTGGAATCCGAAGTTGGAAGAAATTCTTTCCAGCACCTTTCGACAGTCTGGCAAAATCTACCTAAAGTCAAGTATAGTAAACGCGATTCAATCGAACACTACGTTACGTTTAGTTTACACTGCTCACTGTACAGTAATCTTGTGTAACACTGCCCTCTGACCCAGTGCTAACGAAGCCCCTGTGTTGCCACGTTATTTGTTTAGCTTCACGTGTAATACAGAATTTATGGTTCAGGAATTGCAGAATTGGCCATTCTTAATGCGGATTGGTCTTCGCTTGCAAAAGGCTTGTGTTCTTTTACATCTATTTAATTGGCATTTGTATACTTTATTTATATACAAATTACATAATATAACAGTCAGTCATCAGTCAGATTACCATTATACATAAAACTAGCTTTTGCCCGCGACTTCGTTTGCGTGGAATTTTTGTTCCCGTTCCCGGGGGATTTCCGGGATGAAAACTATCCTATGTCATTTCTCGGGTCCCAGACTATAACTGTACCAAATTTTATTCAAAACCGTTCTGTGGTTTAGGCGTGAAGAAGAGACAGACAGACAGAGTTACTTTCGCATTTATAATATTAGTAAGGATAGTAAAGTGACTGATTGCATGGCTGCAATGCAAGCCGCTGGTCCTAGACACATGAAAATTCGAGGGTATGTCCTTTGTAAAAAGAAAGGATTTTTGTGAATTTGAAATTTTTGAATAAAAAAAAATCCAACCCTAAAGTTAAGTGGTAACCTGATGGAAGTTTGAAACTCGGGCGAAGCCGCGGGTGAAAGCTAGTAATTTCTAATTGTCTATTCTATTTTTTTTATCTTCTTTAATGAATTTCGGTAAAGTTGATTAGTAAGCTATGGAGCGATTTAGTTTAGAGAGAGACAGACAGAGTTACTTTCGTATTTATAATATTACTATGGATTTGTTTGACTTTATGGTACCTATTTATTTCTCCGGAGCCTAGTTTTACCAGCGGGTAAATGGCAGGTTTAATATTATATATTTGTCATATTTTATAGTCTTGTTACTGCTTATTAAATACTATTTACACAACTAGATATCTTTGTGAATCCATACACATTCATTTCAAATGACTTAGAAGTATGGACTTTAGTAAGGCTATAACTTTCTAAAGTAGGTTGTCTAATAAATTCGATGTATCTTTTAATATATTGTTTCTGGATGTGTATAACTAAATAATTATCTTTCTACCCTATTTTCAAATGACTTCTAGCCTAGCCAGAACCAGTGTTTTACGTCTGACTACACAATTTATTTTTTTTATTCTGCAAGATTAAAAAAGACATTTAGAAAATCTTGCATGGTTACTTTGTTAACCATTCCAGTTCTGTAGATTTATATAGTGTCTATGACAAAGAGATTTAAGTCCAAGTTTAATGTCTTTAGTCTATGCGCGCGTATCGTGAGTGTTGCCAATAAAATAAATAGCAAATACAGGATGCGGTAGCAACGCCTGTCAACGTCTCCTACCGATTATCTGTCACTACAATAATTATACATGCTTCTGTCTGTCCGTTAATCTTAAATGCCTTGCATAAAATATATACGAAGGCGGACTTAATGACTTAATGAAATTTGATTGGATTTAGCAGTTGTGTCGTAAAGTCTGGTAATTAGTGGTAATAACTGCCAATAAGTGACTAATGTCTATATTTGTTAAGGTTATTATGCATATTTATTGACTGGTTTTGCAATTTTATGAAGTCATAAAATGTTTAGTGCGTATGTCTTTTATTTCATGTTATTTTCTAACTTCTTGTTACAAAGTTGGGAAATAAAATGGTAAAACTCTTATTTCTGTTCTGTTCACATGTTACATGCCAACTTTGTTTCTGGGATGGCAACACAACTGCGTGAAACTGCAATCTATACGTATAGGTCGCATGGAGGACACGGTCGAGTACACGGTGGAGGTGACCGCGCGCGAGTTGGTTTTAGTCAGTAAGAGTCTGACAAGCCCTCCCGCCGCACCCAGGACGAGAGCAGTCATTGGATGATTTCCCACTCACCAAAAAAAAAATCTATACGTATAAAATCGTAAACTGATCGAATGATTGTTGGTGTTGTTTGTACAGCCCAAACAGCTGGTTCTAGAGACATGGACTTCCGGGGAGTGTTCTTTGTAAAGTAAGGGTATAAAAAAAAGGATTTTTAGAAATTCGGGGTAAAAAAGGGGATGGAAGCCCCTGGCGAAAGCTAGTTTTCTATAAGCAGTGGTAATCTCCAAATAAAAAACTTCTTCGCGATTGTTTTCATGAACACTGTGTATCCGTTCTAAGCCACCTTTATACATACACTAGCTGTCCCCTGCGGTTTCACCCGCATTTTTCGTTACTGATCCGCTCCTGTGGGTCGTAGCGTGATTTTATATAGCCTATAGCATTCCTCGATAAATGGGCTATCGAACACTGAAAGAATTTTTCGAATCGGACCAATAGTTCCAGAGGTTACCCCCAACATACAAATTTGCAAAGCTACAAACTTACAAATTTTACCTCTTTATAATATTAGTATAGATATATTAGCAACGTGGTAAAAACAAGAAAACTATTTAGTAGGTAAGTATACGCAGTTGTTCATTCAAGAGGACTATTCAATTAACTTATAGAAACGTTTGTAATATAAGTATTGTCAGTTTCAATCTGTTAAAATAACTCATACTTTTTGTAATAAAGAGAGACATTTTTATAACAGGAATTGCATTTCAATTTACAAGATACAACAACCAAACTCGGTAAAAGGAACATAGGGTAATGTTACAAAAACTGACAAGTCTGCAAAAACCTTTTTTCAACAACAACACATTTGTCGTCGGCCCGTCAATTAGTCGATTTCGAAAAAGGAAGTTGTTCTCATTGTTTTCAATTTTCGAACAAAATAAAGTCAGAAATACGCAGCAAAGCCGTGGGGCGTGTCACATGTATGAAACTATACTAGTTTGTCATTCTTCACGCATATACCGACGGTAGTCGCTACCGCAATTGCTTGGTGCGCGTACGTCGATAAAATATATAATTCGCAATTTAAATTATCTTACGACCGTCCCTCTGACACTTGAGTTTAAACTTTATTTAGTAGCCACTAAAGCCTGTATTTTATTGTAGTGTGGGCTCCTGTAAGATGTTTCGTATAAATCACGTGTTTTGATCGGTTTTGCGCGCACCTGCTCTGGCTGACTGATCGCAGTTACGTGCGGAAACTTATAGGACGATGAAATAATCTACGCTTGTTTTTGACCGGCTGCATTTCAAATTGAACTATATTTTTAGTTTATTTATTCCCCCCATTTGATGTTTTATTTCAAGCCTGTCGTATTTGTTTCATATTCAGAACAAATACGCGTTTTAAATTTCTGATATGCAAGCTGGACTTTAGCATTTATCATGGTTGATAATGACACGTTTTTGCTTAACGGCGGCCTGTCACCGGTTTCGCTGTTTTGCACCATAGGTATATAATAAACATCTCGCGCCATGTTTTTAAATCACGTCTAAATTATCTATAGAGTGTCTAAATTTGACAGGACATAACTAATATTTTATCTTCTGTCCTTTTCTTAATTTAATAAAAAGAGAAAGATGCACTTAACTTAAATTTACGCTAGTTTGTGAATAAAAGAATCGGCACCACTATCCTTTTTGTCAAGAACCCTATTAGGATTAATTGATTAAAACAATTATTTAATTAGTTTTATTTGTACAAACTTCACGCCACTACAACGTAATTAAATATCACTTCAAACGACCCACTTAAAAACCACTCATTTAAAACACCATATTTTTCCCGAAGAAAGAAAAAAACTCATGATTATGACATGCGTTTACAAGATTGTGTACAGATAACTAAAGCTGATGGTATCAAACCATCAGCTTTAGTTAGTCACATCTAGAGGCAAAAAGAACGTGAAATTCAGATATATACAGTATGTGGGTCGTGATGCACCTTGCATGCCATTTTAAACAAGTCCTGAGGTAAAATACTGGACAAAGAAAGCACCTCTGAGTCCGCGCATCATCTTTATTCATGAGCCTTATCAATTTGTTGGCAGCGGACTTACAATGTAATACCCCGTTGCCACTACATTATTACTTCGGTAATATTAAAACGGAGTAAAAACTACAGTATTACCATTTTTTCTTTGTAAATGTTCATTGAAACCCAGCGTATTTCGTGAGCTCAAAACTTGAGTGTGACCTTTTCGTGTTACAATTAAATGGACACGACGAATTTAAAGATTAAAATCTAATTATCATTTAGATTTAAAAGTTGTGGTTTAGGTGTTGGGAAAAAAAACATCGTTTCGTTCGGTTATATCGAGAAAAAGGTTGGATAATTTTTAATTGGTGGGTCGAATTACTTTTTTGAATTACTGTTTTATTTAATTAATTTCTGTTAAATTCTTTCATGCTTTCTTGTGGCTACAGCAAGAGTATAATAATGTTACATACCGTATTAAATTAAGGACGGGGGTAATAGCCAAAGATTTTCAATAAGAAATTATTTGTTGAAAGAGACCGGCTGAATTAAATAAGTTAAAAACTGTCCAAAACATTTAAACTTGCAAAGTCACCGAATTTTAACTGCCCACAAAAACCACCAGCAAAAACCTGAACCCAAACTCGAAAACTGGACGATATCGAGGCGAAATAAGCTAAGTACAGCATGGCCAATTATCGTTAGGTTCCAACCAATCGGCGGTAACCACAGGCTGGCGGTGCTACAATGAATTATTGTATTTCAACGTTCGCCTCTGGCGCTATTACCATGGGTAATTGCAACCCGCTTGCGCTTACGCACGTCTCTTCCCCGTAACTTATTTGGTGTGAAATGAGAACAATTTGACTCCGTGAAGATTTATGACCGGAGATAATGACGTTCTAGGTAGTCGGAAGGCTAAATTGTTTTCCTTTGGCGTTTTTTCAGTGGTCCTTTTTGGCGATTAATGCGATTATGTTCGTGTCGAAGGTCTACCGGTGTTAGCGGTGTGTTTTGTTTTTGTTGGCGTCGTGAAGTCCAAAGGGTTCCTTGTTTTTGTAATTACCGAGATAGTAAATGATATTCAACCTTTCAACGACCAAGCGACAGCCGGCTGTCGGGCTGCTATTGTCTTCCTATTGTGTCTGAAATCACGCGTGTTGAAAGGTTTAAAGATAATTTAGAGCGAAGAAATTGCTTCTTTGTCTATTGAGAAAACACTGCATTGTGGCCCTAGTAATTAACATCAATTCGTAGTTCCCATCAAAGTTTCTGGGTCATACAAGAACTTTAATTAAAACCTCAGTAAGTACATCTATAGATGAAGATGCGAAGCGAAGCACAAAATATTCGAACACAATTATCGTACTATTAACAATAAGCCATATAAGGTGAAGATAACATCAATAGCTATTTAATTTTATTAGTTTTAAGAAGCCTTACAGACTAATAATGTAATAATTGGTAACAAAAATATATAACGATGTTGCTAATAACAAGCCTCCACAGATACATAACAAATTAACGATTAACTAAAGTTGAAGTTATGGTTTTTATTTTATTTCAATTTTGCGTAGCTACATGAGTTTAAGTACCACCAGCCTGTGCTTCATTTGCGAAAAATGATTTGGTTAAAGCTTTTTTTAAAATTGGAAAACTTTGTTATAGACGAGACGACAAAAATAAAGTAAGTAAGTAGTCCGTCAGTAAGATTACAAAAAATAATTGTAATTTTTTTCTTGTAAACGAAAAATGGCGACAATACATGCGTTGAAGTGTCCCGTGATGTCCCGCCTAGATACAATATTTACTGAACAATGATGTCACAAACCTCCACTTTGCAACTTTGATGCCCTTTATGTTTGTATTATTTATTAATTTTGTCAACCAAAAAATATATCCAGTATTTTTGAATGGTCTAACAGACGGACTAAACAGAACGTCATTTTAATAACCTTTCGACGACCAAGCGACAGCCGGCTGTCGCACAGCTATTGTCTTTCTACTGTGTCTCGAATCACGTGTGTTCGAAGATTTACAGGTGTCGTCATTCCCATTATGCAGAACATATATTATGTTGGATTCGAGTCATCCGTTCCGATGATGCAGCTCTTCCTTAGAAGTGTTCAGGAAAGGAATTAGGAAACATTTCCTGTCTGTTGATTAATATATATGTATTTATTTATGTATTATATGTAGTGTATTTATTGTATTCTTATGTTATATGTAGTGTATTTATTGTATTTGTATTCTTAAGTTATATGTAGTTATTAATTATTATTTTGCAATTAGTTATTTAAGAGTATAAGGTATTTTTCTTGCACATAAGCATATCCTCCGTTGCAAATCTCACTACAAGATTTTGGTTTGCTGGTAGAGAACTCATTTTTGGGTTAAGCTCGCCATTGTACATAAGTTTTTTTGTTTTGTATTTTTTGCTTTATCTTTATATTTTATGTTTATTGTGTGCAATAAAGAATATGAATATGAATATGAGATGCAGCTATGATCTCAGTTGCATTATATGTATGTGCTTCATTGTCCCAGGGCGTTACTTGTGCGATAATAATCGCCCTTCCTACTCAAAGCCACAGGTTAGTTGTCTATTAACCCCCAAGGCACACAACTGGCCCGTTATAGGAATTTATCGCACTTTGATCGCCGTTTAATGGGTCATATTTACGCTTATATGTTGCTGTGAAAATGATCCATTAAGAGGTCACAGGCCAAAGGTGGAAGGTCGTCATCCGTGTTTATATTGAATGTTGTATTATCATTTCATAATTGTTGTTTGAAATTGTTGGCCAGGCGTTTCTAGTGATGCTCAATTGTTTTAAATGGTGATGCACGTTTCTTGTGTCCAACTTTTTAACATACAAAACGTGACTTTACGTGATAAATTTATTGGGTGTTTTGATGTTTTTAAATAAGCACAACTATAATGATGATTTCGTAGAGATGGCCCAGTGGATAAGGCACCCGCCTCTCGTGTAAGAGGTAGTGCTTTCGAAACCGGGCAAGTACCAATGTGTTTTTTTCAATTCAATGTACTTTCTAAAGTCTATCTTGGTCATCACTGAAACTCCGTGCCTCGGGAAGCACGTAAAGATGTTGGTTCCGGTTGTCATTTATAGAATTTTGACGAGGATTAAGGGAGAAGATGATGGAAATTAATACAATCACGATGATGCTTGCGTGATTGTTTAAAACTAATTTTATTAATATGAATGATCCACTGCCATGGAAAGGCTTCTTATCGCACAGAGAACACACGAGAATTGATCACCACTACACTTGGTCAAGGCGGATGCGGTTATTGACTTATATTATGCTTAATATGTCCAGATTTAATTCAAGTAACGGTATCTAAACAACTGATCCATCACGAAAAATCGGCAATACAAATGAGAAATAATTGTCTACTAGCTACCATAATTATGTCGAAGTTGACGCATTCCATTATCGTTTCGATTCTATGAAAATGACAGATAACAATCGCACAGCCGACGTCCGTAGCCCCCGGCGCGGTTTGATTGCGGCCTATAACGGGTATAACTAAGTATTGAAGAATTGTTGCTCTCAGTGTACCTCGAGACTTATGTACGTGGCGGCCAGGATCGGATTTAAAAGTGTGGGGGCCCTGAGACGGCGATGAGGTATTCCACAACAGGTTGAGAAACAACGTTGGAATAGACGAATCAAATATCAGTTTTCAATGCATACTATTTTTTTATATAAACAAAAAACGTGTTATGCTGACCCTATGTAGAAAAGAATTAGAGTAGAAAGATGAGACGTTCAACGCATGGAGCTATTTTCGACGATAAACACCAAAAAAGCATATTGGGGCTTTTTTGAGGCTTCTTCCATTTATAAACCTTATTCTTTTGGAGACCGCTTTCTTTCGAAACCTTCATTCTTTTGGTGACTCTTCCTTTTAAAGGCCCCTTCCTTTTGAGGGCTCCAGAGCTAGGCGTCCTTGATTCTCTGCCCTGAGTCCGGCCCTGGGTGTTGCTTAATGAGTGAGGGTCGATGGCTGTCAGGCCGCTGTCATGGGGCGTAAAGACTTCAATCATTTTGATATACAAACACCTTTAGTAAATATCAAAGTTGTAACTTGCGAATAATATCATTGTAGGCAGTTATTTTAATGTGGTAATGTACGGCATTAGTGCTGGGTAATGAAGGGTTTTAAATAGGCTTTCTTCGAAGGCGTGGCTAAAGGAATTATTCCTGTAGATTACTATTTATGCTTTGTCAGAAATATGCAATTATTTATAGCTAATATTTTGCCAGAAAGTTTCTGATACTATTCCATTGTGGCGTTTAAGTTAGAAGTTAAACTTATAACTAGCATTTGTAGTCATTTTTATTTTCCGTTGTAAATTCTAAGGAATTGCGAATACTTGAGTATTTCCGTGGTATACTGCTGTCATACCTGTGCTAAAAAATTTCATTAGTATGAATGAGGTTGAGCAAGTGACATTTGGATTTTTCCATTTCAATATTAGGGTTTTGCAACAAGAGGTATAGTGTTTCCTAACAACTGAGTTGTGAAGATTAAATAGGCAGTTGCTTTATGCAAAACTCTGGTATTTAGCTGCCTCCAATGAGATTAGAAACCGACCCCATCAAGATAGGAAAGGTTAATGATGACGATGACGATGATAATAATGATAACGGACGAAAACTTTTTTTGATCTATTTCTAAACAATCCTGAATAAGTTTTATTGAAGTCACTATAACAACAATCTATGATAGGTCTTTGTATCGTCTTTTAAAATTAATATAATAAAAGAAACTGCCACATCCAATAAAACAATTGCTACGCCTCAACAGAAAGTCGACGACGTCACAAGCATTATGGGTGGTTAGGGTTTACGGTGGTCAGTGCTCCACACGTGGAACCTCCTGACAATGCTTGCCGTGTCCAGGGGTACCGCCTTCTGTATCAGAAACTCGATCCAGATGCCTAGCGAGAACCTCTTCAGGTGTTGGTCGAGGCATATTTTTATTAACTAGCTTTGCCTGCGATTTCGCCCGCGTGAAGTAATAGTTCCCGTTCCCTGGGGATATCCGGGATGAAAACTATCCTATGTCCTTTTTCGGGTCCCAGACCATATCTGTACCAAATTTCATTCAAATCGGTTCAGTGGTTTAGGCTTGAAGAAAAGACAGACAGAGTTACTTTCGCATTTATAATATTACTAGCTTCTGCCCGGGGCTTCGCTCGCGTTAGAAAGAGACAAAAAGTAGCCTATGTTACTCTCCATCCCTTCAACTATCTCCACTTAAAAAATCACGTCAATCCGTCGCTCCGTTTTGCCGTGAAAGAAAGACAAACAGACTGACAGACAGACAGACAGACACACTTTCCCATTTATAATATTAGTATGGATTAGTACGGATTTCATAGACTAATCTTCTTTAAAATTACTGTACTAACTACCACATCCAGCAAAACAATGCTTCTTAAAGAGAAAGCCGGTGATGTCGCAAGCACTAGTGTTAGTCTACACCTGCGAGCCGACATGGTATTATGAGCGGTTATCTCAACCTATCATTGACCAGGTGCCGACCCCTGGTCAATGAACACACAGCCAGTGAATACTTGTTTACATAAATACTGTATTTCTTCTGTAGGGCTGTGTTAAAACAGCTTTATTGCTGTATCGGCCGCTGAGTTTCGCCCGCTCCTGATAAGAATTATATTTTTTACTAGCTTTTGCCCGCAATTTCGTTCGCGTTGAACAAAAGTTTCCGTTCTCGGGGCTTTTCTGGATGAAAATTATCCTATGTCCTTTCTCGAGTTCCAAACTATATCTCTACCAAATTTCATTCAAATCGTTTCAGTGGTTTAGGCGTGAAGAAGAGACAGACAGACAAACAGAAGGGCAGACAGACACGGACAGAGTTACTTTCGCATTTATAATTACTATGGAAGTATGGATTAGTTTTGAACGGTCAGAATGAAAAATTCATTCATTCTCACCAAACAAAATTAGCTTAAAAAGTATTGTTCGTAACGCCCCTCAAAAATATAAACAAAACGAAAAAAAAACTCGGTGGTCGAAAGTCGAAACGCCTACTAAGCCAAAATAGGTACGATGTTTTCTTCCGCATGATTTAAAAAAGTCACAATGGTACTTGCCAGGTTTCTATAATTTTGAAGTTATATGACTTATGTCGTATTGCTCTAGCTTTATTAACATTGCAAAACAGTTCCATACATATATATTTTAGTGTTAAGTAACGAGACATGTAACCGTCCATCTGCTACATCGAGATAAAAGATCAAAATAGTGCATGAGCAATGGAATTTGTTGCCATCTGCCAGAACATCATTAAATCAGTTACCCTCAATTGACACGGAGGCACAGCTGCCTGATTATCCATGATCATGGAACGATTGAAGGAAATATTAGGCTATCGAACTAAGTTTTGATGAGCAAAAATGTTTCTGATTTCTATTAAAATGTTTGGTCTGAACTATACTAGGTGTATTTTTGGTCTTGCTCAACCTTCTAGGAAATGATTCTACTCATGAAAACAAAATCGCGAAAAAAATATCAGCTGTTTCTAACAAAGTTCAATGCCCTCCCGATCATAATAAATTAATCCATACTAATATTATAAATGGGAAAGTGTGTCTGTCTGTCTGTTTGTCTTTCTTTCACGACAAAACGGAGCGACGGATTGACGTGATTTTTTAAGTGGAGATAGTTGAAGAGATGGAGAGTAACATACGCTACTTTTTGTCTCTTTCTAACGCGAGCAAAGCCGCGGGCAGAAGCTTGTTAATAATAAATAAATATCTTGGGACAACTCACACACGGCCATCTGATCCCAAGCTAAGCAGAGCTTGTGTTATGGTAACCAGACAACTGATAAACATACTTATATAATTTTTAAATACTCGTACATACATATTATAGATAAATCACACCCAGACACAGAACAAACATCCATGCTCATCACACAAAGCTTGTCCTGGGTGGGAATCGAACCCACGACCTCCGGCTTAGCAGTGAGGGCTACTAACCACTAGACCAACCAGGCCCGTCTATACAAGGTGTATTTTTGGTCTTGCTCAACCAGCTAGGAGATGATTCTACTCATAAAAATAAACAACTTATATTATGTAACCAACTCGGAAATCGCGAAAAAAATATCAGCTGTTTCATACATTATGGTCGGGAAGGCAATGAACTTTTCATAGAAACAGCTGATATTTTTTTCGCGATTTCAGAGTTGGTTCCATAATAAAAGTTGTTGGTTTTTATGGGTAGAATCATTTCCTATCGGGTTGAGCAATACCAAAAATACACCTTGCATATAAATAATGTATGAAATCGACATTTCAAAGTTGGTTCCATAATAAAAGTTGTTTGTTTTAATGGGTAGAATCATCGTCTAGCGGGTTGTGCAGGACCAAAAATACTCCTAGTATGGTGACAGTAGCACTAGTAAGCTATGAGATCTTCGCAAAAACCATGTTTTCGTAAAAAACTTTTGGGGAAATACAGAAACACAATGCAATGACACACAGAAACACAATGTTCTGTTTTTTATTCGGAAATAAGATCCTAAATCCTAAAAAATACGAAATGATAAGCATTTTTTACTTTCGGCTTGTTTGTCTTTTAAAAACTGTTAAGTATTGATATTCTAATACAAAAAGAAGCATATGAAGAGCTTCTTCTGTCTAATTTCTTTACTAGACTTTCAACTTTATCTCAAAAGCATTGAGTTGAAGATTGATTGGGAAAGTGTAAAAGTTTAGAGTAAAAAAAAAAATTCATTTAGACAGGCACTTATAAATTGTCAAAGAGTCTGTCGGTTAGTCAGAAAGAAGACGCTATACTATAATTGCTTGTTACAAAACGTACTCGTAGGTAACTTTATGGATAAACACTAAAATTAATTTAATTTTAGTTTTACTAAATTTTGGTTACATTATTTTTGGTGATTCTATATTTGAAAACAATAAAGATAAATAGCAAAATAAACATTGAAAAAACGTATGGCTGTACTAACCTTTTGACGACCAAGCGACAGCCGGCTGTCGCGCTGCTATCAGCTTTCTAATGTGCCTCGAATCACGTGTGTTCGTAGGATTAAGAGATGACCGATATTAACTGACAGCGGTCGTTCACGTGTAGCTTCTAACATTGTTGCTCCAAACAACCATGTGTTCAGTTAAAAGCATTGATTTATCTAATTAGTTACTTTACGTGTAAATGTTACTCATTATTTTCTGAAGATATGCAGTAAGAATGGGTAATAAATGTGGTATTTGCACTGGTATTGTTTGTGTAGTTTTAAAAGCAACAGGATTTTATGAATAGGTAAACGAAGTTATTGGTATTGTGCTACTTTGTCTTGTTGGTCAAGGATTCTAGAGTCTCATTAAAATCTTCACCCATTTATAATGGGTACAATTTTGAAGAAAGAGGAATTAGTCGTGCAGGCCCAGTGTTAAAGAACGAGGTCGGGGATTCAAATTAAACTTCGAATCAAAGCTCGTGGCTCGTGTCTTCTCTGCATGAGAAGAGGCCTTTGACCTGAAGTGGGACAGTAAAATAATGATATTTTACAAAAGAATTTAGACATGCACTGCGTTATATTGCTTTGAAAAGTTGAGTCATATTTATCGAGCTATGAGAATAGGATGGCATGGCTTACCTTAGATGTAGGTATACTTTGAATTACGTTATGCCTATTAACAAATCTATTTAAGGCGGTTCCCTGACCAAATGGCCTTGAGCATTCGTTTCCTCTTTGCCGCACCGAACGGGGCGCAGGAATTACTCAAGAAAATACGCCCATATTTTAGAATAAAATCTGTATAAAATACAACTTAGGTCTATTGAAAAAAAAAATTGTGTCAAAATGTTCACAATTAAATTGTCTATCCATTAATGTCAGTAGCAAAATTAAATAATGTTTACTTTACCAGGAGATGCATGTTATTATTCACTATTTCTCATTTCTGGGGTTTCGTTGTAGGGAGATTTATTAAAGATAAACTCAATAAAAATAAAAAATAACTCTGCAATTGTGGAAACAAGATTATGTAGAAAATTACTGTATTTTTTATTTGTTGATATTTCTTTTAAATAACGAGTAGATAGCTTCAAAAATCACTCAAAAACTGCTTGCGCATAGTGTTTTGGTCGGGGTACCGCCTTAAATAAAATGGTAAACTGACTGACTGACTAAATAAAATGGCAGACCGCTGGTCCTAGAGACATGAAACTTGTAGGGTGTTTTCTTTGTAAAGAGTAGACAACTTCTAAGAAAGGATTTTTGGAAATTCTAACCTGAAAGGAGTAAAATAGAGTATGAAAGTGTCGACTCTCATGCGGGCGAAGCCACGGGCGAAAGCTAGTAAACAAATCATCATCTCCCTAGCCTTTCCCCAACTATGCTGGGGTCGGCTTCCAGCCTAACCGGATTCAGCTGGATACCGGCGTTTTACGTGGAGCGACTGCTTATCAGACCTCCACAACCCAGTAACTGGGCGACACAATACCTCTTGGTTAGACTGGTCAGAGTTTCTGGCTAACCAGTAACGACTGTCAAACAAAGTTCTACGAATGACAACCGGGACCAACGGCTTTACGTGCTTTCCGAGGCACGGGATGTCAGTGATGTCCAAGATAAACTTTAGAAAGTACATATGAATTGAAAAAGTCACATTGGTACTTGCCCGGATTCGAACCCACAACCTCATACACGTGAGGTTGGCGCCTTATCCACTGGGCCATCACGACATCTAGTAAACAAATAAATTATGCATATTGAGGCACAGCTTAGTTTACTACCACAAAACATATAAGTAATAATTGTCACGAAACCGATAAACTGGTACTTAAAACATTTATCCACGAAAGCAAATAACAATAGGCGATAGCCGCTACAGTAATGCGGAAACTAAAGTTAATGACGGACAAAATGGAACATGAAATGTTGGTGTGAGCGAAATTATTGGTTCAGCCAGGTGTTCGTGATCTGCGGGTAGGGCAGCCATGTTGAATCGGATGGCGGGAATTAGGAAAATCCGCCATTACAGCGTTGCTAGATTAGGCTGGGAGATTTGATTGTATGGACGTCGGTGGTGGTCTGGATGTGTAGTAATGCATTTCGATCCGACCACCATCGACTATTTTCTTTTCATGGCTTAAAAATATTCTTGACTAGTGTCTGCCCGCGATTTCGTTTGTGTCCGTAAACAGCTAGGCCATAAGGTATAACTTAAGACACTCCGCAATAGTTTATGTTTCTATTCGAGGATAGCCAGTTATTTGCAATAAGAATATTAAATAAATATGATATTTTTGTAAGAAAACTGAATATTAAAGCCGTTGCAGCTGGTGTCCTATTTATATATGGCCCATAATGGGCCGGCGCTGGAAGCACCGTCCATCATTCGGAAATACTGTGTGAAGACTTACTCCATGATCAGTGCAGGCGGCTGATGTAACCATTTCAGCCTTAATTGATCATGACAGCTTCCTTGAATTTGTCCATACGATCTCTTTTGAATCTAGAAAGAGAAAAGCAAAAGTTGAAAAAAAAAACCGTTTTATATACGCCACGTATCTTGCCTTTAAACAATGAAGAGGAACTCGTAAAACTTTAAGACACATGCAATGCTGTCATTGCTGTCAATGAGTTAGCCTAAATGTTGTCACGTCATGAAGTAACCAGCCACAGAGAAAAAGACCCGAAATCCCATAGCCCTGATACACACGAAATAATATCTCAAAATCTAGGACAGGCTAGCTTCCACGTATGGTATACCTAACAGTACACACTCCACTGCTTCCTACTTTAGATAGGTATTAGAAATGCGAATTATTTCGAGTAAGCCGGATTCCAATTATTGTTTATCAGCGAAGACTTAGTTGTTTTGCAAGAGGACATTGAGAAATTTACATTAATTGGCAACAGAATTTCCAATTCATGATCTTGCCTCATTTCACGCTTTTATCATATTTATGTTTTCCTAGTACATGTGTTAGCAAACATAAATTTTACCTAAACATTGCACAGCGGGCGATAGTATTGGTAGATGGCGTTTAAACAAGCTATAGAGCGCTCGAAGTGATAATTTTAAGATAAATGCAAACAAAATGTGACTTTTTAGGGATAAAGAAAGGACAGCAACAGATTTGTCTTAAAGTTAAGTGACGTTTGAGATTTCGGCCATTAGAGTGATAATTCGTAATTAACAGAATTGGAATTTGAGTCCTATTTCATTTATTTTAAAAGTAGCTGTGGATTATCTATTCGCCAACTGGTTTTTTTCTAATCTATATCCTTTACCATGCTACGTAAGTCCTCTATTTTACACCGGAGTTGAATAATTACCGTGGCCCCGGATCATAAAAGGCATCCGAAGGAGCATGGATGGGTTTTAGTCAGTAAAAGTCTGACACGCTCCAACCCCGCCCAAGGCGGAGAAGACATTTAATGATTTCCCAGACACAAAAAAAATCTAACAGTAATGACTAAGTGCGTTGTACCACAGATTAATAAATAGTTACTACGTAACAGATACTTCACTCCAATACAAAAACGAAAAAACCTACGCTATAATAGCCTACAAAATCATAATAATAATACCAGCTGTTTGCAGCGAGGAGAAATGTACCATAAGTACGCACAAAGAGAGTTGAGATTCTTTTGCCCGCCGCGCGACTAACGTGTGTGCGTGTCGTCCAGCAAATCTGCTAGGGTTATACGTATGATGATAATGGTAATAAAAATAATGATTTAGAAAAACAATATTTTTTTTATTTGTTGATCAAATATTTTTTCTTTTAATAAAATGACAGATGCATATTTTTCGTTTCTTGAATTCCCGATTATTATATTTTAGTGTCGAAAATATCCAAAACCGCGGGCATAATTTTAATAAATAATCAAAAGGGAAACAGGAGAATTGGGAAACAGGGGAATTGCACAATAATCACGCAATAATTACGTGGTTTCGGCATTTTGATAGTCAGCGCTGTACCCGTGACGCGCGAGCACTCAGCCGGGCGCGCGACAGCCCGGTGTTCGTTGTATCGTCGACGATACGCGAAGCGGTAGGCATAAAACGCGTGGCCTTGAGCGAGTGACGGACGCCTGGTTGTACTCTATATTCTGTGTACATACTTCACAGTTTAAAATGTATGAGGCGTCGAAATAAAGTATGTTTTTGTTGCGCGGGAGTCGGTAACAATTTGCAGGGGACCGCGACTTCCAGTTGTTGAGTTACGGAGGAGAGAGTAAAAAATTGATCGTAAACCACTCATTGCATGCAGCGAAGTAGTTTATGCGTTTATTATTGAAATATCTAGTAGTTTTTAATGTGGCTTCTGTTTTCTTGTTAGTGGGAGATATTTTAAATGTTGGAGAAACTTGGAGTAGGTTGTTGTACTGTAAGGCCAAGTTAAATCAATGTTTTGAAACAACTTACATGCGGCCATCTTATCCAAAATTAGAGGGATCATACTAGGTAATATTATTAATGTGATGTTTGTATGTGTGTGTCTGTGTATAGTGTGAGTGCTTTATGCTTGTTACTCTATCACGCAAAAAATACTAAACGGATTTTGATAAAACTTTACAGTATTGCTGCTTATACATCAAGTAACATATAGGCTACATAATATCACGCTACGGGAGCAGTAGTCAAAAACATAACGTAACGCATATAAACAGATAGGACAGTTAGTAATTTATAATCTACCCATGCACATTTAACAAAGTTACATCTGGCCCATAACCCCAGCATAGTTCCGCTGTTAGTTCATAGACCACTTTCCATAATCTTTTGAACTTTTCAGCTATAACATCACTTTAAATTGCAGGTTGCCATTGCAAAAATTATAAACAGTCCATCAAACTTCGCTCGTGATCTGACCACTAGATGTCGCTTTAACAACTGTCATTCAGAATGACATTTAATTTTAACGAAACCCTTTATCTTGCATAAATTGCCGTAGAAAAAGCGACTTGCGACCTTATATTAACGGAGCAGGTTTGAGAATTGAGTGTGAAAATTATACGGTACAGGTGTAAACGTAAAATTGACAAGGTCTTATAAGGTACCGCGACACTAAAGTTGGCGTTGTAAAATACCAATTTCCTTTAACAATATGGCTATTTGTTCGTACCATTTCGTTGCCTTTTAAGGCGCTGATCGTTTAGGCTAGCGGGGCAGATAATGTTTGACGTGACCAGCATTCGCTTCCGCCCCGATAGTCTCGCTTTTGGCCGGGCGATCAAAGGTCGAATTCGCGAAAAAAGGTAATTTTCGTAATTGTTGCAAGAATGTAGTTTTAGCGTTCCGTATTTGAAGACCCTATTAATACTTAGGCTTGACTGTCGGTACATAGGTCGTAATGACACTCATGTAATACAGACTTTGTATTACATGAGTGTTGATACCTTGATTCATGGGTTTTAGATTCAGATTAAGGTTGTATTACGAGTACTTACATTAGTTATAAGTTATTTTACTAGTAATAAAGTGGATCTAAGTAATCAGAAAAATTATTCCTAAGCAAGAAAAATATATATTTATTAATTACTTCACTGTGTGTCTGTTCGTTCAAGAATAAGTTGCATGAAAACTTGCAAAGTTAGCAAGAAAGGATTTTTTGAAATTCTACCACTGAAGAAGATGGATAGTGGATGGGAGTTAACATCCACGCGGGCAATGTCGCTGGCGAAAACTAGTAAAAACAAAAAAAAAACAATATACAAGTCAAGATGTTACGCATCAATGTCACGAAAAGGAGAAAAAGAAGATACAGAACCCATCTCATCAGTTTTTTTTATACTCCACAAGCCGAAGTGCAGTAATTGGTTATTGTCTACAGGGTGCTACTTATTCACAATTAAATTGTTCTTTAACAAAACATCTTCTTAACCTATTTAGGTTCGACAGTTACTATTACTGGCACACACGTTATTATCGACTAGAAAATGACATTTATTACTTATCGACTACAAACTAAAAACATTAAAATGACTATTGACAGTTCATCCTACGTAGTCAATTAGGTTGTTATAAGTACAGTTGAAATGTCAAAATAATAACTCAGGTCCAACAGACTTGCTGGATCGGCTGTAATAAGTAAATAAAAAAATGGTTCAGAGCACTCAATACTCAATATATTTATTGCTTCCACAAGTACACTTAGATGGTAGGTTACAAGGATTGGTCATTGTGGACCCTGTCGGGCACTGCAAAATGGTAGGAGAGAGGAAGAGGGCTTATAATTATTTATCTAAGATTTAAATTATCTAAGATTTAAACGGCGTCTCTGTTCCCAAATGCATATAACCCGGATGTATTCAAGAGACGAGTGCATAGGCATCTTTTGGGTGAGCTCGCTCCATCGTAGGCCCCGTCTATGCCCTCGGGCTAGTCTGGGACCTAGAGCAAGCCCATATGTAATAAAAAAAAGTATTTCTAAATGCAATCCAATTTTTTATGTAAGCATTTACCTTACTTAATTTAAAATTTATCATCAAAGTATTCCTTCATATCATAATAGCATTTATTTAATAGAAATTGTTTTAATTTATTTATGAATATATTCTTTTTTTGTGTTTCTTTAATTATAGTTCCTTCTTGTTACTTATTGCCATACAACATTGAGATCGAGCAAAAATAATCAAGTTTTCTTTTCCGTTTATTTAATTTGTTGTTAGAACGGCAATAGAAATCAACATTGACAAATTCATCTACATATACTGTTTTTTTCTGTCGATAATAGAAAGAGAAATTAAATTGTCAATGTGTATTTCAATCTCATGAACTTTAATAGGTTCATGAAATAGAGTTAGTTGAGGGAACCCTCGACAGCGAAAGTTTAGTAATAGTAAGACTTACTTTTAGCGTATAGAACGTGATAAAGCCTTTATTTTCAAGAAGTTTTCAGTTATATTTCAAAATATTTTGTTTTCTTTTTATAGGTATAAGGTATGTTGGAAGATAACTCAACTTTGGGTTAAACTCGCCATTATAGAATATAATAGAATAGAAAACTTTTATTTCAGGCAAATGCCCATATTTGGTTAGTGAGTTAGTAACAATATTAACTTACAATTTATGTTAGTAGTGTTAGTATCTAATTATTATACAATTATAATTTGCACCCCTACAAAATTCCATTTACTACCCCTATCCAATGTGTTTGGAAAGGGCAGTCATACCTAGCAGCAATGACTTTCAGAATGCTGTTGCTGGCGTTGCGCAGACGCTGTAACAGAAAAGCTGTTTTTTTTACGGATTACCGCTTTAAAGCCATCCGTGTGGGCTTCAGCAAACATACCTGAAGCGCTACAGCGCCACGGTGGCCGCAACAGCATCCTGAAAGCATTATTGTACTGGACTCGCAGGGCGTCATAGGATTATACATAACTCATGTTATTTTACTTTTATAAGTGTATTTTTTTTCTTGTGCAACAAAGAATAATAATAATGTTGTTACTAAGCCCGCGACTTTGTCTAATTTAAGATGACTCCGCAAAAAATATCAAAATCAGTGTAGTGGTTTAGCCGTGAAAGCGTAATAAATAGCTTATTGCGCATTTATAATACTAACTACCTTTCACCTGTGTGGATGTCGAATTTTCAATCACTAATTTACCCCTATAGATATACGAGCCTTTTCAAAAAATCATATCTTAGTATAAACCTAGTCTTCACAAAGAAGTCTCCAAGTTAAGTTTCAAGTCTAAATGACCAGCGGTTTGCGATCTATGGTGATATATCACAATATGAATAAAGCTTTTTAAAAATATATATTATTATATTATTAAGTAACGTAAGTACAATCGACAAAATGGAATCATGACCTACCATAAGCTTATTTTCCTACAGACATTCAAATACAATTAGGTCGACAATCGCGTAAACGTGTATTAAAAATGTCACACGTCTAGTCTTATTATTTTGACAGCTTCAAACGATTTGTCGTCGAAATGGGTCATGATTCAATTTTGTCCATAGAACATAGAAAAATGAGAGAAATATAAATAATTAAATATCTCTCGACAAGTCACACACGGTCATCTGATCCCAAGCTAAGCAGTGCTTGTGTTATGGTAACCAGATAACTGATATACATACTTATATATTATATACTTTATAAATACATACATATTATACATAAATTACACCCCACAAGACAAACAATCATGCTCATCACACAAAGTTTGTCCTGGGTGGGAATCGAACCCACGACCTACGGCTTAGCAGTCAGGGTCACCTAACCTAACCACTAGACTAACAGGCCCGTCAATATATTTGACCTTTTATCACCATAGCCTATCAGATGTACATAAACTCATCTATGAAGGTATCACTTAAAGTGTTAAGTCTATAAATATTTATAGTTTTAAGTACTTTTCTACATCATATCGTAAAGTACACTTTAGCTATTAATTTTACTACAGCTATCTGATCTGCAGACTCTATGACCAAGAGTACTGATATCATCACCGTAACCAGAGTTCCGTATTGCGATTGCTAAAACGCTCCTTTTAAGGGTTCCGTCGGTTTGTTTGTACGTCTGTCACACTTTCCCTGCTCACGTTTTAAAATAACTGTTGCGGGAATCGGTTCATCTTTTGCTTCGATCTTTTTCAATTGGAATTTTGTCACTGAAAGGCGTCAATTGGGTTTAAAATTGGAGAGATAAGTCTTAAAACAGCTCTTATCTATACTACAGGTTTCTGGGTTTAACATAGGCCAATTGGGTATTCTATATCATTAGCCAATGAATGTAAAACGTAGTTTCTATAAAATCTCACCTAATTTAAATAAATAAGCTGCTTATAATCGGTTGTAATTTGATATATACTATAAACAGCTATTTTTAGCATTACCTTTATTATTATAACCGTAGCTAAAACGCTATACCCTTTGAATTGTCCAATAAACTTCATGTTTATGTTAGTGCAATGAAGTGTAAACAAAGTCATGACCATATTTTACTTTATGAAACGGTTCCCTGTTTATTAAATATTCTTGCAAAACAGGTAGTATTATATATATTTAGTTATATAGATTTTGTAAAAAATATCGGTAAATCTAATGTAGTTGAAAATGTAGTTGTTAGGTGTACACTTGGCATAATACCGATAAAATTATTAATAAAATACAGATTGATAGATTTTTTTCGATAAGAGATATCGATTTTATTTTAAGAAATATTCAAGACACTCCCGGAAATAAGCTATTTTTAGTAAAAAATTCAGCCCTGATAGGGGTAAAATAGGGATTAAAAATTATGAGACAGCTGGAAACAGCTACTATAAAAACAATCTATATAACAAAATAAAAACGAAGCAAAAAGAAAAATCAATGCAAAACAAAGGTAATAGACAAACACTGGGCGAATGGCCCATGCCGTGAAGCATATTAATATTAATAAATAAATATATAAAAATCTCATCAACTATACATCGTCTACATCCAATATCAGATTTTATCATCCCTACATTTAAGATTTAACTATAAGTAGCTTTCGCCCATGGCTGCAACTGGCTTAATATTTTACTTCTTTAGGATTGAAATTTCCAAAAAAACCTCTGCACAAAGAAAAACCCTCAAAGTTTCATGTCTCTAGGATTACAGCATAGAATATCTAGTGCAAAGAAATCGGTAATTGGACTTTGTCAAACTTTGTCTGGTCACAAATTCATTGTTTTACATAAAAAAAAACGACAACTACAATACGGTATTTTACAACGTATTTTTTATGAGCTGTCAAAACGCGATTCCCCCATGATTTTGTATGGCAATGTCACCTAGTGACGTCACTAGGTAAGCAACTGAAATGCAAAATTATTTATTGATTACAAATCATTTAAAAATCTAATTATACAATAAATTGAAAATGAACCAGATTTTAGGGCTTAAATGTTCTTGGGGACACCTATGCAAAATGGTTCGTTACGAAACCCTATTCTATGCGTGGCCACAAGGCTAATTTATTTTGTCACTTTTTTATAAAAGATATTATGTCGCGATTGTTTACATTCATTTAAATACTTAAATCAATGGAGTATACGTATGCACTGTAATAAAGGTACTTAAGTACCAAATGTCCATATAGGAAGAAGGCACCTAACCTAAGTATGACTACATATTTTTTACAACGTCATAAATTGAGTTAGTGCAAACATTTACGATTAACTTTATATTCAACGACTCCTGTTTACTGAAATGACGGATTTTAAAGATAAGACGTCCAAGTGCTTTGTACTTATGATGGGGTCAAATAACATCGCATAAAATTTATGTGTCAATTATAAAGAAAACTATAACTTATGACTTTCTTAGAGGGGTACATAAATGGCCATGTAATAAAACGATTAAAGTTATAATAGAGATGCACGTCAGTTTTTTAATCTTTTATTTATTTATCTTAAAACTTCGCTGTTTTTATTATGGTTTTATCTTGTTTGAAATATGTATAAGGACGTTTGAAATATGCATCAGGGATGTTTGCGGAAGCTCACGTCGATTACTTTTTTGCAGCGATACGTAAAGATCCATCCATCCAGAAACCAAATCTTAACGTTGGTGAATCTGTTGGGTACATAAAAAAGGGCTAGTTATACATAAACAGTCAATGTGTATGAGTGCACAAAAGTGTACAAAGTATATACATGGAATTCTGACGAGCTGCTTTATAAACTGGGTTTAGTTAGTCACCGATATATACACGTGTTCTATCTATAGTGATGCGCGTACGCATAATAATACATTGAAATAAATCTTTATCATTTATTAATTTATTTTTAAACGGTTTTATTTAGCTTGAGGTTTTGTTTATTTGTTGAAATTCTTATGGAAAGATGTAGTAAGAAAAAAATGAAAGGTAAAAATTCAAACTTAATTGAACAGAATTTTACCAGTCATGAAAGTTGTGTGAAACTCACCGTAATTTGCCCACACATTGTCACAAAGATCATATTGAGATTTCAATTTAAACGTCGCGCGTCGGTTATTCAGTTGATATAGTTAACTTTTCTTAAAATATCTTACACTATGAAAAAGCTCATCTTTTCTATTTTATGTAGCGAGGTGATGATTAATGTCAGATCAAAATGGAAGCAATGTTGATCGGGAATTTGTTGTCGATACCTCATCACATCACTATCTCAAGGACATCAGCATTGATTCCTACTATTTACTCCATCTAAAGATACATCTGATCGTACAAGTACCCTCAACAAAGTAGATGGTTGACTGGCCTGTCAGATCCAGTAGTTAGTAGCCCTGACTGCCAAGCCAGAGGTTCGGTGGGTCCGATTCTCACTCTGAAAAAAAATTTGTGAGATGAGCATTTGGTTGTTCTGCATCTGAGTCTATTTTTTTTATATCAATGCATTTATAAATTATTTCCCCTATCGGCGACTAAGCGACAGCTGGCTGTCGCGCTGCTATTGTCTTTCTATTGTGTCTCGAATCACGTGTGTTCGAAGGCTTAAATTTGTTTATCAGTTGTCAGATAACCAAAGTACTCTGTGGCTCTGCCAAGTTTGAGATCAATTGAATTGTGTGTGTTTTTCTCCCCCTTGGGAAAAAGGCTAGGGAGATGATGTGTTTCTTCCAAGTATAAATATTAGAACTAGAAAAAATATGAAAATCATAAAATCATAAAATCTGTCTGTCTGTCTGTCTGTCTGTATGTTTGTCTTTCTTTCACGGCAAAACGGAGCGACGAATTGACGTGATTTTTTAGTGGAGATAGTTGAATGGTTGGAGAGTAACAAAAGCTAGTACTCGTATATGTTTAAGGATTAGTATAAATGTTAATCTTAGAATTAGCAAAGTATGAAAGGCCATCAGACATAATTTAATTTTCCCAAACCAAATGAATAGTTTTTTAATACTAATGTTATAAAGATGAAGAGTTTCTAGAGAAAATTGTTCTAGTTTTCTAACAAAATTTAGTGTTATCGTGTCGCATCGATTTTTGAGAAAACTTAGATCCCTGCATACTTAACTACTTAGTTGTCAGTACCAAGCCATTTGTAGAGCGATAAATTTTACCACGATTATAAACAAGGAAGACTATGCGTCATACTATTGTTTTAATAATATATTTGCAACCCTGAATCATCCGAGGTGGGTTGGTAACATGCCAAATGTCATCATTGTTTTTAAATGGTTAAGTTAACGGTGTTGCATGCTTGCATGGTTGGTTTCATTTGCATGTGTGTTGAGTCCTGCGGTCAATGGTGTTTTTAGCCTGACAATGACTTGCTAAGAACGTCATAGGACTATTAATGATATTATAAATCAAATAAATAATAATTATTATTGTCCTATTGCGAGGCAAGGCGGATTGGTGATTTCGCGACACCACAAGTCCAGGTTTCATCACGATATTTCCTTCACCGATGTCTGTGATGTCCAAGATAAACATTACAAAGTACATTAGAGAAAATACCTAAGTCACATTGGTGATTGCCCGGATTCGAACACGCAACCACTTGCATGAGAGGCGGGCGACTTAACCACAAGGACATCACGACGGTGATCAATGCTCGAGTCTTCTCTGTACGAGAAGAAGAGGCATTTGTCCAGTGTCCTACAGTAGCAATAATAGTGAGATGAGACGAGGTTGTAAGGCAAGACGCCTCATCGTACATAGAAGACACGACCTTTGATCAGTACTAGCCTAACTTAGAGCTAAAACGCACAACTAATATAATAAATACAATTTTTAATATAAATTACATATCACTATGATATTCCAAAGTCCTTTTAACGGTCTAATAGATATAAATAACCTAATTTTGACTTTGAATTGAATTTATTGCTAATTGCTAGTTTTTTCAAGTATTTAATATTAATTGTAGTTCCCTAGGTCAAGTAAACTAGGTGTCCACGTTATGTCCTTAATCGTTATTTATTTAATGACCTCAATTAAAAGTAAAACATTGATAATAAACGCCGGATTTAATAAATACTGTTAATGGCTTTATCGCGATTTGCATTACAATTTTATTATTTATTATTTATTTATTAATACTTTATGCACAACGGTACATAGGCGGAGGGTAATTTTCTTATTTACACCTTGTTCGTTATTTTATGTGTTATTATATCAAGTTGTTTATTATATTTAATTCTTAGTGGCAATTAAATTATACTGATGCAAAATGTGAGTGTCTGTTTGTTTGTCTTCAGTGTTCAGCTTAAAAGGGCGAACCGTTTCGAGTGCCGTTTTTTTATTTGAAAGTAAATTATCTAGCGATGGTTCCTTCTCTCATTTTTCTGTTACATCAAAATTAGTTTAGCTGTTTCGAAGTTATCAACTTTTTTGTCAGCTGAAGTCGCGATTAAAAAATCAGGGATGGGTTTTTTTAAGCTTTTAGGTTCAAAACGACAAGTTCTCAAAACGTCCTCTCTCCCTAAACGTCCACTTCCTAAAATGATAATTCTTAAAATGTTTATTTCCCAATTTGTCTTCTTTCTGAAAACGAGAAGGATGATCAAAATTATTGTCAACTGATTTGAGACATATATAAGGTGACAAGTAATAAATGACTCAGAAACTTACAGGTATTTTTCTCGTTAAAACAATAAATTTTCCCAAATAAAAAAAATTAACGACACTTAAAGTCATGCTTGACCGACTTACAAACTCATATTTCAATCGTTATAACAAACTGTTTCTCAAATAAAAAAAAATCTTAAGTATTGACTCAACTTGTTTTAGTGCGAGCGTTTGAGCTTGTTTTAGTGTGATAGACCACCTATCTAAAAACATATGGGACTTAAATACTAAAGCTCATTTACGCAAACGGCTACGATAGAAAGCTGAGCAAAAAATAAACAAGAAAATTTAGCTCCTGTAATTAAAAATGAGCTTAGTTTATATTTTACTTTGTAGAGTAATATGAGTCACAAACCTGCGAACGCGCAGTGCCTGCACATAACTTATTCGCGTGTCTCCGCTCGCCTTTTATCTGATGCAGCTAGTTTACCCGACGTATCATTCCGATATTGGATATAAAGTAACAAATTTATACATCCATGTTGGTTTCTCAACCCTACACAAAAGTGACCTTTAAAAGTAGGAGCTTAGAGTTGCAAATTGATAAAGGAAAATTGTAGTATCCGCAAAATATGCAGATACGCTAAATAGAGTGCGGGTAACGTTGACACGGCGCGTATCTTCGGACAAATCTCTCGGATGCCGATGGCATATTTTTCGCAATTTGCATTTATCTAAGATATCGAATGGCTATGAGGTATCTCGTTGGAACCTGTTGTGGATTTATGGGACTCAACGAGTTTGCAGGAGGTGGTTGGTGTTAATTTTGTTGTTGTTTTAATTGGCACAAAGTCGCAAGCTGTGGAGAAATTTAGGTAAAGGCTATGGCCAGCTGTGGACGTCTATAGATTGAAATGACGATGGCACATAACACACACATTTTCTACCACTTTTGCGTTAGTGTTTAAAGTAAGTAGTTTTATTTTATGACCACGATCAGCATTGTAATTTCAATGATCATTTATTTATTTCGAAACTTAAAGCCATCATAATGTTTTTCAACAGCTACCGTTACATACACAAGTACACTGAGGCAATATTTTCGGCATTTTCTTGGACTTCTTATTGACGTTACCCATTTCTGTACTCTGTGCATTTCGAAAATTTGTTATTTGAATCTCTTGGCTTTCAAGGCACGTTAAGCCATTGGTGGTGTACCTGATTTTCTCTGGGTTGGTTAAGGCAGATTCATTGAAAAATGGAAATAAAAAAAAAAATGTAAGAAGAGCGCCTGTATTTGCAAACATAGTTTTTATTTTGGCAGATCTGGTTTGTGCCCCAAATTTTGTTAAGGAATGTTATTACTGTCCCGTCTCAAAATTACTATCCATAGCTTTATATACTTTAAAACGGTAGTTAAAATTTATCCTTATTTTATTTTATTTTTTATATTAGCTGCCCCCCGCGGTATTATCTGTATCTTCGGTTACTACTTCGCTCTGGTAGGTCGTAGCGTAATGCTATAAACCTTCCTCGATAAATGGGTTATCCAACGTAAGCAAAGAATTCAGCGCGTTAAAACAAACTGACGAACAAACAAACCCTTCAGCTTTATAATATTAGTATAAATGAGCAATTATAATTAACAAACTGGTTCTAGTATCGTACATCTTTGTGAGCCATTATGAATTGGCGTTGTTAGAAGATTTTGCTCCAAAGAAAAGTAATGGGAGGATATGAACATTCCTCAAATACTTCAGCTCAGAGATTTATTTAGGCGTTAATTTTTATTGCATTAAGGGCAACAGTGGTAATATAGCTCGTTCATTAGTTCATTGCTATATTTTATGGAATAGCTTAGAGGCTGCAATAAAGTATAGAGTTTATGATCACAATAGCTGTTTAGGCACGGAGGAGATAACAGCTCAGAAGGACTATGGCCGCATGGGTTATATATAAATAAACCTCCAAACACATAAAAAGGGGAAAATAGAAAGACAATCGCAGCGCGACAGCAGGCTGTCACTCGGTCGTCGAATGGTTAATACCTCGATTCACCTACATGCATATCGTGAATACAAAAATGTTGATTATTTTTGACTACATGAAATGACCAATAAAGCCTGTTAGAAAAAAAGCACATGGTCTTATCAAATTATTTTAAAAAACAGCTTATTTGCATGCTGTGCTAAGTGTGGATATCGCGGCTGAGAACCGGCTGACTCTGATGCATCGATACTTCCATATCTAGATGGGTCTACTTAAGGAGACGAAATGTCGAGATCTCGCAAAACATTTGAGAAAAGGAAGCGAGTGACATGTTAAAGGATACGTGATCAATTATTTATATTTTATTTATTTACTTTATTCCAGTAATTTTTTTTAATAATTCCAGTTTAGTTCTAAGCTTAGGTACTATAAATATTACATTTTCGGAAAGTTAGATTGATTATGAAGTAAGTATTATATTGACGCAGTGTCAGTGTTTTTATTTATTTCAGGGAACGTCGTAGCTTATAATTGTGTCAGGCCCAATCTTAGCTAGGAGAGCAGTTCTTCATCCTTACGATTGTGAATAGAAATATAGATTATATTCTCTATAAAAAACTTTTTCCAAAAAAAGATAACCGACTTCAAAAACTAAAAGCTCAAAAATAACTATTTCGGGAGTCGGTGGCTTCTCTTCTGCCGGCCGAATTGTGTTGCCTTGCCACCGACTTTCGAAATAGTTATTTTTGAGCTTTTAGTTTTTGAAGTCGGTTATCTTTTTTCGGAAAAAGTTTTTTATTTTTTACTTTTTAGTTAGAGTCCCAACTACGTTTCAGAGTAACTTTAAAAAAAACGTACGTTTATCTATAAAAATTGAGGAGTTCCCTCGATTTCGGCATGATACCATCATCAGATCCTGGACCTGATGACAATGGGACTATTTGGGAAGTCTACCCTTTCAAACAAAAAAAGAATTTTTCAAATCGGTTGGCAAACGACCGACGGCGATATGCGCGACAAACATAAAAAAAAAACATACAAACATCCGATTTGAGAACCTCCTCCTTTTTTTAGAAGTCGGTTAAAAACTATACATTTGCCAAGATAATCCTTGTTTTGATTAAATAAATATTCCACTTAGTGTTTAAACCATTAACCAAGATCACAGTAACATAGTGTCAGAATCACTTAGCATTCCATCTATTCACTATTCTGTGGCATAAGTATCACAATGAGGTTGCCTGCTGATCGCCTTAGGACGATAATTCATATAGTAGTCAAAGGAAATGGATTATGACTGTTTTCCTCCGTTGCATAGTGTGATGGATGTGCTGCAGCTGATGGCAAATTAATGTGTTCCTTCCCTATATAGATCTGGGTTTCATATAACATGGCGCCTGACTTGTCTGTGTTTCTATTTCTATGTAGATTCAGATAATTTAATTATTTGTGGTAAAAACAGACCTTTCCCAACTATGTTAACGTTTTTGCTATTTGTATGTGTTTTTGTTTGTGCAATTAATAATAAAGAAATAATATGTTGGGGTCGGCGTCCAGTCCAACTCTGTTTCAAGTCCCTACACTTCTGGTTTCTTGAACACCTATAAATGTATTGAAATTTAATTTAAACTAATCAAAGAACTTGTTATATTCTACTTTCATTAAAAATTTGTATAAAAACACAATTCATCAGTTTTGAGAAAACTTAAATTATATGTATTTGACGGGCCTTCACACCTATCTACCGCGCGAACTGTACATACATGGCTTGCAGAACAGAAATAAGAATTTTGCCTTTTATGTCATATACATTATGTATTATATGATAATTGCTTTTATGTCACATAACGTATTATATGATAATTGCTTTTCATGGAGGCATATGGTCAAGGAATATAATACTGATCTTTATTAGAGGCAGGTTTCAGGTTCATAACCACTCTTGTAGGACAACGGTGATCGTTGTTAAGTGATAATTAAGTTTTAGCTTTATGTCAATTGTTACTTTATTTTTATCAGCTAAAGGTGTGTGTTGTGTTTTTTAATTACGTGAATTATAGGAAAAATAGCTCTATCAAATATTTATGCATTTCAATATTGGAAATTATCATATTATGTAATTGTTCATATCAAAATTGGAAATTATCATAATATGCAATTGTTTTAAAAATCTCCGTTCTGGAACTACCAATCGTATTAAAATAATTATTTTTGTAAAATGAAAATATCCCAAGTTAAAGTAAATATATTCATGTCTCCAGTTGAAATGCTTGCTCAATAGGGATGACGACAACATAAAAAAAGCATTCTGCTTAGTCCGTCTTGTAGATCGGCCAAAAATACGGGACACGTATTTTTTGCTTCATCAAAATAATAAAAAAAATACAAAGATAAAGAGCAACAAAGTTCTTGAGTGGGGGCATAGTTGGCGCTTTTGACGCCACCGTAATGCAAAAATTGTATCTGATCGTGACATCACGCACAACTTCAACGCACTGTATCGGCGTCATTTTTCGTTTACGAGAAAAAAGAAAAAATACGTGTCCAAATTTTTTTAATAATCTCAATGACGGACTAATTACTTTTTTTTCGTCGTCTCGCCTATTGTTAGAGATTGACGACGATACAAATTTTCCGGGAAAGAAGTTGCTGTAATCGTACTATACCAACGTCGTAAGTATTTAAAATAAAAACCAATACAACACAAGTTTAACTCAAAGATGAACAAAATTTACATAAACGACAGACACGACACTCTTTTGAAAAACCTAGCGTAACATCGATGCAGTTTTACCCGCCAATTTGCATCAAACCATAATTTGATAGGTACTAACTTGCTTCCTACCCTTTGATGTCTAGTTTGTTGTAAGTTAGTTTGTGATAATTTAATCAGAAGCGAAGCCATACGATGTCACAAGTCTTTGAAGTTCAACATAAATATTCCTGGTACTACGTTACCTTCTAACCACGTTAGAACTGATATTTATTACAGTTAAAATGAACAAAGCCACACGCAGTATATTTATGTAGTTTATAGACGGGCCTGCTGGTTTAGTGGTTTGTGACACAGACTGCTAAGTCGGTTGTGGGTTCAATTCCCACCCAGGACAAACTTTGTGTGATGCGTAATTGTTTGTTCTGTGTCTGGGTGTAACATATCTATTATATGTGTGTATAAATAAATTATGTAAGTGTGTTTAACAGTTGTCTGGTTACCATAATTTGTAAGTAAATTGTTACTAACACTATGAATTTTGTAATTTGAAAATAAATGATTTATTATTGTAGTACAAGTTCTGCTTAGTGTGAAATCAGATGGGTGTGTGTGAGGTGTCCATATTGTTGTTATATTTATTTATAAAACTTTTAATTTGGATACTTTATCGTTGAGGTGAATAGAATGGATCTTCCGGTAAGAGGTTGATAATGAAAAGGATAGTTGATGTCTTGTGGTTAAGAGAAGAGATTTATCTCCATTTTAGATGGCTTTGATAGAATGACGTGATCGCTACTTACTTCCACGTGTAAGCAATTAACTTAAGTATGGAAAATTAATGAAATATTCGTTATGTAGTTAATACTATAGAGACTTCATCTCAGATTTAGTGGCATTTTTGGCATAGTAAAACTTTATTTTGATTATAGAGGTCTGATAGGCAGTCAATTATGTAAATTACTAAATTAAAAATCAACTAAATCCGATTTAACTGGAAGCTGAACCTAATGTAGTTTGGAAAGGCTACGGAGATGATAATTGAGTAGTCATGCTTTACATTAATTAATTTATTTATTTATTATGGCACTCCAACGACTAGTTCACAAAATCTTTATAGATTGAATCCTTAATCTTAAGCTATTACAGTGAACTTGTCACTTAAAGGTGTGCACAGCTTGCGCATAGATATTAACATTTAAGACGATAATGGTACATTATATAAGTTAAGAATAAACCAAATTTAAAATTTTAGTACATTAACTTAAATTGGAATTAAATTAATTCATAATATGGAAAAAAAATGTAACTAACGGTTCAAAAGATGGTGGTTTTTAAACCGTTAGTTACTCTTAGGCATTCCAATTACACATGAAATAAATAAAACAGCCCTGTATAAATTAAATCCCGATAAACAATCTCACAGCTACGTCGTTATCAATCACTACCCATCACCATCAATTCGATTCCTCAATAAATATCAATCAAAGCAATCAAGCACAGTTACCAATCAGTTAAATTAACGACTTCATTAATCTTTTCACACTCGCCGTTTTACGACACCCGCACATTAACTCGCCCCATAAACTCCAACCAGAATCGGCAACACAAACGGCAGGGTCAAACAAAGATCGATATCAAATCGATTAAAACAAATCGATAAGCTTATCCAGAGAATTCTCCTTCTGCGGGATTCATTGCAATAAATACAAGTAGCCTCAATTTGTCGACCATAAAGTCCTTTAAGGTGCAATTTGTCAACGTCAACTCGCAATGCGTATCGATGCATCGGAATGGAGCGATCGAGATCAATATCTCGTCTTTGTATCGATGCTGACGATTATCCGATGTGCGATTGTGTAGATTCTGCGCGCGCATGCAACGTGAATGGTAAATCGAGGAAGCTATATTCAAATGCAAAGGACTGTTTTGTTTATTCAAATTTAGAATAATAATAACCGTTGTTGGCGTGGAAGGAATACAGATGTTTAGGTATACAGGGAGTTATAAGACACTTGATGTATTTAGTCGTTAACTAAATATACTGCCTGTATAATAATTTCCATTTTATCCGTGTTTACAATCATTGGTCAGACAGCGGCCATAGTCATTTCATTGTCTCAAGTACCTAGTTCATCTAAACAAACCAATCCCTTAGTCCAAAAAGTAATCGTTAGTTACCGTGTTCTTCAATAGTCCAACACTAACCAGGGTTGTCCTTAGGTAAACATACAAAGTGTATATAGGAGTAATGGTCGGTTGATGTCTCATTTCACATAAAGTTTTGCTCAAGGGGCCTCTGCAAGTTAGTTTCGGCTCGTTGTACACCTTCCAAAAGTCCAGGACCCCTTGGTCCCTAAATACGTAAATAAATATTTAAATAATAGTACCAGCCTATTGCTACGTCACTACAGGCCAAGGCCATGAGCTCTTCTCATACAGAGAAAGCACGATCATTGATCACCACGCTTGCTCAAAGCGGATTAGCGATTCGGGACTTATGATCATTATAAGTCCAGGTTTCCTCCAGATGTTTTCCTTCACCAATGTGATGTCTAACTGTCTGTCTGGTATCGAACTCGTAACCTCTTAAAAGGATCTTTACCGCTGCGCTATCAAGCCGCCGCATAAAACTTTATATGCGGTATAAACAAGACGTATCACAATGCCGTTAAAACTATCTATAGTGCCCAACAAAGTAAGTAATAGCGGTAATTATTATTATTTGTGGGTAACGGCTTTTACATTTGATGAGGTAAATCACTGTTATTATATTCAATGTTGTGCATTCCATACAGGCTACTAACCTGTGCTTACTTCACATAAAACCAAAATTCGATACATTATCGCGTTTTATTGAAAATTTTGTCTATTCAGTCTTGTAGCTATAACCATTTTATAACATACTATAGCTTTTGCCCGCGGCTTCGCTCGCGATAAAAAGAGTCAAAAAGTAGCCTATGTTACTCTTCATCCCTTCAACTATCTACACTTAAAAAATCACGTCAATTCGTCGCTCCGTTTTGCCGTGAAAGAAAGACAAACATACATACAGACAGACAGACAGACAGACACACTTTCCCATTTATAATATTAGTATGAATAAGGTACTTGGCATGCACTATTTTTTGAACTGGTTAGGCAGTGCTTTAGTACCTCCAGTACATGTATACATACATACGCTGTATGTTACACATTTATACTTATGACTGTAGGTAAATACTGGGCATTTATAACTTTACAGAAGGAGTTTCCGCGATACCAGGGTATCCTAATTGGTTAATATAAAAAAATATTTACCATGATGAGAACAACGTATAACAATTCAAGTATTTTCGGTTTTTATACAGCACGAAACGAAACTCTTTTAGGATCTGTTATGTATCTGTCTGTCAATGCCCCATCCTTATATCTCAGATATTACTGAGTCAAAAATGAAAGAAAAATATCCTCAAATAGTTCTTTACAGGAAAACCTAAAAGAACGGAAGCCAGAACCTGTAGTATGCGAGTTTAAATTAGCTGGTTTTTGGAGTGTAGTTTTACCCGTTAAATAAAAAAAAACAGTAGCCCAGCTACAAACAAAAAATAAATCTGCTACCATATCAGCAGAGATAAGAAACGAATGCGTACTCACGCTGCGAGTACAGTTGACCATAGTGACAACGACTTGTGCCGTTATATCTATAACGATGTTTTTGGCACTGCCATGAATGCCTTACGTAAGTACTATTTACACGTGTTTAGTGGGCTAGGGTTGGTTGGCTTAGGATTTTAGATATATTTACTTTTTTGTTTCAAAATGGCTTACAGTTAGGCAATCATGGCGGATAAGTTGATGGCCCAGCTGATGCTGGTCAAACATAAACAAATGCAATGAAAAAAAAAACACATCATCGACACACACGGCCATCTCATCCCAAATTAAACAAAGCCTGTAGCTACGGTAACCAGACGACTGAATGTACACACTTAAATACCTAATAATATACTTAAAACTACACTGGGCCTTTGTGGGTGGAAATATTTATCCCGGGTAGAAATTAAAACAACCTCCTGCTTAGCAGTCACCGCAAGAATTACTAACCACTTGACCAACAGGCCAGTCACACCAGAAAGAGCAGAACAGATAAATAAATAAAAAAATAAATATCCTGGGACAACTCACACACGGTCATCTGATCCCAAACTAAGCAGAGCTTGTACTATGGTAACCAGACAACTGATAAACATACTTATATAATTTATAAATACATACTTATTATAGATAAATTACACCCAGACACAGAACAAACACTCATGCTCATCACACAAAGTTTGTCCTGGATGGGAATCGAACCCACGACCTCCGGCTTAGCAGTCAGGGTCACTAACCACTAGACCAACTGGCCCGTCATAGATGAATTGCATCCCAGAGACAAAGATATGTAAAAACACCATCATAGTAATTGGTAAGATAAGAATACTAGGAGACTAATACGAGACTAGTCTGCGCCTGCTGACGGGGACCATAACAGGACACTGCTCACTCAACAAACATTTCCACAACCTAGGTATCACAGATAGCCCTCTTTGCAGAGCGTGTATGGATGCCGAGGAGACGGTCGCGCATGTACTTCTTGAATGTACAGGCGTGACCGAAATCCGGAAAGAGATTCTTGGTTCCCCAAGTTCACTACCGGATGCCCTGAGAAGTCTACGGAAGGTGATCTGCTTCTGGAGGGAGGTGGGCTGGCTGGAGTAGCGGCCGCCGTGGCTCACGTACAATGGTCCTACCTAAGAGGACTAAGTGCGGAAACCAAACCTCCCAGAGGGAGGTCCATAATGAAGATGATGAAGATGAAGACTAATACGAGTACATTAGGAGAACTTATGGAAGGATAAGAAATCAGGCAATGTAATCACTGACTTCAAAAGGCCCACTGTCCACGGAGGCGTAGGTGCATAGACATAATTATATATGTTAGTTATACTCTTGGTTTACGCTTGGTTTCAGAATCTATGAAACTTTGTCGACGAAGCGTAGGAGTCGACGTTTCATAGTTTTGTATATAATCTGAAAGCAGGCGTACACAAAGCGTTTAAAGACGAACACGCGTATATGCAGCTACGCCTCCATGGACAGTAACACTAAGCCTTAGCGTAGGTTACAATCACAAATATCAACAACGTATCAAGTTAATCCGTAAACAACTTACCCTTATCAGTGTCGTTGCATTCCAACCTTTACAACGCTATCAGGCCTTTTCGAATCAGCAACATAAACAGTGCCATCCCTGGCCGGTAAATAGGCTTCCATACATCGCGGACTTCAGAGGTGCCGCTATCGTGATCAAAGCGGCCGCCGGCTTTCGGCATCGCCACACCGCCGCGTAAAGCCGCGGCCACACTGGCTTGAAGAAGCTGTGGGAAACAATGTATGGAATCTAGCGGTGCTTGGTTTGTTTAGGTTTAGAGTTAGGTATGGTGTGTAGAAGTGTAAACCCCGTTTGGTGATATGACACATTGTGGTACAGTGTTGCACATTTTGTTTAGATTATTTATTTTCATACTCATATTCTTTGTAGCACACATAAAAAGAAACATAAAAGTAGCAAAATAAAAACATTATGCACAAATTTAAGATTATCACACAAATGAGTTTTCTTCCATCAAACCACAAGATAAGATATAAAAACTATTAACTCTTGTCCCTTATAGTCCATTCCAAGGCAGTTGTATAGAGAAAATCAGTTAAAGGATCAAACATAGCATGTTGGTGAAAGCATTACGACGACGTTGAGTAAAAATGTACATTTTTAATTAAAATTATTAATTGTAATATGATTATAACCAGAATCAGATTAGGTGACCAAACAAAAGACCAAAATGAGGCGGTTTAGCGACAAGAACAAACCACTCGTGTCATCTTTGACTGCAAGACCGTGACTCTCTTTGCCCACAGCAAGGTCGCTTTGCAAAGCAAAGGGCGGAATGTATATAGGAACAGAATGGAGTTTTAAACCTTACAGTCATGTCAGAGTCAGAATTCTTGTAGTTCTTGTTTATCACTGACTGTTTCTAAACAGTTGAATCAATATTGCATCTTTACCGTCTGGTGTATACAGAGCTTAAGGTCTTGGGAAGTCTTTAAAAGTAACGGCCATACTCAGGTTTCGAAGAGAAACGAGCTACACTGAAGTTCTAGAAAAAATGATGTATAGGCTTATCTGCAGGTACTTATCTAAATTTAACGCTATGAAAATTAAATAAATCATTCGCAATTATTGCCAGGTGGCTTCCAGTTTTCCTTCATTAGGCCTACTTTAAAGAATTCTCATAAAATCTTATCTTCAAAGTAATTAAAGCAAGAAAATCTCCATCACCGCAATCAGTTTGCTGATCAGCAAATAGAAATGTAAATAGATCCTAAGTTAAATAAACTTGTCTTCCAAGATATAGTCAGTAGCCACTATAATGAGTACGCTAAGCAACAAATGCTACCAAATGTTTCTTCATAAAAGTAAATAGCCTGTCCATATCCACTGGTTTGTGCAGAGGTTCTCAAAGTTTTTTGTGCCGTAGACAACTCGTAAACTTATAGATCTTCCTCAATCGTTGTTGCAGCCTTTTGTACTGTTTTTTTTGGGAAGTTGAAAATCATCAAATGACCTCTCCCGTCCTGGGTGCGACGGGAGGGCGGGCCAGACTTTTACTGACTAGAACCCACTCATGTTCCTTTGGTTACACTTTATGTTCCGGGGTCACGATAACTATTATAAACATTCCGCAACCCCGGCCTTTTGTACCATGCGGTTGTTGCTCAGTTTTTAAACCGCCCATATTTGATGTTTAATTTGGACACGATCCTGTCAGGCAGTCTTTTCTGTGCCTCATCGAATCTGCTCTCATGTAAGCTTTAAGATTTCACCATTGGCAAAAGAATTAGAAGAAGAATTGAAGAAAGAAAGAAAGAAGAATCGCAAAAGAATGGAATTCCCTGCGCTGTCTGTGTTCCCAAATGCATATAACCCGGATGTATTCAAGAGACGAGTGCATTAGGCATCTTTTGGGTAAGCTCGCTCTATCGTAGGCCCCGTCTATGCCCTCGGGCTAGTCTGGGACCAAGAGCAAGCCCATATGTAATAAAAAAAATTGGCCCAGGTGACTCAGTCTAGTTTCTGGCACCTACTGCGCAGATACTTGAGGTCATTGTGTATTTGGCTAGCACGAGCCACTGTAATATTTTTGCCTGCGTCTGTTACTGAACTGACCTCTGTTGTTCTTTAGGAAATTTCTATTTCATTACAAATTTCAAGGCAGTAGATTAGGACGGGCACAATACACATAATAATAGATTTGTGCACCTTTCAATAGTGTTAGCATTATTAAACAATTTATTACTCTGAGCCTTTGGAATTCGTTTTCTATGGGTCAACATAGAAAACTTTGGGAATCAATGGGTCAGTGTAATAGAGATTGTGGTTCTAGAAACTGCTGTAGCACTGTTAAGTATGCGTCGCGTAATAAATTGTAATGTTTCTCAGAAGCTCTTGTTGATTGACATTGTGGACGGTACAGTCACACAAATTAATAAGAAGGCATTGATGATTTTATTATTGGTACTACCTATATTAATAACTAGCTATCGCCCGCAGCTCCGCTCGCGTTGATGTCGAAACTCCCATCCAATATTTTAACACTTTAATTTCAAAAAAATCCTTTCTTAGTAGATACTTACTCTTCACAAAGAACATCAACTAGAGACATGAAACTTAGGTGGTATGCCCTCCAGGTGTCACGTCTCTAAGACCAGTGGTTTGGGCTGTGCGTGTGTGATATATCACCTCGTCACTCAGATTGCCATTTCATATTTATTGATTTTTACCTGTGCAGTTGTAGTGTTTTTTGTTCCTGCTGATTTACATTGATATAGTAGCATTGTAGCAGTCCAGCACCCAGCATCCAGCGGATCGAATCATGTTTATACCGATACAGTGCCGATTCAGCAAATCCAGTGATGCTGGCGGCAGGTACAGTATCAAAGTAAATCAGCCTGTAAGTAGGTATTCTGATCACTTAACTTTGATCCCGACTGTACAATACGTTTACTGTCGTTTTAATTTGTAGTGTCTATTAATAGTACAAGTGTGTCTGCTGTGTATCATTTTGGTGGCGTGCAACACTTCCACAAATTAAGTACTGCGCACACAGAAGCTTGATAGAAATATTCTGATAAGTAATAAACAGTTGTATGAACTAGATTATTGTCTTATTTCTTCGTATAGGTACAGAAATTATATTCAAGTGCCCTTACTAATAATCACTGTGTAAAGTTATGAATAAAGCCTGTGTAACCATACCTTTTTTGACGTATAAACCTGTCATAACTTTATGCAGCGTTTATTAGTAAGGCGCAAGGTGCTTCGCGGTTTTGTCAGACAATAAAAGACTATCGAGTTTGCTGGCCATTTTTAAAAGTTGATTTTTTAAATATGACTAGCTATTCCTCGCGGTTTCACCAGCGTTAAGTTAGGGTTTTGGTTACTGCTTCGCTCACGTGAGACATAGTGTGATATTATTATAGCCTATGTTACTTAGAGATAAAGTAACTTCCTAATAAAAAAAAATCTGAAATCGGTCCAGTAGTTTTTGAGTTTATTTGTTAACGTTCGTTTACAAATCTTTCCTCTTTATAATATTAGTATAGATTATGAAACATCCTAGCGAACACTAAGTGTTGTCCTGCCAAATTAAAGTAAACAAGCATATAAAGCTATGTTCTTTAAACGCTCGCTTCTTTTTTCACACCTTGATGTGTTTTGTTTCTGTCACGGCTTAGAGATTGAGAGAGAAGGCAATTTTTCAATGTTTTATAGTTAACCCAAACCCACTATTATGTTAACCTACTTATTACTGTTCGGGCGGAGAAGTCCAAAGTCAAAGATAATAAAATCAGTGCAGCCGTTGTAGTTTAAATGGAGTAAATAACTGATGGAATTCAGTCCAGCATCCAGTATCCAGCGGATTGAAACATGTTTAAGGTCATAGCTCATTACAGCCACCCGTCACACGGCTAGTATTCTTTATATGGACTTGTATAAGCATGCGCTCGCTATATCAACTCCGTACCGTCACCGGATCGCCTCGGTTATAAGGCGAGTCGGTGCGGAGTGGCTGCCGGGTGGCCGTAATGAGCTATGACCTTTACATTGATACGCCGAAATACAGTGATGATGCTGGCTCCAGCTACTGTATCAATGTAAATCAGCCTTCATGTATTGTTTAACAGATTCCGTAAAACGTATTTTCTCTTTGTTTACTATTTAACTAAAGGACAGTTACGTGCAAAATTCCTTTGAAAGACATTTCTTTATGCCTTATGAATATTCAGAGTCTGTACTTTCTAAGTATGTTTTAGTACCTAGGTTTATGGATAGGTTTTAGGTTCATCAGTACAAATCTCTCATAATGCTCATGTTTTATGGTTGAGGACTTCTAGCACTTCCCCAAAAAGCTGGGACCATTCTAGCTCTACTTTATACGAAAATTTTGAATATCTAATTTATGTGAGACTAGCTTTTGCCCGCGGCTTCGCTCGCTTTAGAAAGAGACAAAAAGTAGCCTATGTTACTCTCCATCCCTTCAACTATCTCCACTCGAAAAATCACGTCAATTCATCGCTCCGTTTTGCCGTGAAAGAAAGACAAATAGACAGACAGACAGACACACTTTCCCATTTATAATATTAGTATGGATAATATAATATTTAAAGAAGACAGGAAATACCGATTGCATCTAGATTTCAAAACAATATGACGTGTAAAAGTGATTGCAATATCCTGCTTGCATAATAAACAAATATATTTCATTTTATTTAAAAAAAAAATTGTGCATTGCTCATTTTGACTCCTGGACACGCCACAGAATACCACAATCTTTTTACCTTATAAACTAAACAAACAGGATTCCCGTTACATTTATAATTTTATTTTTACAAGTCTAGATCGATTGGCAATGATACCTAGGTAAGTACATGTTTTTTACTCTTCTCGCAAGGTATGGTAAGGTTTACTTCATCAGGTTACCTTATATCGCCTGGATATTTATGGAGTATACCGATACCGATCAAAGACATAATTATAATAACTATTGAATATTTAAACGCATTTTAACTATGATCGGAAGGTGTAATGTTGGTAAAAAGATGTACAACCTTATTTGTTGTTTAGTAGAAATATGGAGAGGTTTTTGTTTTTAGCGTTATAAATTGAATGTCCTTACAACTGGATTTATCTTAAATAAATATAGTTAACCCACACATAACTAAAATATATTAATTATCAAACACAATCAAGTAATCTTATGGCATGAGGGCCCAATGCAATTACAAAGTGACTTTTTCAATGTATGCTCGTGGTATAAGTTTTTTTTATAAATAAAAAACTGTTTGACAATCTGTAAACAATGCATAATAATAAAAGTCATTTATTTAAGCTTCTGACTCATGAGGGTTTTTGCGTATGAGAAATCCGCTAGATGGCAATACGTAGGCGTCACGTCCGACTGCAGCACGAAAGGTGAATTTTTGACATATCTGTCAATGTCATGCCGTTTTATCGACAGATATGTCAAAATTCACCAATCATGCTGCAGTTGGACCTGACGCCTACGTGCTGCCAAAAAACCCTCATTAATGAATTACAAAGTGACATAATAAATATGAATACTTACTAAAAAAAAAAACAATCAGTGACGGCGTCGTAGTGACGACCTGCGAGGCATCACGTATCCTTCCTCGAAATATACGACACCCTTCGGCCAAAACTCTCCTTTAAGGAAGGTCTCCAAATGATGAGTTATACACGACTTGAAATTAGGGTAATGGTGCGCCTAAAACTGCACGTATTGTTTTCGTTTGTTTGACATTTACTTCACGATCAGCTGCGTTTCTGCGAGCGCTGTTCCGGATTGATTTTGACTAAGAAGACGTATAGAAAAATATTTGTCGCATTTTGTATGAATTAAATTTTATTAATATGCTGATGGCAAGGCAGACTCGGATAGATTAGTTTAGGGCAGTTGTCGTCGTCACACTTTTTAGGTAAAGGGCAACATAGGTCAATGTGAGAGCCGCCGCAAGCTTGTGAATTGTACTATCGACAAAATTGAATCATGACCCATTTCGACTACAAATCGTTTGAAGCTGTCAAAATAATAAGAGTAGACTTGTGACATTTTTAATACATGTTTACGCGATTATCGACCTAATTGTATTTGAATGTCTGTAGGAAAATAAGCTCATGGTGGGTCATGATTCCATTGGGTCGATGGTACATGTAAACTAGCAACACGGGTGTAAGTGAATGTACTTAAATAAAACAGAAATGTTTAATTGAGATTTTTATTAGACAGAAAAACATAAATGTTTTCCGCTAGCAGCTTTAGTGGTTATTCTTTTTAAACCACCTAGAAATCCGTCAAGCTAATGCAATTAAGATTACTTTGACATTTTGTCAACTTTCGCCGTTTGTAAAATGCTGAGACATTGTGTAAATGGCGGATTTAAATGCCTGCGATATATATACAAAACTAGCGACCCTTCCTAGTTTCTTACAGATGTAATAAATCTTAGAAATTCTTGGCTTTTCTCTACTACAATATGCAAGTGTTATTCACCTAAATCTTCTTTATGAATGCAGTAAATGCGGAAGAGAAAACGGTATGAAATCCAGTTCAGTGGTTTTTGACTTTTGAGGACCTTGATTTTTAACGTGTGAGGATATTTGTAAGTAGCTAACCTCCGCGGTTTCTCCCACGTTTTTTAATACTGCTCTGCTCCCGTGGGTCTTAGCGTGATGTTATATACCCTATAGCCGTTCTCGATAAATGGGCTATCTAACATAAAAATATTTTTTCAATGCGGAAAAGTACAAACAAACTTCGGCTTTTAATATTTGTACCGATATAATAGGGATACATACATTGTCACAGTTTGCATAAAACAATGACATGACTGCAAGACTGCAAGTCAATGAATCATCTGCTGACTCACACAAGCGATCTATCATATTAATGTTACGTACAAAGAAAATACCCTTTGTTTGTTTTCCTTTGTCTTCGCTCAAAATAACTTGTATTTACTGGCGTGAGTATTATGTTAGTGTTATGGAGCTATTTGTTTATTAGTTGTTTTGAGATGAAATAAATAATTTTGTATTTTGTATTTTTTGTATTAATTAGTTATTTTTTAGTTCAGTTATTAACCTTTCAACGACCAAGCGACAGCCGATTGTTGCGCTACTATCTTTCTACTTTTTTACTGTCTTTCTATTGTTTCTTGAATCTCGCGTGTTCGTAGGACTTGGTAAGAACTTTCTTGCACTTTCTTCTTACTTACCAAAAAGCCGTATACGGTATATTATCAAAATGATGATGATCATAAAAAGGGCGTTTTTTTTCAATAATGTATTGCGTTTTAAAGATCAATACTATTTATATATTTTTTTTATTGCACTTAGAAAAGTTGCATCCCTAGTTATAGGGTATGCGGTATACCCTATACCTAGGGATGCAAGTTTGATGTATACAAATAGTATTGATCTTTAAAACACAGTACATTATTGAAAAAAAAAACGTCCTTTTTATGATCATTATCATTTTGATAATATCCTAAAGAGCACCCTTGATTCAATAATCCGATTTAATTCCAAGTCCGATCTAAACCTGATCGTTCAAAGTAGGTCTATATAGAACCCAAACTAGTCGGTTACGTACATACGAATATACAGGTGAAACGAATCAAAGCGTGTTGAATACAGTGTACTTAACTTAAAGGAATCCCCAAACTTGCTGGCATAAAGGAGACAATTTTTTTTGTTCGGGGAATAGGCCCACCACAAATTGTGGCATATATTTATGAAATGCACGTTCGTTTATTCTTTATAATCTCTAGATTACAGTGGTAATATTAGCAAAACTCTATCTAACCGGAATACTGTGAAATACGACAATCAAAATATGAATCTCATAATGACCAAAAATCTTACAAGAGCGATTGTTTAATGAGTGAATAGGTTTTCTGGGTATTTAATGCTAGAATAGTGCACTGTTCAATAATAATATAGTATAAATCTAAACCTTGTCTGTACTACGTAATAGGTTTTAATGTGATTTACACGATTAATTTACTCACTGTTGTCGTCAATGATATCATAAGTAAAGTTGTCGCACATTTCGTTAAAATTGTGCTGCACAATTATTACAACAGCTTTGTAGATCATGCACTGTATCTACAAAAGCCATTTTCATAAATTCTATTGAATAATAATACGAAAAGAACAGGAGAAGCACTCATCTTAGAAAACTATCGGAAACAATAAGGCTAAGCTTACATTACGCGCCACAACCGCGCGTTGCTGCGCGGTTGAGGCGTTCGCTTGACGGCATATGTAAGTACGTGCAGCTCAGGTGTCAACGTTGCGTGACAACAAACAAGGAGGAGGCAATTTGTTTATGGATTTTATACCGAAGGCTAAGTCGTCGCAGAAAAAGACTTTCGTCAAGCATGTTTGTGAAATTGAAAATAATTCTTCCCAAGATCGTCGTTTTATTATTTTATGTGAATTAAAATTCCTTATGGCATCTCTTTCTAAACTTCGTGCACATTTTTATCTATGCGTCTATCCGTCTCAACTCGCGGCGATCAAATGAACAGTTACCTACGTAAAACGAATGTAGAACGCGCGGTAATGCCAACGAATAATCACTGCTTACTTTGGTCTTGTACCGCGCGGTTAGTGGTACCGCGCGGTTTCGCGCGGTCGTATGAACTTAGCCTAATAATGTAGTCTGTCAGTGTCAAACTGATTGAAACTGTACCACAGAGCATCTACAACAGGGTGTTAATTATGTACGTTTCGTTTTACATAATATATTTATTTTCACGTTGAAATAAATGTAAAAACGCTCCTAAACAAGCATTTTTCCGTAACAGTTTTTTACTATTATTTCATTATTCCCGTTAGATTTCTATATAATTTTTGGTGTTTTAATTATAATAAGGTGATCACTTGTTTCACGTGTAAAATGATTAATATACGCTACCATTTAATAGTGGGCCGAAAAAAAATTGTCTCCTTTAACGCTCGATGAAGATTTCTGCATCTTAATAATAAATAGGATGAAGCCATCTGACTGATCCCTTACATTATGACCAGAGGACCTAGACAAGTGGCATTGTAGGATAGAAAACGAAAACGAATAGATTGTCAAATGTATGGAATTGACATAAGCTTTCGCTAAACAATTTGACATCTCCATACATTTGACAATCTATTCGTTTTCGCTATCTCTTCTACAATGCTACTTGTCTAGGGGGGCAGTTTATCTTATAAACGACTTCCAGAGGCCTCTCATTAGTCCATTTTTTTATATGTTCTTTTCTAAGGAACATCAGTAAGAGATTATTTAGCTTCCTGCATTGTACTCAGTAGCCAAGAGACACGTCATGACGATCATTCTTGGAGCCATGTGTCATGTCCTCGTTCGTCACAAAATCAGTGTGGGAACGAGCAAATGGGACGAGTTAATGACGAAATTAGAAGCATCTTACTTCGCTTCTTACGACATGTTTCGTGAAATGTCTCGGCACATCAATGACTAGGGTTATCACTGTTTGAATGTAATGGAAGGAATAAAATGATAGACGAAAAAGAAAGAATTCCGTAGTTGTGTCTGGACCGATCGTTGAATGTAATGGATGCAGTAATAAATAAATTCCCATTAGCTTGTGTTTATATCTTATATATGTGAGTAATTTTATTATTATTATATTATTAATTACGTAAAATATTTTGTGTTATTTTTGTATGTTTTTTTTTGTGAATATGTCGTGATGGCCTAGTGGTTAAGGCGCCCGCCTCTCATTCAAGAGGTCGTGGGTTCGAATTCGGGCAAGTACCAACGTGACTTTTTCAATTCATGTACATTCTAATTTTTATTTTGGACATCACAGACATCGGTTAAGTAAAACATCGTGTGGAAACCTGGACTGGAGTCCGAAATCGCTAGTCCGCCTTGAACAAACTTGGTGATCAATGCTCGTGCCTTCTCTGTATGAGAAGAGGCCTTTGCCCTGCAGTAGGACAGTAATAGGCTGGTTTTTATAGTTGAATCTTAGCTTGGGTGTCAGTGGCTACTCACACCGACTTACAATTTTATTTCATCTATATAATTTATATTAGATATTAAACCTGTAAACTAAGTTGTAAGCCTACGGATTATCTTCTGTGAAATAAAGTATTTTATTTTTATTTTATTTATTTTATTTTACTAATCTATTATGATCGATCGATTATAATCACGCTACGACCTAATCGAGAGCAGAGCGGTAACCAAAGCCGCAGTGGCCAGTTAGTTAATTGAGTAAGTAGGCCAAACAAAAAGGTCACCACTACCCATAGTGTAACAAAAACCGAAACGTCACGAACGTCAAACTGACAGCCCTAGTCGTTCATTAGAAGAGTGCGCAGTTAATTTATTTTTATTGTAAGTGTCACGTCGCGAGTGCAGTGGATAATTTTTCTTTGTCCTGCTCGTGCGTCACTCACATAGTCGCCTGCAGGCGTTGTTTGTACTCAATTAGGCAAATATATGGTGGATAACAAGTATAAATTATATTTTGTAACAGAAGGCAATATTTGTCGTTTGTTATTGGTTTAAATGTTGCGTAACATCTTCATGTGTGTTTTTATGGGAAACTTGAATAGGAATAATTTTATGTTATCATTGTGGCCACGTTTTTTTATTATATGGTAATGTAGGTAATATCACAATATTACTATTTAATAGGACTTAGGTAATTGGCATAATGAAATGAATGCCAAATTGTTAACATAATCCGCGGGAAGTTGCGCATACGAGGGTGTCAGTCGGGTTGGTCAGTGGTACGGTGCCCAGATCAAGACTAACAAAGTAAATGCCTTCCAAGGTGTATTGGCACGAATTAGCGAATTTACGCGGCTTCTCGCGTCCTTTGACGCGCGAATCCGCGCGGCCTTTTTGTGTTAGAAGAAATATGTGTATTATGTAATGGAAATAAAGGCGACTTTGCTATGTTAAGTTTTTGATTGAAGCTTAAACTCTGCGCTAGTATGAATTGACCCTTGTAAAACGCACATTATAGCCACTCGAAGCTCCTAATGAGCATCATGGCGCCTAGTTTATTCGCAAACTAAATTATTTCTGAGACAAACTACCGTTTTGCGTGAAGAATCGATGTTTGAGCTTGTCTAGACTTATTGTAGAGTTTTCACGTATCTATGAAAGTAGGTTTAGTGGTTAGTAAAATAAGACGATGATCCCAGGGTATGTGTCGACATTTATTGTCAGAGCTAGTCAGAAAATGGCGATTTCAGCTTGTTAAAAAAAAACGAAACCGACTAAGTATGACTTGGACTCTCACAATTGGGTTTCGTACCATTATAGGGTATAACCAGCAAAAAAAAACACATTTGTTGTATGTATGGGAGACCCTCTTAATTTTACTAATTTTATTCTGTTTTGAGTTTTGTTATAGCGGCAACAAAAGTACATCATCTGTGGAAATTTTAGCTGTCTAACTATCACGATTCATGAGATGCAGCCTGGTGACAGACAGACAGTGGGTATTAATACTTTTTTTTTTGGTGAGTGGGAAATCATCCAATGACTGCTCCCGTTCAGGGTGCGGCGGGAGGGCGTGTCAGACTCTTACTGACTAAAACCCACTCATGTTCCTTCGATTGCCTTTTATGTTCCAGGGTCACGGTAACTATTATAAACATTCCGCAACGTGGGTATTAATACTTTGGGTGTGGAACCCTAAAAAGTGACTTGTAAGAGTGGTTTTTATATCCTACTTGCATTACAAACAATTTCATCCTACTGATACATTATATCGAAATAGAAGTGAGATGTTTGTTGCTCTGACCCAGGCGAAGACGTCGAGAGTCGCAAGACGACTACCGGCCACCGTAGGCGCGGTTCTGCGGATGGTGAGCGATGGGTAGCTCGCCGCCCGGCTAGGACCAGGACCGCGTAGACGGCGCGTTTTGTTCCACGCGCGCCTCAAAGAGAAGGAGTCAGCACAGGAAGGGGCCCAACAGGGCCAACGCCTGCCGGGGTTGCGGAATGTTTATAATAGTTACCGTGACCCTGGAAAATAAAGGGCAATCGAAGGAACATGAGTGGGTTTTAGTCAGTAAGAGTCTGACACGCCCTCCCGTCGCGCACCCAGGACGGGAGCAGTCATTGGATGATTTCCCACTCACCAAAAAAAAAAAAAATGTTTGTTGCTCTTTCAAGCACAAACTACTAAAGTACTAAGTGTATATAATTATCTTATTCATCGAAAATAACGAATAGGCTAGATAACATCACGCTATGACCCACGGGAAGAGTCAGCAACCGAAGACCGCGGGGGACAGCTAGTTTCGTACAAACATGGAAGCAAAGAAATTGAACTACGGGTTTAAGTTACCAAGCATTTAAGTATTCACTCATTAATATAACAGAAATATCGTGCAACTAAACGTAATAAATACTGCAGTTGTTTTACTAAAGCTTAGCCAATTAATGGTAAACAGTAATAATTTATTAGTCTTAAATCTAATTCGTTGTGGCGCCGGACTGGTATTTCGATAAATATCAAGATGCAAGATACCTTATTAATCATGATTGTTAAAGTTTAAACGTGATTTATGAATCAATCAAATGTAGAAATCTGATTAATTAGGGCTTGATAAGATGAATTTGTTTACAATTTAAGAAGATTATAAAATAGGTATAGCAGTAAATTTTTGGGAAAGAACTTGATTAAACTTATAGTTTACAGTTACAGTGTGTTGTCATCATTATCTGACCTACCCGTTTTTAGTCTTAGTGTCAGACTTTTACTGACTAAAACCTACCCTTGTTCCTTCGGTTGCCCTTTATGTTCCGTGGCTGCGGTTACTATTATAACTATTCTGCAACCCCTAAAGATACGTTTGTTCTAGATGGGTCAGCTGATTCTGACAACAAACTCTACTAAAAAAACTGTTGCAAAACTGCGCTGCTGTGGGATGAGATCCAAAAAAATTGAGTATACATAGGTATATACTTGATTATTTTCTCCATCAAACTAAGCTTTGTATTCAGATAGAATCCGTGAAAGTGGCTAAGAGACTGGAGGTTGCACTGGGTGGTACAGCACAATTGAATCTCACACGGGACATAACATATTTGTGTATGGTATGAGTTCATATATTGTATAAGTAGGTATAGAACAAATTCCTTATATATTAGCTAATAGCTATATTTGTGTCGTGATGGCCCAGTGGATAAAGTGCCCGCCTCTCGTGTAAGAGGTTGTGGGTCCGAATCCGGGCAAGTACCTATCTATGTGACTTTTTAGGGTTCCGTAGTCAACTAGGAACCCTTATAGTTTCGCCATGTCTGTCTGTCTGTCCGTCCGTCCTCGCTTAATCTCTGTGACCGTTAGCACTAGAAAGCTGAAATTTGGTACCAATATGTATATCAATCCCGCCGACAAAGTGGTAAAATAAAAATTGGAAAAAAATGATTTAATAGGGTAGCCCCCCTATATGTAAAGTGGGAAGTGATTTTTTTTTAAATTTCAACCCTTACGTGTGATATATGGTTGGATAGGTATTTAAAAATGAATAGGGGTTTACTAAGATCATTTTTTGATAATGTCAATAATTTCGGAAATAAGTAATCGCTCCAAAAGGAAAAATCAAAGCGTCCCCCCCCTCTAACTTTTGACCCGTAGGTTTAAAAATATGAAAAAAATCTGGAAAGTAGAACTTTATAAGGACTTTCTAGGAAAATTATTTTAAACTTGATAGAAAGAACAGTTTTTGTACAAAAAAGACAAAAAGGTCGTACAAAATAATTTCTGCGTACTTAGTATGTCAACGTAACAAATAGCCTTTTTTAAAACTTATAAGTGGGAACATTTATTGTGACGGACGGGAAACTACGGAACCCTACATTGAGCGTGGCCCGACACGCTCTTGGCCGGTTTTTAATTCATAATGTACTATCGACCAAATAGAATCATCACCCATTTTGACGACAAATCGTTTGAAGCTGTCAAAATAATAAGACTAGACGTGTGACATTTTTAATTCATGTTTACGCGATTGTCGACCTCATTGTATTTGAATGTCTGTAGGAAAATAAGCTTATGGTGGGTCATGATTCCATTTTGTCGATTGTACTTTCCAAAGTTCATCTTGAACATCGCTGACATCCCGTTTCTCGGAACGAACGTAAAGCCGTTGGTCGCGGTTGTCATTCGTAGAACTTTGACAGTCGTTACGGGTAAGCCAGAAGGTCTGACCAGTCTAACCAAGAGGTATCGTATCGCTTTGTTTCTGGGTTGGAGGGATAGGCAGTCGCTCTACGTAAAAAACTGGTATCCAGCTGAATACGGTTACGCTGAAAGCCAACCCCAACATAGTTGGGGAAAGGCTAGGGAGATGATGAATATTTAGATATAAATTAAATTTCAAAGTACAACGACTTGATCTTCGTTCAGCAGAACCCTAAACCAGCTATCGTTCCTCAAAATCGAATAACACACGAATTAGCCATGATGCATGTCTAAATCGATTACACCGTCCTTAACGAAGCTAGAGGCGCTTCGTACAACGTAGGTATCGATTCTGTTCGATATAAACGAATAATCGGTACCGGTATTTAATTAACTGGCCGCGGGAATATTTCTAATTGTTTTTTTTTAGTTTGAATTTCGTTCTAGAATAGAATGTCCATGTCTCTTTGTTTTTTGTTGTTACTGAAATCTTTGCAGATACCTGCGTAGATCTTGTAAGGTATCATGTAGATTTTTAATTGATATTTTTTTTGAAGATTTTTGTTTTAAAAATGTTGCCGCGGGTTTAGATTTTTTCTTGTATCGTGCGAACGTTTAGATATACACATTTAGATATTCACTCACATACACAAAAAATCTGATCAGGGACAACTACCAGGAGGTCATTATATATTTGTTTTGTGCGATAATAAAACCCAATACAAGCGACGCAACATCCCTTCGCTCAGCCAATGCACTAACGTGTTGTTTTTCATTTTAAAAACCGAAGCACTGTTACAGTTATGCTAATCTTTTACTAAATCAAATCAAATCAAAAAATGTAAACCATAAGTTTTTAGTCGTATTGGTAGTTTCAAAGCTCACTCTTATGTATTCAAACAAAAGAAAAAGTCAGTTTTATTAAGTATATTACTGTAGACAGTTAATAATTATGTTCCTAATAAACGTAAAAGCGATCCACAATACTACACACGTGCATCAAATATGTGAAATATGCGTTTAGGCTTTCTCTAAACATCTAAATAAAAGCATAAAAAACAACTTCAAATAAAAATAATAATTAAACACTTAGTATCACTCCAAAATACACTCACAGTCGTAAAAAGCTTTAACTACATTTTAAACTCTGCCTTAACTACCATTTTTTACTATTTTAATTGGACTTGATTAACTACTAACAAAGAAATTAACTTCAAACCAAAATCTTAAACAATCGTAAATGTATCCCATTATTTTCTGTTTATTTTCAAAAGATTCTCGATGAATTTATTCATTTAAACTAATAATAGTGACGTCCATTAATTTAAAAATAACAGCTACCGTGTCATAATAAAAATAGTGTCATTTGTAAGAAAATTTAAATTAGTTTTTAGTGAAAATAAAAATGGAAATATACAAACGCAGGACACTAATGGGTAACAATTCGTTTTCGGGGGAAATGACATAATAAACATCACGAACGCGTTCCGAAAATATCCAGAATTCGAGTCTGGCAACACCGTCGTTATTTCTCTAGGGAAATACGTTGAGTGTTGCCACACCCTGGGTGGCGGCAGACCATCGGTAATTTATTAACAGGTTAAATTTCTAATTAAACCACGCCCATGTTTTAATATACGTACGGTACGGGTAATATTTCGCTTTATGACGTCAAGTAGTGTCGGAATGGGTGGCCTGTGACCCCGGCGGTGATCAGACAACTATTGTCTAACAGTTTTGATTATTTTCATTACATCGTATTGTCCTCAAAAGAACCTGTTAACAAGCCAGTCATTCCACCTGAATATAATCATTAAAATTAAGTTTAATAATTTATTTTTAATTTTGTGAAGCCTTGTGCACAGCTAATTGTCGAATTCCACCTCATTTCATACTTTAACATTTACACAGGAAGTCGTTATTTAACAACAAACTACACGTTCTACTTTTAAATTTTTTAAAACGAACATAAATAACTTAATTATTAACGTGTATAATTTGGCGTTATTTTTTCGTTGTCGGTACGTTCAGTGCGGGGCATGAAGTGTTATCGGGCACTTATCTGGCTGGTGTGTAATTACCTTAAGAGTAGGGTTTGTAGGGTATGGGCAGCCCGCGTGCTTCTTAGTAACGTATGTAGACAGATATTCTTAAACTATGAGGATTATTTTATTTTGTAGTAGCTGTGCCGCGCGGTTTTGCTTATGGTATGTTAAGTTTTTGTTTACTGCTACGTTCTGTATCAACGTAATGTTTTGTAGTATGTTTGATATTTTGTTGTATACGCTTATTTATTAAAAAAATCATGAAATTCCGTTCAGCTTTTGCATGAAAGAGATCTATGTAATCAAACCTTTGAATTTATAATAAAGGTGGTTATCCTTATCATTTATGAATAATGAAGCTTTTGTAACAGTGAAATGTTTCGTACATGGATAATTCATTTTGGAGTTATAAGTCACATCTGGATTAAATTTATTATTACCAAAGTACTTTGGACCGTCATTTTCAAGTGTTAAGAACTTTAAAAGGTTTAAGAATGACTCGAAACTTGATACTTAATTAAAGAATCAAATCAATGACTTTTGTTTCATACAAAGTTGACAACACAACCCAGTTGTAATACAATTCATCCATACTATTTGTTTATTTATTTCAGGTTCACCCACAGCACATACATAGTATTTATAAAAGTAGTTGTTTCGTAGGTAGCGTTCTAATATGTGCGCCAATTACAGGTAAACACATCATTGACTAAAATAGACGCCTGATGGTTGCTGCTTAGTTGCTGGCTTGTAAAGTCAGTCAGTGTATCAGAAAATAACAATACATATGTAGAATACAATACCAAACAAACAAAAATAAAATAAAAGAAAATTAAAAATGAAAAGATATAATATTATAAATGGGAAAGTGTGTCTGTCTGTCTGTCTGTCTGTCTGCCTGTCTGTATGTTTGTCTTTTTTTCACGGCAAAACGGAGCGGATGAAGAGTAACATAGGCCTCTTTCTAACGCGAGCGAAGCCGCGGGCAAAAGCTAGTTTCAAATAAATCAGGTGCAACAAAATTTTTCACACACCATTATTCATTTTTATCACAACATTTACATAATCACATAACTCAGTGGATAATTTAAAAGGCAATGAAACACAAAACATTTCTAATTCGGAGTTTCTTTGTCTCCCTGCCGTGCCCACTAATCAACAAAGTAGTCATATCCCGAGGGGCTGCACCATAGAATCAGTATTTGTAGAAGAGTCAATCTATAAATACTAGTGCCCTTACTAATAATCGCTGCATAAAGTTATGACAGGTTTATACGTCAAAAAATGTATCATTGCATAACTTTACACAGTGATTATTAGTAAGGGCATAGGTGTATTTTTCGTCTTGCACAACCCGCTAGGAGATGATTTCCTACCCATAAAAACAAACAACTTTTATTATGGAACTAACTCTGATACGCGAAAAAAATATCAGCTGTTTAATAAAAGTTCAATGCCCTCCCGACCATAAGTATGAAACATTTGATATTTTTTTCGAGATTTCAAAGTTGGTTCCATAGTAAAAGTTGTTTGTTTTTATGAGTAGAATCATCTCATAGCGGGTTGTGCAAGACCAAAAATACACCTAGTATATTCAGTCAATAAAAGAAATCTGTCAATCTAATATATTCTGTCGATAAAAGACAATGCCCATATAGTTCCCGTATATACAGTAAGCACTGATAAATAGGCTAAGGAATTATTTAAGTTGTTTTGAATACCTAGTACTTATTAGTTAATAAAATAAATCGCCATTTAGAAATTAAATTGTTATATTTTTCGATTTTATTCATTATCACATTCCTATTGCTTGCACTGTTTGGACAGGTCCACTCAAATCTGTGTGCTTCTCTCATCAAGAGATCACTTCAGTTTACCTTCATGGTCCTCGCATAATTTGAAAAATACAACATTGTATGGACTTTAAAAGAGACTTTGACCTCTGAGTTTGTTTCGGATGTTTCTTCTCAGAGTAGTCCAGCTAGGAAACACCGGCTCCATCGTTCGATTAAAATAAGAAAAAAATGACGTGTAAAAGTGTAATTTTTACCTGTTTACAAAATAAAGTTCGTTTAATTCGTTTAATTCTATTCTGTAGGTACACGTCCTGAGTGCATAGAATAGGTGGTTTACTTTTAGGACTGACTTCATGCAAAAGAGTCTTATATTTGTATTAGTACGTTCTAATGAAATTATAATCCTTACTAATATTATAAATGCGAAAGTAACTCTGTCTGTCTGTCTTTCTGTCTTTCTGTCTGTCTGTCTGTCTGTCTCTTCTTCACGCCTAAACCACCGAACCGATTTGAATGAAATTTGGTACAGATATAGTCTGGGACCCGAGAAAGGACATAGGATAGTTTTCATCCCGAAAATCCGCCGGAAACGGGAACTATTCCACGTGGACGAAGTCGCGGGCAAAAGCTAGTGGACAATATTTTTTTCCAAAACTATGTAGATACTAGCTTTTGCCCGCGACTTCGTCCGCGTGGGTTATTAGTTCCCGTTCCCGGGGGATTTCCGGGATCAAAACTATCCTATGTCCTTTCTCCGGTCCCAGACTATATCTGTACCAAATTTCATTCAAATCGGTTCGGTGGTTTAGGCGTGAAGAAGAGACAGACAGACAGACAGACAGAAAGACAGACAGACAGAGTTACTTTCGCATTTATAATATTAGTAAGGACTAGCTTTTGCCCGCGACTTCGTCCACGTGGAATAGTTCCCGTTCCCGGCGGATTTTCGGGATGAAAACTATCCTATGTCCTTTCTCGGGTCCCAGACTATATCTATACCAAATTTCATTCAAATCGGTTCAGTGGTTTAGGCGTGAAGAAGAGACAGACAGACAGAGTAACTTTCGCATTTATAATATTAGCACGGAAATACGAATTTGTCAGTTTTTAACGCGTAACGAACATACAGATAATCAAGAAGTGAAATCGGTTGAAAAGCTTTGCTAGGGTGTCACTTCTTGACAGATATAATATTAAATCTATGGCGCAAGTTTGACAAACTCTGCCGCGACAGTCAGAGAAACATTCACGCGATCGTTATTTATTCCGATAACTACTCATAGCCTCATAGCCGAGGCTACAATAAGTACTCAAAACCGAGGCTACGATCTGGCGAACGGTTTAGTGGGTATTTCCGCCGCTGAGTTTCGCCCGCTCCGGTCGTAACAGGAATTTTATTATTATTATTCTAAATATATAACATGATAAACGATATTCTCTTGTTTCCCATAATATTATTTGTTCTATTTTTATTTTCCATAATCGTCCCTGCTCATAATATTCACTTGCACTAATTTCATTTATACTAACCACGCGTGTCATAACAATTTACTTGTCATAACTTTCATTTGCCATAAAATGAGTTTCCATCCATGAAATGAGGCCCACAGCGCCGGAGCCGTGACAGAAACCCTGCCTGCTGCATGTTTCATGCTCGCTTGAATGCTGCATGCTGTATGCTTGCTTGCATGCTTCATGCTTGCTTGCATGCTTGCTTGCATGCTTGCTTGCATGCTATATGCTTGCTTGCATGCTCTAAGCTTGCTTGCATGATGTATGCTTGCTTGCTTCATGCAGTATACTTGCTTGCTTCATGCAGTATCATCTTCATGCATAACATAAAAACCTTGCAGGCGCTTGTTCCTAACTAGCTTTGTTTTGCTGGTATGGGCGAATGAATATTATGGTAAATAAATGTTATGGATAATGACATTATTGAAAATGAAAAGTATGGCAAACAAAATTATGCATTTTAATTATTATGGCATTTGATCGATTATGAATAATGAAATTATGGAAAATGACATTATATTATTTCATGATTATGGCAAATGAAGCGTTATGTCAAATGAAATTATGGCAAATACGATTATGGCATATGAAATTGTGGCATATTAAATTATGGCAAACATTAGTAAACCATGATAAACTGTTTGACTGACTGACTGATTGTCGATATATCAACGCACAACCCAAACCGCTGGTCCTAGTGACAAGAAACCTTAAGGGGGTGTTTTTGTGAAGAGTAGGTAGCCAACAAAACTAAACCAAGATTTTTTGAAAATTATTTTAGAATTTCCATTTGACCGCGAAACCGCGGTTGAAAGATATTATTAATGTTTTTAAGATGTGTTTATTAATTTTAAATAAATAAACTAACTATGTACGGTGAGAATGAAAACATTATTCAGTATGTCCATACAAAATTTGCTTAAAAGGTAACCCCTCAAAAATAATAACAATAAAATTCCTGTTACGACCGGATCGGGCGAATCCAACGGCCGAAAGACTAAGCCCGTCGAACGGCTTCGTAATCATGTCAAATTACTTCAAGGATAATAGTAATGTGTTTATTATTAGTTTACCGGTAATGCAGGTAAATTGTAAGCCTTTTAAGCAGTAGCGTAGCTTGGTAACTGGGGGCCCTATTGCAATACGAGATAAAGGATGCCTGCTTTCACAAAATATCTAACAAAAACTTAAAAAAACACTGGTTTCTTTAAGTTTTACGTAATATTTATGCCGTTTTCAGCTGATACCGGTACGGATACGGCGAAAACGGCATAAATATTACGTTTTTTATATGGGTGCTCCTTTATATATCTATTTATTTAATTTGATTTTAGAATTTGTTGTTATAGCGGCAATAGAAATTCATCATTTCTAAAAATTTTAACTGTATAACTTTCACGGCTCATAAGAAACGGCCTGATGACAGACGGAGAGACAGACGCACAAATGGACGGACAGCGGAAAGTTAGTACTATTTTAAAAGGATAGCAGGTCCGTTAGATATGTCCTGTGTGCAGGGGCCGCAAGTTGAGCCCTTTTTCTGTGGGGCCACATATTATTGTTCCGGTTGATAAGGTGATATACGCCCCTGGTCTTAAGTTACTTTTTAAGAATAAATAAATTGTTGTTACATTGTTGCTTTATAAGCGTTAAAGGTAAGATAATGATGATAATGATCTGTAATTAATGGGTTGCTGTGTACTTTAGTTACTTATAACGACTGTGATGGGACACTTTACTGATTTAGCAGGTCTCATAAATAAATCTGATATTTTGACGGTACATTTAGAGGAATTAGCACAAAATAATAAACCCATAGACATTATCTGCATAACCGAACACTTTATGACAACCGAGCAGGAAAACATACTTGACATACCAAATTTTCGTCTAGCAACAAGTTATTCTAGAGACGTCAAGAGGGGAGGGGCGTGTATACTAACTAGAATTGGACATGAATATACATTACTTGACATTAACCATTGTAATATTAAAGGCATCGTAGAATGTAGCGCCATAGAACTAATTGAACATGAACTCATAATAGTTTGTATATACAGAGTGCCAAATTCATGTATGAATCTATTTTACAATAATTTAGAGAAACTATTACGCCAGATATGTGACAATTCTAACAAGAAAATTGTTCTTTGCGGAGATTTTAACATAAATATACTCAAACGAAACCGCCATGCTCTAGACTTTGAATATCTTTTGGAAAGTCACAATTTAAAATTAGAAATTAGAAATCCCACGAGGCTCAGCAGCATGTCTTGTATTGACAATTTTGCACACAACATTCGTAGATGCAAAAGTGAAATAATTGAGTTTGGCATGTCCGATCACACTGCTCAACTGTTACAATGCCCCGTGAAAAAAACTTGCGTTATAAAATCGTGGCGTATTAGAAGACGGGACTATAGTACTGAAAACTTAATCAAATTTAAAAAATGCATAAACAGCCTATCATTTAGTGACATCTACAATACAAATGATGCGAATGAAACTTATAATTATTTCCTAGACCTTTTAGTATGTTTTTATAATCTATGTTTCCCTTACAAAATTATAACAAAATCGATAACTAAACATTCTAAATGGTTATCTAAGGGACTTAAAGCTTGTAGTAGAATGAAAAGGAAAATGCTATGGCAGTATAGAACACACCCAACACAAATAAATAAAAATAAATTCAAGCAATACGCAGCTAGATTTAAGAAAGTAATATCACTAACACAAAAGTCACAGAACAACTACTACATAAATACATCACAAAACAAAGCAAAAGCCACATGGTCAATTATAAACAAGTCTAAACTTAACTTTCCCAAAGAGCCTATTACAGAAATATTTAAAGATGACATAAAAATTACAGATCCTAAATCCATTGCGAATAATTTTAACGATTTCTTCATTAACCAAGCTTCAGAATCAGATCAAATAAATAATAGAAGAGATGATAGACAAAACAAAACCCAACCTTGCAATCAAAAAATCTACACTAAAACTAATTCAATTTATCTTACTCCCACAACACCTTTAGAAGTAGACAGAGAAATAATGCAATTGAAAAATACCCATAGCGTCGGCCATGATGGTGTCTGTACCAAAGTTATAAAATATGTATCCACGGATATTTCTGCTCATTTATGTTACATAATTAACCTATGCATTTCTAACGGAATATACCCAGAAAAACTTAAAACGTCCATTGTCATTCCACTACACAAAAAAGAAGATAAACGGAAAATGGGAAACTATAGGCCCATAGCATTGATTCCCATATTTTCAAAAATATTTGAAAAAATTATATATAGTCGACTCTATAGCTATTTAGAAAAATTTAATATTTTGGTAGACGAACAGAAAGGCTTTCGTAAAGGGAAATCAATAAATATGGCCCTTTATGACCTACTGAAAACAATTTTGGTAGCCATGGACAAAAAAATACCAACATGTGCCATTTTTATGGACATGAGTAAAGCATTTGACCGAGTCGATCATAAGATACTTTTACAAAAATTAAGCATGTATGGCATAAGGGGCAAAGCGTTAGATCTCATTTCTTCATACCTGCACAATAGAAAACAAATAGTAGAAATCACACAAATATGTCAGAAAACACGAACCAAGATTAAGCATAAATCAGACACGAAAACAATAAAATTTGGAGTCCCACAAGGAAGTGTTCTCGGGCCTTTATTGTTCTTGATATATATCAATGATCTTCCAAACCATATAAATCAACCAATGGTTTTGTTTGCAGATGACAGTACGGTCATAATAAAGGGTGAAAAGGAGAAAGATTATGAGCATGTAGTTAACCAAACATTAAATACGATTATACATTGGTTAAACGAAAATAATCTAATAATAAATATGGAAAAAACTAAAATTATTCACTTTCACCAAAGAACAAAACCGTTAAAAATAAACGTCGGCTACCAAGGCAAAACTGTACATCCCGTGACAGATACAAAGTTTCTGGGAATAACAATTGACAATAAACTGTCATGGAAAACACATGCAGAAAATGTATGCAAAAGAATTAATAAATCCTCATTTGCCCTTTACAAACTGTCAAAAATTGTCAATAAAGAAGCTGTATTAGCTGCATATCATGGACTTGTTGCACCTATTCTAAGATATGGTATTGTATCTTGGGGTAACTCACTAGATAAGGAATATGTATTTAAAGCTCAAAAGAGATGCATAAGAGCTATGTGTAATGTAGACAATACTACCAGCTGTCAACCCTATTTTAAAACATTAAAAATTCTGACATTCCCTTCGTTATACATTTATGAACTTAATGTGTTTGTAAAATCAAATCCCAACTATTTTAGGACTGCTTTTAAAAGCAACTATAGACAATTACGTGACAAAAAAAGACTAGAAATTGATATACCTTATGGGAAAACAGCACTAATTAATAAAAGTATTCTTTGCATGGCATCCTTAATTTACAACAAGCTGCCCGATTCTGTCAAAACTTTACCTGTTCACCAATTCAAGTCGAAGATACACAAACTCCTAATAAATAAATGTTATTATAGTGTCAAGGAGTACTTACAGGATAAAGATATAGATATATAATTGTTATAACTAATATTTTCAATGTATTTATGATTAATTAATGTATGACCACGACATGAATAATTATAACTCTCTTGACATTCTATATTATTTTTTGTACCAAATGTTTATGTTAACTAATATTTTTAATGTATTTAATTTAATTTATTGACCACGACATGAAAAATCTTGACATTCTGCATATTTTTTTTTTTTTTAATCTTTTGACATTTTTACTGACACTGAATTTGTAATAATTAGCTTTTGTTTTCGAGCAGGATAATTCTGTAATTATGTAATATTATTGTAAGAATTAAGTAATGTTATTAGAAAAACTAGATTGCTTAAAGATTATATTATTATAAATATTTGCACATCTAATTAGGTAATGATACAGTGCACTCTATATCAATTTGTAACATCTTTTATACCTGTATTATGCAAATAAATGATTTGATTGATTGATTGATTGATTGATGTTACATGTTCCCATTAATGGGAACTATATAAGGAAACTTTCTGGTTATGGAGACATTGTGGGACAGCGTATTATCGCGTCAACTTAATTTTGCTTTTTTCCCAAATAAGCCCTGAACGTATAATTCTTTCTCCATTTAATGGGTAACACGTATCCCTTGGCTAGACTGGTTGTCGGACGTTCTGGCTTCCGACTACCCATAACGACTGCCACAGATCTAAAGTTGGGCATTGATGGTCATTTTGGCGCGTCAGTTCAACTGACGTGCCAAAATGACCATCGTGAATGTCGAATCGTCACTCCAGAGTTGGTAGGCCGCCTAAACCATTTGGAGTGACGCCACAGTTGTACGACTAGACTGACGCAAAAAATGACCGTCATTGTCCAGTTTACGAATGGCAATCTTGGCTTTACGTGCATTCCGAGGCAGAGCTCAGATTATACCGAAAATTAATACACATATTAAATGTACTAATCCCAAAACCTCCCCGTTTAGATTATTTACTACTAGCTTCTGCCCGCGGCTTCGCTCGCGTTAGAAAGAGACAAAAAGTAGCCTATGTTACTCTTCATCCCTTCAACTATCTCCACTTAAAAAATCACGTCAATCCGTCGCTCCGTTTTGCCGTGAAAGAAAGACAAACAGACAGACAGACAGACAGACGTCTGTCTGTCCGCGGTTGAAAGATATTATTAATATTTTTAGGATGTGTTTAACAAAGTTAAATAAATAAACTAACTATGTACGGTGAGAATGAAAACATTATTCAGTACTAGCTTTTGCCCGCGGCTTCGCTCGCGTTAAAAAGAGACAAAAAGTAGCCTATGTTACTCTTCATCCCTTCAACTATCTCCACTTAAAAAATCACGTCAATTCGTCGCTCCGTTTTGCCGTGAAAAAAAGACAAACAGACAGACAGACAGACAGACAGACAGACAGACACACTTTCCCATTTATAATATTAGTATGGATGGGAAAGTGTGTCTGTCTGTTTGTCTTTCTTTCACAGCAAAACAAAGCGACGAATTGACGTGATTTTTTAAGTGGAGATAGTTGAAGGGATGGAGAGTAACATAGGCTACTTTTTGTCTCTTTCTAACGCGAGCGAAGCTGCGGGCAAAAGCTAGTATTAAATGTACTAATCCCAAAACCTCCCCGTTTAGTTTATTTACTAAGCTACTGGTCACCTACGCAGAGTGTATTAGAATAACATTGCAGATATCTTACAAAACTTTACATGGATTACTTACATTACCTTTATGGAGTCACTCCATAAGCTTATGTTAATGTATAAGGCTGTGTTCACATGCTATGATCGAAAGTTGACTTGTGGCGAGTATCCGTACGTGCTGTTAGTAAAGTGGTCCACCATTTAGTAAATAATAATAAAAAATAATAAATATCCTGGGACAACTCACACACGGCCATCTGATCCCAAACTAAGCAGAGCTTAGTACTATGGTGTAAGCACTTTCTAGCCTAAGACACAGGTTTTAACCTAGTTTAGGTAAATGTGCAATTGTGCGGTTTTTATAATTTGTATGGTAATTTATTTTGTAATGTGACCTAAATTATGAATAAACGATTTATTATTATTATTATTTTTATTCATTTGCATTTCTCGGGACCCTGGGGTCCCGGTCCTTTGAAAGGCGTACGAGGGGCCGAAGCCAACTCGCAGAGGCCCCTTAAATAAAGCTTTATAATATGAAGTGAGGCACCAACCGGCGATTATTCCTATGTGCACCACTCAAGTGCACCTAAGGTCAACCCCCGGTTGGTGGTGGTCTATTGCAGGTCATGGAATCAAAAAGGTATTGGACTATGGGTTTGGGTTGCTAAGATGGATAATTTATCCTAGACTATTGAATGGCTATGGCCCCTGCCTGGCCAATGCTTGTAAACACGGATAAAAAGGCAGGGGGTGACTTGCACACTCAGTAAATGGGCCCCCGAAAACGGCCGCTAGCACATAGTGACGTAGCGACAAGGGGGCAACATATATCGAGGTGCTGGAGGAGTGGAGAGGTATTCCACGGCTATCAGGACAATCCCGGAAGTACGGTCAAGATCCCTACCAGCATCTTACTGGAATACTTCCTTTCCCCGAGCACGTTTGCTCTTGCGATTCTCCACTCAAACCAGCCAATTAAGGCAAGAGTGAGGTGGGAGCCTTGTTCCTCGTCAGTGCTCACTCTGGCCGGCCAATGAAGGCAAGCCAGAGATGAAGAACAAAGGGTCTCCCAGGAGGTCAGGTCCGCGGGGGTCGCTACTGCCCGACAGCTCGCCACAAGCTGCCCGGTAATCAGATAACTGATAAACATACTTATATAATTTATAAATACATACATATTATAGATAAATTACACATTACATTATTATTATTTATTATTAAGTACTTAAGAGACTGGCTATTTTTCTATAGTCTATGGCTATGGTCTAGGTTGATCAGTTTTATTAGACAAATTACATAAAATTTATACTAACTTAATAAAGCGCAAAAGTTTGTTTGGGTGGTTGAACGCGCTAATCTCATGTTAAAAGGTCCGAATTAAAACATTATTTTTGTGTTAAATATCCCACTTATTAAGGGTATATACATCACGCTACGGCCTAAGGGAGTGAGTCCGTGTCCCTGTTTTACATAAAAAGTAATCCCCACAAAAACGCAACATGCTGTACAATCGCGACTAAAAGCCAGTTGTAAGCACAGCCTTACCTTTATTCGACAGCGAGTCAAATTAGAGACAATAGTGTTGCCAGTAAATTTGGGATTAGCTATAAATCTTGTGGCGAAATATACAAACGATTGATATCGACAAAGGTTACGGAGTGCGTGTCAGATGTAGGATTTATGTTCGCTTGCGACAATCGCGTGGGACGTGACGATTGTTTCAAACGGTGCGAACAAGCGAAGTGTCTGTCGCCTAGTCGATTTATCGGTGTGTTACTACCTTAACGATAGCTGAGGAGTTTGACAATGGTTTGTTAAAAAAAAATTGTTTTCGTGTTAGGTTGTTGGACAATAGCTTGGACAAGCTATAATGTTCTTCTTGTTAAGTGCTTTATCCTGGCTTATTATCTTTAAAACAGCAATCAGCAATTTCTGTGCAGTGATCGCGCGATCATCGCGCAATCAATCGCTTAGCGTAAAAAAAAAATCGTATTATGTATGAATCGCTTGCTAATCGCTCCCCGATTGTTTTATTGCACTCATTGCTTCTATGACTTAGAAGTAGCAATCGCTGGAACTAATTAAATATCAACTTAAAAAAACAGACTTAACTTTGCTCTTAAAAACCATAAGTTATCAAAATCACCAAACCAAAAATGCATGTTTTAGTTAACTGATTGCTCCACAGAGGCAGCACTATCGCTAGATTGCTATTTGACTTAGGGCCGATTTTTCAATCGCCAGGTAACTTTTATCTGAAGAGTAAGTTTAACGTTTTGACAGCTTTTGTATAGAAAATATGTTAAACCGTCATATTTATTCCTCAGATAGAAGTTAACTGATGATTGAAAAATCGGCCCTTAACGTATTTTGAATTGACGTTTGAGAAGCAAATATTGCGGAATTATCGCGATCGCTCGGCTTCTGCAAGATACGTAATCCCGTCGGGTTGCGATGGTGATTTATTCTCTTACTATTCGTCAATTAAGTAGTTGTGCTTTTAACTTTCTTGGTAAATAAGCCTGACTACCGCAGCCCTTTTAATTTTTTGCAGAAAATCCTATACGCATTTCTGCCCCGTATTATAGACATCTGCAATATCAAAGGCATCAAAGGCCTCGCAGACGCGTGGCTTTTCCAGAGACAAAGATGACATGTCTCATGTGCCTGTACCTCATCGCCACTCTTTAAATCGGAACACAGCATCGCTGCTTTGTGGCAAAAATATGTAAGGTAAAGTCACAGTTCTCTTAAAGAACCATTATTATACTTTAAAAGAATAGTTTTTGAGGGTGTCAAAATATTGCTGGTAATGCATTTGATACACCCCCAAAAACGTAACCGGCGATACCGGAAATTAACAAACTTTACATTAATTGATAGAGCCAGAAACCCAGGAAGGCTACTTTGCGGCAGAAATAAGTGTGTCTTCTACTGAGTGTGTCTTCTTCGCTTGCCTCTAAAAGTTAAATAAAATCTATATGTATAAATTCCAACCCTAAAGAGATTAAATAGGGGATGAAAGTACAACAATCACGTGGGCGAAGGCACAGGCAAAAGCTAGTCCTACATAGAAATCTGTAATTCACCAATGTTCTAGCAACACCCAAGGTTCAGACGTGTGGGCAACAGAATGGTCTGTAGGTGGCAGCCAACCGTTTAGCAGCCGATCACCACGCACTGAACATCAAGTGACAATCAGAATAATTGTCGCGTAGAAGACAATTTGATTGCTGGTTCAGGAATATTTCGATACGATCTAAACGAATTTGTACTTTTGTCATAGTTAGAGAGATGTTTTACGTGGCTGAAATTAATAAATTGTACTTAACACAAACATGTTTTGGCTAAATATTATTCCTGTCTTTGTGGCTCATAGTATGCCACAATCACACTGATGACTAATCAGAAAAGAACGGAGGAAGAGGAAAAAATATATAAAAGGAGGAAAAGGAGATAGCACCTGGATATGGTTGTTTTAGGGTGGAAAATATCTTTGTTTTCCCCAGTCGGAGTGTATCCATGAGAGTTTTCTCATGAAAAATAGTAAATGCATTTTCCAGTAAAATGTAGTTTTCCTTTTGGAATACTTGAGTTTGAGGTGACTTGCCAATTTCATCTAAAACTTATCCAGAGAGAGTTTTATTGAATTCCACCGACTGACTTTTTATAAATAATCTGAGGAAAACACGTAAAAGTTGACAGAAATATTACGGATAAAACTAAATGTGACCGACAGACAGACTGACTGACTGAAGCACACTCACATAGCCAAAACCACTAAAATTAGAAATAGGTTTTTTTTTAAGTTTTCATACAAATTAAATGAAGTCATTATTTCGAAACATACATAAACAAGACTGCTGCTGCAATTTTATTCATACTATCCACTTACTACTACTACTTTAATATAAATAGTAAATACAAAAGTAGTGGGTCTTTCAGTGAACAAACTTCAATGGGCATCTTGAAAAATAAATAGACATCTCTTTGAATCCCTAGCAAAGACATTCACGCGAAGATTTTAGCAAAATCTAGTACCTATGTAAAATTTTACGACTTGAAATTCTGTATTGCAAATGAAATCGCGACATCTTAAACATAATGCAAGTGAAATTACAGGTTGAAGGTTATAATAAATTTATAGTGTATGTTCCCACGATGCGATGTTATACAGGACATAAAATTGTTGATGGCCACGTAAAACATCCAGGCAACGTCGAATGCGTGGCTTGTATGCTAATAATGTGAAGGGAAAATGTAGTCTCTCTTGACGATTATAATGTTCTTATCTTTCTGTTGTGGTTTAGTAAAACTGTTAAAAGACTATATGGCCAGTCGTAAAAGATCGTTTCCGTGTTAGGAATCCGAGTTTTGTGCAAAAGGTTGTGGGTTTCAAAGCAGGCAGAATGTGGCTTTTCAATTTACATGTATTTTCTGAGATTTTCTAGAACTGCGTTCGAAAGCATGTAAAGCTGTTGTCATGAAGTCGTATTTACATTGATACAGTAGCTTGCGCCAGCATCACTGGATTTCGGCGCTGATTAGCACTGTATGTATCAATGTAAATAAATAATTAAATTACATTTGTACAATGTTGATCCAGCGCCTGATTCGAGTGATGCTGGCGCCAGCTACTGTAAATCAGTCTTTATAGATATTTGATAGTAGTTATGGGTAGTAAGAATCAGAAATCTCAAGTAACTTAGTAATTGGTTTGTGGCTGTGTTAAGGGCAGTATGTAGCTGTATGTAAAACACTAGTTGGGAAAAAGGAAAAAGATGATTGTCTTATATACTACAATTATGTATTAATACAATATTATTACAATCAACTGAGCTATGGTGTTTATCGATTTACACTATATGTACAGACGCGGACTTAATGCCTAAGCATTTTCTACCAGTCAACCATCGAAAGTGCAGAGATATGATGGCAGGTGCAAATATAAAGTAAAAAAAATGTTAAATATTACAAATCAATAAAAATACATATAAGTAATAAAGTAAATAATCAAATATAATATTATGTAGAAAATATATATCTAATATACATATACATATATATATATATATATATATATATATATATAAATAAATACATATATATTTTTCAAGAAAGATGATTATGAGAGTGCTTTGACTAATAGTGTAACTGTAAATGAGCCTTGAGTTTCAGCTTGAATGCGTAACGGCTAGTAGTAACGTTGTTTTCCAAAAAGAAACAGTCCTTAGTACACCTCGCACTACCCCTAAACAGCAACATGCAACACGCACCAAACATTTACCTCGCCACAATTATTGTGCCACAATTATTCCGCCGCAATTGTTTGCTGCAAATGTATTGTATCCGCCCGCAACAAATGTGTCCTTACTGCGCGGGTCCGCAAACAGATATTGCAGAGTGATACGTGTCGCATTGCAAATGTGGCGCCACATTTGCCGACATACAATTAATGTATGCCTGCTTAAAGAGGTAAATTATGAAATAAAAGTTAGTATGAGCAGGCCAAGAAAATGGGCAATAGAAATCGCAGGAAACAGCATCCAATAAAGATGTTCTATAATTAATTTTAAATAACAAATTAACAGTTATTTACCGACTTTAATTCAATACTTTCGGCCACAATTAAATTTATAATATAGCTAAGTCGTGTATCACGAATAAACCACAACCATTAATGAGAATTGAAGCGATTTCTTTAATTAGTTCGCGCTTCTAATTGCTTGTCGGAAATAAAAAATAATGAACTGTTAATTACGGTTTATGGCAATCATTATTGTTGCTAAGTGAAAATTTGTTCCTAATTAATATTTTATGTAACCTGTTCTTACAGTATGATTGGAGACATTTATATTGCTGCGGTAAAACTAGTTCCTTGATTAAAACCGAAATTAAACCACAGATTAATAAATAGTTACTACGTAAATGTACGAAATTAAACGGCATTCGATTGTAAACTTGTAAACTTCAATTAGGTATTTCAATTCGTTATTCTGTTTCTAAATAACATTCGCGGGCCATCCACTAACGTTCATTCCTTCAGGCTTGTCCCGTCGTGCAATCCGTACAGAAATGCGACGGGATAAAATAAAACCGTTGAAGCCACTAACTAAACCACAATCCTTCGTTCTTTCCCCTGACTTTATCACGACGCGCCAGTCCGGCAGGAAAAACAATCCTTCAGTGACCATCCACACGTTTGTGTACATTCCTGTCACTTTGCATCTTGTCAGCCATACCGAGGGATTGCGCGTGTGTGGATGGTGACAATCCTCCTATTTTATGAAGATTGTTGTCATTTGAAAGGAATGCTCGTCATTTTGAATAATCTTTATGGATTATTTTCATTTTGCAACAATTATGTTTATATTTATCTTTATGTTTATGTGAGTGTACCTATATGTATTTATATATATACTACTATATTATGTAAATATATATATTTAATTTTGGTATTATTTTTGTACCTTTGCATTTTGCATCTACCATGATTTGTCTCTGCATCACCCTGCATCAAAATGCCTTAGTGTACGAACTGAGTGAAGAGCGTTCAGCGGAGCGTTGAGCGGAGCGTGCAGCGTTGCGTGCAAGTTGTTCTCGCGCCACTAGGTCGCCACTCAGGACACCTACGTGTAAATGCATCTGTTTGATATGGACGCCGCACGCCCCGCCCTGCTAGACGCTCGATTTGAGCGGGCACTCAGGCCCTACACTTAGGCAGAACATATTTATATTTATAAACAGACACTAACTTGATCACAGCGCGCGTCGCGCCAGTAGCGACAGGACTGGTAGCGAGGTTTTATACCGTCGTTCTTTCTTGCTCTTGCAAATCCACTGGTGTTCATTCCGTAAGGATTGTCGCGACGGTACGGGTGGCGGGATTTTAATACCGTCATTCTTTCTTGCTCTTGCAAATCCACTGGTTTTCATTCCGTAAGGATTGTCGCGACGGGATGGATGGTGGGATTTTAATACCGTCATTCTTTCTCGTTGTTGCAAATCCACTGGCGTTCATTCTGTAAGGATTGTACATTCCGGCAGGAATGAACGTTAGTGGATGGCCCGCTAATGACGGTGTTAAAATCCCGCCACCAGTCCCGTCGCGACAATCCTTACGGAATGAACACCAGTGGATTTGCAAGAGCGAGAAAGAATGACGGTATTAAAATCCCGCCACCCGTACCGTCGCGACAATCCTTACGGAATGAACACCAGTGGATTTGCAAGAAGGAGAAAGAACGACGGTATTAAAACCTCGCTACCAGTCCTGTCGCGACGGGCGCGATGCGCTCTGTGATCAAGTTAGAAGTTAGTGTCTGCTTATTTTTCCGGCGTGATTGAGCGCTCGTTTGTAACCATTTTGTGTTCGTCTTCGTCCCGGAAGGACAAAATGGATTGCCAAGACATAGACAGCACACAACACAATACGGTGTTATCATCTTGAGCAGTTCGTTAAAAGACGAGACTCATAAATATTTCTTAAAATCATCAGATTCGTCGCATGCCAGATTTTTTAAAAGTCCTATATTTCTACTTTTCTAATAACCACTTTTTCCCCACATCCTATGTCTTCATTTAGGTTTAAATAGATATTCACTTGCAATAAAACTCAAAGCAACAGCAATCTCTTTCTTAAAGGTACACATGTTTATTTATTAAACCTCATGGACATAATGAGAAAAACACTGCCCACAGGCGGACTTAATACCTAAGTGTAGGGCCTGAGTGCCCGCTCAAATCGAGCGTCCAGCAAGGCGGGGCGTGCGGCGTCCATATCAAACAGATTCATTAACACGTAGGTGTCCTGAGTGGCGACCTAGCGGCGCGAGAACAACTTGCACGCAACGCTGCACGCTCCGCTCAACGCTCCGCTGAACGCTTTTCACTCAGTTCGTACACTCAGGCATTTTCTCCCAGTCTACCTTAGGGTGATGCAGAGACAAATCATGGTAGATGCAAAATGCAAAGGAACAAAAATAATACCAAAATTAAATATATATATTTACATACTATAGTACTAAATACATATAGCTATATGTATTTAGTACTATAGTATGTACCTAGGTACACTCACATAAACATAAAGATAAATATAAACATAAATATATAAACATAATTGTTTCAAAATGAAAATAATCCATAAAGATTAGCGGGCCATCCACTAACGTTCATTCCTGCCGGAATGTACAATCCTTACAGAATGAACGCCAGTGGATTTGCAACAACGAGAAAGAATGACGGTATTAAAATCCCACCATCCATCCCGTCGCGACAATCCTTACGGAATGAAAACCAGTGGATTTGCAAGAGCAAGAAAGAATGACGGTATTAAAATCCCGCCACCCGTACCGTCGCGACAATCCTTACGGAATGAACACCAGTGGATTTGCAAGAGCAAGAAAGAACGACGGTATAAAACCTCGCTACCAGTCCTGTCGCTACTGGCGCGACGCGCGCTGTGATCAAGTTAGTGTCTGTTTATAAATATAAATATGTTCTGCCTAAGTGTAGGGCCTGAGTGCCCGCTCAAATCGAGCGTCTAGCAGGGCGGGGCGTGCGGCGTCCATATCAAACAGATGCATTTACACGTAGGTGTCCTGAGTGGCGACCTAGTGGCGCGAGAACAACTTGCACGCAACGCTGCACGCTCCGCTCAACGCTCCGCTGAACGCTCTTCACTCAGTTCGTACACTAAGGCATTTTGATGCAGGGTGATGCAGAGACAAATCATGGTAGATGCAAAATGCAAAGGTACAAAAATAATACCAAAATTAAATATATATATTTACATAATATAGTAGTATATATATAAATACATATAGGTACACTCACATAAACATAAAGATAAATATAAACATAATTGTTGCAAAATGAAAATAATCCATAAAGATTATTCAAAATGACGAGCATTCCTTTCAAATGACAACAATCTTCATAAAATAGGAGGATTGTCACCATCCACACACGCGCAATCCCTCGGTATGGCTGACAAGATGCAAAGTGACAGGAATGTACACAAACGTGTGGATGGTCACTGAAGGATTGTTTTTCCTGCCGGACTGGCGCGTCGTGATAAAGTCAGGGGAAAGAACGTAGGATTGTGGTTTAGTTAGTGGCTTCAACGGTTTTATTTTATCCCGTCGCATTTCTGTACGGATTGCACGACGGGACAAGTCGGAAGGAATGAACGTTAGTGGATGGCCCGCTGTTGTGTAGAACTTTGATTATAATCAAAGGTGTAGGAGTTTCGTCAGGACATAAAACCCATAAAACCTACTTTAATGAGGAGCGGTCAGTATAATTAAAATAGTTTAATACAACTGGCTTCCTAGGCCGTCCTACAGGAGGCCTGCTGTTTTTTATCACTAGTGGTGCAGATCATGTGTCAAGCGAAAGCTGAACGCCTGGGTTAAGTAGAAGAAACCGTGAGGTTTCGAAATGAGTCCGACGTAACCTTTCTTTCTCGTCTAACGAGGGTGATACAAGACGTCTATGAGACAGTTATAACCAATGATGTTATAAGTAAAAAAGCGTAGATAGGTTACCCAAACGAAATTCTATCTTCAAAAACGGCACACTAACGCATACATACATTACACGTCAAAGTAGGATGACATGATTGAAGCAGTGCGAGTGAAAAAGAGATTTTAAACGTCAAATGTCAACGCGATACTCAGTATCATGTTTGTCAATTGGCAAACTTTAATGTGCCACTTTTTGACTGCAATAATCTATCTACACTTTTTTTACTTATAACATCATTGGTTATAACCTAATTATTGGGTAATACAATTGTCAGGCTTCCGACTAACCGTAATGATTTTGATATGTGACGGCACTGTTGCACTTGTTGGTGCCTGTATTTGTGACGTAATTTACGAAGGCTTATTCCCAAAATCCACCCTAAGGTTGACAACGTGTATCAAATAAAAACTATCAAAAGCCCTCCCTAAAAATTCACTATAAATGATAAAATCAATGACCCCTTAATAGGTGATGATATTTAATACATACATTTTTAATGTTAAACAATATTATTTAATCATTTACCACCACCATTATAGCTGCAACATAAATAAAGATGAACTCATCTTCAAAGGTTTTATGTAAAGTTAAAATAATTGACGTTATCGTGTTATTTACCATCACTAGACACCATAAATACTAAGTACGTGGGCTGTTCTGTACTTAGCCTTCAATGTATTGTTATGTTGTCATCAGCGAGATAAAACTAAATGATGGTTAGATCACGACCAAGGTCACCACCATATGACGATGGTGAGTTGGTACATAGATGACCAGAAGCTCTAGAGAGTGACATTGTAGAATAGATGGTAGAATAGAGATCGATACGAGATGTCAAATTACTTAGCACAAGCTTATGTCCGCAATCCAACCAATCCCATACATTTATCAATAAGTTGATCCACGAAGAATGACCAGGGGGAAATAAGTTCATTCTTAGAAGATAAGAAATAGTATGACATTTCAGGACAGTCAAGGTCACATGAAATTTTGCGCTAGCTAGTCTTCACCTGCTCTTACGGCTTTTGTGATGAGAACGTTACGTAACATAGTCCGATGGATAAGGGTCTGTGAGCTCTCAGCTGTAGGAGAAAACAGATGCCTTCACCCCGCAGACCGTCATTGATAACCATAGAGACCTAGACGTAACTAGCGTCACCTTTCTGACTAATTGACTGACTCTTTGACAATTTATTAGTGCCTGTAAATGGTACCCCATTTACAGGCACTACACTTACCAGTGAAATAAATGCCTTGACTTTAACGCTGAATAATCTTAAATCGAAACTAATACTATAAGTCCAAAAGTAACTCTGCCTGTCCGTGTATCTGTTCTGTTTCCTGCATTCGATAATGAAATAGGAATAAAACACAAATTATAGATTCAAACTTGAAAGAAAAAGATGATTCTGTATTCATTCCATACTTAGGCAGGTAGGTGGCTGGGTACTTAATTTTTTTTACACCAATTAAAATTAAATAGTGACACCCACTTTCTACAAAGTATTATTAACCCTGGATACATTAATCTACCAAGCTGAACTTCAATCGTGACTTTGACACCACATAAATATTCCACGAACATCCACAACGGCTGCAATTGAGCAATTTTGTAATTTAAAAATCGTAACAATCGTACGTACGGACAGACAGACAGGTGCAATTTATAATGAGCTACGAAAATTGTTTCCGATATTTCATTTGGCACGATACAATGATTGACGGTCAGCGAATGAGGTGTTACTTTAAACATCCACCTCCGTGTGGGAATTTAATTTTTTTATTCGAAATTCTTTTTTCAAATTCCCGATTTCCCCTCGCTTTTGTTTTGTGGTATGTGTTTCTTTGAACACAATAGTTCAAAGAAGCACATACCAGGTTCTTTTAAATTCCAAAGAAGTTGATATGTGTGTTAATTGTGCGAGATTGTGTTTTGAAGCAGGTGTGGGTGAATGTATTAAATTAGTAGTGTTAATGAGTTAAGATTTATTGCAGTAATGCTGCATGCAGTTGTGAGAAAGTTTGCTGAGTTTTATTGCTTATTAGTTTTTGTTCGCCATTCCATCCATGTCAAAGAAGACTTCAAACCTGTGTAAGAATAATTAACTTGTTTAACATAAGTAAGAATTGATTTATGACCCTGACTGCTACGCTGGAGTACGTGGGTCTGATCCCTACCCAGGACAAATGTTTGTGTGATGAGCATGATTGTTTTATCTGTGCCTGGGTGTAGTTTATTATGAAATTTATAAATAATATCAATATGTAAATCGTTTCTCTGGTAATTAATGATATCAGTATGTAAGCTCAGCCTATTTTGAGATCAGATGACCGAGAGTAAGTCTTCCCAAGATACTTATTTATATATTGATCAAACTGGAACTGACATTAAACTCAAGGTACTTCAACCACCTCCAACGTATATTTGTATGTTAAAGGTATATTTTATCCTTCAAAGGCGTTAAACCAATTTCGCAGAAAACCAATATCTTTTGCCGTGAACGGAAGGTAAGTAAACTTTAAATCTAGTGACTTACGTATCAAAATTGCTCATTACACTAAAATTTGGTTTGGGTAAAAATCTTTCCACGACCTTCAGCTTTGCAGCCAAAGTAACTAACTATATCAACAGGCCAGTAATTAGGTAACAGACAGACAGTGTTGCTAATTAAGGATTACTTTGAAACATCACTCAAAGACCTTTACCTACTAGAGCGGACGTCCAATATTTGTTATCTGCGTGTAAGCATTAAGTTTAGTAGGCACGACGCCTTCTATCTGCTGCTACCCTTTATGGTATATTCAAGCTAAAGGACTATTGAACCTGAAAGCGGCTATTGTGCTAAAAAGTGCTGCATATCCATTTCTAAATATCAAACTACCTCCTTCTCAAATTTTATCAGATCGATTTAGTGGTTTGGCCGTTATGATGAAACGAACAGTTCTTTCGCATTTTTAATTAGTCGCACATTTTATCAGGAACTGAAAAACTGGAAATATTTATTTTAACACTCTCTCGTGCCCTACTTCACTCATTCAAAGGCCCTTAACCGATTTCGCGGACGTCTAATATCTGCCACGTTAACTGAAGGCGTGTAAGCATTAAGTTTAGTAGTCACGACGACATTACAGCTGCACTACATCTGACAAGAACCTTCAATGCACTCGTTAGCCCTTCAAGCTGATCGTGCGAGGTCCACTAGCGATCCCTACTAACTGTTATTACTCTCAAAAGATGGTCTGTTAATGCTCAGTTTTATACCTAAAAGCCCCTACTATCTGCTGGTACTCTTAGAAGAAATAAATAAATAACTTGAGATGTTCCACACACCGCCATCTGATACGAAACAAGGTAGAGGCTACGGAAAGGCTAGGCCTGTCTGGTTTCCGTATCCTTTAGATATGGAAACTTAAATGACGTGTATGTTTAATTTAAGCATAGTTTTTAATAAACCCGAAAGCGGTTATCGTGCTAAAAAGCTCCCTATATCCATTTCCAGATCTCAAGCTACTTCGCTGTTAAATTTTGTCACGCTAGTATTATAAGATGTGGTATGTAAAAGCTTAGTTTTATAAAAGTTGAAAGCGGTCATTACACTTGTCTAACGAATGACTTTTTCTATGGAAGTCAACCGTGAAATCGCCAAAAAAATCAGCAGATATAAATATAAGCGGTCCCATTGTCATTCGTAGACCTTTGATAATTTGATATTTCGGAAGTCGGTGGCTTCTCGTCTGCCGGTTGAATTGTGTTGCCTTGCCACCGACTTCCGAAATAGTTATTTTTGAGCTTTTCGTTTTTGAAGTCGGTTATCTTTTTTTTGGAAAAAGTTTTTTATTTTTTACTTTTTAGTTAGAGTCCCAACTACGTTTTAGAGTAACTTTCAAAAAAAATGTACGTTTTTCTATAAAAAAAATTGAAGAGTTCCCTCGATTTCGGCATGATACCATCATCAGATCCTGGATCTGATGACAATGGGACCATTTGGGAAGTCTACCCTTTCAAACAAAAAAAGAATTGTTCAAATCGGTTGGCAAACGACGGAGTCGGTTAAAAACATTAAAACTGTAGTTGTTACTTTTTTTGTTTCAGATCGGAGTCTCTAATTATCTAATGGTTTAGGCGACCGGCCGCACAAATATGATCACTTATGTCAGGTTACGGGATATTCGTGTGTGGATAAACTCTGGATATTATGACCCTTCCCTCCTAAAACAAAACAATTTGTCCATAACAGTTAAACGTAAGCAACTCTCGCACGTCACTCCACGCACGCGATGTAATTGCGATTGCGCACGAGTCACATCGCAACCGCCGTAATTTATAACAATTAAACAATACTTGCACTAATCAGTTCCATTAGTTAGCAGTAGGGTTACCAGGCCTTACACCATCTGTCTTACCAGCTAGGGTTAACGAAAAATAATATTTTTATCATATACTAGCTGTCCCTCGCGTAACACCTAGGTTTTTGGTTACTGTTCAGCGTGACGTTTATAGCCTATAGTCTTGGTTGCGGAATGTTTATAATAGTTACCGTGACCCCGGAACATAAAGGGCAACCGAAGGTGCATGAGTGGGTTTTAGTCAGTAAAAGTCTGACACGCCCTCCCGCCGCACCCAGGACGGGAGACACCATTAGATTATTTCCCACTCCCCAAAAAAAAACCTATTGTCTTCCGATAAATGGGTTATCAAATACTATTTTTTTCTTTTCTCAAACAAAACTCTTAAGTTTTCTGCTCTTCCTTAATCCTTTAGGGTACTCGTTCGCTCCTGTGGGATCTAGCGTGAACTTATGTAGCCAATGTTACTAGCTGATAACGTAGCATTATATAGGTGAAATAATTTTTAAAATCATTTTAGCAGTTTTACAGTTTATTCATAACACACAAACAAATATACAGTCAAATCTTTCCAGTTTATAACATTAGAACAGGGTTACAGGGGCCCTAGTCTGCTATTAAAATCGTGTCTCAATGATGGATTTTTGACGTGTAACGTCAAACTTTTGACACATTTCCCATTCAAAAACTGTCAAAGTTGTCAAATATCCGGCTGATAACTGGTCATTGAGACACGATTGTAATAGCAGACTAGGGCCCCTGGTCACTCGACGTATTCCTTGCAAGAGGTCAAAACGAGTAAGATTATAATAAAACCAATTGAGTCATCAAATGTTGTACAGAAATTCAGTAGTTGATAAGTAATTATGAGTTACAAAGGTTTTTTAGTTAAAAGCCAATTTGAAAGTTACTAACGGTGTGTCTGTAATAAGGCTGTACGCAAATAGTAGTAATAGTAGTAGTAACTACAGTACAGTAAATAGTATCTAATAAGTGCTTTAATTACTTTGACACTAAAATGAAATCTTTTTGATATCCCGTTAATTTTCTAATCGGGCAACCCTATTGGCTTGCGCAGGCGCGTCGAAAGAAGATAATTTACAGTTACGAATATCAATAGTTCATGTTTATTGTACTTCGTAATAATTTGCGAATCGTAACATTACCGCCTTTGTTAGATTGGTTTTAGTATAATTATATTTGCGGTTCGTTATCTCTAATTAAATTAATTTAATTTAATTCTAGAATGTAGATTTTGCGTGGATGATGAATGAACCAGGAAGCGTAAATGAGAATATCTGTAAGTGTTAATTTTGATGTTTTAAATAGATTCTGGAATTGCTGTAATATTTAAGGGTATCTATTGGAAGAAGCACATTATATAAAAAAATAAACTATGTAGTGGTACTAGTGGTACCTACATGGCCCACCTCTCGTGTATGGCGCTTTTTAATTAATTTCTATTTATTCAATTTTTCTTTAAAACCAGTCGGTTGAAAGTGATGAAGGAAATTATCAGTCAAACCTAGATTTATATGTCATTATGCTGTAGTGACTCAGATTTTACTACTACCCTCTGCAGTTGGTTTGTAACTGGGTTGACGACCAACCTGAGCCTGGGGGTACTTGACACTGGGTAAGACAGATTGTCAGACTTTGGGGCTTCTCAGTATCCGACTGTCGAAAATTTACTGTTGTTCTTGATTGTCATTAACATGCAAGATTAAAGACTTTTATGTGCCTCCGAAGGCACGGGACACCAATCTAATTGGTAAAACTCAATAACACTTTGTTTCACCTGGGAATCGAACCAAGATTCTCCAACTCAGCATTCGCTTAGTCACGAGATCAACACGCCATTATAAAAGCTCACATGTTCCAATTCCACAAAAAGTAGAATTCTAGTGCACTAAATCATCAAGTTATGATAATATAACGTTTAAACCGGAAAATTACAGTTTAAATCGGCGATTTAAAGCCACGAAGTGTTTTTGATGCGATGTAAATTAGATACCTTTCATGTTTAATTCATGGTCCGAGATGGGAAGAGGTGGGTTAGATTTAATCTAACTACACTCTAACGGTTTGACTCTCACGTTAATCAATAAAAAAATGATTGCAATCGATGCTCGTATTATTAAGTTAGGTTAAGCATATTGTCACTGTCACACAACTGTGAATATGTAAAATACTATTGTCACCGTTGCACAACTATGAATCTGTAATGGAAAGACAGTGACAGATAATAGCTTAGCCAATGTACAGTATGTTATACTAACTTTTAAACTTTCGCGTTTCATGTTCACACATATTATCACAACGGGTATTAACGCGAAAAATGATTATAAATACGTGGTCGCAAGCAGAGTCTGCTTGCGACCACGACCTGTGCAACCAGGTCGAGACGTCAAGCCTTCCAAGGTATTTATAATCACTTTTCGCGTTAATACCCGTTGTGATAATATGTGTACAGTATGTTGTCACTATTACCTGACCAAACTTAAAACAATCTACTATTGAGTTGGTCAGATATTTGTGACAACATACTGTACGAGCGAAAATTAAACCAAGCAAAACAAAGTTTGTTCTGGATGGGAATTGTATCCACCACCTCTGTCTTAGCAGTCAGAGTAATAAACCAACAGGTCCATCAAAAGGACAAAGTTGGAAGCAAAACCTAGAAACAAACATCTCACGCAAAACATAAAATATCTCGACGGACGATTTCTATTTGTTATTTATAGACGAGTTACGAAAGGTTAAGCTTGTTATTTTAAAGAGATGACAAACAAAAAACTACTTTATGAGTACGCTTGTTAATAGCGCAAAAAATGATGCGGCGACAACTTTAATCTTAGTTTGAAACTCGCTTAAATATCGTTAAAGATACGCGCGGCATTCTAGAGGGCGCAGGGCTGGACCAAGGCTGCCGGACCCGTCGCCTGTTGCAGTTGAATAATTAAACTTTTATTAACTAACTAGATTTCGCCCGCGGCTTCACCAGTGAGAATGTCGAACTATCCACTATTTTACTCCTTTAGGTCGGCTTTCCAAAAATACTATCTTAGTAGCTACTCACTCTTGACAAAAACACTACCTCCAAGTTTCATGTCTTTAGAACCAGTGGTTTCGGCTGTGCTTTGATATATCAACATTCAGTCAGTCAGAATACTGATCACAATAACCTAAGATGAGCCTCTCAGTAATCTATATTTTTAACAGAAACAGACAGAATAATTGATAAAGGCTCCGCTGGAACATGGCTGGAACCGCGAAGAACATGAATTTTGAGCAAATAATTATCCTTTACAAAGCATGACCACGTGGGCGAAGCCGCGGGCGTTAGTTTGTCAAATATAAAGGCAAAATAAAAAAAAACACCACTAAACGGGTTCCTGTTATTTAATATAAAAAACTAAAACAAAAATTGCCAAATGTGTTCTTTTGTTTCATCTCAATATTGTTTAATGCTACGGCTGGCTTATTACCTATGAAACAGCAATCAGCAATATTTGCGCAGTGATCGCGCGATCACCGCGCGATTAATCGCTTAACGTCAAAAAAAATCGTATTATGTATAAATCGATCGCTAATCGCTCGCTGATTGTTCTAATGCACTTCTTGCTACTATGACGATAAAGTAGCAATCGCTGGAACTAATTAAATATCACATTTAACAAAAAAAACTTAACTTTGTTCTTAAAAACCATACTAATTACGAAACCACCAAACGAAAAATGCATGTTTTAGTTAACTGATTGCTCCACAGAAGCAGCACTATCGCTAGATTGCTATTTGACTTGACGTATTTTGAATTGACGTTTAAGAAGCAAATATTGCGCAATTATCGCGATCGCTCGGCTTCTGCAAGATACGTAATCCCGGTGCGGGACTGTTTGACTGAATTTTTTTATAGACAAAAATGTGAAATCCTCATTATGTTTACACATTTCTCAGGTAAAAACAATAAACGTCAAGAGCTTTGTAAGAGCAACATTGTTGCACCTAATTGCATCTTCACTTGACGACATGCCTGTGGTTCTGGCTTCATAGATGCGGTCGCTCTGGTCAAGTAAAATGTAGTCTATGGTGGGAAATAAATGGCTTTTAGAATGTAACAATGCAACGACATGTAATGGTGTTGCTAACTAAACGTGTTATTTATTGCGTTCGTGGATAGTCTTGATTATTGTCCCTTGCTCCCGTGGATCGTAGTGTAATGTTATTTATATTTTAATGTTCCTCTTATCTGGCTTTAACATATAGATATAATTTTACCAATTAAAATATTAGCTCAATCTCGTCGACGTTATATTGCTATTAGCTGTCCCCCGCGGTTTTACGGGCGTAGTTCCCGTAAAACGATTGATCCCTTGGGGTTTTTAGGATAAAAACTATCCTATGTATTTTTAGTCTATGTATTATCTCTGTACCAAATTTCATTTAAGTCGGATTAGTAGTTTTGACGTGTAAGCGAGACAGACAGACATACAAAGTTATTTACGCATTTATGATATTAGTATGGATTTTAATATAGGTAAAACCTGCTTACTACAATTTAAGCGTAGTGGTAGATAGCAGTAACGAAGATAGTCCCCGCTACTACTCTCTGCGATTACTAAAAGTCGTTGGAGGACTCTGGAGGACTATCGGCTTTCCTTTAAAATTGACCTCAAACGTCGTTCAAAACAAAATTACGTACAAGTGGTTTATTACAACAGCCTAGTCCGGCCCTGCACACGGAATGTCGGTCGCAATCCTAAAAATGCCGGGCGCATCGCCTCCACTAGCGTCAGACGCCGACATCAACTGATTTTATGGACTCTAATTACACGATAAAATTGAATGACGTCCAACAAACTCTTCAGAAAAGGTGTGAGAGCCGCTAATTGCGTATCAGACTGTACATGTAAACACCAATAATGGTAGCAGACAACAGCACAACTAGCCGAAGAATCGCTGAAGAAATATTATTCATTTTTTTATGTAATAATTAATTTTTATTGACGAAATGCTTGGTTGAATGCCTCCCTGTGCTTATTTTTACGACCCTGTGAGGTACAGGCAATTAGTTGAGTTCGCCAGGTTGGGTACTAATTGCTCACAACTGACTAATCAATGTTTAATGTGACGGGTCATTTGGCGAGGTGCTTTCTACAGTTCATTAATTTTTATTTAGTTATTTAAAATAGTTTCGTTTGCAGGCCAGGCATTTTAACTGTTAACGGGTTGTTCTTGAAATAAATGTTCGTTGGTTATGGTAAAAGCATCTCATGCGTGCGGTTGCAAAACTGAACAAGTACCAGTTTGATTTAAATTATGTACTTTATAAGTTATCTAGAAGACATCACTGACATCCCGGACCTTGGGAAGCAAGTAAAGACGTTCGTCCCGGTGGTCATTCATAGATATTTGACAGCTGGTTGTCATGCAAAAAGTGTCATTTTCTGTTTAATCAAGGGATATTATTGGTGCCGATTTTCTTATTCACAAACTAACGTAAATTTAAGTTAAGTTCATCTTTCTCTTTCCATTTAATTAAGAAAAGGACAGAAGATAAAATATTAGTTTAGTCCTGTCAAATTTAGACACTCCATAGATAATTTAGACGCGATTTAAAAACATACGTCAATTTTCTTCAGGCGCTGTCTAATTTGACAGGACTAAACTAAAATGTATCTACTAAATAACTAAAATGTAACTATTCTGTCCTTTTCTTTAAGAAATAGAAAGAAAAAGATGCATTTAACTTAGATTTAGTTAAGTTTGTGAACAAGATGAATCAGCACCATTATCCAGCAACTCGGTTGTGGATGTCTTCAATACTAGTGTTCAGCTACATACAGCTAGACTGGCAGCCGAGCCTAATACCGTTGGAAAAAGCTAGAGGTATAATGAGATTTTGATAGTGTATTGTTTTATCTAATTTCGTTTAAGTTCCTACATATTTTAAAACAGAGACTTAGTAATTAGTCTTACCCTTAGCCCTGCTAAAAATCAAATCCGTAAGTATATTGAACTATCCCTTACCGGTCTCTAGATTAAACAATTTAAATTGATGGCCAGTGGGAATCGGATCAAAAGAGTTGTGCCATTGTCCCCCAACGGCGGCCATAGGGAATGTTAAAAAATCTGTGTCGCTGTCCACCAGTGGTGGCGAATGGATATAATTTGCAAAGTTGTGACGCTGTCCCCCAGTGGTGGACAACGAGAATAATGTTTTAAAGTTGTCTCGCTGTCCCCCAGTGGTGGCCAGACAAGTGGTGGACATCGGGAATAATCGACCATTTTTCTATGAAACGCGTGTTTATTGACTTGATTTATCAGTTTACGTCAGATTAAAGCATCAATCTTATTTAGCTCGAAAATAAACAACGGATCGATCAATTTATTTATTTTTCTATCAGTTTAGGATGGTTCAGAATATGACTAAGAGTGTACAGGAAACTGAATTGCGGAATGCCAAGTAAAATAGGTTAATTTGCTCGGTCTGTTGTAGCGGAAATGCTTAACCAGTGAATAATGTTATGATCTTAATATCTCTAAACGCGAAGGTTACTGAGTAACAAGATATTCCTTGGTGAGACTAATTTTCTGACTACCCGTAACAAGTCTCTGAAATAAAAAGCTTTATGTGCTTTTTCAGGCATGGGGTCCCACAACTAACTTATGATTTCCGAGCTGTTTTTAAAAAGGTACCAAATGAGAAAATACAATAACACTGCCTGTCGCAAGAAGCGAATCTTGGACCCTACGCGCTCACAACATACTTGTACGCCCGCGACATTCCAAAATTATTACCGTGCATAAATAAATAAATATCCCGGGACAACTCACACACGGCCCTCTGATCTCAAACTAAGCAGAGCTTGTACTATGGTAACAAGACAACTGTTAAACGTACATACATAATTTACTAGCTGTCCCCTGCGGTTTCACCAGCATTTTTCGTTATGCTCCGCTCCCGTGGGTCGTAGCGTGATAGTAATATAGCCTATAGCATTCCTCGATAAATGGGCTATGTAACACTGAATTTTCCAAATCGCACCAGTAGTTCCAGAGATTACTTAGAGATTACATACAAACTTACAAACCTACAAATTTACAAACTTACAAATTTTACCTCTTTATAATATTAGTATAGAAGTATAGACTAGTATAGATAAATACATACATATTGTAGATTAATTACACCCAGACAGGACAAATTATCATGCTTATTACACAAAATTTGTCCTGGGCGGGATCCTACGACCTTCAGCTTAGCAGTCAGGGTCACTCACCACTAGACCAACAGGGCCATCATGAATTGAACCTGTATTGTGCAATAAACCTTCGCAGACACGTGATTCGAAACACAATGGAAAGACAATAGCAGCCCGACAGCCGGCTGTCGCTTGATCGTCGAAAGGTTAAAACCCCTGCACCAGTCCCGCTCTAGATTATTTTCTTCCTACACTCAAAATCTCTCTCACATTCTTACCAAATTCTCATAAAGAAATAAAAAAAGTCTACAAACCTTGCTGTACCACAGATGTTTTTCATTTAAAACACTATCTAACAAAGCAAGACTAATGAAGTAATTACATCAATTGTCACGGCCATCAAATTTAATGTCACCACGGCGTCTGGAGGAACAGGAAACGACGCCATCCTTTTGAATGGACCAAGATGGCCGACATGATCGTGAGAATGTTTGAATTTAGAATCTTCAGATTTTCTTTTTTTTTCGTTGTGCTTTTTTTCGACGTGTGTGGTCAGTTAATTTTGATAAGTGGGCGGGGTTTTTTTTAAATATTATTTTAGGATGAGAGTTTATTGTGAAACTTTTAGAGTTAAGTTTTAACGTTTTGACGCGAATAAGAAGAAAACTCTTTTTTTTTTTGGTGAGTGGGAAATCATCCAATGACTGCTCCCGTCCTGGGTGCGGCGGGAGGGCGTGTAAGACTCTTACTGACTAAAACCCACTCATGTTCCTTTGATTGCCCTTTATGTTCCAAGGTCACGGTAACTGTTATAAACATTCCGCAACCCGGGAAGAAGAAAACTCTTAGGGCATCGGTTTGTCACCAGTAGTTTTCGTGATCATTAATTATACTAAGATGTTAAGGTCCAATTTGAAAAATGTAGTTATTTATTTTGTCAGATTGCTGGAATAAGTCTGCGCTTGTATGACTGTATTTAAATATTAAATGACTACAACTATTTTTATTTACATTACGTACCTACAATTGAAAATTTATAGTACCTTGGTAGGTATGAAATTAATTCTACTCTCGTTTAGAAGGCGGTTAAGCCTTACATGGTCCATTTAAACTTTTTAATAGTAAAGAAAGGACTACATCTGCAACATTTCTCTTTACCTTGTATAAGAGAGATTTTATTATTACAAAGAGTTTCAGAGGAGGACAATAAATTATTTGAGTCAAAGGACGCTGGAATTATTTCTGATCTACAGAGATTAATATTAAACTCACGACAATTACGTCCATTTCCTTTAAACTAGCTAGATATTTGACTTGAGTTCCATAGATAATCTGTCAAAATTCAATCTATAGTATCCCATAGACAGTAGCCAAATCCACAGACATAAATTAACGGAATGTCTGTCAATTTTTACGCAAACTATCGATCAAATCGAACCCAAAAACGGCTCTCAGACTGTTGAAAAAAGAACAAAACATTCCAACTTCAAATTTCAAAAATTGCAAGTCATTCGAAGCCCTACTATTTGCGAACAACTCACTGTTGTTTCACCCTCGCGAGTCGTGTCGTGACCCGCGTTTCACCGATGAAGTCATAATTTATATAATGCATTGGAAATTGTTTCTCGCGTCAGATAACCGTGGCGCACCTACTAATCGGTTATGGAGCGCCTGAAGCGTCCGCGAAAAGATTTATGGGAACGGGTATCGAGAATCGAGATCAGGGTTGTTCTGAGATTTTGGATTCGGATAGGGATTTAATAATAATGATGAGCGCTTCCAAGGTATAGTTAGGTACGAATATGATATTATTTTCTGATTATTTGGTTTTTGGATAGTTGCGGTTAGTATTTAAGAAATATAAAAGAATATATTATAAAAATTACAAAGTAATTCAAATTGGATAAGGTGAAGTACCTGCGTTTACCTTATACAATTCGAATTCCTTTTATAACAGATTCGGATCCCAAAAACCGTATCCGAATCGTTAATACCCGATAGTTTCGGTTAGTTACGGTCCACAACAGCCCTGATCAAGATCTCGTTTGCGCTGAATCGATTTAGTCTTATAATAAGTGTGGAACAGTTGAAAGATGAATGGGGAAGCGAACGGCTCGTGATCGGATCGAGCGAACGCAAGCGAATTGTAAATTAAATATTGATTATTTTTTATGGAACTGCTTTCTTCGTGATGTGAACGGTTGAACGGTACTGTGAAGAATGGGATAGTTGAAGTTTATGAAAGTACTGACTCAGCTCCGTCCGCGTAAATGTCAAAAGTTCCATCTCCTTTTTTACCCCTTCTTGGTTAAAATTTACAAAAAATCTTTCTTTGTGAATTGCTCTTCACAAAGAACATAATTTACCCTTAACCTTTTAATGGCCAAGCGACAGCCGGCTGTCGGGATGCTATTGTCTTTCTACTGTGTCTCGAATCACGTGTGTTTCAAGGTTTTAAGTCTCATTTTTTTAGAACCCAGTCTTTTTAAATTCAAAGTGCCGTATTCTAGAAGTGTCCGTTGAACTGCCTGTTTGTCAACGGGTTGTCCCTCATAAACTGGACAAGATAAAGCTATTGAGAGTGGAAATAACAACGAAATAAAATAAAGTTAGAAATCAAAGATATGTTCCCCATAGAAGAACCGTTACTATTTCGACGTTTTTGACTATTGAACCCTAAGTGTCCTATTCTCACTTGGCCGGTTTTTTAACTCCGTACAGATCCGCTATAACCGATTTTCAACGCGGACAATAACGTGGGCAACAGCTAGGCTTCAAAAGCTCGAGTGATGACGCTCCGCGCTTCATCATCTCCCTAGCCTTTTCCCAACCGTGTTGAGGTCGGCTACCAGCCTAACCGGATTCCGCTGGATACCGGTGTTTTACGTGGAGCGAATGCCTATCTGACCTCTACAACCCAGTAACTGGGCGACACGATACCTCTTTGTTAGACTGGTCAGAGTTTCTGGCTAACCAGTAACGACTGTCAAAGTTCTACGAATGACAACCGGGACCAACGGCTTTACGTGCTTTCCGAGGCACGGGATGTCGTCAGTGATGTCTAAGATAAACTTTTTTAAAAAGTACATATGAATTGAAAAAATCACATTGGTACTTGCCCGGATTCGAACCCACCACCTCTTACACGAGAGGCGGGCGCCATATCCACTGGGCCATCACGACGCTCCGCGTTTATACCCTTTAATTATAATACATGTAAATAAACCAACATTTAATTAAAATAAACTACCTATAGTGGCCCACATGAGTCCCCGCAAAAATAACCGAAGTCAATTATTTTGTAGTAAATTAACTCCCGAGTCAGTTTATTGATAAAGTACGTGAGTTAATTACATCAAGATTTTAGCATAAAAATGTAATATTTACAAGGAGCGAGCAATCGATCGCAATAAAGCTATAAATTATTGTAATACCTTTGAAAATAATTTTCTGTCCGCTTTTTTGATAAGTATCGAACAGGGCCGGATTGCATATTAAATAGTCTTGCAACAAATGCACCGAGCGACGGATCATTTACATATTTTAATCAGGGCTGGCATGATAGACACAAATTGCTTTAAACAAGAATTTATGGGTTTTAGAAGTTTAGAAGCCAGAAGGTCTGATAGTGTAAATTAAAGGTAGAATTAACTGGTTTTTTATAAACAGCAGGATTTGGTGAGAGTGGCAGCTTATTAGAAAAAGGTTAGCAATATGAGATGCCACACTGATATACAGGCAATGAGGTGATCTTCAAAAGATAAAAGATATTTTATTTGATATTTTCAAACATGCATACATAAGTTTATAGTATATATGTTGGGTTAACGATTTAGGATTACCTACATGTTTTGCCACACATTATGGCGTCAATTTTTTATACCAAAAACGCAAAAGAACGTTACACAAATTTAAGGGGTTCTTTTTCCCTGATAAGGTACAGATACCTAAAAATATTTTGTACAGGTAGTTTCAAAGATAAAAACAAAAATCCTGCACATTTTTTCTTTCTTTCACATTACATTATGTCTTAACATTTACATATCAATTGGAATTACGAGTATAGTTTTTCATTTAATGACTGCTTGCAAATCGTTCTGCAAAATTATTTTTGTATAATCTTTATGCAACGAAGACGGTTTGATTGACAGTTGTATGTGCGTGTTATTGTGACATGCTAAGCATATTATTATGTGGTCGATTACCATGATGATATGGGAAGAAAAACACGGAGTATCTCTTTATTGTTTTGTCATGCGAGCGCCTACATGAATCTTAACGATGAATATTAATTGATTAGATAATAATACATACTGATTCTTCCATATTAAATAAAGACGGCACGTGTAATACAGCAATTCAGCGCTTGGCTGTTGTGCTGTGTGTTACGGATTTGATTTTGGCACTGGATAAATATTTGTTTGACCTACAGGTTCAGTTTAACTGTTTGAGTTTGAGATGAGATGAAGAAAATCTTAGTCGCTCTTTTTCTTTAAACATAGCCGCTAATCTATGTTTAAAAAAAATGTGAAGAGAAATGTCAACAAATAGTATGTTTATTGGCTTTCTGCATCTGTCTGTTAGTTGATCGGTAACGCATTATTGGCTAAACAACTGACGCGAGTTTGAATAATTTTTGTAAAACGTATATTCATACGTTTTAATCTACACATTGATGTCCTTGAGCAAATTCACGAAATAACTGAACGTTAAACGTTAATTTAACGTTTTAGTGTTGAGTCCGGCCCTGTCCTCCTTCGTGCTCGCTCCAGGGAGGTCCGCACCTCCTCATGAGAACATCTCGATCGCGCCACACGTTTATTAATAACTAACAATGTTGCCACACTAAAATTTTGATTACCGTATAGAAGTGCGATTTTGCCAGCATTTTAAGCTGACTTTTACGATGGTAATGACGTCTTAAAAATAAAATACTTTAGTGTAGGTGAGTGTTATGTGTTATCTTGACACAATTTTAGTGTTTAACTTTATAATGGTTGTAAAACGACCGTTAACGAAGCTGTAAGCATGTTCTTGTCAATATGTCTTTTTTTAGGGTTGCGTGCCAAAAGGGTAAAACGGGTTCTTATTACTGAAACTTCGCTGTCTGTCTGTATATGCTTTATCACCATGCTGTCATAATATAAAAATGGAGTTAAACAAATATTTAAAGGGTCTCCGATTCAGCAGACGTGATTTTATTGTCGTTTTTCGCCGAAAATGGTACGGAACTCGTATTTTCTGTTTTTTTTTTATTGTATTAGACCGTGCGTGCTGATCTTTTGCACCCGCGCTCAGCTCCATAACACCCTCGAAATGACAAACCTTCTCCTCTTGTATCAAAATGTACTATTTCAATCCGCTCTAGTACTTCTTGAGATTAGCGCGTTTCATAACAACAAATAGCTCATTTGATGGACAGAATGGTAGTGCACTTATTTTACCCTCTTAGCTTCTAAGAATCCTTTATTAGTTCGTACCTAAAGTTTAAAAGGGTCCTGAATGCAAATTTTCAGGGGGTTAACTGTAGTATTTGGATTGTGTATTGGTAGATACATAGATAATCCATTTATTAGGTGCATTAAGACAGCGCACCACCTAAAATTACAACTAAAAGCTAAAGCTAAATAACATAAATTTAAAAACTAGGTGCATACTAAAACTAGTAAAGCTATTACATAGAACAAAAAAGTGAAAAGAAGTACGGTATGCGTCTTAAGGCTGCACCAAATGGGACTCCAGCTCAGCGTGTACACCTGACGCTGATACGCTAGTCACTTATCCTTTTCAGAGAAAACTAGCTTTTGCCCGCGGTTTCGCACGCGTGTGTGAATTGTAAACTTCCATCCACCATTTTGACCCTTTGGAGGTTGAAGTTCCAAATCTTTTCTTAGTGGCCTACTCTTTATAAAGAACGCACCCTCCATGTTTCATGTCTCTAGGACCAACAGTTTAGGCTGTGGGTTGATAAATCACCCAGTCAGTCATTCAATTAGTCAGGTTACCATTTTATACGTAAGTAGCAATTAAATTGTGTCTTTCAAGACTATTAGGGCTATTCGCCAGCACCATAATTCAAACAACTTGACTTTGACTTCTTGCTTAAAACTCGTTTCCATCTTTGGCTTTATGAAGTAGTACCCACAATATTACCAAAGTCACTTTGAATGATAGCCTATTAAACGTGGACACAGGTTTCTTAGCCAATTATGCCCGAAATGATTTACAATCTAACTGTAAATTGTAAATTTAACCCGGATGGTATAACGCTTGATACTTCCACCTTAAAAGGACTTCAAATGAATAATTAGTCACAAATATTTACGATTGAAACAGTAATGTGATGTTGATTTAAATTTAATGGTATTCTCCAGATCAAATTCTGGACACGTTGACCGAAGCCTGGTATAGTACGGTGCCACATTTATCTGACCTACTCTAAAATGATTTCGTTCTATGGTGGGTTAGGCCCGCTGATGGAAGTCTAATATCAGTCTGGAGTGTGGATCATGCGTCAAGCGGATGCCGTACTTCGTATGGTATGGTGGCAGAAAGATCCGTGTCATTTTAGTAGGCAAGATTCCGACATAGCCCTCCGCTCTTCCCAGACGGGATTTCCCGAGGCACGGGATTTCAGTGATGTCCAAGATGAACTTTAGAAAGTACATATGAAGTGTAATAGTCACGTTAGTACTTGTCTGGATTGGATCCCATAACCCCTTACTTGAGAAGCGTGGAATAGTTCTAATAGTAAACGCAGCCCCGGATCATAAAGGGCAACCGAAGGAACAAGGGTTTTAGTCAGTGAAAGTCTGATACTCCTTCTTGCCCCACCCAGGGCGGGAGAAGTCATTAGATGATTTCCCATCCATAAAAAAGCATTAAAACAACATTTAATTTGAAAAACACCTAAGGTAATCAAAATTGGATTTGACATTGGATTCTTGGATCCAAAGACCCTAGACTCAGTAGTCCTAGAGCCTTGCTTTCATTAACATAAACTTCAAGACGATCTTCATCCGATCCATTCGTGTCGTGTTTGGGAGTGGTCATACAAGCAAGTAGTAATTATAGGCACTCGAATAAACACAGCTTACGTCTTGTAACTAGTAATTAAGCAAATCTTTGATACAATTCAATTAACTGGTAAAGGTAGGTTGGCTTCATTTAATAAATGATTTCCCCAGTTAAAAGGTGGTTCCGTAAACTTGCATTCCCGTTATGGTAGGCAACGTACCAATGCTATTTAATAAAAATTTTTTAAGCGGAGAGTTAAAATCAAAAACATAAATCGTTTAGTGTGAGATTGTTGCTAAGTTTTAGGCATGATATTTCCAAATTGTCGTTGTTTTTAGCGTAGTGAATCCCAATTTGTAATAGTTTTTGGTAGTCATTTTCAACCGAATAGTTATAGAACTGCTGCAATTTCTATAGTACGATTTTTAATTCGAGTCAGAAAAATGACATTTCCCGTGTTGCAGGTTTTAAGTCTCAAATAAATAGTGATGTGGTACAATCGAGTTTTTACAATTAAATCTTAGTCGAGAATACTTTTTTTATTCAATATCAAATTGCCTTTAATTATAAAAAAAATATTACATGTAATTTACGGTAATTAAATAGAAGACTTACCCGGTAGATAATTTAATATTACATAAAACACTGTTATATTATTTGTTTTTAGTAAGGTCCATATTTCTAAAATTGTTTTATTTAAAACGGTATGTATTCAATATTTTCAAATAAAAAAAACGCTTTGGTACCTAATAAAACAAAGCATGACTAAATGTCTAAGTCTATTGATCGTGAAACATCTCTATTGTATATAATAATATAACTATATTGATTACCATAGCTCTTTTATATGCTTGCGTCCATCAGACGAATGATAAGGTTAAGGGCTAGTTAAATGAATAACAAATAAAGTAAAGATACACATCTAATAGATACGGGGAAGAATTTACATTATAATGCAATTTTACTAAAAAATGAGCGTGTACGCATTTTGCTTTCATCTGCCACCTGTAAAGAAAATGAGGCTATTGTGTGAATTACAGATTATAAATCAATATAATTTATAACAATAGATAATAAGCACCTGCTTGCGTACTGCTATTTATTATATTAGATCCATTTTATACACAACCATTTTTTTCTTTTTTTTCTGCTTATTTGTTTCTCTATTTTACGCCAAGTTGGTCAATATCTATCTAGTAATGATCTAATCGAAGCGTTTATTCAATTTTACAGCAAAGTAAAGTATGTTTCTTAATCTATCGATATAATCGTTCATGACATTCGTTTTCTTCATCGTTTCGTTACGCAGTTTGACATTTTCTAGCAATTAGCGATTGAAAACTATTGATCACGTGACGTTTGGAAAGCTTATGTCAATTTCATACATTTCGGATGTTATCGAATTCTGTTATCGTTAACGAAATTATGATTTGTCTATGCTCCCTGACATATTTTTCTTACAAGTTTATACAGAACACCTCGGTTACAAATTCGAATCACACTTGGCCGGCTTAACTTTGGTCGCTTAAAACGCGTCACCAGTTGTTTATTTCCACTACTGGCTTAATAGTACTTTCGGGTAGTTGAATTACTCTATACCCATATTAGGAAAAAGCAAACCACTTCAAAACTAACGTGACTAAAAGCAATTTTAGTTCAATATTAAAATAACACTTAATAACTTAATACCAAAAGGGTACTAGTACCACACCCTTTGAAAGTGCACATGCATTATAAGCAACCTAAAGCTGTATAAGCGAAATTGATTTCATCTCGGAGGCGTGGGAATTGTAAAGTTATAGGTGACCTATTCAAGGAGTGGCCACGCCAATTATAGCAGTTATGCTAATGTAAAGATCTGCAAAACTAAGCCATTAAATAGGTTTGCGATAACCCTAACAGATTAGATGTAATTTAATGAGAATGTTGCTTATTACACACATTTATAACGACACTATAAGCTATAATGTTAAGGCCTATGCCGCACACGTAGGTTTGCTTGGTGCTTAAATGTCTTGCTTAGTACCAACCAAATCAAAATATTTAATTCTTGTAGATTACTAAAAGGCTCTTTAGAGTATACAATTAAATATCAGTATAGGAAAAACATCGTGAGGAAACCTGGACTTAAAATCGAAAAAAAATTTGTATGAGAAGAGGTCGAATAATAATCAAGGAATGCCTTTTTTTTCTAATAGGTAATCGTTTGTGTATGGGCAACAAAAAGCTATATAATTTTTGTAATTTTTAAAAATAATGTCTGTCCGAGTCTGTCTTAGTGAGTAGCAACAGTTTTTTTTTATAAATGCTTTAAGTTATTGGCTGTAAGAGTAGATATAATTGTAAAAAGAAATGTTTTGAGAGCTGTGAATTTTGCTATAAATAAATAAGTTCACCTAACACGAAAGTTGTACAGCGTTGCTTTATGGGTACCTAGTGGTTTGCTACCACTAGGTACCCATAAAGCAACGCTGTTTAAAAGTCGTGACGCCAACCTCTTACCTGTGTGACACCAGCCTTAACGTTAAACTCAGTTCCTTATGGGACTCAACTTTATAACCGCAGCCTAGGGTCATAAAGTTAAGTGGTTCCGTATAAGCGTACTTGATAAAGTTAGATGACAAAATGGTTAATTGTTACACTGATCGAGAAGCTTTGCGATGCGCTTGCGCGTTCATTTGTTTGTCGTTTTAACTGTTTTAGTAAATCAAATGGCTTATGAATGGGGACATTAATTTTCAGATGTGGGTTTCTATAGGTAGATTGTTTATGTAGACATGTGATTCTTTCTCTTTTCAGTCTGTTCTATCTGTGGCGAGATTTTTATATGAAACTAGGTCTCCCCCGATGCTTCATCTGCGTTATGATATGTTTTTGGTTGTTGCCACTGCCAGTGTGATTTTATGCACTCATGTGTGTGCAAGCTTTGTTACTGTAAAGTTTGTGCTATGGAAATCCGTTAAATAGATCGTCCATATATCCTTACGAACATTCACATTTATGATAATAGTATGATCATGTATTTTTGATAATATTATATGTCAAGAATTTTGGATTGGTATTTAATCCGTAAAAGGACGTAAGTTTCTTTTTAATCTGCTTTATCGGAAACATCCACAGGCAAAAGCTAGCTAAATAAAAAAATACCACTGGGTCTTTAGCTGTTTTAACCAGCCGTTATAAAGAAATAACAATAAAATTAAACTGTGTCAATAAAACACTTTAGCAACAAAATAATGTTAACATTTACACGAAAGTTGGTAAAATAAACCTTTGATACGTCTCCTAATTACAGATACAAAAACTTTTAATTTTTCACCATAAAAATAAATAGTCGCTTGTCACTCTTAAGATTTATTAGCAGCATGAGGTGTTAAATAGCTCTCCGTGGCTGCTTGTAGCTATTGGACTGCAATTTATATAGCTTTAAACAACAACGGACCGTTAATTATTTGATGTTAATAAACAAGAAGATTCATTAGTGTATTCTACATTTTAAGGTCATTACAATTTACAATGCTTGTTTTGAAAAAAACGACGTTCACCTTTAATCTATATTGTAACTGGAGAAATTTGTTTTGTTTGTTTTTCTTTTATCTTGTGTGATAAAAAAACTTGAGTTATATAGTCTGTTTATCGGGGAAGGTTATAGGCTATATAATATAATGCAATGCCCTATGGAGAGAGGCGAAACCGAATGGGAGAGCTTTATACATGTCACCGGAAAATAACAAGATCCGTAAGTTTATCAATCTACTAGGAAGTTTATAAACTTTCGTAGGATTCTAAACGGGAGATAAATTGGAATATTTTACGTCCACATTTTCGTAAATTGATAAACTTACTGAACTCACTCGTAAAATAATAAGTAAGCAGTAACCAAACGCTACGCGCGATCTGATTGGTTGTCTGTCATGTGTCACTTCTCCTTCCTCGCGGCCGCCATTGTTCGCCACGAAACATAAATAAACCAGTTTGCTTGTGCGTTTTTATTAGTTTTAAATGTTGAACTGTGTTGCAACTCAAAGAAAACTCAACTCACTACATCCGTGCCAGAGAGGAACCAGGCATTATTGCTCCCAATTTATAGTTTGTCAAGTCTGATTATACCAAAGTCTTTGGAAACAAGCGTTGTCACTATGAACATCGACCAATCAGAGAGCAGTGTGTTATTTTACGTATTTCAAAGATGCGTATATTTAAAAGAGTTTTTGTGATTGGTCGAACCATTTAAAATCTTACGAACAGATATCCGTTAGTTTATAAATGTACCGTATGACGTCGGAAATTGATAAATTTACGAAAATGTGGACGTAAAATATTCCAATTTATCTCCCGTTTAGAATCCTACGAAAGTTTATAAACTTCCTAGTAGATTGATAAACTTACGGATCTTGTTATTTTCCGGTGACATACATATGACTAGCTTTCGCCCGCATAGGTATCAAATTTTGCATCCACAATTTGTTTACACAATTACTTTTTCGATCAATTTTCTAAAAATGCTTTCTTAGTGGATACTATTACTTACTCCAAGGTTTATGTCATAAAGACCAGCGTTTTGCAGTGCGTTGATATGTCAACAATCAGCCAGTTGGTTTACCATTACCATGTTATTGTCTTTGCTTTAGGAATTCTTCAGCAGCCCGAAGTTTAGAAATGACATTCTCGTGACCAGAACGCCGTCAAGCTATTGGTTGTCCCTTAATATTAGACCAGATTGTTTACGTACCACAAGCTTACATACTCGTATATCTTTCTCTTCAAAAGTTGGAAGGTGTAAACATGAATCTTACCTTTAGAGTTAATTACATTGAACCAAAAAGCAACCATCTAGAAACCTTAAATGACCCATAAATTATGGTTGCATGAACACATTCTCAGGACCAATATTCTGGTCCTATGTCCTATCACCAAGATATATTTATGGTATAGCCTTTGGTCTTTTCACAGCTGTCTTTGGCGTGTTGGTTACAACATTTATAACACTAATAAGCACCGTGTTCGTTATTTTGACCAATATATCATTTGGTCCTGAGGTCCAAATATATTTCTTGAGTAAAGATATGTCTATCTTCTGTCTATACAAACAATAAGATTTTAACGAAGAATATTGAAAAAAAAAAAAACATTTGATACATGTACAAACGACGTCGAGGCCAAACATATTGTTTTAATATTTTTGTCTGTCTGTTTGTCTTTTATCTGTTTGTCTGAGATAAACTCAAAAAGCACTGAATAGATGGTTTATTTTATTTTTTTATTTTATTTATTTTAATTCCTGATTATAGGTAATACAGTGGTGTATAAAATAAAGATTTCATTCAAATTTTGCTATGAATATTACCAAGAGGTCCAGTCAACACACAAGCTATATATTTTCACGCTATCACCATGGTGGGATGAATAAATTAATTGTCCCATGTATTATCTATAATCCCAGATATTATCTGAATCTACTAAAGATGTATGTTATCCATGCGAACGAAGTCGCGGGCAGCAGCTAGTGTATTTATAAAGGTTTGAACTTTAAAATAGATTTATTAGTTTAAGATGCGTGTTTGAAGGGCAAAGGGCGGGCGTGTGATAATTAATATAACGTTAAAGTAAACTAGCTATAATCTGATGTTATTAACATTATCATCTTCTTGTTAATTTTGAACTTTACTCATGTAAACACTAACACGAACATGTTTTTAATGGTTCATCTACATCAAAGTGTTTGAGTGTCATTTTATAGCCAGTAGCACTTAGTAATAATGTAACATCAGCGAATTTTATTAATAATGAGATAATGAGCTAGTGAAACTATTTCAATAAAGATAAGGGTAAATATTATTATAAACAAAATATTTACCCTTATCTTTATTGCGTAAGTGTAGAAACCATTACGCAATCTTTCATAAAAAAAACATCTGTAAATCTAAATGTGTATTTTTGAATGTCATTGGATGAAAAAAATGCTGACAGCTCATAATTGAGGTCTCAAGCGTCTATAGACATCTGTGATACCCCAGTTTCCCTTTCTTCGTACAGAAGCGTTATTATTCCAGAAACAAAGATGATATGTCTCATGCTTCAATTACACACTCCTTTTCCCAAGTATTTTCAGGCCTTCCAGACTAACCAGATTCATCTGGACACCAGTATTTTACATGAAACGACAGCCTATCAGACCTCCACAACCCATTTACTGGGCGCCACGGTACCTCTCGATTAGACTGGTTGATTCTTGGCTTCTGACTTCCTGTAAAGACAGTTAAAGTTCCTCGTATGGCCATCAACACGTGGTTACATAGGTACGGTATGTTAGTGTTGCCCAAGATAAACTTTTAACCCTTGACTTCTTGCGCCAGAGGCGGGCGTTTTAAACACAGAGCCATTTTTTTTTGTGTTTTTTTTTGGTGAGTGGGAAATCATCCAATGACTGCTCCCGTCCTGGGTGCGGCGGGAGGGCGTGTCAGACTCTTACTGACTAAAACCCACTCATGTTCCTTCGATTGCCCTTTATGTTCCAGGGTCACGGTAACCACTATAAACATTCCGCAACCCCGGCAGGCGTTGGCCCTGTTGGCCCTTCCTGTGCTGACTCCTTCTCTTTGAGGCGCGCGTGGAACACTAACGCGCCGTCGACGTGGTCCTGGTCCTAGCCGGGCGGCGAGCTACCCATCGCTCGCCATCCGCAGAACCGCGCCTACGGTGGCCGGTAGTCGTCTTGCGACTCTCGACGTCTTCGCCTGGGTCTTAGTCCGGGGCGAGAGGCTCGTCGTTGCCTCTCGCGCGCCGCCGCTTCCTTTACTAGCATAACTGCTTCGCAGAAGGAGGCGACGGCATCCCATTCCGTCTCGCCCCGAAGCATGGCCTGAATCAGCGCCGGGCGCGAGAGGTCACCGCCGCCGATCGCCTCTACGAGGACACGTCGATGGTCCGCCCATGAGCGGCACACCTCCACTGTGTGCTCGACCGTGTCCTCCAGGCGACCGTTACTGCAGTGGTACACAGTACACCCAGGCGTCGCTTCCGCCCGAATCCGACACAGGAACCTCCCTAACTGACCATGTCCGGTGAGGACCTGTGTCAAGCGAAACGTGAGAGTGCCATGACGCCTCTCCAGCCACTCCTCAAAGAGGGGTCTTACCGCCGCTATAACGGCGTGCCAACACAGAGCCATCACATGGAGCTTCAACAATTAAAAAAATATATATATATACATGCACCAATACTTAAATACCCGAATACGCTAAAGCCAGTAAAGGCAATTTCCAGTAGAAATTAAATATTTCACATCGGATTTTTAAACTGAAAAGTATCCTATTTAAATATTCAAAGAAGCGAACCCGCCGCACCAAAATGTTTTCATATAAAATGCAACGCAGACAATTGATGTCACAGTGAAATCTCCACCATTAGAAAGGGATAGAAAAAAGTATTTAGGGAGAATGGTGGAAGAGGGAGGGAGACAGCATGCAGTGCAATGTTCATTAAAGAGGGTCAACGTAGGCTTGGGGGGGTAATTTCTCCCTGTCCCCCCTGAGGCGATCTTGTGGTCGTCTTTTTAATTTGCTCTGGATTTCAGGGATGGCTACGTTTGGAAAATTGGTGCATAAATAAAAGAATTCTTTTGTCCCATTACGAGAGATTTTTTCGGGGTTTCCCTTTGTGGTTGTTTATGGGATCGTTTTTTCATTGCTGATACATTTTTCCTTTGATGCACTGAATTTGTAGCTGCTTTTAGTACTACTATACAATACTGTCTAAAGAGTTTTTTAACTTCTCGACACTGGTAGGCAGTCAGTTAGTCTGTCCGTTTATCAGAGCTAATTAGCGTGGAATGTGGTAACCCAATTTAATACATTATTACTTTTTATGACCAAAACTCGGGTATGTAGCGTAATCATTGATTGTTGAATATGAAGGTCACTTTTAATATAATTTCGAAAATTAAACAAAAAGTTAAGCAAAAATTTAGCGTGTGACATATCAAATGAAAGGAATGTTGAAAAGGTGTCAAATATATTATTTTTATAAAACCAAAAAAATTACTACCCTGCTATGTAATGTATTGCTTATTTCATTTCTTTTACTGAAATAATTTTATACATATGCTTGATTCATTTGAATGACTTTTTTACTTTATTTTAAAATATGCACTATATTAGTACATGTTTCCTATTACATATCCAATACTGAGTTAAGAATTTGCTAGTTTTCGTACTATAAGTATATATAACTTATATCTTATTATGTAACCTAAACACTTTAGTTGAGCGTCTTCAATACTCTAGCCACTACACACTAGAAATCTAACAAAGGCTCTAAAAAAACCCGCCTTGACGTTACACAATTTAGATTGCTAACAAAAGATTTGATAACTTCGAAACGACTGCCGCTAGATAACCAACATTAAAATTAAAAAACCGCATCCAAATCGGTTACCAGTTTAAAAGCTACGGTACCCATACAAACAGACACATGCCCACAGCGGACAAGCTTAAAACACCCCTCTTTTTGCGTGGGGGGTTTAAACAACAAAAAACACAACAATTTTCCGAGAGTTTTCCTCCACGTAGCAACCCTGTGATCTCAAGACAACATCGCTGGGAGGCGCGGCGTCTTATCAACGAATTAATTCTAGACTAACGAAGACCGGGGGTGGCGCCGCGATTAACACAACCGCCCCTTTCTCGCAGACTTAGGAACTGATAGAACTGAACTAAACATTCGTAGCAACCGTTGTTCTTATGAAACGGTTTGTTTTGTAAGAGAAACGGTTGCAGCGATTGTGCATCGAAGGACCATCAATTTCTAAAGAAAAAGGGAAATGGGATGAATAAATAAATAAAATGTTTATTTCTTACCACACGCCGTGCAAATGTCGTGATGGCCACTGGGCCATTAACGATTATCCACTGGGATAAGGCGCCCGCCTCGTGTGTAAGAGGTTGTGGGTTCGAGTCCGGGCAAGTACCAATGTGACTTTTTCAATTCAAATGTACTTTCTAAAGTTTATCTTGGACATCACTGACATCCCGTGCTTCGCAAAGCACGTAAAGCCGTAGGTCCCGGTTGTCATTCGTAGAACTTTGACAGTCGTTACTGGTTAGCCAAAAACTCTGACCAGTCTAACCAAGAGGTATCGTGTCGCCCAGTTACTGGGTTGCGGAGGTCAGATAGGCAGTCGCTTCACGACAAGACACCGGTATCCAGCTGAATCCGGTTAGGCTGGCAGCCGACCCCAACAAGGTTGGGAAAAGGCTAGGGAGATGATGATTTCTTACCACACGTCAAAATATGGATGAAAGGAAGGAAATTCTCGGTTTCAATTTAGAAGTTAACAATTTGACACACTATTTTGACAACTTATCAGAAAGTACAAGTACAAGTAACAAGTCTAGTCGTAAAACTGTGTCGTCACTTTAAATGGTTTAGGCGGCCAACCAACTCTGTCATGGCGATTCGACACTCACGATCAAATTTTGGACGTCAGTTTTACTGACGCGCCAAAATGAAAGAAAGAAAGAAAGAAAGAAAAACAGTTTATTCGTGCAAAATTTTACAGTAAAAGAACTTAATTATTCTAATTAAAACTAATTTTATGCACGAAAGGGCTAGCGCTCAGCATAATGCCGGGCCCGTACACAGGTGCGAGTCCACGGCGCTGGTTTTCAGCGCTAGCCGATGACCGTCAATGGCCACCTTTAGTATCTTATTTTAAAAAAATACAGCCAAGTAAATAATATATTTTGTCAGTTTAGTGAATTGTCTTTATACTAGTTTCGTCGTGGTTTATTAGTGGCAGCGTAACATATAGCTAGAGAGGCGGTCAGAGCTACCTTATCTCAGGAAGTACTGATTCAAATAGATAAATAAATAAATATAAATACCCAGAAAAGTCCTCCAGAGTTAAATATTATATTCAATTGAAGTGAACGTTAAATGTAGGCACTGTTAAATCTAAACACAATATATTACGTGATTTAAAGTTCCACGAAGTTTGGTTAATAGCTGATTTGATTGATATTGAAATTGCTACAATTCGTATTATTGGTCATGCAAAAATAATACTTTGACTTATCATTAGATATTTAGATGGCCGCATGAATAGTGACCGTTCGGCTAAAGTTTCTATGCAGTGGGTGCCAGAAGATGGACGTCGACTCCGAGGTCGACCCAGGAAGAGGTGGCGAGATGAGCTCGACGAATGCCACGAGAGCTGGTTTGAGGAAGTGAAGGAAAAGGGAATCTGGAAGGAGTTGGGGGAGGCCTTTGCCCAGCAGTGTTACAGCATAGGTTAGCTAAAAACAAAAAAAAAAATTTTTTTAAGGGATTAGCTATTCGAGCTTTTCATTGGGCATATAACTTCTTTGTATGTAACTTCTTTAATCTTGAATGAATCTTTTTTTATGTGGAAGAATGGATGTATGGTGGGATTAGTAAATAGCCGGATCCATCCTAGACGTTCCATCGCGAACCGCAACGTGATCCAGCAGCGTCATCGAAAAATTTATTGGGAACGCCTCTGTAACGCGCGATGTGAATCCTAGGTATGGATCCAGCCATTGGATGACATGTTTAAGCGGCTAAACAGAAGTAGTTGAAGTTACACATAATTATGAATATTGATCTAATTTAACAAATTGGATTACGGTTAAATTTTTGTATTCCCATGAGATGTAACTTTAATGCGAGTGAAGTGATTGATACAATTTAATTCGTAATGCATCTTTTGGTAGTTAAATGTATGCTACATGGATATGTAAACATAACTACATTATTATCTGTAAGCAATCTAAAGATTGAGTAAAAAGATTGACGTAACGGTAAATTGTCTAATGCTTTTCTGAATGTTTAGACATCAGATAGACATACGTACGGTCAAAGGCCATACGAGATGGTTGAATACTTCAGTACAATCTTCTGTTTTGTTCCAATACCTTTGTCTTTTAGGACAGATTTACGATTTGAATGTAGAAGGTAAATAAATTCAAATACACGCCCGTTAACACTGAGATTAAGGGTTTTAGATAAACGGTTGAATTTAACTACTATTAAAAACGAAAAATAAGTACTTGCGATGTGTTGGTCCTTTGAAGCTCATCGTGATAGCATATATAGTTTTAGAACTGGTGTGTTTAATGGTTTAAAAGTTTCCTAAAGGTCGTTGTATGGTCTAGTATCAAATATAGTATTAAAAGCACTTTATTTACGTAAAATATAGATTTGCGTCTACACATTTCCAGCCAATACATTGTTACATTTCTAATCAGTAAGCAAAAACAGCATAACATTGCCTAAGTTACTTCACGCATCTTCAAAACAACTCAGATCTTAAGCGTTGCATACCATCACGAGGCCAGTGTGGCTATAAAATCATCATAAAAATGTAATAAAAGATAACAGCCGTATTAATTGGTGCACAAGATCAATGCAACCGGTTTTCGTTCGAAATCCCTTTTAATTACGACTCCCGTTTATAGGCCGAACTTGAATGTCTTTGATTTACATTGACGGATTTGGCAGTAATTGGACGAAAATTGTACGAATGTAAGAAGCAGTGAATTCTAAAATTTGGCTCGAAGGACCATCTTAATGTTTTTTGCGTCTGTCCCCTCTATACGGTTCCTAAGCCTTCACCCCAAGGTCCGAGCGGGTGGCATATTAAGACGAAGTTGGAAGTAAAAAAAAAGGCGAAAAAGAGTTTTATATTCTCTCTCGAATGGGAAGAAATAGGGAAACCTTTCTCATTTAGCTCACCAGTGCAAGTCGGGGTGTCGTACTGAACACACTGCCTGATTTTTAAATCGTTTTAAACTCATTTAAATGTTGTTTTTATTTGATTTGGCAATGATTTGTGAAGTGGTCCTTATGTGATCTTTCGTGGCGTACGGTTCGGTAGTCAAAGAATAAGTCAAAGTGTGTTGAGAATGTATACATGTTTATATACGGTGTTGTGTTGTGGAATAGACGTTGTGCAAAGGTCAATGTTGTTTTGATTTGGGAGATGTGTACAACTTTGTGTTGGTCTGGACGTCGAATGGACATTATTCTAGAGTGTAGAAGTCATCGAGAGTTGGATTGATATGACAGAATACGCTACAGAATCTGTCATTAAGAAGAATGCGACAACACTCTCTAAACCGTTAAGCTAAGAGAGTTTTCAGTGCTATATACCATTGGATTAAGGTGAGGCAAATAAATATGGAAACGTAATAAATGTAAACACGACTTTCAACTTATATGATTTTTGTGTAACCTGCAAGTATTCTACAATTTCATAGGTTTGTATTCCATAGGGCAGGCGAAAAGGGGTTAGTAGCGTTATGACTACATCTCGATAAGACTAAATAGCAGATGTATTACTTAACTTTCTTATTAAACTTGTTTTAAAATATGGTTTAATTGATCTTCTAAATCTAGTCGCAATCTTGACATCTCGGCGACAGACTCGGGCAAAATTTCTAATGACGATGAATTCGACTGTCACCGATGTTTTTGATATCGACGAACTTTCTGAGCTTGCCCCAAATATGATTTATAGTTGTAATGGATTTCAATTTACCCTGAGGTCCAAATCTTATATAGGTAACGAGGAAAATATCGATATTCTAGTTATTTGTCGTAGCTAACTAAGGAAACGGCTTATTATGGTGCTTGCAGCGATACCTTATCCTCGTGTCAATAGTTGCAGTTATCTGCATAACTATTGACGGTGAACCTATAAGGAATAATGTATTACTTATTTTAACTCTATCAATAGGACAAAAGTGTGGTTTCCGGCGAAAAGCATGTCAAATGTTTTATTTACTTCCAGTTGTTTGTATGTTGTGATGGATTTTTCTGGCAAACTCCATAGAGATTGATTGTCTCCGTAACTAAATCTAAGACATTCAAGTTAAAACCAATAGCATCGTAGAGATTATCATCTTGTAGTGTTAACCTGGTTGTCAGGTTTTCTGCCCTCAGACCACCCATAACGACAGTCAAAGCTAAAAACGACCTGACCTGACTGATTAGCAAAGTCCTAGATAAACTTGAAGGTATAAATGAATTGAAAAAAAAAACCAATTGTTATTTTTCCGGTTTTGAAAGCGTACTTTATGAATGAGACAGTGGCGCCTTAGTCACTGTGTCGTGGTAGTTAAATAAGTTATTATAGTAATTGCTGCTCACTGATTGACTGTTACTACCCGTACGACTTAACTATGCACCTCGCGCTGTGACGTAACGCTGGCGGTAAGCTATCGCTACTAAACGAACGAGGCGAACACGGGGCCCGCGCGGGGAAGCGGTAGAGAGGTCGCATTCTAGCGAGGTGCACAGATAACTCCAACGGGTTGTCAGGAAGTAATTTATTACGTTCTCTTTTTCTTTCTTTTTTAGGTCTACAATTATAAGAAAATATTTCAGTTTTTAAACTGAAATATTCCCTATAAATTATAGACCTCAGTATTCCAAGGAATATTTATGGTTGCTAACAGTTATATACAATCTAGCATCTTGTGTCTAATTAAGCTTTCATTGTTGCGATAAATACCTGAAAACGAGTTTTGAGTAGCTGATCGTGATACTAAATTTAAGTGGAATATCCTGAGGTATTTCGAAAGTTAATAATTCCTATCACTTGTTGCGAGGACACTTAAGTAAGTACATCCTTTCAACGTTTGATTGAATCAAAAGATTAGTGAAAAATGCTTGAACAGCCAAGATGCAAGAACCAATCCGGTCCCTGGTCAGGGTCTAGGTCGATCACTCCTCCCTCGGTACTGGATGTTATAACATCCAGGACAGAAATTTGACTCCTAAAAGGTAAAATTGTGGATGGAAGTATACTTCCATCCACAATTTTACCTTTTAGGAGTCAAATTTCTAAAAATACTTTTTCAGGAGATACCTCTTTACAAAGAACACTTCTTCCAATTTTATGTCTTTAGAGCATATTGGCTATGTTGTATTAAATTGTAAGTCTAAAACAAAAGTTACTTACGTACGTCTTAAACATTTTATCTAACCATTTAGACAAGACATTTGTATTACTTTACGTAAAACATTAAAATTACTTACTAACTACTATTAAAACAAATAAAATATTATTCACAGTTCAACAGAACTCGGAAATAATAAAGCTTGCCGTCTTTCCGATTAAATTGTTGCTAATAGTAATATATTCGACTTTAAAATGATAGTTACTTATAAGTTGATAATAACTAATGTTCGTCGTTAGAGTGAACGTAAATGCTTATGTTTCTAAACGGATTAGGACGGGGCCTTAACCTAAGTATAGATGAGAAGGCTTGGTAGGCGATTCGGCCGCTGCGGTCGAAACAGGAATTTAATTATTATGAATACTAACTTTCGAACGCGAGATTTCGGCGTGATTGTCCATTGTCCTAATTTACGCCTTTAGGGTTGGAATTTCTAAAAATTCTTTCGTAGTGTTTACCTGGTCTGTACAAAGAACACACCCTGCAAGTTTCATGTCTCTAGGACCAGCGGTTTGGGCTGTGGATTGTTATATCAGACAGTTAATCAGACAATAATTTTATCATTTTATATTTTTAGAAGGAAAAAACTTTTGATTATTTTAATTTTATTTCGTACGGTGAAAATGAAAAATGTTTTTACATTTGACCGTACACAATAGTTTAAAAAAATATCGTCCGAAACAACTCTCAAAATTTTAATACGAATGAAATCCCACCCTTTCGGCCAGAGCGGGCGAAACTGAGCAGCCGAAACTACTAAGCCACCACAGAATCGCTGAGAACCAGACTGCAATTAATATTATTACTGTTTTACCTATTAATAAGTATTAGTAAGACATTTCTGGCTTGTTCAATGTAATAGCCATGATTACTTTAACCCGAAGAATATTTACGAGTACATTTTAATGACAAATGAAGGTTAGATACAGCGGTATTGCTTAGAAGATCTTTATATCTATACGAATCTCATAATTTTATATCCATACTATTATTATAAATGGGAAAGTGTGTCTGTGTGTCTGTCTGTCTGTATGTTTGTCTTTCTTTCACGGCAAAACGGAGCGACGGATTGACGTGATTTTTTAAGTGGAGATAGTTGAAGGGATGGAGAGTAACATAGGGTACTTTTTGTCTCATTTTAACGCGAGCGAAGCCGCGGGCGAAAGCTAGTCTACAAATAAAGAGGAGGACTTGTTGATGGAAACTAACGCAAAGTCAAAACTGCAGTCAGAAACATGAAATATTTTTATATAAAACAATTTTGTTTTCCGCATCTGTTCAGTTTTCGTATAAACTAGATTTTTTTATGGACATTAGCTGAATAAGAGTGCCTATTTCCTTAGAAGGAGTGGTTATCGTGTCCGGAAGGAACAAAAAAATAACCAATTCTTAATTTTATTGCATCAAATATATCCTCAAGTTATTTGTTATAAAGTCCATCAAAGTGTTCCCATGTCGATTTATAATGAAATATCGTTTCGATTCATAAAAAAAGTTCTAAAAGTGCAATGAGGTTCCGCACAACAATTTTAAAGATAAAAGGTTTTGTTTTTCGTCTATGCAAATACCAAAATAAAATCCATACTAATATTATAAATGGGAAAGTGTGTCTGTCTGTCTGTCTGTATGTTTGTCTTTCTTTCACGGCAAAACGGAGCGACTAATTGACGTGGTTTTTTAAGTTTAGATAGTTGAAGGGATGGAGAGTACCATAGGCTACTTTTTGTCTCTTTTTAACGCGAGCGAAGCCAAGGGCAAAAGCTAGTTAATAATAAACCAAGTCTGTAATATCAATATTTACATGACACATGCCAAAATAACAATTGTCCTCCAAAACGGATGGACTGATAACGGGACTATCATAATCAGATTGCATATGGAAAGAGGACTAACTCATGCTACATAAGTTTGAAAAAAGATTTAGAGTTGCGAAAAATGCGCAAAAAATGGATAATGAACCGTTTTTGTGCGCCTCAAAGATCAGTGCTCTAGGGCCAATGCCTGCCAGGGTCGCGGAATAGTTCTAATAGTTACCGCGACCCCGGAACATAAAGGGCAACCGAAGGAACAAGGGTGGGTGTTAGGCAGTAAAAGTCTGACACTCCCTCCCGCCCCGCCCAGGAAGGGACTACGGGTATAGCTAGTTTTTTAAATAAATGTACTTTATATTGGACAGTTATTTTATCCAGAATAGTTTAGGAGTACTTAACATTAATTCCAGATAGGTGTAAGAACTTTTAGTAGGTAGTTATATATTTTATAGTGACATTATATTCTAGTGAATGTGCGATCTTAAACACATATAAGGAAGTAATAATATGTTACTTTGACCACGCTTTACTGGTTTCACCTTTATATTAAACTAGCTTTTGCCTGCGACTTCGTCCGCGTAGATTGACAGTTCCCGTTCCCAGGGGATTTCCGGGATAAAAACTATCCTATGTCCTTACTCGGGTCTTAGACTATATCTGTACCAAATTTCATTCAAATCGGTTCAGTGGTTTAGGTGTGAAGAAGAGACAGACAGACAGAGTTACTTTTGCATTTATATTATTAGTACCGCAGAAGTGAACGACTTTGGTAATGTTTGCTATGACACTTCTTAGGATAGTTGAGTAATAAATAAAGGTATATCTCCTGAAGCAACTGGCCTGTTGGTTTAGTGGATAGTGTCCCAGTAGTATTAATCTTTGATGCTAAGCCGAAGATCGTGGCTTGTTAGAAGTTTGTTCTGTGTCTGGGTGTTATAAATATGTATATTAAACCTTCAAACACACGAGAATTGAGAAACAATAGAAATATAATAGCAGCCCGACAGCCGGCTGTCGGTTGGTCGTTGAAAGGTTAAATAAGTTCGCATTTTTTTCTTGGTATTAAAGGTTTTTTTCCTATTGTAAAACTATTCCGTATTTAATCTTGATGTATGAGTGGATTCATGGCGGAATGGAGACAACGACTGTCGCAACCTAGTGCTGTGCACGCCGTTATAGCGGCGGTAAGACCCCTCTTTGAGGAGTGGCTGGAGAGGCGTCATGGCACTCTCACGTTTCGCTTGACACAGGTCCTCACCGGACATGGTCAGTTCGGGAGGTTCCTGTGTCGGATTCGGGCGGAAGCGACGCCTGGGTGTCACCACTGCAGCAACGGTCGCCTGGAGGACACGGTCGAGCACACAGTTGAGGTGTGCCGCGCATGGGCGGAGCATCGACGTGTCCTCGTAGAGGCGATCGGCGGCGGTGACCTCTCGCGCCCGGCGCTGGTTCAGGCCATGCTTCGGGGCGAGACGGAATGGGATGCCGTCGCCTCCTTCTGCGAAGCAGTTATGCTAGTGAAGGAGGCGGCGGCGCGCGAGAGGCAACGACGAGGGTATACCGCCGTTTACCCGAATTTTATATGCCCTAATTTCATTTGCCATAATAGTCAACAGCCATAATATCATACGACATAATACTCATTTGCCCTACTCTCATTTGCCATATTAGTCACGTGCCAGAATCATTGTTTCCCATAAAGTCACTTACCATAACATCATTTGCCATAATCATTGTAAGCCATAATTATCACATGTCCTAATTATCACATGCCATAATTATGATATGCCATAACATAATTTGCCATCGACATCGGGTGTATAACGGTTGTATAGATCAAGAGAAATTGGGTGCAATTGGGACTTTAGGGCACCCCGACTCGGACAGGTTAGGTTAGAAGGGGATGGCGGGGTCGTGTGAGCGAGCGAAGCGAGCGAATAGACCCCGCCATCCCCTTCGTGGTTATTTTTTTATAAACCACACAGAGGTAGGAGCCCCGCGTAGCGGGGCTCCGTCGACCTAGCCCACCATCAACCATGCACAGAAAAAAAAAACATTACGGGGCTTAAATATTTGTCTAATACTTGTTATGCCATTTAAATATTATGCCATTTAAATATTATGTCTAATAATTATTATGGCACATAAAAATATGGGAAACAATACTTATGGCATTCGTATCTTATGGTATCTAAAATTCGGGCAATTAAAAGTATGTCATATGTCTTTTAGGGCAAATGAAACATTCGGGCAAATGAAATTCGGGTAAATGAAATTCGGGAAAATGATGATTATGGCATTTAATCTTCGGGCAAACAATAGACAACCAACGACGAGCCTCTCGCCCCGGACTGAGACCCAGGCGAAGACGTCGAGAGTCGCAAGACGACTACCGGCCACCGTAGGCGCGGTTCTGCGGATGGCGAGCGATGGGTAGCTCGCCGCCCGGCTAGGACCAGGACCGCGTAGACGGCGCGTTTTGTTCCACGCGCGCCTCAAAGAGAAGGAGTCAGCACAGGAAGGGGCCCAACAGGGCCAACGCCTGCCAGGGTTGCGGAATGTTTATAATAGTTACCGTGACCTCGGAACATAAAGGGCAATCGAAGGAACATGAGTGGGTTTTAGTCAGTAAGAGTCTGACACGCCCTCCCGTCGCACCCAGGACGGGAGCAGTCATTGGATGATTTCCCACTCACCAAAAAAAAAAAAATGTATGAGTGGATGTTTGTTACTCTTTCATGCCTAAAGTACTAAAGGGGTTTTGACGAAACTTTTTAGTAGGTAATTTTAACACGTCGTCGGCTAAATAACATCACATTATGACCGTCGTTATCGCTACAGTAAACAAAGATTTAACTCAACTTAAAACCACTGAAGACAACAACTTATAAATACTAAACCATTAACTTATACATAAACTAAAACCGCAGCTATTAAATACCCACAAAACAGTTATGAAATTACGGTCAAATTCTTAAAATAACCAGCCGTTTTCCACACAGGTTTGCGGTATCCTAAATATAGTACTTGAAACAATAATCCGCTGAACTCGGGAAGGGTCACATTCTTACCTATAAAAGTGTACAGAACCTTCGTTATCCCAAAAACCCACAGCGCGGAAAATTTCATTTCAATAGGTATCCCAATACTTCATAGCAAATAACTCTGGGACCGGGCTTAATATGCATTAAGGGTATCCCAAAATTTCTTCAGTAAAAATGTATGGGAACAATCCGCGCGTGACGTATAAGTGGATTAGGTGTGCTGTCTCGCTCGCTCGTATAGCGCTGTTCTTTGTTTCAAATCCTGAAATGCTTTGGGTGTGAGAGTGTGGAGAGGGCTGTTTTTTGCCGAATTTTAGTTGACTAGCCTTCTGTTTTCTGTAAAGTTTGTTTGCGTGTAATTGTAGTTAATAATGTTGCTTTGTATTGGTGACATCATCTTTAGAATTGGATCATTAGTTCCGTAGATTGACACCTTTGCAAAAAAAAAACATTAACTTTTGTATGTTAGTGTAGAATTCTTTATAATTTTATTTCATAGTGATGTTTTTTACTTAAGTCGACAAAAAACGTCGTACTTCGTTTCGAATTTTTTAATCTTATTTATCGAGAACGATATTAAAGGAAATAGGGTATAGAATAAGGCATCGATGTATGTATAACTTGAATCTGAATCATATTGTTTCATATTTAGCTAAAAAGTACAAGAAACATTGTAAATAGACTCTTGTTGCTGACTGTACCTTCTAACTAATTAGCAAATACATTGAATAAAATATTGATATAATATATAAGTAAGTACTTATAGGAAGAATATTCACATTGTCCGTCTGTTTGTTTCTATAGAATATTAAGTGGTAAACGCATCAAGTCAGGAAATGCATCATTTCCTTTTTCAAACTGCGGTGTACATATTTTATGTTTTTACTAAGTTTGATTCCCACCCAGGATAAATTGTGATGAGCCACAAGATATTTATAATTCTTAAGCATTTAAAAAACTAAAACAAACAAGCATTATTCTTCGATTTGTTTATAAACCGGGTATATTTTTGGTAATTTGTTGGAAACAGCTGGTATCTTTTCGTAATTACAGAGTTGGTTCCATAATAAAAGTTGTTTGTTTTCATGGGTAGAATCATCTCCTAGCGGGTTGTGCAGGACCAAAAATACACGTAGTATGAGTATAAGTCTGACATCTCCAATCTCCTTGAGCCAGCGTGTTCAATAGTCGTACCATGAATGCGAAAAGTCTTTTGTTCTGCAATGGGGCAGTAATAGGCTGGTATTACAATCTACTTATAATAGTTACCTTTGCAATTTTTTGTATTTTGGCTTTTTCCTGTCTGAATGTACGGCCAGATCTACTGAACTGTAAGACGAATTTAATGTGATAGAGTGAATTAAGAGGGGGGTTTAATACTTGCATATTATAGTAAAGGTTAAGATTCTGGGGCGGGCTGCTACCGCTAATTAATTACTAGGTGTATTTTGGTCCTGCTCAACCCGCTAGAAGATGATTCTACTCATGAAAACAAATAACTTTTATTATGAAACTAACTCCGAAAACTAGAAAAAAAAAAACAGTTGTTTCATACATTATGGTCGGGAGAGCATTGAACTTTTGTTAGAAACAGCTGATATTTTTTTCGCGATTTTAGAGTTGTTTTTATAATAAAAGTTGTTTGTTTTCATGGGTAGAATTATTTCCTAGCGGTTTGTGCAATACCAAAAATACACCTAGTATAAATAAGTCGTTTCCTTACGATGTTTTCTTTCCATGATGTTTAGCGATAATAATATCTAAAGCACACTTATATTTTTTTTAAATTTATTTCATACTTACTTACAACAGTACTTAAATGTGCAATGAAATTTGCAGTCAGCTAAGTTTTACGATTAAACTTGATCTTGATTTATTTTTTGTGCAACCCAGAAATAAAATGTTAATAACTATTAAATTTATTATTATTTACAATAACTCCGCAAATGCGTGTAGAACATGCATGTTAAAAAAAATGCAACAAAAAACTTTTATATATGCAGATATAACATAATTAAAATTAAAATTTATAGTGAAAGCCTTTAATCTTAACGGAAATTGCGTATGTTAGTAATGATTATAGTTATTAAATACAGTTGGTAAGATATTCATCAGTAAACTAATAAACTTGTTATTACTTAGGCATTTTTAACTAAAATTTACGACCCTTATAAGATTATATCTAGTTTAATCTATCTTTTTAATGGTGCTTATAGTGGATCCAGGTGATTATTAGTGTTTGACATGGCGTCATTGCCTATCTTATTACTCACATTACCCAGTTATTGGGTAACATAATTACCCCTTCCTTAGTACTCTAAAATGTATTCTTAAAAATGATACCTACAAAAAAAAATGCAACACAGGTCGATAATCAACAAATCAAACGGGGTAACAAACATAATAGACTCACATACATACTCGTAATTCTCTTTGCTACATAATAAATTCTGAACAAAAACCCATAAGTCCTACAAATATTTGATTTGTGTGGAAAGCGACCCTGTGACATGCAATGAAGCCAAGACCTTAACCATTAAGCTATTCAATGATTTAAAATATTCATTGTGCAGTTCACTTTTGTTATGTTTTTATTACCTATATGACGAGATAGGCAGTAATTATATTTATTAACATTAACTCACAACGAAGATGAACTTCAATAAAATACTGTTTTAACACAGTTCTAGAGTTTATTGCTTCGTAATTTATTTTATTATTTGAAGCTTCTATAATAAAATAAATTGACAAAAACATTTATTGTTTTGATTATCATAAATATTTGGTGAAACTCGTGTTTAGTAGAAAACATTAATTAATGCTCAGGCACAGAAATTATTGTGCTTGGTGAAACTTAAATGCTTAAAACATAATTGGAGAATTTCTGATAATCGACGTTTAATGTTAGGACTTTTTGGTTTGGTTTTACAAAATTTAAAAAAAAGTTCGAGACCAACTCGCACTTTGTTGGTTTGTTATTATAATTTTAATAACAACAAAGTCATGCATTTGTATGTTGATAAATTAAAAAAAAAAATTAGTCGCAATACCTATGTTGGCTACCATAGCTACGCAGAACAAATTACATATCCATATAATATACAAATTAAAATCCAATAAAAAAAAACTTTGCTTATTCGACAAAAAAGTCCTTTTCCACACTATCTTACCTTTCACATCTCCACGGCGGAGACAAAAGGCTGTGTGATGTAAGCATATTTTTCTGCGAACGGTTCGTTCAGAAATCAATATCTTTCGGCCAGACGAATATTTGCACTAGCAACATCGATTTCATAGAACTATTGTGAGAGACTATGGCGAGATAAATAGACTTTACTAAGCAGTAAGCACTGACTTTGGCTTAGCCATGTTCCCGTCTCTATCGTGCACTTGACGTATGGCAGTTGTGTAACAGTGACAGGTATATAGAGTCTGGAAGAATTATATTAATGCCTTAGAGATATTTAACGGGGTGTAAGTGGCCCTACCATCACTACCAGGGTCAAAGCCAACCTCACCTGCACGTGGTGCTCCCTGGACTGGTGATTCACTGACGAGGCTCTAACGGCCCAGGTCTCTTCACAAAGAGGAGACCTTCGCAGTTATACGGCATATCTTATAAATCTAACTTAGATTGCGATATTGTAAAATCAATAAATATGGCCGAGGCAGAATAATTGTGGTGTCATTTCCACAAATGCCTTTAATTAGGAGTTGAAGTTGAGATATTTGACTGGTCTGTTGGTGTGGTGGTTAGTGACCCTGACTGCTAAGCCGGAGGTAGGTTTGACCCAGGACAAACTTTGTGTGATGAACATGATTGTCTGTTCTGTGTCTGGGTGTTATTTATCATAGGTTTTTATTTGTTAGTTCTGTGGGTATGTTTTTTAGTTGTCTGGTTATCATAGTACAAGCTATGTTTAGGTTCGGATTAGAGGCCATGCCTCTAATCCTTACCCTCCTAATCCTATCCTCTAAACCTTTTGAAACTTTTAAATTGTTATTAAAAAAATGTTTAGCAACAAATACTTTAAAGTGGTTTTACAGTCTCAACATTGGTGTAGATCAAGACTACCTATATAAAAGAATTTTGGTTACGTACCCAAAGGGTAAAACGAGCTGTCCGTCTGCCTGTCTGTCCCTCTGTCACTTTTACCAAAAGTGGTACGGAACCTTTCTTGCGCGAGTATCTCTCGCACTTAGCTCATTTTAGGACTCTGTATAAGCAGATAAACGTTCCCTCAAGACGACTTCTTGTGACAATAAATTACCGTCATTACCAGGACACGTAAAAAAACATCGGTAATGTCAATAAAATTCTAGAAGCAACAATATTAAAAAAACAAACCGGCAACGCCGCAATAATCATTGCACAGCTTCCAATATGTCTGGAAAAATCCCGCAGAGCAGACCTGGTCCTGTTTAAATGAAATTTAAATGGAACGGGACAGAAAAAGCCTCGAACGTTTGACTGTGTACTGTGGCGCGCACAAATTGCGGGCAATAGTTGACTTTTTATAAAATTATTGAGCCCGACTGTACCGTCGAAGTATTGACTTTAAAATCCAATATGGCGGCTAATAAAATAAATCACGGGCGTGACTGATTGCTGTTTATTCGCCTGTACCTTTTTGAAGTGTGGTGTAAATTCTGAAGGATTGCTTGGTAAAATGAAAGTTGAACTTATGTTAGCAATGAACTAGAATCTTGTTGTGTTTGGATTTTATGTAAGTCTTTAAAATGTGTCACACATTAATGTTTATGGGGCATGCGGTGCTAACCTGTAAGAAATTGTTACACTAACTTAGATTATGGTAGTTATTTAATTTAATTATTTACAACAGTGTAAACAATTGTTGGTTGGCCAATAAAGGAAAAAAAAACATGGATGCATTGTAGACATATTTATATACTATCACCTTTATCGCCCGCGGCTTCGCTCGCGTTTTTGTCGAAACTACTATCCCCTATTTTAATTTTTGGGATTAAAGCTTCAAAAATAATTTCTTAGTGGCTTATTTATTACTTTTCACAAAGGACATGCCCTCCAGGTTCCATATCTCTAGGACTAGCGTTTTGGGCTGTGTCTTAACAATCAGTCAGTCAGTTTACTATGTTATAATGGTTTAATATGAATGCATTTTAGACAATTGTTATACTATTTATGAGCTTTTAGGTACTAACACCGAGAAAAATAAAATTTACTTAGCACCTACTTTTTTTTTGTTGTTCCTGAACAATATTGTTTTGGTCTAAAAGTATGCTAAGTCGAGGATAGACAGATGCACGATAACGACCAAAAGCTCTGAGACACAAGCGATAACGCAGCATATCGTATATAAATATAATAAATATAATGGACTAATTTAATTTAATAACATAATATATGAATTTTATATTATATAACTTTAAATAATTTACACTCTGGACTGAGAAATTACAATCACTTTATGCGCATGGGTTAAACTGTTAGCATTAAGATGACTGTATAATAAATAAATCCAAAGAACAGTTCAAAAATCATGGAGCCTTAAGGGTTTCTGTCGACAGAACCCTAGAAAACAATCTATTTCTTATCGGTAATAAATTAGCAATACATTTCTTCTACAAATTGAATAAACAGAAATATCTACGACATTCCCAGTTATATTGTAGGATACGATCACATGACCCGACGTCTTACAAAGTAAGGACAGCTAATTAAAAATGTAAATTGTGATAAAAACGTTCTTAGTCCATACATGAAACTTAGCAATGTACTATTAACATTAAGATTAGCCTCGGTATTCAGAAACATCGGTTGAAGATGTCTATTATTAAGTTTAACTGATAGGTAAGCCAACAATTTAAGAATGCACTATTTTTTAAAAACATATATTTTTTTAACAAACATGGTATACTAGATAACCTGACAGACGTTGCTCTAAATATACCAGTAATAATACTCTAAATATACCATAATAACCAGTTTTATTAATTCATTAAAACTGGTTTACTAATCAAATATAAAATGTAATTGTCTTTAACGTGTAACGCTATAAGATTACACAAGTAACATTAGAACAGTTGATATAATCGCATTGATATGTCAAAATATGGTCGCTAAAATCAAAATAATGTTCGTTAAGTTTTCTATAATATCCTTCTTTTTTTCATCATAAGAACCTTTTCCTGCCAATAATAAACACACTAATTAGCGAAATCGGTCCAGCCGCTCACGTGATGTCGTGACCAATGCAAATTGAAAGTTATTTTTTGCCTTCATTCACATGGATGTCAAACTACTACTATATCCTCTCGCCAGTCGGAACATTCTTCAAAAATTCCCTACCCCAGTCGGAACATTCTTCAATAAATCCCCTAACTGTCGTAATTTTTTAAGATTTGGTTTATGGTGAGCGATCTCTTACGAGCACCCGTGTGTTCGCGCGACAGTTGTAGTCTTTTTTTGAAGTTTTCCTTACGAGCACACGGGTGTTCGTAACGACAGTTGATGGGATATAGGTATAAATAGATTGAAGAAAAGCTGAGAGCTAGCAGATTTTGGCCTTTCCAATAAGTATGGACTTGATCTCACATAAAACCCCGTAGAAAAAAGTTAGCTCAGTTTTCCCCAGATTTATAAATTATCCAGACGCATTTTCCAGTATTTCTCCTCAAAAAACTCAATTATTACGTCGGTTAATTAAACTTAACGATTAATTTATTACATGAGTAACATCTCTGTGTACGTAACACGTTGCCTTACATTGTCTGATGCTGATTGGCTTGTTAAATGTGCTATGACGACTGTATAAGTACATACTTACGTAAATACGAACACATTTACATGTTAATATGGTGAATTACGACTATTCCGCCAATAAGGATATGAATAGTAACAGTGGGAATAGCTCAGTATCCATATCTTTGTTTTTATCAGCTCTAGAATTTTAAGTAGGTAACCTACTTTATCTATACTTAATATTGTAGATAGGAAAGATTTGTATGTTTGTTTGTTACGAATAAACTCAAAAACTACTGGTCCGATTTCAAAAAATCTTTTTTCATTAGTAAGCTTCTTTATCCCTGAGTAACATAGGCTATATAACCACGCTATGTCCGACGGGAGCGAAGCAGTATCTCAGGTGAAACCGCGAGAACAGCTAGTATATCTAACCTAACTTTACCTTACCTTACCTTTAAAATTTAATTAACAAAAAGCTTATCAATAAAGAGTAATTAACATTGTTAAACTTTGCTTGTAAAGTTATCTTCCATATTTTGCTTGGACTTATGACCATAATAAATATATTAAAAGCTTGATATTAAAAGGTCATAGTGTATAAATGTTAAGCTCATAAATGCAATTAGTGGTCAAACAGTGTAATATAATCTTATGACGTGACATTTTGTTTAACATAATTAAATTAATATTATATCGGGCTCACCTTTTCGTTACGTTTTAAATTGTAATCGAAGTTTTAATTAGAGTATGTTGTTTAAAACTCATTAATATTTACCAGCTATTTACTGTCCTATTTTACGATAAAGGCTTCTTCTTATACAGAGAAGGCACGAGCATTGATCACCAGGCTTACTTGGCGGGCGTGCGATTTCAGCTTAATATTATTGTTAAGACAAGCTTTTTTTTACGTCGTTTTTCTTCATCGATGTCAGGTGATGTCTAAGATAAACTTAGAAACTACGCACACATTTTAAAAGTCGTATAAGTCATTAACACAGTATTAGATGCTTACATCACTGTGCAACATCATCAAGAGCTCAAGTCTGCTATTGCTGGGCTTACATCACTGTGCAACATCATCAAGAGTTGAAGTCTGCTATTGCTGGACACGCCGTAATAGCGGCGGTAAGACCCCTCTTTAAGGAGTGGCTGGAGACGCGCCACGGCGCTCTCACGTTTCGCTTGACACAGGTCCTCACCGGACATGGTCAATTCGAGAGGTTCCTGTGTCGGGTTTGAGCGGAAGCGACGCCTGGGTGTCACCACTGCAGCAACGGTCGCCTGAAGGACACGGTCGAACACACGGTGGAGGAGTGCCGCGCATGGGCGGAGCATCGACGTGTTCTCGTAGAGGCGATCGGCGGCGGTGACCTCTCGCGCCCGGCGCTGGTTCAGGCCATGCTTCGGGGCGAGACGGAATGGGATGCCGTCGCCTCCTTCTGCGAAGCAGTTATGCTAGTGAAGGAAGCGGCGGCGCGCGAGAGGCAACGACGAGCCTCTCGCCCCGGACTAAGACCCAGGCGAAGACGTCGAGAGTCGCAAGACGACTACCGGCCACCGCAATCGTGTCTGAATGACCAGTCATTGATCTAATATTTGACAACTTTGGCAGTTTTTGTATGGAAGATGTGTCAAAAGTTTGGCTTTCGATCATTATCATTATCAGCCGATAGACGTCCACTGCTGGACAATGGCCTTCTCCAAAGATTTCCACATGCATCGGTCCTGCGCCACCCGCATCCAACGGCTTTATTGTCATCAAACAACATAACTAAAAGAAACATATCCGTAATTTGATCTCCAATAATTCCGTAGTTAACCACGTCTCCGAAGTTATTATCGACTGAGTTAACAAAAAAAATTGGTAACTTTGAAACGGCTAAACCGATTTTAATGTAACATGTTCAGGAACCAACTTTATATAAAAAACAGCATCATTTGGATCGCACCGTTGCAGTGCACCGTTTTAAGGGCTACGACAGACGAACAAACAGACACACACATAGCCATCACGCTTAAACCCCTCTTTTTCTTAATCATCCTGAACCTAAAAGACCGCAAAGTAGGTAGCGAACTTATAACAAAAGCCGTCGGTCAAGTAAACTACGATCCTTCCTTATATAATCCCTCTTACACGCAACAATCAAAGTCTTAACTCTAACTCAAACAAAATTGTTTTAAGATCCACACAGGCATCACAAAGTTCAGCACATAACCTCTGTACAAAGTTACTTCGAACACAATAAAAATTAAAATGTTAGCATTTAAACTTTAATATTGTGGCGGTGGAGTTCGTACTTTTTTATTTCTTGTTACAAAGTTCGTTCAAAATGGCGGAATTACTCAAACAATTTTTGCGCACTCTTTGATCGTTGCGAGTGTTCGTTTAATTGTTTTAATGTTGTGTTGACTTGATTTTGTTGTTTTTTGACCGACGCAATTAAGGGATTATAAGTTTGACCGTTGTGTGTGTCTGTTTGTTTGTCAGTCTGTCTCTCTGTGGTACCGCAGCTCCTTAACCGGTAAATTATTTTTGCACTGAAAGAAGGTTCTCTAGCGATCGTTTTAAGACATGTTCTATCAAAATCGGTTTAGCCATGTCGAAGTTATTTTTTTCCCAATTCAACATCGTTAATCTACTTTCAGATAAAAAAAAACGCATTTAAATCGATTTACCCGTTTAAATCCTACGGTGCCACATAAAGACAGACACATACAATTAGCGTTAAAACTTATTACATCCCCTTTTTCGTGTAGGTGGTTAAAAATATAACACTTCTTTTTTTTACATCTTTCGATTTTTAATCTGTATTAAAACCACGATGATGGTTAATCTTTACACTTAATAAGGCTGCCGACCTTTCGTTATGGTACTTTGTGGTACTATTTATCACCTCTAAATATCCCATTTTATTTCTTATAATTAACATGAAAATATGAAGATAATTGCGCACCTTGTTTCAGAACTTGTTTTAAACGATCTGATTAAATCTGTATGGGTTACAATTGATTGTACGAGGTGATTTCTATAAGGATGTGGCGACTCCTGAAGCGTCTTGTAAGCTTGATAAAACTGACGTTTCTGACGTATGAATAAAAGTATTGTCCAAAACACCCCTAAAGAAAATCTCCCTATCCTTTGCCCAACTTTGCAAAAAAAAAAAAACACTTTTTTGTGGTCGGCTTCCAGCCTTAATAGATTCAGCTGGATACCAATATTTTAAAGCGACTGCCTATTCGACCTCCATCACCCATTTACTGGGCGACACGATAAGTACCTACCCCTTGGTAAGACTGGTCAGACTTTCTGGCTTGTTCTGTTTTCGATAGTAGGGAATACTCATGGAAAAAAAATTACAGGGAATATACATAGGGAAGTCATTGCGTGACGCGTCGGCATACATTACGTTCAGACAAATTTATTACATGTTGAGATAATTCAGAAGTTAAAAATTAACACTGTCGTCCATTACAAGGTACTAAAAATGACCAGAAGCCACCATTAAACCGCCATACCCATAACTTTAGTGCAAACGACTCGAAAATAACTTACACAAATTATTATTTTCGCTAAAGGAATTAAACACGTTAATATTACCACACAATGGGGCATAGAAAATGGCTAAGCATCTATAGAAACTGCATATTTACACACGACCAGTATAATTAGGTCGACCAAGATGGCGCTGGTGGTCAAGACAACTGTCAACTTAACGTCAAATCAGTGCATTTTGGCTTTAGTTCCATTTTTCGACGCGGTTCAAGATTTAATGGTGGTTTCAAACAGTTCGATTAAAATTTGTCTCGTTTAGTGTATGCTAATCGTTAAAACGAATGGTGAATGATTGAATGAGTAGTGTCGGGTATATGCACATTGTATGGAGTTAGTGGTTCCGTATGTGTCATTGTAATTATTAATATAATTTGAAAGCTTAATTTTTTTTAGGGATTTAATGTATAGGGTGGAAAGTCCCTACTCGTACGTTTAAACCTTCGAACACACGTGATTCGACGAGACTCAATAGAAAGACAATAGCAGCACGACAGCCGGCTGTCGCTTAGTCCTCTGACCAGACGGGTGTTGTGTCTCGGCTGGGCCCACGAGTTTGTGTACCTTTGTGATAAAGTCGAATCGAAATCGGATTGTTGGAAACCACAGTGGTAGTTAGTTCACATCTGTTGCGATAGATGTCACCACAATTTAATTTTACTTTTCATTGAAATCTAATTTAATTCCATAAGGTTTGCAAATCGAAACTAAGTGTTTGTCTTTTTTTCTCTTGATAAAAACCATTCTCATAACCCATGGTTGCGCGCTGTAGCAAAGAAAAATTCTTAAGTTCATTTCTGAATAATCTAGTTTACAAATCTAATAGGAAATTGTAAAATATAAATCCTTGGTAACTTTTACTTCTAGAATAATAACTGCATACAAATAAAAAAAAAGGTAGTTTTTACTTGCTCTTGTAAACTTTATTCAGAAGGAGAAGGACAATAAGCTGACGATATTTAATCCTTCAAACACAAGTGGTTGGTTGGTTGTCGAAAGGTTAACCAATAAACCAAAATAAATTTCTTATTTTTATCATTTTGTTACTTAACCGTTCATCAGTAATTTCTTAACAATAAATCACAAACACCCAAGAGGTTAAGCAATTACTTCGAATATAAATTTGGTTACAACATTGACAAATAAGCTAACTAACCCTAATAGACGCAGTAATAGCCAAACGTCTATAGAATCGGCTAGCAATACAGAGGTCGTGGGTTCAAATCCCAGCCAGTTGAACTGTGAGGTGCCAAGTAAATGAGAATTCGAGGAAAGGAATTGCAGTTTACAGTAATGGTTATGTACTTACTTCATGACTATTTACGACTCATTACTTAGTTCAGTGCGTTTTAAATCTTTACCATTACCAAGGTTAACTATAGATTTAATAGCTACAAGTTAATTTGATAGTAATTTTATCTGAGATTATCTTTATAATGTTGTATAGATTTGATTACCTCTTTTATATCGTGTAGCGTCTTACTAATCAAATTGAAAATTACAGTCAGTAAAGTAGATAAATATGCAGAACTTAGTATTTACTAGCGACCCGCTCTCAGGCCTTTTCCGGCTTTTATATCTAGGTGAATTTTTAGTCCTGCACCACCCGCTAGGAGATAATTCTACCCATGAAAACAAACAACTTTTATTGTGGAACCAACTCTGAAATCGCGAAAAAAATATCAGCTGTTCCTAACAAAAGTTCAATGCCCTCCGACCGTAATATATGAAACAGCTGATATTTTTTTCGAGATTTCAGAGTTGGTTCCATAATAAGAGTTGTTTGTTTTCATGGGTAGAATCATCTCCTAGCGGGTGGTGCAGGACCAAAAATTCACCTTGTATAATATGTACCTACGTATATTATACATGTAAACCTTCCTCTTGAAACTACTCTATCTAATAAAAAACTGCATCAAATTCCGTTGCGTAGTTTTTTTTTCGCGTTGACGGCGCGTTTAAAAACGTGGTGTGCATAGGCCCTTAGAATTATTCAGCAACCCCAGCAGGCATTGGCCTAGAGGGCCCCTTCACGATCACGTGCTGACTGCTCTTTGAGGCATACATAGGGATAGTCAGACAGCGAAAAAGTGACTTGGCTTACACCTTCGAACACTCGAGATGCGAGACACAATAGAAAAATAATACCAGAGCGATAGCTGGCTGTCGCTTGGTCGTTTAGGTTAACCCTTTAGCAAAAAAATATCAGCTGTTTCTAAGAAAAGTTCAATGCCCCCGACCATAATGTATGAAACAGCTGATATTTTTTTCGCGGTTTCAGAGTTGGTTCCATAATAAAAGTTGTTTGTTTTTATGATTAGAATCACCTCCTAGCGGGTTGAGCAAGACCAAAAATACACCTAGTATAACAATATTATGTCTACCTAATTATCGATTCCACATGATGTAGATGATTAGGTGGTGACTGACACAAAATATTCCAGTTCTTATCACAAGAAAAAATAACCAAAAATCTTCATTAACTAACTACAAAACATACATCGAAGGAACCCAAAATAATTTGCAATCATCCCACTTAGAATTCCGAAGCAGCAGCAGGAATTTTTGTGTCTAGTTCCACGAAAGACTGTGACCAGACTAGATAAAAATAATGTTTAAATGATACACGACTCAATTTGAATAGTTTTAAAAAACAATGGTACTTGGAAAATGGTGCCAATTTGAGTGCTTAAGTAATTGTTCAAATGTTAAGTGGTGATGGTATTGCCATGCTAATAGATTGGTAGAGTAACCATGACTGTATAACTGACGAAAATACAGGACTAAAATTTATAAGTGTATAAGGATTATTTTAGTGACAAACAAATTGAACTGTTTCGTAGGCTAGCGGTCATTACACGACTGCACAAAAAAAGGAGTGTTATGTTTTCAAGATTCATGTATGTATGTATGTATGTGAGTTTATTTATTCCACCATTTTTTTTTAAACCAATGAATATGTATTCAAATGAAATTTAACCTAATTGAAGAACTAGTCATTTTCTACTATAGTTTAATTTTTTATTAGAAATAATCCGTGGGTTTTTGATAAAACTTAAACTGTATCTGACGGGCCTGTATACTTAAATACTTTGCTGACTGTACATATGAATTGAAAAAGTCGCATCGGTACTTGCGCGGATTCGAACCCACAACCTCTTACACCCGAGGCGGGCGCCTTATCCACTGGGCCATCACGACACCCAATTCACCGATAGTCAGGATATTTAAAATGCCCGGATAGTGTACAAGGATCGATCTTCGTAAGATTACAATTTTGCTCAAAAAGTTGGTTGTTACCTCTTCTAATGACCAGTACGCGTAAGTGTATGGGTGTTATCACTTCTTCACACGGCCTAAAGATTCCACGTGGTCAGCCAAATCAATATTTATGTTTGACTAACTATTTCTGTTCAGCCGTTGAAGCCTGGAGGAGTAGTACGGATTATCCATCCACTTTTATATGTTTTGTGCTTATTATAGAAGGATTAGTAGTTCCTGGAATAGATTAGTAGAGTCGTACAATATCATATAATACCGAGCTGGAGGCGTATCAGGAAAATAGTCTTTGAATTGATAAGTATAAAGTAAAAGTCATATAATGCTTAAATTCCAGATTTATATCTGGAATTTAAGCATTATATTGATAAGTATAAACCTGAACTTAACTTTACTTCTGCTTTTAGTTTTTTCTCTGTGTTCTGTCTCTAATAGGTCGATTACACCTGCCGAGTAGAGTGGCGAGACAGTGCCTTCGGCCGAGTACTCGGTATTTGTAAACACATTGCCGAGTACTCGGCCGAGCGCTCGGCCTAGCAACCGGCCGAGACAGTCACTCGGACCCAGTTCTATTTACTAGGGCGAGTACCCACCTCCCCGCTTCCCCGCACTGCCTCGCTCGGTCACTCGGTGAATCTAAACAGCACTCGGCCACCACTCTCCACTCGTAATAAACGATTTCCGATCCATGTTAGCCTTGAACTTCTTCTAATAACTGAACTGTCTCGCCACAATATCGAAAATACGTGTGAACACTTACTCGGCTACGGCACTGTCTCGTCCGAGTTACATTTTACTGTCTCGCCACTCTACTCGGTAGGTGTAATCAAGCCATGACCTACATTGTCGCGAGTTTACGGAGGAAACGTCAAAAATTAGCATTGGCATGGCATTAACAAATTATTTAAAGACACAAAACTTTTAACTTTTGTCGTATCCTTATTATTTTGTATTAATTTTGCATTTAATTAAAAGAAAACCAGAGAAAAGGTTTATTTTATATTTTATTTTTATTTTATTTAGGTTAACCAACCACTGTTTACACCAGTACACTAGCGACTAAATAATTATTTATAGATATATTATACAATTGCGGGCGCAACAATTAATTATAGGTTAACACCACTAGCACAATAAAAACAGTGGTAAAAACATTAAATTATTAGATTTAAATAACTGATTAAATGTAAATATAAAATGGAAATTAAATTACAATTGATATAAATTAGATTAATGGTTCTCCTCTAACGTCCCGAAAAAATATGATGGCCGTGATGATGTCTCATATATGTGTTTCCATTGAACACCATGCGAAGTAATAGAAAGATACAAAGAGATACAATTTTTTTTTATCGTAGGAAAGTCACTAAAATTTGGAAATGACTTTGCCCACGCCCTTTGCGATCCATACTTACAGGGACAAAAGAAAATAGTAGAAACGTAAATGAATGAATTTTCGGCAAATTTTCTTTTACCAAAAAGTGCGGGAACACACCTAAATACTTCCAGGTTTATTTAACCGTAAAACGTATACAAAATTCATCTGCGCTTCACATTATAAGACCGTCGTATATTTCCCAAGAGTGGCTGTGTCGCGGACTATAAAGAAATATCACTCCGAGTGCGTCGCGCGTCGCTCCTTTTAAAACTGTGACTGAGAGATTTTGATACTTGATATAAAAGGGTGGTTTCTGATGCGTTATGAAAATTTGGCGCGTTGGTAAAATATTAGTAATCAATAAATAAATAAAAGTGGGAACTTAAAAATTTACATGGCAATGTTTATATGTTACGATGGCAGCTGTAGTAGTTGGAAACTGTGGGCATCAAGAATAAAAAGCATAAAAATTAACTATGTATTATTTCATATTAGTTATTGTTTACGTTTAAGTACGATTCTGTTCGCACATATTGGATTTTTTTGTAAAAGATATGTTAAGAAAAAAATCGTGACTAATATACGAACTAATATTGGATGGGATTTTAAAAATACAAAGAGAAAACAAAACTCTTATCTTTTGGTTACTTATACCAATGAGAACTATTTCTTTGTAATGAATATATATTTCTAATAAAACCTAATTAAAATTTATAACTAACGATTCTTTTAAGTGTACACTGTTGAAACTTGATATTCTAGTCTATTACGACTTATTAAGATCACTACACAGTGCTATAAAAATAATATGCCACAAAATCTTAATCTAACTATTTAAACAAAATGACATGTTTGATGACCTATAAATTTCTATATTATTAGTATTACATAACGTTTCCATTTATTTTCCAAGATAATGAATCTATCTTTACAACAAAATAATATTACTGCACTTGCACTGTTCAGTAATAAAGAAATACACACACGTGTTTACAACTCAAAATTGCGTAAACACACTCGTAAATCAGCCAATACATTCCAGAAGTTGCTTATAAACAAATATAGCAATTGTTTTGCTAGTAACGACTCTAAATGGTATATTCTGTTGTGGATAAACAACATTTTGGCATCGCGCCTACACGTGTAGAAGTGTATAAAGTTTTTGGGTTCGCGTTACAAAACACTATTCATTTGCAGTTTACCAGGAACGTCAGTCATTGTTTTATTTTCAATTGAAAATACCGAGTTTTGACTTTCGTTGCAGTTTGGATGTATTGATTGTTAAACTTTGGCAGGTTTGGGAATTCGTTAAACGTTTCATTTTGGTGTGTGTTATGTGAAATGTTTTGTGAAGGAACCGATTGGTCTATTTCTTTCTTAGGGATCTGTAAAGGGTAAATAGGACCCTATTACTAAGACTCCGCTGTCCGTCTGCCTGTCTATACATCAGTCACCACGCTGAATCTCATGTACCATGATAGTTATACAGTTATTTTTTTTACAGATGATGTATTTCTGTTGCCGCTATAACTACAACACTAAACAACAGAGTACAATCAATATTTAAAGGAGCTCCTATTCGACAGACATGTTTTTTTTTCAACCCTTCATGCGCGACTCACACTTTGCCGGTTATTATTTTAATAAATCCTTTAAAAAAAAAAATTATACACGAAATGGATATTTGAGTCCTAGTAGTCAATACCAGATTCGTACTAAAAATAAACAAAGTATCAAAACTATAATGTTGAATACATCAGAAAAAATCCATTTCAGCTCAACCAAGAGACGCTATAAGTAGGATTTCGCGCTTGGAAATCCTCAGAAAAGAGAAAAAAGATGCGCCAGATAGAGAGGCGAGATGTCGAGTAAATGAAATCCAAGTATATAAACGTAGAGGTATATAGATTGACTATTGAATACAGCTTGGTAACGAATGAGCACAGATTTTGAATAATATAGGCTCAGGACTTTATTCGAAAAGGTGAAGTTAAAGTCAAAGATTTAATACAGATAACTTATATCTATCTACTCATTTAAGTAGGTCTTTAGGGGTGAATTGCACAGCAGACCACTTGTGCCAAATGACTTCATTCGCCCTTCATTTATGTTTTGACTGCTTCGCTTCTGTGGATTGTAGCGTGGAGTTACGTAAGCCTTCATACACCTGTCTATCAGATATATTCAGCAGTTTCAGTTATCAGCACTTTTAAACAAATATAAAACGTAGTAGGGCTCTTCAAGAGTTGGTAATCTAGGGATGTACTGTCGTCACACCGTTCTTTTGCGTTGTTGTGTTTCGGTTTAAAGTATGTAGGTGCCCATGTATTTAAAGACACATGCATTTCTCCTTTGTTCAGAATAGCAACGCATCTGTGAAGTATTTGATATTGCAGATACCTATACGTATACATGGCGTTGACCACCTAACATCAGTGGGGTCTGGCATCTAATCACGAAACCTCTCCTTTTTTTTTACATTTCAATAAGATTATCGTTACAAAATCTGCCTGCACCCTTCAATATAATTCACAAGGTCATATTGTTAGTACGATTATCATGAAATTAATAGTTTAAGAAAGACATATTCCTTTAATCAAGAAATCAATAGTTTCAAAAATATACGACATATTCCTTTATTAAGAACAGAACAATCTTTAAAACAAAGAAAAGGCGGAATATAAATCGACATTGTTTTTATATAAAACAGGGTTGTCTTAGCTGGGGGTGGAATCTAAACCACCCGCCACAATCCGCTCTAAAAATCGAATCTATTTGAACGAGACGGCTGAAAGTAGGAGGCAACGAAGGATATACTATAGCAAGTTTTTCCGTGAATACAAATTATTTTTTCGTTGCCAATGTCGGCTTTGCTTGGTTTATGTTTATTTAGATTCGTTTAAGTGGATTGGAAGTAGTGGCTGGGGTATAAGGGTTTTAAGAGTGCTGGTTTGGCTAGAAAGGTTTTGATATTTTGGATTTTTAAAGGCTTGGCTACACCGGAGATTCATGTTATCGCAGGTTGTTCTTTGTAGCCTAAAAATAGACGCAATTTTTAAGAAATATGTGCGTTCGATTGCAAAAAGTGTTTCAGACAAAGTAATATTTCTGAAAGTGGTACTCGTTCATGTTATTATGTTACAATGTTACTGTAGTGTCAGATCACCATCATGAACAAAATCTGAGAGGATATTGACTGACAGACGGTACAGACAAACGCAAAAGTGATCAATTATGGGTTCCGTTTTTCATTCAGACATACGTAACGCCAGAAATAGTCATTAGAATGCAGACTATGATAATACTGCACACTTAACAAATTATTTCGTAGCATTTTAAAGTAATTAATCAAAACTTAGCACGCTAAGAAAGGGAAGAACTCGTTTTATATTCATAGTTGAGATGTATGTTACAGATAGCGTTTGTTGCATGTCTGAGGATCTGATTGTGCCTGAATACTTTACCCCGTCATCATAGTTAAGTAAAACTTTATAGCACTTATACCGAGATAAATATACGGTAAGAACTACGAACATTTATGCAGCTCTATTCAGCTCATGTTCATAGAGAACAAATACTTTTTTAATTCTTATATACTTTCTAAAGTTTACCTTGGATGTCACTGACATCCCATGAAACAGTTGATCGGGTAGTCAGAAGCCGGAAAGTCTGACCAGTGTAACCAAGGGGTATCTTGTCGCCCAGTATCTGGGTTGTGGAGGTCTGATGGGCAGTCGCTTCACGTAAAACACCGGTATCTAGCTGAATCTGGTTATGCTAGAAGCGGACCGCAACAAAATTGGGAAGCGGATGATGATGATGATGATGATTGAAAAAGCCATATTTGCATACTTCATGGTTGGTTACGTTGGCTTCAAGTATGTAATTGCAGTATTGCCTTTGAACAAAGACCAATGTATTTCTGAAATACGTAGTGATTTTCACCCTATACTCAAACGATAGGTGGGCCAATAACTAAGCCATTATTTATTTATTTATTTAAATAGGTTAGCCAACAATTATTACACTTTTACATCACTATTACTAAAAGATATAACACATGTGCGAGTATAATAATCACTTAAAGGCTAACACAGGCATTATATATAGAAGCTTGTGGAACCTAGTTCAGAGTTATTACAGGAGCATAGACTAGGCTCAAAGCTGAAAGCATCTGACCTAATTTCGCGAAAAGCCGCCCTGAATAGATGAAGCGGGCCCCGACGATGCAGTTTTGAATTTCAACGGGTGTTAGCCAAAAATTATAATAGGGTAAAATGCTTTTAGCATTTATACTGTATTTATCTTATCACTACATTACTAAAAGAAGTATAAAGTAAAATAAAAAGTAGAAGTGTAAGAGTATAAAACAGAGTCGCTTTAAATTCTCTATGAATGCTTAGATCATTAAAAGTGCGCAACGGATTTAGATAACTTAATAGAGTTGATAAATTCGAAACGACTAAACTGTTTTTTTAAGTCATGTCAAAAAACCATCGCTAGGTATCTTACTATCAAATTAAAATGGGATTCAAATCGGTTTACCCGTTTAAGAGTGTCACAAACACACTGACAGACACGAACCAGTAAACATAAAAAAAGCTTTTTAAAAAAAAGATAACCGACTTCAAAAACTAAAAGCTCAAAAATAACTATTTCCGAAGTCGGTGGCAACACAAATCGACCGGCAGAAGAGAAGCCACCGACTTCGGAAATAGTTATTTTTGAGCTTTTAGTTTTTGAAGTCGGTTATCTTTTTTTTAAAAAGCTTTTTATTTTATTTTTTAACTTTTTTTTTATTTTATTACTTTTTAGTTAGAGTCCAACATACAATCGTCTTTGAAAATCTACAACCTAAGAAATTAAAACAGGATCTATGCAAGCAACGTCACGGGATACCCATTAGTGTTATATACTAAAACCTTCTCCAGAATGTAGCAAACACTTTTCTGAAAACCGCATCAAAATCAGTTCAGCCAAACGCAAGATATTCGCGGACAAACATACATACATACATACATACAGGTCAAACAGAGAACCTACTTTTTTTGAAGTCGGTTAACAAAAACACACACAAAGCCGTCAAACTTACAACACCCCTCTTTTTGCGTCGAGGCTAAATAACTATAATGCTCGTTAGCACTTACTAAGGTCCCTTAATAGGACAATATCGAAAAGTACTCATAATTGAACTACCTTTATCCATCGACGATGCGGTAGGCAGCCCTTCCGTGCGAAACAAACATTACGTTAATTATACAATCATAAAGACTATCAAACTAAGAAAGCATTTAACGAGAAATTCCCATTATGTTAGCGAAGTAATACAACCAGTATTTTGTGTAGTGGATGCTTCTATAAAGTGTAAAATTTACAACTTTCGTGCTCCGAGAGAGTTAAAAAGTGTGGTGAAACAAAAGGGGACTTGGCCGCCATTAATAAAAAGTTCCCGCCATGTTAAACTTTAGCAATATGGCGATAGTCCGACGGAACCTTCATTCATAGTAAGTCACGAAACTTCTTAATTCTTTTTTTTAGTTTTCTGAATCGCTGTAATGCCATGTTTTGCATGCATTTGAGTTTTTTTAAGCAGTTGCTTGCTTTCGGAAGTGAGTGCTTAATTCTTGCAGTTTTATCGCTCGGAGGAATTAAAAAAAACTTTGTCGGTGCTCTTTTCTTTAGTTTTTTTATAGTTAGCGTTCCGTACTCAAAGAGCAAAACGGACCCTTGACTGTCTATCCGTTCATCACCAAGCTGTATCTCATGAACCATTATTATAGTGAAAAGTTGTCATTTTCAAAGCTGATGTATTTCTGTTATCGCTAGAAACAAATTCTAAAAACATTTATTCTATTCTATTCGTGTGGTTATAGCTATTTTTTCGCATGAAACCTTACGTGCACTAGTGCGACTCGCACTTGACCGGTTTTTGTAGCTGTAGAGGTGTTATTAGGTCTAGGATTTATTTGAAGTGTTAAGGTGTAAAATGTATGGGCGGTATGTGGACGGTATATACATTATATACATGCTGACATGCTTTACTGAGGTTATAAAACAAGTATATATCATAACTATGCTTTATATATTTTTTAAGTTTTTGCTGTGAGTCTTTAATTTATTGATATAAATGCTATGAAATTTATAGATATAAACATTGCACGGTTCTTCTTTTTAATCTTTTTTCTCAGTTAATCTTTAATTTAGTATGATTGGTTTTTTTAATTGTGTAATTACGTTTGTGTGTATGTTTCGGTTTCACGCCTTAGCTAAACCGATTGTCTTACAATTTCACATAAATAAAGCATCATATTAGGAGTCCATAATAAATAATAGGATACCTTTTTTCCGAAAAAAAAAGCGAGCTGTTGTTGAGGGATGACCAAAAGTGAGAGGGCGAGCAATGCCATAGGAAATAACTAGTGTTAGTAATAAGTGCCATTTCACAGGTAAAACAACAATGATAAAGTCTTACCTCAAGGTCCAGTAGAAAACCACGACAAGGTCCAAGGTCCAAGTTAGGCATCATTGTCTAAAATGCTTCCGGATCTCCTAAAACAAAAAAAAAATAAGGATAAAAAAACCCGCCCCTAAAGTTGAGAATATCGTAACTGCAGCTAACAAAAGAGATAACTTCAAAACGGCTGAACCGCTTTAAAAGAAACACCATCGAAAACCATTGCTAGAGATAACCTATAATTTCAAATAAAAAAAATTGAATCCATATCGGTTCACCCATTTACGAGCTATGGACAGACAAAAAAAAACAGACACAGCGGTTAAACTTATACTTATAACCCTTTTCACATTTTCGGGGTTACATTTTCCCCCTTAGGAGGGATTTTAGGCGGAATTGCGGGAAAAAGCAAAAAAAAAACTTAACAGTACCTAATTACCTACAGTGTATAATGTAAAACTTCAACATAATTCTAGATATATAACAACCATAAACAACACTCAAACACTTATTTATTATCTACCGTTACCAAGCTTTCCACCCCACGTAACACACTAATAAAATCTTACAACACAAGACAATATCCAATAAAAAGACACACATTATTCCTATACTCCACATGTCTTCTTTGCTCCTCCCAACTCTTTGGCGTACCGGTCTATTTTACCCCATTTTCCTCATTTTTCCGATAACTGTACGCCAATAGTGGGTGTGTGAGAGGAGGGCGGGGCTACATGGACGTTATTGCGAATTCTTTCTTTGAGATGCGGATTCTTGCGATATGTAGCAAGCGTTTTATTAGCTTGTTTTAATGTGTTGGATAGTTACGTGGCCTTTGTTTGGTGTAGGGTTGGTAGGTACTCTAAAATAGTAGTGTAAGTATGTTGTTTCATATAAGTGTACTTTAATCTGCCTCAAAGGGCAGTCAGCACGTGAAGAGGCCCTCTAGGTCCAAAGCCTGCCGTGGTTGCGGAATAGTTATAATAGTTACAGTGGCCTCGGAATATTAAGGGCAACCGAAGGAACATGAGTAGGTTTTGGTCAGTAAATGTCTGACACGATGGACGGGAAAAGTCATTTCATTCATCTCACTCACCAAAAAAAAGTGTACTTTAATCTCTTTAATAATGCTATAATGTTGTATTTTTGCAACTTTTACTTAACTTATACCAGAGCAACCAACGGCCGTAATAATTATACCAGCCTATTCCTCTTCTCATACAGAGAAGGCACGAGTATTAATGACCATTGACTACACTAGCTCAAGGCAGATTGGCGATTTCAGACTTATAATTTACAATAAGACCAGCCCCCCAGTTTTTTCACGATATTTTCCATCACCGATATCTGTGATGTCCAAGGTTTAGAAAGTACATATGAATAGAAAAAGTCACATTGGAAATTGTCCAGATTCGAACTCACAACGTCTTGCATAAAAGGTGGGTGTCTCAACCACTGGGCTATCACGACACAACGGTCACACTCGGGTCATAATCCATTCTTTTCCATAACTAGGTGTCTTTAAGAAAACCTTTTTTTAACTTTTTAGCCACCTCTCAGGTATACTCTATTGCTCTTTAATAGAGTTGGCAACCATATTTCTATGTATGTTCGGCTTCAGTATTCCTTTTTTAATTACATCAGTTTTTTTTGTCTTTTGCTTAGCAAGGAAAGAACTCATTGGTTGTTTTAAAAATCTTGTCAGCCTCTGATAAATGCTGAAAAAAAACATCACAAAACAGATTAATTTATGGTATGCTTTTATTATGAATGCGAAAGTAAGTATGTTTGTCTATTGTGCATTTACAATTAAACCTCTGAAGTATGTAATTTTATTGAAATTTGGTACGGACGAAGTTAAAACTCCAATTAAGGGCATAGGCTTGTCTTTAGCAGCTCCATATAAAACAGGGATTTCTGATATTTACACAGCCACATAATTTAGAAACACAAATAAGTATCTGAAAAATTGGAAACTAGACAATAAAAAGTGTCGTTAACACTATCAAATAGATTTATGGCATTTTATTCATTTGTACATTATCTATCATACTGACGATTCGAGTAGGTGCGAGTGAAATCTCACACCATCATCACCATCACACACTCACACTCACTCACATCTCAGAATACAGACTTTTACGTAACATAATGCTATTTTGTTTTAAGTAGGCCCACTAGCGGCCCCTCTCTCAAAAAATAAATCACCTTAATGTAAAATCATTATTAAACCGATTTTTGTCATTTACATTATTTACAGACGTCTTGAGTAGGTAAGTGACATCTCACACCATCACACACTCACACACATCACTTAGTACCGACTTTCACGTAACATAATGCTATTTTGTTTCATGCAGGCCCGCTAGCGCCCCCTCTCGCAAAAATAAATGTATTGAACAAAACGGCATTTTGTTCATTTCTATATTATTATCATACTAACGACTCTCAAAAAATAAATCACCTTAATGTAAAGTCACTATTAAACAGATTTTTATCATTTTTACATTATCATACAGACGTCTTGAGTAGGTAAGTGACATCTCACACCATCACACACCCACACACTCACCCATCACACACTCACACACATCACAGAATACAGACTCACGTAACATAATGCTATTTTGTTTCATGTAGGCCCACTAGCGCCCCCTCCCCGCCCCCCTACACAACTTATGAGAAATTCTTTCTTTGACGTCGGACGCGCCCGCTACGCAAATTGATTTCGACGCGTGAACTTTGCAACAGGGCCGTGAAAACTGCGGGTGATCAGCGAGGGTCATTTTACTGAGTTTGTGATTAAATAATTGTAGTAGTATTATAAATACGTAACTCTGTCGTTTTGTTATGCTTTGATGGCTAAAGTAAATTATGATTTCATATTGGTATAGAGACCATATTTTTCGTGACTTCATCTGCCGTCATCAACGCAGACGAAAGTTAATGGGTATGTAAATAAATAATACATTATATTAAAAATAAATTCTATATATCGCCCCTAAAATTCCACTCGGTGAAAAGTGTTTTTGAAAAAAAATGATTGTTCATAAATTCTCTCTTGGGTGGAGTTGTGCGGATGTCACAATACACTAATTAAGCCTTTGGTCGTAGTTGTCATTCGTAGAACTAAGAAATCAGTACAGCCTATTCACTACTATTTTAGGGTCGGCTTCTAACCGGATCCAACTGAATAACAAAGTTTTATTGGAGAATTGCCTATCAGACCTCCACAACCCATGGTAACTAGGTAACGATATCCATTTCAGATTGCTATCAGAATCTCTGGCTTCGGACTACCGAAGCTAGTACCAGTATTTTACGTGAAGCGACTACTTATCAGACCTTCACAACCCATGTACTGGGCAACACAATACCCCTTGGTTAGACGTCAGACTTTCTGGCGTCTGACTACCCGTATCGAATGTCAGTTTTAGCTGCTGCTGCTTCAAAAGAAATTATATGCAGTAAGAACAAACAACAAAAATCGCAGATTTCACGGCCCCAGTCTCACCGTCTTTAGATATTAGCTGTGAAACTTAATATGTGAGCTACAGGCAAAAATATTTGGCATTTAATTTACGAGACTTTTCGACAAATTAGTAACTTTTCCCTGTTAGACTACTTTGCGTATTCCTTACTGTGTATATTGGAATTTAATACGATGTGATCCTTTTAACACGATAGCAATCGTTCGGAAAGTTTTTACGTTCTTAATCATTTCTTTGATAGTTTGACCTTCTGACTTTTAAAATGTTAATTGTTCTTTTTGATGTATTTCAAACGTGCTTTAGTGGAAAAGGGTTGCTTTTAATCTTATAAAGGTTTTCTTATAAGAGGCATTTAAGTACGTTTCGTTAGTTAAGTCTGAAGTGGATATGAATGTAATTTAATGATGGTTAAATATTTTTCTCTTTTTCCTCATTTCTTGTCAAGAGAGAAATTTCCTACGGGTCGTGGACTCTATAATATTAACCGCGCGTGACAAGTCTATGCTAATATAATAACGCTTGTTGGTCTCGTTGAACGCGCTATCCTCATGAAATATTGGTCCGAATTGAAAATTTATTTTTGTGTTGGATAGCCCATTTATTGAAGAAGGTTATAGGCTACATAACATCACGCTACGACCTTCGGGCAGTAACCAGAAATGTGTGTGTAACCAGTACGATACGGGTATAATATTTTTGCTTTTTTAAACCGTTCAAGCAGACGACATTGCGGACATCAGCTAGTAAAATTACAAAGACGAAGTTCGTGGGTATAAGCAAGTCCTTAATAAACCTACATTGTAATTAATTTTATTAACCATACCCTATTAAGCTTAGTACGTTCATTAAAACTAAAGGTATTCAGAACGCCATCGTTGAACACCGTATAAAGGGAATCAGAATTTTAATTGGCTTCGCTACTTATTCAAATATCGAACATACTGATGCTGGCCTTAATTAATATAAATATGCACGTCATAAATATTATATTTTTCAATTACAATTCAATTATTTATGACAGCGCAATGGCTATGTTGATGTTGAATTTTGTGGATTATGGCCTTGTGGTTGGCTGCCCTGTGCGTTTAACTCCCGAGTCGGCAAAAATTTAAAGCATGTATTTCACTTAGGCCATTAAAAGCACTGAATGAATCGTCAAAGCGAGTTAGTCAAGCTTGTTCCGAAACTTAGGTTGGTCTTTATCCGAAACTTAGGATGGAACAAGCAAGAAACTCCACGGACCATCTTATCAATTATCAAGATTTACAAAATGTAATAATTAATACTGGTAGGCTGGTAGTATTCTTTATAAATGGTGAACAAATTACTGGCTCGACTGTACAGTCAGAAGCAACAACATGTATACACTTAGCAAAATTTTTAAAACGATTTTTTTTCTTATAAAGTTATTTTAACTTTTAGCGAAGATAAAGTTTATGGTAAATATATTGTACTTTTGTTTCAATCATCCTACAAAAGTGATAGCGTGATAATAAATAGCCTATGTGTTAACACGACATCTTGGAAAGTTTTAATAAAATATATACTATAAAATATCATTAAACAGGTAACGATTATATAACAGATGCCTATGACTGAATCGATATATGTAAAGATGGGCTATTGTAAACTTTTATATGTTTTTTTTATATACAATAAATATAAATAAAATAAAGTGGGGTCATTTATACTTTGGAAAAAGTTACATGGGACCTATATAGGAGTTATATGTGGACGCTTACGGGCTGAATATGATGATGAAGAATACAGCATCATCTCTGTTCCATGACAGAAACAAAACACATCTGAAAATTTATATTGCACTGTATGTTGGCACTATATCAAGACAACTCTGACTGGGTCAGTTAGTATATTATAAAATATACCTTAAAAAAAAGTAACAAAAGCGAAAAAGAAAACAGTTTTTGCTAAAGATATCCATGTTTATGCTCATGACTGTACAAGAAACATGACATCACGATTTACTCCTAATATTTATTCATTTAATTAAGAATGATTAGTGTTTGACTTCTATCGCTGTTTGTCTTATAAGATAAATTTAACTTTCGTACGAGTGTTGGGTTGCGCAATATTCTGCTTGTAATCGATACTGGTTTAGTGATGGGGGCCAAGTGGACTGTCTACATTTGTCGATGAATTTAGTCAAGTAGTTTGCGTAGGTTTTTTAGGTCGTGATGGCCTAGTGGATAAGGGCCCGCCTCTCGTGTAAGAGGTTGTGGGTTCGAATCCGGGCAAGTACCAATGTAACTTTTTCAATTCATAATTATGTACTGTTAGTTTAACTTGGACATCACTGAAATCCCGTGCCTCTAAAAGCATGTAAAGCCGTTTGTCCCAGTTGTCATTTGAAAACCTTGACAATCGTTTCGGGTAAGCCAGAGCCAGTCTAACCAAGAGGTATCGTGTCTGACACCCAATCGCTTCACGTAAAACACTGGTAACCAGCTGCATCCGGTTAGGCTGGAAGCTTAACCCTATATAGTTGGGAAAAGGCTAGGGAGATGATGATGATGATCTGTTTCTCGTGCTTTGTCAAAACATAAAGACACCTGTCTGCAAAATAAAACATAAGGGCATTGTCACACTATATTCTTCCTTACCGCATATTTTTTTTTCATCTTTACCGAATTTGTAATACTCTTGCAAATACTATATGTGTGGTCACTCTCCGAGTACATAGTGACGAGTAAATACTGGTCAAGTCATGACTCATTTGTAAATTCACATTACAGCTCGACTCGGTCCATTCAGTCTGCGTTAGACATAATAATTTGCGTATACTGTCTGTTTGTACGACGGAGAAATTTAAGGTGACAGGTAGGGTCTGCAGAGACCATTATTATTGTTTTAGCCAATATTTTTAGGACACAAACAATATTTTTTGCTTTTAATCTTTGAAAAGCGAATAATATGATAATGGCTTAACTGACGTGTCCAGCCCAATAATTTTCAATAACCCATCTATCGATGAATTTGGTTACTAAAGATTTGGTACTAAAAATTTGGCACAAAAAATTTGGCATAAGCTTTGTAGACAATGTGTCAACATAAAAGGCTTCTCCATAATTTGAACCCATTTTTTTTAATTAACTCTAAAATTAGATTTTTGTTGCTATGAAGTCAATAAATAGTTCGTCAATTGACTTGGCTATTAAATGTCATTGTCACTCTGTGGAGTCGAGTTTTGAAAGCTTATATTAATAGCTTATTTTAATAGTCAGCGAATTGATAAGCGGTGTCTAAATCTTGCAATGACTTTTTTAGAATTATTAAATAATTCTTTATATATTAAATTAACTTTCAAATTCAAAATTCAAGTCGCAGTTTAATTTCAGCTCAGTAAATCTGAATGACAGCTCGACATAAGTTATTGATATCATTGTCAGAAAGTTTTCAATGAGTAAAACTGAACGCGAACCTAAATGAAAACTTTTTGATGATGATGTCAAAAACTTATCTTTATGTGATCAAGTAAACTAAGTAGATGATTAGAACAGAAGAAAAAATATCTAGTAGCAAGTACCTAAGACGTTAAATTCATCCTTCTACTTACTTAATAATATAATTTTATTAGTAAATATTTTTTTTCGTATTTAATTAATAATTTTACCAATCCTTAAGCTTTGACAGCTGCCAGTTCGTAAAAAGAATATTAATTGATTTGTGGTATTATGAGTGAATACCCAATTGGAGAATTTTGTTTAAGTATTTTTTTGTGATTGATATTACATTCCTAAAAAATAATAAAATGGCTGATCTTTGATCTGTAGATTTTATATGCAAAAATTTGGTACCCCCTCAGCCAATACGCAATAAACAATATGGCGGCGGAAATTTCACAACTACCTTAAAAAGAAAAACGTACGAGCATAGATTAAAAAAAAATATTTTTTTAAACCGTATGAAATTTCTCCTAAAACGTAAATAACCAAACTTGTTTATACAAAAGTAGTCTGTAAGTAATAAAAATAAGGACTTTAATTAAATGGGATACCCGACAGCCGGCTGTCGGTTGGGTGCCAAGAGGTTAACACATGTGGTCAAGATTTGACTAAACCCTGATATAGTAATATTTATTTGTGGAATGGTTAAAACACTTTTACACAGTTGACTACTCTGGGAAGAAATATCCGAAACAAAATCAGAGAAACAACAGAATAGAATCACAGGAGAATTATAATTATGTACCTACCTTACAAGAGGTCTTTAAAACGTTGGTCAAATCATGCATTAACCATGGTGAATGTTTTCTGTCTTGAAAAGAGAAGCAGTCAGTCACTTATGATAAATTTCATTATAAATTTCAATAATATTAACAACACGACAAAGTGCAGACTACATTGCCAATATTCATATTTAATTTTACAGTTACTAAAGTCTCAAGAAAACAAAAAAAAAACCGCCATCACACAACCCGCCATCTTGAATTTCCAAATTCAAAACTAGCAACGCCAAACTTGCTGACCCTACCAAACCAAGCAACGGTTAAGCATCGGCGTGAGTGTATTGACCGACGGTACAAACGTATATTTGCACTCTCAGCTACCGCATTCCGTTGCCAAACAAATATTGTAAGTAGGCTTTGTACCTTTCATCACACACTCGCTTTTTTGCCGACCGTACACGCTTGGGCGACAAGAGGATCATCCAAGATGATGATGTTAAGTACTATTGTCCTGTATTCTGTGTGGTGTAGGCAGCACTTGTGCTGGTATTGTACACCGTATTTATTTTTCGTCTCGATATTGACTTGTGTGCTTTGAGTATAGTGATTTTTTGAGTTGTAGTTGATATATCAGGACTACTTATTTGATACTTATGGCCTTTGAGTTTTTTGTTTGTTAAGAAATATCTTTGCTTATTAGCGTTGTGATGAATGTCGGTTGGATAAATCATGTTGAATAATTCATCTTTTCGTGGAGTATAACTTTTATCAACATTTTGATGTTCAGTTAGTTTATTTTAGATTATATTATTATGATTGTTAGTGTGACTACTAAATGTTAGGCCCTAGGTTCAATTTCCTACTTAGGTTTAGTATACCTAATCGGATTAAAAAAATCTAAGTATAATAAATTAGATTATATCATTAACCAGAAAATCATTTTCGTAATCAACTAATGTCCTTTTTTATTTTCACGATACCTGATGCTGCGAATTACAAAAAGAAAATATAAAGCAACCCTTTAGGAAAAGGTATAACATATGGCAAGAATCCGTACAAGTCTACTATTTTCCAGAAATTTCCCAACCCAGCTACCAAAGCGACCCTTCATAATATTTTCCTTACATTTCAAATCCGAAATCAATGCAAGAATGGCTGAATTTATTAAAATTCCATCTTTTTCATTGTTCTTAGCATTCTGCCCCGTCGGGTGAATTAGTATGCGGTTGCCATACATACCAGATTTCATTATATTATTGTCCCATTTTGTGAAACTGAACTTATTATTATGGTAAATTGATAGTATAAAGATATCGTAAAGTATTTCCTATATCTTCGTCTCGATATATAAAACTAGCTTTTGCCCGCGGCTTCGCTCGCGTTAGAAAGAGACAAAAAGTAGCCTATGTTACTCTCCATCCCTTCAACTATCCGTTTTGCCGTGAAAGAAAGACAAACACGCAGACAGACAGACAGACAGACACACTTTCCCATTTATAATATTAGTATGGATGATAAGCTGACCGATTGACTGACTGACTGTTGATATGTCAACGTATAGCCCAAACCGCTGGTCCTAGATACATGAAACTTGAAGGGTAACTTCATGAAAGGATTTTTGGAAACTCTAACCCTAAAGGAAATAGAAGTTTCGACTGTCACACGGACAGAACCGCGGACGAAAGCTAGTTAATTATAGGATTGGAAGACTCTGATACTCATCTGATAAATTGAAGTGTTAAAAGTAACGGTTGTAAATTAATCAAAGATAGAGTTTAAGGCCCATGAAAATTAAATAAAGAAATAAATTGGAAAAGCACTTTATGCTAACATAAAGATTAATTGATAGTTTCTTGTAATACTATCCACACAGTTAATGTATGTTGCATTCTACGCAATAATCTAAAACATTAGCTTTTATAGGTTTACAGGCAATTTGATTTTAACAGATGTAATTACAATAACGTTGCTTGAAGTTAACCAGAAAACTAAAATAGAATCCCCATCAGTACTAAAACATGGTATTTTCATTAAAGCTACGGTCAAAGATCACACAGGAGTAATAGAAACAGCCTTAAAACAAATTGTTCGATTTGTTAAGCAAGTATCAAGATTTTTAATAGTACCTGTTTACTTCAGCAACAGTAAAATAATACCGGATTATTACAGTCCAACGGTAAAGGCCTCTTCTTATACATGCAAGTTTCGAGTATTGATCATCACGCCTGCTCAAGAAGGGCTGGTAATTTAGGATTTATATTTATTTCAAGTTCAGGTTTTCTCAATATAATTTTCCTTTACCGATGTCAGTAATATCTATGAGTTGTAAACGTCACATTGGTACGTGCTTTTCCCGATTCAAACTCAAAACTTCTTGTATGAACGGCAGGTGAAACTGCTAAGACACCACGCCGATCACGCCAGTAAAAAAAAAAACAAAACACAACGGTCTGCATTCAAAAAAAGAACCGTTTAATTCCCGCCTCTAATTGCGTCACAAATCACAAAGCAGTATCGATTCTCCGCGACCTACCCTAAAATCGATCCGGCAAAAATCTAATTACTGGCAGGCGTAAATTTGGAGCGTCGCCCTATTGATTATAATCGACCTTGTGGAAAAAAAATTAAGTCAAAGACTGACCCAATTTGGCCTCCCCTAGCGTTCATTGCCAAGTTTACATAGAAAGAGCCGAACGGCCATTAAATAGGGAATAAAACCAGCGACGCTTAGTTGAGAAAAAGCTCTTTAATGAGGAAGATGGGGCGTTTAAGAAATGTTGCGCGAATCTGACGAGTTGATACTTGATGGTATTTTATTTAGGTACGGTAACTGCAAACGTAGTCAAAGTCGATTTAATAGTAGCTTATAATTATCTTTTGCTAAGGTCAATTATTCTGTCTCTTAAGTTTCAAATTACTTCTGTGGTTTAGCCATAAAAAATAGGGAAAGACACAAAGTTACATTCGCATTCGTAATATCAATTATGTATTTTATGGATAACAGCTTCTACTTGCATGAAACCTATTACCCGCTAGGACTTTTACTGCCGGCTATTACTACCTAATTTGTTTAGAAATGATTCGTTGAGGTGATTATTGCAAACCATGTCTGATGCTAGTCATAGGAACTTACAAAGTAGTTGGTTTTGAGAAATATGTTTATGAATTTCCATGACTATAAAAGCTGCGTGAAGCACTCGTGAAATCCAGAAACTGCTGATGAGTTTTTCATACATAACAATGTATAAATTGTATAAATGTTTTTAGAAAATAGTCAGTATTGTCTATAATATTTAGATCTTGAGACAAGCAAGTGCATTGTACTAGAGTTTCGATTTGCATTGCACTTATATTTATTAAGTACAACGCTCAAGATTGCATAGTCGCGGTATAATTAATAAAAAAGAATTAAAAAGGAGTTCGAATCAACGGTCGCGTGCCCCGGAGGCCAACGTCCTTTAGACAAGATCGCCCCCTCTACCTCCGTCCCTCTCTAATTAACCGTTTAATCCATAAAGCTGTCCCTTTCACCCTTGGGGATGTTAATATCGTGTTACTTAATATCCCACTGGGACACCGCTCGGATAATAATTTCCAGAATATTATTGCTCCCGTAATACGTCAAAGAATTTCTCTTTTGTTTCCGCGAAAATGTTCGACTCCAAATGACTCAAAGGAACCACTGATGTGGAAACCGACCGCTATCTTCACTGATTTTAGCTCGCTTCGCTAAATACGTAATATATTTTTTTATGTACGTCTGAATCGAGTTTCTTTTTTGATATACGACAAACCGTATCCGATATCGGAGCCGTGAGTTAGCAATAAATGTAAAGCATGTCGAAAAATATCGTTAAGTAGCACACGCCCGCCCCTTAATATCTTCCAAGCGGCCGCACCCGGCGCGCCGTATCGGGGAATTTTCATCTGAATATTTTCCTTTCTCATTGTCGTTATCTGAAAAATATGTTTTTCGTACGGTCGCAATCGCCCCGCGCCCCTCGGCCCCCGGGGACACACACCCGAAAAGTCACAACGACCACTCACTGCACACTCCAATATCAAACATGCCCCTTTGAGTTCAGGGCTGGTATTCTTCCCCCCGCGTCCGATGTCACTTTGCTCTTGGACGTAAAAGAAAAATAGTTGGTGCGTCACCTCGAGAATGAAATCCTTTCGCGAAGGTGTTAGAGTAGGTATTTGTTTGGCGTGTGTCGTTCGGACGCGCCGGGTGGTAGGCGGCGGCGCCGGAAGTGCGGGGGAGGGTGGGGGCAAATGGACGGAAGAGAAGCAAGGCAAATAACTTCGCCCTTCTGTACACATGTATAGGAGGCTCGGAGGGCGCACAAAAATGCTCGCAGCGCCGTTTCCAAGTTCCACAATGAAACGTTGAGTATTTTTGTCATTTGTCGTCATAAAATCTCTCGTCTAAAGAAAAATTCGCGTTGAAATGTTTTTGCCGTTCTCAAGTTATGAGATATGTCGGAGTTACTGCATATGAAAGTTTTAATATTGTCGCAGAGATGGTCTAGATGTACGCTGGAGTTTAAGAGCTGTGTAGGGAATAAAACGTAAACTGTTTTAGATAACGTTTATCTTTATTAGTGTATCAGCACCCGGATAGTTTGTTTTCATCAATGGTCCGTCAATCTCAAACTATAAATATAAGACAATTTTTATTGTCTATTTCATCATCCACCTTACTTCATTTACCTACTATAGTCAATTTTAATCCAAAACGAAAGCTGTTCTGCAATACAGCTTGTTGGAAAGCAAACTTTCCTAAACCATCAACATATTTTTTGTCTCTATACTCATTGATCCAGTCAGTCTGACCAGATCTTAATACCAGCGAATCGACATCCTCAGACTTTCACAATCCATTACTGGGCAATGCGATAACTCTTTGTCGGGGTAATTGTCAGGCTTTTGGCTTCTGAATACCTGCAAAGACTGTCGAAGATCTATACTTTTCTACAATGTACTCAAAATGTATCTAGAGTATTTAAAAGTGAAACCATTTTAAATTGTTACCATCAGTATGTACCTGTATTCTCCAAATAAATCATTCACTTTACGACGACCAACCGACAGCCGGCTGTCGCGCTGCTATAGTCCTTTAATTGTGTCTCGAATCACGTGTGTTCGAAAGATTAACTCATATAAATGACAACCAACGACCTAGGCACGGGATGTCAATGATACTTCTACAGTCAATGTTAATTTATAGATATTGCCTTTTTATATGGAACAGCGATGTCCCTTCCATACAAAATCTATTTCCACACATCCGTAATCACCATTTATAGCTTAATTCGGAATCGATCCCATTGTATCGTGCCCACCAGGCCTATTCAAATAAAGTATTGTATCGCTATTGTTACAGCAATTCAGAGGGCTATTATTATCGCTATTAAATACTTACAAAATAGGTTTGCATGTACTAAAGTAATTTGTTAACGGGCCTGCGATTGTGGACCATTCCCCCTCACTGGTCGTTGCTAGGCTTAAATTTTATTTTGGGTTTAAATTGTTAGTGAATTTGTGTTCAAAAATGGTAATAACTAATTCGTTGTCTGCTTAAAAACTACGTTTTTTTGCCAATATTTTTTTTCGTATTTTATTGTGATTTTTGGCTTGTAGAGAAAGTCTTATGAAAGTCTACCAAATGAGCCCAAACATCCCCTAAATTTTGGGGCACTTTTAGTTACTAGTACCGTTTAAGATTTCAAATGTCTTCGAAATTTGCCATGCCATATATGATCGTAAATTGAAATGGAGAAGTCCTACTAAGTATTAGACAATACTCAAAAATCTTCACCAGCAGATATTGAAAGGAGATAGACTAAGTAGAATAAAACGGTTTAAATTATTGAATTACTTACAACAGACCACCTAGAAGCAAAAGTTAGTATTTCGGTAATAAAATTAAATGCAGTGATGCATTAAAATTATTTCTTATCGTATGTAAGTATAAATGGATAATATTAATAACAAAATAACGACCTAATAAAATCTATCGACCCGGTTAAGACTATGTAAGCAGTACACATTTCCTCACAATCTAAGCAACTTACATTAAACCCAGCAAAATTAATCGTTTACTGCATTAACTTGAAAATTAAATCCTTGCTTAATATCGCATCGAAATTCTCTTTGTGGTCGCGAAAATTCTTTGCCAAGTCGAAAATCAAAGCATACGAATAGCAAAAGTTGTGCTCTTTGAACAGCCCCGTTATTATTTTCTCAAGAACCTCTTTTATGTAAAAGAACGCTTCAGAAAGCGAGGGTGGTAAAGGGAAAAATATGACGAAGAGTAGTGGTGTTGCTTTCTCTGTCGGGCTTGCGAGGTTAGAGTGAGATGGCGATGAGTCGAGTGGCTTTCGTGTTAAGAGTCTCCATACACGAGCTCTCGTTACGTCATAGCCCCGGGCCCGAGACGTCGTGTGGGAGGCATTTTGACAAGTATTTTATGAAAAATGTAACCGCCTTTGTGACAATGCTTGAAGCTTTTTAAGCAATGCGCCGTTGTCGACTCTAATGAGATGAGAGCACGGTTACAAAACTTGTGGACATAGCAAACTTTGGTACAGTTAGCAACAGCAAGTACAGCGTACTAAATAAAACATCAGTAGGTGAAAGTAGGGCAAAGTTGCCACATAAATTTGATGTAGCTGAATAGGCTTTTAGTTTCACAGATTTAACTTTTTTTCTACAATAATATCAGGTACAATATATCACTAGTGCAGTGCAGTCCCAGAAAATAACATTATTACAAGGGCTATGACACTAAAACCCAAAGACATTGTTCTCAAAAGTCTATGGAAACATTCATACCACTTTAAACCCCAAATTTCAGAAATTAAAATTGAGATAAGAAATATGAAGTCTTGAGGCTGAAGTGGAATGATTTTTGGAATTTAATGGCACCCGGTATCAGTCTCCATAGTCCATACTGATTTCCATATCCTTCAAACTGGACTTCTAAGCTGCTTCAGAAATATGTAGAGACCTCACTAAATACGGACGACTCGATTATAATCTTAACTTGCAAATACCGATTCAAATATATTCAGGCGGTGGTAACTTTTGTCACTCAAAAGCCTCGTATCCATCAGGCAACAATTGACGCGCAATTTATACGGCAACGTTAGTCAACAGCGCGCGATTTTGCTAGCTGGCCAGCAACATGACGCCCGGCTTGTTGTTTGTTTAGAGAGCAGACATTTGTTAAAAAAAGAGTATTCCGTTTTACATATTTAGAATGAGAATTGAATACTAAATACCCTCCTTCAAAATGTCCCTCGTCTTACCAAACATGGCGTAGAACAATATGTTGCCTAGTGGAAACGCAGCTTAAGATTACCTCTATCGTTGTCGCCATAATATATGTAATATCGTCATTAATACTATAAGCGTATATAGCCAATGCTATGATCAACTAAAAGATAGTTTAGCAAGTATTAAAAGGTTTTTCGAAGGAAGTATTCTTCTAAATAGTTATAAAGTTTTAATCATTGATAATAATATTATCAAAGATTTTAAAACCTATATGCGTCTGAGTGAATAAAATGACAATGTTGCAGGAGAAAGTAAGGTCCAAGAGCCTGCAGTTCTTAGGCCTGCGTCATCTGTCTCTGCTTTTTAACGTCGACGTGTCGTTCATTAGAATATCACCTCTTTATGCGGTTCAACAATTACGTTTTATAGCTTTGGTCTTTGGAGTGTTTTATATATAAAATATTCTAATTAGATAGACAATTATGTAGTTAAGAAGTCACCTATGTCTGCTTGGTATAATCACTTTCATCTTGACTTTTAAGGTCAAAACTTAATAGCGACTGGCTAAAGAACGACTTACGGAAAGTGTCTGGAAATAATTAACTTTTATCTGAACAAAATATACTATACAAATGCGATACGATCGATTTTTTAAACACAGACTTGAAGGATTTTTTGAAATTATCATAATAAACATCTATAACATCAAGAACAACATCTTTTTATTAATCCTTCGAACACACGTAATTTGAGACACAATAGAAAGACAATAGCAGCCCGACAGCCGGGTGTCAGTTGGTCGTTGAAAGGTTAAAGAATATACTTGTTCCATTCTCAAAATTTTATCCATGTAAAGATGACGAAGGTCTGGGATTTATGGGGTCTTGGACTAATAGTGAAATGCTTTTGCGGCCGCAAGTACTGTGTGAATTGAAAATTATTTACGATACTAATAAGTACTGTATTTTAATTATAGCGTAGAATATTGCTGTAGAAGAATACAATTATACAACTATTTGTTGAAGGTTTAAAACACATACTTGGCGAAAACTAATACTTAGAATGACTGGTGATAATTAGGGACAGATACGAAACTAAATGGAATGATAGTACTCTTGAATATATCCAAATCTTTCCAAATAAATTATTTTAAAACTAGCTTCTGCCCGCGGCTTCGCTCGCGTTAGAAAGAGACAAAAAGTAGCCTATGTTACTCTCCATCCCTTCAACTATCTCCACTTAAAAAATCACGTCAATTCGTCGCTACGTTTTGCCGTGAAAGAAAGACAAACATACAGACAGACACACTTTCCCATCCTTACTAATATTATAAATGCGAAAGTAACTCTGTCTGTCTGTCTGTTTGTCTTTCTGTCTGTCGTGTTGTGTCAAAATTAAAATAAAAAGTCAAAAATAAAAAGTCATGGCAGTTAAGAGATGACCCATCTCAACTGATAGCGCCCGTTCACGAGCATGACGCGTGACATCAGCACCATTTAGCTCAACCATTTTGAAGGGAACCGAATGATCCAACGCACTCGCCACCATCAGCGAGACTTTTTGAGCGAGCATGACAATGCTCCTAACCGCCATGTCTATTTGTGTCAGTAGAAAACTATCGTAATAAATCACTGCATCGTACTCACATTTACAAAAACTCAAATATGCATCTAAATTACACAAGCCAAAGTTTTGTACTGTAAATAAATATAAATAAGTGAAATTTAATTGCTTATAATAATTATAATAATAAAGATCTTGAATATTAATGTCAAAAATTAAGGGGACAAGAAACATTTTCTATCTTCCAATGATTAAAATTTCTAATTTGTGAGCTTATGTGGAGCAGGACCAGCACTTAGCCAAGCATGTTTGTCATTGATATAATCTTCTAACTTATAATATGCTTGATTACATAGCGTGCGCTTAATGCATGTTTTAAATTTTTTCTCATTTAGATGGAGAATTTCAAGTGGTATTTTATTATAGCATTTTACACAGTACCCCATAAAAGAAGTGTATGTTGTTGTTCTTATTTCTGGTATTAAAATTATGCCTGTCACTTATTTTACTAAAAAGATGAAGATATGAGAAGAGAATTCAATCTTGCAGTGTGACACCCACGCCACGCAACCAGTTTCTCCTGGTAACAAAAGTTGAGGGTGGCAGGTGTATGGGAAAAAGTTCATGGGCGAAACGTTCTCTGAAAAAAGATTCTGTGAGGTAAACATTCACTGACGTATCGTTCTGTTGGCGAACAGTTCATAGGCCAAACGTTCTTTGGGTAAAAGATTCTGTTGCCTAACCGTTCATGGAACAATCGAGTGTGGGTGAATCGTTTCTGTGCCACATTTTATCCTGATCTAAACATTGCAAAGTATAACCTCTAATTTATTTTATACGTTGAATAGGCGAGACGACGAAAACAAAGTAATTAGTCCGTCAGTGAGATTATTAAAAAATTTGGACACGTATTTTTTCTTTTTTCTCGTAAACGAAAAATGACAACGATACAGTGCGTTGAAGTTGCGCGTGACGTCACGATCAGATACAATTTTTGCTGCACGGTGACGTCAAAAGCCCCCACTCCGGAACTTTGTGGCTCTTTACCTTTTTATTTTTTTACTAGCTTTCGCCCGCGGCTTCGCCTGCGTGGATGTCGTACTTCTGTCCTCTATTTTAACCCTGAAGGTGTTAAATGATTATAATGGCTATTTACTCTTCACAAAGAATAAACCTTCCAAGTTTCATGTCTGTAGTTAGTTAAATAACAAACGCGTTTAATATTAGTCAGTGAGTTTAATGTATAATTATATACCGCAGTTTCACCCGCGTTATGTTTTTTAAAGGATGGGAATTGATCAAATGACTTCTCATGAGGGAGTGGCAGACTTTTACTGACTAAAACCCACCCTTGTTCCTTCGGTTGCCCTTTATGTTCTGGGGCCACGGTAACTATTAGAACTATTCCGCAACCTCGGTTGGCATTAGCCCTAGAGGGCCCCGTCACGTGCTGACTGCTCGCTGAGGCGCGCGTGGAACGAACGTGCCGTCGACACGGGCCTGGTCCTAGTCGGGCGGCGAGCTACCCATCGCTCGCCGTCCGTAGACCCGCGCATGGCTTGACGCTGCCTCAGCATTGACTGTTTCGCAGAAGGAGGTGACGGCTTCCCGTTCAATCTCGCCCCGTTGCATGACCTAAACCAGCAACGGGCGCGAGAGGTCACCACTTAGGCACAATCCTCGCGTACCCGCGTTATGTTAGATTTTTGGTTACTGATTGGCTTCCGTGGCTCATGGCGCAATGTAATGAAGAACCATATTATGTGTTATTCTGATGAATAAGCTACGAATATCTTGCAAAGCCGACCAGCTTTGTTACTGCCCGTACGTACCATTATTATATTGCTGCGGAGTAATTTTAAAACTGGTATGTCTCCGAAGATATTATTTATTGAAATTTAATGATGTAAACGACAGTTTTGTACATAATTAAAAACTTTTATTGGATAACGAATTAACATCGATTAGGATTAATACTATAAGTTCATTAAAACACCCTGGCAAATCATGAATTATCTTAGAGCTAATTTCATTGCCATAAAAATGGTTATAGTGAGTGAACTATAAATATTAGACATATGCTGTCGCGGACTTCTTTTTAGAACTTTTTAAGAGGAACAATTCTTTAATACATAATTTTTGCGTAACTTCTACCATTTACGAAGCGCACGCAACGGAATCTCTCAAAAGGAACATTTTTTTCCCCGTTTTTGTCAAATATTTCATTACTGCTCGGCTCCTATGTGTCTTAGCGTTACGTTATATAGCCTATAACCTGCCCGGAAGTATGGATTACAATCGTACCAAGTTTGGTTGAAATCCCTTCAGTAGTTTTTAACCCATGCGTGCACATACAGACAGACAGACAGACAGACAGACAGACAGACAGACAGACAGACAGACAGACAGACAGACAGACAAAAATTTTACTAATTGCATTTTTGGCATCAGTATCGATCACCAATCATCCTCCAATAAAAATTTTGAATATATATATATTTATTATTTCAATGTACAGAATTGACCTCTCTACAGTTTTATTATAAGTATAGATTATTTTGATCAAGCAAAAAATACGTGTCCCGTATTTTTGGCCGATCTACAAGACGGACTAAAAAGAATGCCACTTTTTTATGCTGTCGTCATCCCTATTCTTTTTAATCTAATACGTTTTTTAATGTAATAAATATAAATATATATAGAGTAAAGAAGACTGTTGACGTATGAAAGCAATAACAACAATAATAAACTCCGGAAGGACTAATGTTTTCCTCCGTGGATTGTAGTAATGTGGATAAGAATGTCGGACAAACTGAATTCTTTGAGTAAGCATTTAATCGGTCAATTTATATGACATGGGACAGAATAGAATATGAGAGTGATATGAGGTAGAAGAGATATGTGAATGTTTGCACAAAAAACAAGATGTTAAATACTTTATTTATACATTCTGCCTTAACATAATAAAAAAATAGATAATAATTAGATTACAAAAGTATTCTCGTAGTATAAAAAATCCCGCAAAAATTAACCTGATTTGAGAAATATTTATTAACCTTTCGAAGTTTCGACGACCAAGCGACCGCCAGCTGTCTTGCTGCTATTGTCTTTCTATGTCTCAAATCACGTGGGCTTGAAGGTTTAAACTGGCTGTAATATTGATAAAATTTAATTAAAAACTCATCATCTCCCTAGCCTTTTTCCCAACCGTGTTGGGGTCGGCTGCCAGCCTAACCGGATTCAGCTCGATACCGGTGTTTTACGTGGAGCGACTGCCTATCTGACCTCCACAACCCAGTAGCTGGGCGACACGATACCTCTTGGTTAGACTGGTCTGAGTTTCTGACTAACCAGTAACGACTGTCAAAGTTCTACGAATGACAACCGGGACCAACGGCTTTACGTGCTTTCCGAGGCACGGGATGTCAGTGATGTCTAAGATAAACTTTAGAAAGTACATATGAATTGAAAAAGTCACATTGGTACTTGCCCGGATTCGAACCCACAACCTCTTACACGAGAGGCGGGCGCCATATCCACTGGGCCATCACGACACTATTAATTAAAAACTGTTCACGGATATTTAAAAATCTCTTCAATAAAACACATCCAAACTCCCTATAAAAGAAACAATGTTTCCCTATCCAACCGTACTGTATTCCCAGACTTTACTCTCAGAATATTACGCGCGTCTCCCTCATTACCAGACGAATCATTACTGGGTGAAATCGTATGGAATCACTGAGGGATTGTTCACAACCCCACACGAAAACCAACCCTAACTTAACCCACTAGAGCTCACTTTCCCATGACACTATCACTAAATTATGATTCGCGATATGTCATCCGCGCTGTATGAAAAATATGAGGTGTATTGAAAATGAAATCTCTTCGATATTTGCTAAGAGGTTTTTAATATCACTTGGGAGATAAAAAGTTTTATTTGTTATTTATTTTTATTTGAATGCTGATTCGTGATTCGGGATTGGGGAGAATGTGATGTAAATGAGGTTGTTCGAATAGGTTTATTATTTTACTGGTGGTTAAAAATGATGAACGCGAATTGGACATTCTGCGCCTAAACGATATTTTTGACTACATCGGACATTAGAGATTAACGGGCCTTGTTGGAACTCCTTTGTTTATTGAATCCTATGTAGGATCGATTAGTATGGACGGATTCTTACGAGATTGGAAAGAGGAAGCGAGAGATCGCGAAACACGAAAGAAGTGGAGGGAGGCCTTTGCCCAGCAGTGGGACAGAAAAGGCTAATTAAAAAAATATATAACAGGACATTACAAATAGTATGGTTAGACCAGATGCCCCAAAGTTATTCGTCAAGTAGATCACTTGGCATGAATTTTGGTTTTACTTAGATCCTCAAGATTCTCCACCGTTATCTACTATATAAAAATAAGACGGGTTTTCTTTCCTGACGCTATAACTCCAGAACGCACGAACCGATTTCCACGGTTTTGCATTCGTTGGGAAGGTCTCGGGCTTCGTGAGGTTTATAGCAAAGAAAATTCAGGAAAATTCACGCGGACGAAGTCGCGGGCAGAAGCTAGTGCACTATAGTAGTGGCTAGTCAAGCGCCATAATATCTGATGATGAGAAAACTCTTGGTCACTTCTTATGGTAGGTACACCGTAGGTGATAATAAGAATGAGGTCATAAATCAATTTTAATAATTTATGAAATCTATATTTATTGGTAAACCTACCATTATTATGTTTCTTAAGCTAGATATTTTTCAGCAACCTAAACTGAATCACCGACATTGAACTATCCTGAAAACATGAACGTCCCCTTTACGATCGAAACATTTTATAGCACCACCTCCCTCCTATAGGTACGTATGTGACCCCCAGCCACGCCAATAGTAGCAAAGATGAGTATATCACGATTTTTCTTAACGTAACCCGCCTACATACGTTATCCCCTCTCTCCTGCCCCCTTTCACACATTCTTGTTAAAAATATACCGATTTCCAAAAGGAGACAACCACCATCTACTGTTATACAACTTTGCGAGTTAAGCACCTATAGATAGAGTTTAATTTCCGGTGGGTTGAACGTGGTGGTTGCAAGGTTTTCTGGTGTCGAAAATTCCGTGAGATTGGCTGTCGATATGGCCAAAGATTTTTACGATTCGTCGTAAATTCTTGTTAGTATCGTATTCCAACGGTCACGTTTGTTAACAACTTACGTAATTTTGTGGGATAGGAATGGTGACTTTAGTATAAAGGGGCCATTGTATTTTTGAGAAAACGGAGTTCTATGATGTATTAGATAAGAGAATAGCTCTGGCTGTTGATGGCTGTGGCTTGAACTTGGGTCAATGGACTGTAACGGTTTTCTAAGGTTCTGGGCAATTTATCTTTATGGAATCTGTATCATTGCGCTACACGTGTTTGACACTGTTATTTGGACTGGTTTTTTGTTTATTTTATTAGGCTGTCAATTGCGTGTATGCTGTAACCTCCTAAATACCAAGTCAAAAGGTACTCTGGAAAACTAGTGACTTTCCAGAGTAAAATTTATATAGTAATGAAATAACAATTCCAGTCTCGTCAATAGTCCGCCTGGTTGATAGCCTTCTTTTTTTTATCCGAGGCTTCAAGTTCATGACATAATACTTCTGTCTCATCATTCAGAAAGTGTCTAAGAATAATAGGAATACCTAACAAAACTATAAAAAACGGGTTATAATCCAACCTGATTAGACGACACCATAAATAATTTTAGCTTTGGCGTTTTAGCCAGAATTATGCATTCTGGCCTGCCCCCCTAGACAAGTGGCATTGTAGAATAGATAGCGAAACGAAAACGATTGTCAAATATATGGAGATGTCAAATTGTTTAGCAAAAGTTATGTCAATTCCATATATTTGACAATCTATTCGTTTTCGTTTTCTATTCTATAATGCCATTTGGCTAGGCCCTCTGGTGTAAGTCCAACAAGTAGTTACAATCATTGTTCATTCATTTTAGATAGAATTCACACTTTTTTCACAGCCACAGCCCTTTTCTCAAAACTCAAACCTCCGATGTTGATAATAACCATAAAAATACTTTTTGGACATCGATATCTCAGATCACAACTCGAAAATGCAAGATGGCGGACAAAAAAGTTTATTTATAACGTTTAATTGATGTCCGGCTTACAAGCTGTCGATAAAATGCCATGTTTTTAACATTATTAATGATCATTAACTCTCAAATTGCTATTTAGTATCGTTAATAAGTATGGCTGGTTAAATTAATGTAGTTAAGTCGTCGGTTACTTCAGCTGGGCGGAGATATTTCACATTATTACAGTTTAGCTTTGCTTGCGGTGGGGTTCCGTGTTGGGTATTGAGATGCTATATTATTATTTTTTATATCATGTTTTATTTTTACGCACTAGCTCTTGCCTGTGACTTCGTCTGCATATTTAAAAAAAAAAAATGTATTGGACTTATTACTACATAGTATAGGTAAAACATAGTCGCTTTCCGCCGTCTGTCTGTCCCTACGTATGCTTAAATCTTTAAAACTACGCAACGAGAAATTGAGCAATTTTTTTAATACTTAGAAAAATTGATTCAAAAAGAAGGTTCAAATATTTGTATAAAATAAACCCGTTCAAAGCTGGAGTGATGAAAATAAGTAATAACCTATGCTCGCCTTCTCTATATGAGAAGAGGCCCCGCAGTAAAAAGAAGTAGGTTTGCCCCTCAGTAGGAAAATAATAAGCGGTTGTTGTTATTTTTATTGTCAGCCTAAAAAGTTAACCAGAACTTTACATAAATTAATTAAACATGCCATTTCCTGCACATTTATATTCCAAGCTCTGATGATCCTTTAGTCATTCTTCGTTGCCTATCAGACATCTATAATAATGTTTCCCTATCACGCAAGTAATTCCTATCATATATGGAGTCAAAGAATAATAATTTACAAAAACATCGCATAAAATTTATCGATCATAACTTGTCGTACGCCTGCGTCTATTCCAGGGAGGTTATAAATCGAGAAAATGTTCAGAAATATGGTAAAAGCTTATACAAAATGGTTGATGACTCTATTAGACGGGTATATGATACTAAATGTAAAGGGTAATCAAGTTTATGTTGCAATATGTTGGATGAATGAAATATATGGATATGGTAGATAGTATTTTTAACCATATATCTTTTAGATAGTGTATATTATAATAAAATGTATGAACTTGCTTCCAAACTAAATAAAGTATACCTATGTAGGAAATGGGTATTTCTAATATAATACAGAGAAATAAATTGAATATAGGGTTCTACCAAGAAGTATCTATCATAACAGGGGCGACGGGCCAGTTGGTCTAGTGGTTAGTGACCCTGACTGCTAAGCCGGAGGTCGTGGGTTCGATTCCCACTCAGGACAAACTTTGTGTGATGAGCATGATTGTTTGTTCTGTGTCTGGGTGTAATTATCTATCGATACTAATATTATAAAAATGGGAAAGTGTGTCTGTCTGTCTGTCTGTTTGTCTTTCTTTCACGGCAAAACGGAGCGACGGATTGACGTGATTTTTTAAGTGGAGATAGTTGAAGGGATGGAGAGTAACATAGGCTACTTTTTGTCTCTTTCTAACGCGAGCGAAGCCACGGGGAGAAGCTAGTTCACTATAAATCCAAAGCCAGCTTACTTCATAAAAAAGTCAACAAACTGTGTTAAGTGGTTCACCAGTGACAGACAAGAAGATAAAGAGATCCTTTCACATTAACGAAAATAATATGAAAGCCTAAATAATTACAAAACCATGCAGTGCAAGTTAATTTAACAAAAACCGAACAGTTACAAAGTAGTTAACAATCAATTACAATTAAAAAAAAGTATATAATCACCTTAACTTAACGCAGCAACATCTTACTCAAAAGAAGCGAACGGCGCCGCGGGGCACGTCTACTTAAACCTGCAAATAACACAAACATTTATTACTCAGCCTTCAAACTTTTTACCAAGTAAAATAGCAATTTAATATGCGGACATTTTAAATTTAGTTACGATAATTCTCATGTCCTTTTAAAGTTAGTAACAAAAAGGCTATTACAGTCTACCCATGTAAAAATATTGTTAATTCTTGTCTGTACCTGGATACAGTCATAACAAGGCTTTTAATTGACAGCGGGAAAACGCATTTTATGCACTTTACTAGCCTTTGTCAGCGGGTTTGCTTTGTTTGTCCTCTTGACACCCAACCGCCAGCCGGCTGTCAGGGTATCCCATTTCATTATAGTCCTTAACCTTGTAACTAAAGACCACGCTACCGCATTAGGATTATTGCCTGTAATGGTAGTTGTGATTGTGATAAATAAATAAATAAATAAATAAATAAATAAATAAATACTTACAGACTACTTTTGTATGAACAAGTTCGGTTATTTACGTTCTTGGATAAATTTCCTACAATTTAAAAAAATAAAATATTATCATCTATGCGCGTACGTTTTTCTTTTTTGGGGTAGTTACCGCCGCGATTTTGTTTATTGCGTAATCGCTAAGAGGTTAATTGAAATTACGGAACACTCATGGCAAGACAAATAGACGTTACTAAGCCAAAGTGGCTTAGCTCTGTTCTGTCTCTATCGTACACTTGACGATAGACAGTTGTGTGACAGTGACAGTCTTATGGCGACATAAATAGAAGTTACTTAGCACTGACTTTGGCTTAGCCATGTTCCGTCACTGTCGTGCACTCGACTTTTGTCAGTTGTGTAACAGTGACAGACACAATGCTTAGCCAAAGTAGGTACGTGCTAAGTAACGTTTATTTATCGATTTAAGGATTGTTCGTCTATAATTATGTCTGTCTTTATAAGTCTATTGCTATTCACTGCTTAAAACATCTACCATAAAGGTGCGTTAATATCGGACGATAATAACGTATGCGTTTTTGGAATCTGTTTTCAGTACATTATGTATGAAGACGCCAGACGGCTACGAAGTTACAATGCTGCGATAATTATCGCACGATAAAAACGCAGTTTTGTACTAGGAATTATGAAACATTAGTGCAGAAATGCATCGCGATATTATCGACCGGTAATAACGCACCTGTTTTGTCAAAGTTTTAAGCAGTGAATAGTAATACTTAGACTGTTAATTACTGCAAAAATGTATTGCGATATTATCGACCGATAATAACGCACCTGTGTTGTAGATAGGTTTTAAGCAGTGAATAGTAGTAGACTGTTATAAAGACAGACATGTGGGCACGAGTAATCCTATAAGTGTTCCGATATTCGATTAAAGACACGAGAACACACAGCCAAAGGGGAGCACTTAGAATGGATTTATGAAAATTCGACCCGAAAGATTCGAAAATTCGAATTCGAAGGGGTAAAATGTTGCGGAATGTTTATAATAGTTACCGTGACCCCGGAGCATAAAGGGCAACCGAAGGAACATGAGTGGGTTTTAGTCAGTAAAAGTCTGACACGCTCTCCCGCCGCACCCAGACCGGGAGAAGTGATTTGATGATTTCCCACTCCCCAAAAAAAGGGGGTAAAATAGACGGTGGAAGTTTGGCCATCCACGCGGGCGAAGCTGCTGGCTAAAGCTAGTATAGCAATTATACTGGACAAGATTTTATTATTTAAACCCTAAGTACTACATAACCGACAGGCGTCATTGACCTTCGTATGTAAGACGATTAAGCATTATAAAACCCTTGTTATACAAACAAAACATATTTTATTTCTGACGTAATAACATTTAAAAATATATCAAAAGATGTATTCACATTACGAATAATGGCCACCGTTAAAAAGATGGCTATAAATAGACATCGATGAATAGAAATCGATGGTACAGTCAGCTCCAAAAGTCGCTGAACACGTTTCGATTTTCAAAATCACTGTACACTATTATTATAGTGTATAGTGATTTTGAAAATCGAACCTATAAGGCTTCCATTGACCCAGGTCAAGTTTTGTACAGTCAGCTCCAAAAGTCGCTGAACACGTTTCGATTTTCAAAATCACTGTACACTATTATTATAGTGTATAGTGATTTTGAAAATCGAAACGTATTCAGCTACTTTCGCTGAACACGTTTCGATTTTCAAAATCACTGTACACTATTATTATAGTGTATAGTGATTTTGAAAATCGAAACGTATTCAGCTACTTTTGGAGCTGACTGTACAAAACTTGACCTGGGTCAATGGAAGCCTTATAGGTACAGGGAAATCTTTATTATGTTCTCTGGCCTTTGACCTATCAGACCATTAGAATTATCATAGAAGTGATATTAAGCTGGTTTTAGGATAGCAATTTCTCTTTTATAGTTATAGTAACGGCATATAGGTACTACCTCATAATCATCAAGACCTATCAGATCATGATGATAATATGTAAGTACTAGCTGTCTCCTGCGGCTTCACCCGTGTTATGTTATGTCTTTGATTACTGCTTCGCAACCGTAGGTCTTAGCTTGATAATTTGTAGCCCATATCCACACACACACATGTAGACACACATACACACACACATGTAAGTAATATTAGTAGTATAGTGATATATTCAAAGGCAAAAGATACAACAAGGAAGTCCCTAAAGAAAGAATTTCGTAAGAAATATGTCGTGAAGGGTGTGAAGCCCCGCCCACACGTAACATTGACATGTGGGTCCACCCTTTCTTTCATTCGTGGATTTTTACCAGTTTTCCTTCGAGCTACTTTTCCTTAAGTACGTGCATTGAAGGGCGTGGAGACGTCGGTTGGATTTATAGGTATTTGGCGGGAAAGATTGATGTGTATGTTATATGTTACTTATAGCATTGATATGGAATGCTCTGTAATAGTGCTATAATTGTATCTTTGTAAATCAATAAATGTTATACTTGTGAGTGTGATAAGTAAATGATTCGGAGTTTTAGAGCGAATTCGCACTAAGTCCGATTCGAAAACGTGACGGGCCTGTTGGTCTAGTGGTCAGTGACCCTGACTGCTAAGCCAGAGGTCGTAGGTTCGATTCCCACCCAGGACAAACTTTGTGTGATGAGCATAAATGTTTGTTCTGTGTCTGGGTGTTATATAAGTATGTATATCAGTTGTCTGATTACCATAACACAAGCTCTGCTTAGCTTGGGATCAGATGGCCGTGTGTATGGATCATTGTAAGGATATTGTCCAAACCGCTGGCCCTAGAGACATGAGACTCGGAGAACGTGTTCTTTATGCAGATATCTACTAAGAAAGGATTTTTAGAATATATCGAATAAAATAGCGGGTGCAAGCTTCTAAATATAAAACAGATTTACCAAAACGCATTTCATAGTACATAGAAGTCAGCAACTGCAATATTCATTCAATAAACCGTACTATTTTCCTATAGAAGCAAATTTAAATCGACGCGAAAGCCGTCGCGTCGGAAATTACGTAAACCTTATTTTATGACAAAATGTTCAGTAAATTGTTTATTTTCGATTTGCAACACTGGAGGTTCGACGTTTTCCGTTTTATTTAAAGGCTAAGCTTGTAGCTGTCAATTCAGCGTCCAATTATTGAAATAAATGTGTTATTCAGCTGTACCAGGTTCCACAGTTAGTGTGAAAATAAAATTTAATAATAGCTTTAAATGTATGGTTTGTGTCGACATCGTTGGGTATGTATCTGGTTATTTATTAGGGAGATTAAAATTTGTAATTTTATAATACATATAAAAAATATGGATTAAAAATGTTTGCCTCCTTGATAGAGCGTTTCAAAAGTAAAGTAATATAGAAAATTGAAGCATTACAAAAAGTCGATGTCGAGGCAATGAAGAGAAATCTAAAGAACCGCAACTACCCGTCCCAATTTGTAAAAATATTGTACCATTACCTAATACAAACATTCATCAGAAATGTTCTAAGTCATAATTGTTTTACAACAAGTAAATATTAAAGGTAATATTTAGCACGACTTTCCATGTAACCATGTATATCATTTTATATACCCTTTCACAAAGAACGGTGTGTCGTGATGGCCCAGTGGATAAGGCGCTCGCCTCTCGTGTAAGAGGATGTGGGTTCGAATACGGGCAAGTACCAATGTGACTTTTTCAATTCATATGTTCTTTCCAAAGTTTATCTTGGACATCACTGACATCCCGAGCCTCGGAAAGCACGTTTAGCCGTGGTCCCGGTTGTCATTCGTAGAACTTTGACAGTCGTTACGGGTAAGCCAGAAAGTCTGACCAGTCTAACCAAGAGGTATCGTGTCGCCCAGTTACTGGGTTGTGGAGGTCTGATAGGCAGTCGCTTCATGTAAAACACTGGTACCCAGCTGAATCCGGTTAGGCTGGAAGCCGTTCCCAACGCAATTGGGAAAAATGCTAGGGAGATGATGACGAGAAATTTATTTTATTTACACGAAAACTTGTATTCTACTTAGCACCACCGCCATCTTCAAAGGACCTGCAAACAATTAAAATTCTATTATCCCACCTACCATTCTAGGCAAGAATTAAAAATAAAGTAAGTCCAATAAAGACTGTTATACACCAGTAACATCGTGTTTCTTAATGGCTGCGCTTGCGTCGACGCTTGACACTATTCCGGCCCACGCGCAACAAATGTACTGCGCAGTGCCCCGTTCACACGACTGGCATAGCAACTCTCTAAAAATAATGTTATTCTAACCTCAAAACTGATGCTTGTTTTTTATTAATGGATTGGATACGAAAGCTGTGATTTTGAATTTAATTTATTTGAAAAATGTAGAGATCGGCGAAGATTTATTTTTTTGGATTCTTGAGTCGACTAATGGGCGAGTGCTTACCTAGTTTTAATATGATACCTTCATGGAAATGATTTTAATATAAATAACGTAGATGCAAGGTAATTCAAACAAAGGGGTATATTAATGAAATTCTTACTTATAAAGCTGAGGACTTTGGTCCCATTTGGATTATGGATAGCCCATCTATCGAGAATGGCTACAAGCTACCATCACGCTACAATCTACGGGAGCGGAATAATAACCTAAGTTGCTTGTTGAAACAACGGGGGATCAAATTGATAATAATGAGATACTAATGAGTCCTACATAAATTGTCAATCTGTCTGTGTATTTTCTAATTTTTTACAGCTGCAACCCGCTTATGGTTGCTACATTTAATATCAGAGCATATTTGAGACAAATATACTTAATTTGTTGAAATTATAATTAAAATCATACTTTCAACAAACCTACTTTCTGACTAACATAAATAAGTTTTATATTTAAACTCGTAAATTAGTCACAGAGTAGTAGATACTCAACACTCCATTAGAATGTCACCAGTGTCGTTAACATGTCTTCTTCTTTGTAGACGGAAGTAAGACAGCATAATGTGACTTGATCATGTTTTATATATATGTAAAGTTAACTTTTAAAGTTCATTTGGAGATTATTTGAATTTAAAAGGTACCGATTAACCTTTTGACGACCAAGCTACAGCCGGCTGTCGCGCTGCTATTGTGTCTTGAACCACGTGTTGTCGAAGGTCTAACCTTTCAACGACCAAGCGACAGCCGGCTGTCGGGCTGCTATTGTCTTTCTATCGTGTCTCGAATAACGTGTGTTCGAAGGTTTAAAACAAGTTATTAAATAATTCCAAAAGCAGTGGGTAGCACACAAGCAGATGGCCTACCAGTTGTTAGGGGGGAAGTAGGCATTATTATTTGTAAAACCAATAATAATACCTACTTCTTAATACCATTTCCTTTGAATGCAGTATTCATTTCATCTCCAAGCGTTTTGTCAATAATGTTATGCTCGGCTTCCAGCCCAACCGGATTCAGCTGGATACCAGTGTTTCACGTGAAGCGAATGCCATCACACCTTTACAAAGTATCGGGTGACACGATACTACTTGGTTAGATTGGTCAGACTAGCTGGTTTTTTTAATGAATGGGAAATCATCAAATAACGTAGTAAGACTTTTACTGACTAAAACCCACCCATGTTTCTTTGTTTCCCCATTATGTTCCGGGGCCGCGGTAACTATAAGAACTATTCCACAACCCCAGTAGGCATTGGCCTAGGAGGGTTCCCTTAACGTGCTACCAGCTCTTTGAGGCCTTAACGACTATCAAAGTTGGATTGAAAAAGTCACATTTATACTTGCCCGGATTTGAAGACACAACTTAAATGCATTATTACGAAGTTAAATTCAAACGCTCCACAAAGCTCGGATATTTCTAAGCGATTATCACGTCGTATGTGGGTGCGACGACATCTACCGGCTTATCGCCAGTGTTGTGACATTCACACTAATGCTGTCAGCTATTAGCGCTGTTACACAATACTAAATAAATCTCTTGTCGTTGAGTTTCGTGTCTATGGTGTCGTGGTTAAAGTTAGATCGGAATCTGGGTGGGTTCTGCAGATGTTTTCAAGGTTTTGAGGAACTTGGCAAAGTGTTAGTATTTTAGTTATTGTGAGGTCGAAACTGAGCCAACCAATGTGACCTTTTCATTTAATTTATTTTTTTATTAAACTTTATGTACGACATACCACACAGAGGTGACTTAATGCCTTGGGCATTTTCTGACAGTCTACTTTAGTATTCACTAATCTAGGCATAATTTTCATCCCATTCTTCGAAAAACACGTTAAGCCTTTGTATCGGTTGTCGTTGGTAGATCTTTGTCAATAGTTACGAGAAATCAGAAGCCAAAAAGTGAAAATCAGTCTAACCGAGGGCTATCAGGTCTGATAAACCTTCGCTAAATGGGAAACACTATGATGCAGGCTTTTTGGTAATACGCTTATTTGATACTACTGACCATAGAAACGTGGAATTTGTCCAGTAGCTAATTTCCAATATTCGAAAATTTTACATTTACGGTGGGTAACCTATGGGATGACAGTTTATATGAACATCTTTAGACGAAACTATTAAGAAAATTGACCAGGTTTGTGTCGGGCCTCGCATAGAATAGAGAATAGGGTTCCGTAATTAACCATTTCACATTATACCGGTTTCGTACTATCGCATTATATCGATATTTAGCATTATCTGCGTTTCTGAATTTAGGTCTCATATAACTCCTGAACTAACAAAGCTATCTAAGCCGATATAGTTTTCCCTTTAAAGTTTACTACATGAATTGCTATCACGGTTTTTTTTTTATTTTTTCTAATTAGCCGTTACTTTTTTAAACCACAAACTATGGTAGATAATCAGATCTTAAAGCCAGCGCGTGCGACGACAATGAGGCGGTCTTTAACAACGTGTTCAAGTTCCATCGTGAGTGTGGGCGGGACCGCGACATCCACGCTTATCTCGTCACGTTAACACCAATGTTATCTGTTACACAATGTTTCTCGTGTTTCTTTGTGTTTTGTTGTTTGTTGTCATTGGTGTGGTTTAAGGAGAAGTTTGGATGATTTGTTGGTGGTACAGATTTGATGCAGACTGATTAATCGAGACCCTTATAAGTAATTTGGCTTATTCGTATAAAGACAGATTCTCAAAAAGAAACATTTTTAAAAGGACAGATTCTTAAAAAGACTAAAATTTTGCCACCGTCTTTATCGTTTTTTTTTCTGACAGCGTTAAAGTTCCATATTGAAATTCAACTCAGATTGAGTCAGTCTGCAGTGGCCTTGTCTAATGCGGAATGGCATAAACAAAGCAAGTTTTTTTGGCTAATTGCATTTTTCCACCCTAGAACCCTCCTAGTGCTCGGTACACACGATAACGATTTATCGCTCCGATCTGACTGCGCAGATAGTTTTTATAGTTTTATCGCATTAGAGGGAAAAGTGGATTGAATTTGAAAGCGAATCAAAATCTTTGCAACTTTATCACATTTCTGTTCATCGGCAAAACAAAAACCTGTTACATAGCGCTGAAAAGTTAAATCGTCACGATTATAAATTATTACGTGCAATGAGAAGCGGCCATTTTGAATAAAATATAAATATTTATGTAAAACGCACGGCAGCGTCAATAATATCGTCTTAAGATTGATGACAGATCGACAAGCTAATATCATTGATGAAGAGGAACTAAACAAATAAAGATAAATGTGTACCTGTCAGCCAAAGCAAATATTATTTCATGTTTCTTTAAACGACTAGCTTTTGCCCGCGGTTTCGTCCGCGTGAATTTCGAAACTTATATCCATAACTTTTTTATTTATTTTTATTTTTTTATTCATTGCCAATTCATACTTACAGCTAACACCACACATATAAATTATAGGCACATCAAGATAAAAAAATATTGAAACAAATAATAATGAAAAATAAACTTAAAATTACAGTAGGGAAAACAATGTCAAAACCTAATAAAAATCAAGTAAAGAATTAAATGTCAAAAAAAAAATGTAAATATAAATAAGAATTATCTCTTTAGGGTAGGAATTTCCAAAAAATCCCTTTTTAGTGGTTACCTGATCTTCGCAAAAAACACACCCTGCAAGTTTCATGTCTCTAGGAGCAGCGGTTTGGGCTGTGCGTTGATATATCAACAGTAAATCAGACAGACAGTTTAACATTTTACATAAATAGATATAAAGCATTGAGTGCTTTGGGAAAACTCAATTTTTATAAAACTTTTGAAATTGGCAAATAGCAGTATTTATGTTTACGTATATATTATATTATCTACTTACTATTGACTGATGTACTTAAGAAAATAAAGGTTAAATATTGAATATTTTGAATGAATAAATAGTGTTTTAGGAAAGTGTTGTGTTCAATTGAGATATTTGAAAGTTCGTTTACTTAAGTTTTTATAATAAATCAATGGAATAAGACGTGTGCGGTAATATATCCGTTAACATTATTTGGTACAAATGATGAAGAGTTTGTATGCATATTTATTTTACTAAAGACCGACCAAGTAAAAGTTAGATTTACACACGAAGGAAAATTAAGTTCGAGCAAGAACTCCAAAACCTTTGTTTTTTCTTCTAGAATGTTTTTTTTTGGTAAAACGGCAACAAAAATACCCGTTCTATCAAAACTGCAACAGCCAGACGATTTTGATGTCTGGACTTGACACTAAGTTTATTAAGAATATGGAAGTAAAATAAACATATTTTTTATTTCTTCTTAGAGGTATAAGAGGCTATCAGTGTTACGAAATGCACAAAAAGTTTAATTTCATAAAACTTTTATATAAACAAAACAATACAGAACTTAGATGCACATTCGTTCCACGCTTCGAAATTCAAAACTTCATAACTCATCTCACGCGCACAAATCTGACACAAAACATAATATTTTAATGGCATCGTAGCACCTAGCCAGTATTTGGGACACGATAACGAGGCTCGAACGCCTACGCCTAGCTCTCATTCACGATAAATCATGTACCTACCGTGAGAAGTACGTGAGAAACGATAGTACCCACCTGAGATATATTACTTAAAGCTCTACCATTTAAAAGTCAACTTTAAGGTTGAAGTAATAAAGTTATAATTGAGATAAGGTGTGTTGCAGATTTATTTAGTGAATTGATTTCTTCAGATGGGTAATTCTAATGATTTTTTAATAAATTATTAGTTGTACAACTGGCTTTGATTGGGCTGTTTTATACTCAACTTGCGTGATTTAACCGAGTAATTTTAACATACTTTCATATTAATAATAGATAGTATTACCAATGAAAATTCTACTAGATTTAGTTTTAAAAGGATCATTTATACTACAAATGCTTTATGCAAAAATTAAACAACCTGTCAAACAAATGACTGTCCTATAAAAGTTAAATTAGGAAGGACTTTGTGATTTATCTTTTTCAGTTTTGTTTTGGTTGCGCTAAAGACAACACGTTTTACCAAAAATTATTGACTCTTAAGAAAGAAAGAAAGAAATCATTTATTTGCCAGATTTGTAGGTAGATATACATATAGGATGGTAAGTTTTAGCAAGTCCCGATATAATTTCCCTCATGAAAAAGTTTAGTTTTAGTTTGTTTTTTCCTTACGTGCCTAAATAACATTACAATTACTATTCGAATAGCCCGCAGGCCATTCGATTTGGGCCGTTCAGACTAAATACCCATCGCATTAGTCTATTATGTGACAAATTAATTACTATTTTACAACTATTATATACTATTAAAACATTAAATTATTAAAATAACTAACGCTTAAATAAATAACGCTTAAACAATTCGAAATAAAAATTAATAAATATGGCCTAATAGGCGGCCTTTTCTAATGACCTATCTATCCATGGATTAGGTTACTGAATTGACATAAGCTCCACACATTATGTGTCAAAATATTCTATACCTTATAGCTGAGCCACAGATATAATCCATTGAAAATGCCCTTTAACCTTTCAACCGGCTGTCGCGCTGCTATTGGTGCCGATTCTCTTGTGCACAAACTAACGTAAATTTAAGTTAAGTGCATCTTTCTCTTTCCATTTCTTAAAAAAAACGACAGAAGATACATTTTAGTTTAATCCTGTCAAATTAGACAGCGCCTGGTGAAAATTAACGTATATTTAGACGCCATGTTTTTAAATTGCGTCTAAATTATCTATGGAGTGTCTAAATTTGACAGGACTTAACTAATATTTGATCTTCTGTCCTTTTCTTAATTAAACGAAAAGAGAAAGATGCACTTAACTTAAATTTACGTTAGTTTGTGCACAAGAGAATCGGCACCATTGTCTTTCTATTGTGTCTCGAAACACGTGCATTCGAAGGTTTAATGTCTATTCATTGCTACTACCAGTTAGACCCCCCACTTCATACCGTAACCATCAGGGTCACAGCACCTCATATCAATAGCCAAAAACTCTATTTTCAAGGCTCAAACTTAAAAGTCACTTGTCTATCAGTGTCTCTGTCATTTTCAAGTATTCTCCGATGTTCTTCACATTCTCCAGTACTCTTACCGGTACTTGTTGGTACTTCGCTGGTACTTCAGGTGACGGAACCGGTACTTCGGCTACAGATCGGTAGATAGTGCATGCTCCCAATTTTCTGGGAGCTCTCGAGTTTGCTAGAGACGTGAATTTTGAATGTTTGCTACTTAAATTGGATTTTTAGAGGTGAAAATCGGATTTGTGTAGGATATGGGATGATGTAGAGTAGTAAGTACTAAACATGCATATAGCTACGGTAAAATATAAAAAGCTCTTTTAAATTTGCGTTTGTTAAACAGGCTATACTTTCATTATTGAAATGATTCTTTTGTATTATTGTTTTTTATTTTTTTTTGTACAGAATAGCTTGATTTATGTAGAATAGTTATATTAGGGTGTGTTCTTTGTAAGTTTCTTTATCCTTTCGACGACCAAGCGACAGCCGGCTGTCGCGCTGCTATTGTTTTTCTATTGTGTCTCGAATCACGTGTGTTCGAAGGTTTAAGAATCAAATTTCTGAAATTCGGCCTCTTAATGGGTATAAAAATGGAGTTCGAAATACACACGGGCTAAGCCGCGGGCGAAAACTAGTAGTTATAATAAAAAGGGAAAAAATATTCCGAAGATAAAATTGTTATAGAAAGCTAAATCCAATATGTAAAAGAACACATTCAATTTAATAATTTATGGGACATTTTTCTTTTAAAACTTGACACAAATCGTCTTTATGTATTTTATTACCAAAAGCTTTGCCGTTGTGAAAGTTCAACCGTAAAATTGTTACGGAACAAACCGTAAAAATAATATTATGCATTTCAAATATATACTAATTTGATTATCTTATTAGAGAATAGCTTGGAGTTATTGTATTAAACCGCTTTCTCTTCACGTATAAACAATATTAGCTGCCCCCCGCGGTTTCTCCCGCATTATGTCATGATTTTGATTATTGCTCCACTCCCTTAAGTTTCCGTGATGTTATTTATTATTTATTTCAGTCAACAAACACCTACAACATAATATATACCTCAAAGACTAATAAAACGAGGAATAAAACTATTGAAATTATTGACGGACCAGTTGCTGCTAAGCCGAAGGTCGTGGGTTCGATTCCCACCCAGAACAAACTTTGTGTGATGAGCATGATACCTAGTATGTTTTTGTCTGGCTGTATATATATATTATATATATATATATATATATATATTAAATAAAAAAATAAAAAAAATAAATACATAAATTATTTATGTATGTATATCAGTTGTCTGGTTTCCATAGTACAAGCTCTGCTTAGTTTGGGTACAGATGACCGTGTGTGAGTTGTTCGAAGATATATACACAGATAAAAACTATAGTAATATTAGGATTTACACATAAACTGTCATTCTTAGATCTTTGTCAGTCGTTGCGGGTTCATAGCGAAGAGCCAGAAAGTCTGACAGGCATTATAACTAAGGATTGTGTTACGTGAGTGTTAAGTAATTCATTTGTATTCAGCTGGATCCTGTTAAACTAAAAGTGGACCTAACATAGTTGGGAAAGGGCTCTAGGGAGACAATAAGAAAACTTCATGAGTTTTCTTTCAAATTAAAATAGACGTTCTAAAATCCGGTATTTGACACCATCATCAATTGACGTACTTTTTATGAGCTGTTAAAACGCAATTCTCCTATAGACTTTGTATGCCAATACCAGCTTGTGACGTCACAAGCTAGCAACCCTATTATTGACTAACTATTTATTGATTTTAAAGCAATTAATAATCCAATTTTACAGTAAATTAAAAACAAATCCGATGCTTAGGACTAATAAAAAGAGGGGTTTTATAAAAAATATGTCTTAGATATATCCGTTAATAGTGTCAAATACCGTATTATGGCACGACGATTGACGAATTGACAATCACTTTTTTTTTGTTTTTTTTTTAAGTCAGTCAAAACACTTTCAACCTTCGGACACGCGTGATTCGAGACACAATAGAAAGACAACAGCAGTGCGGCAGCCGGCTGTCGCTTGGTCGTCGAAAGGTTAAACATATTATAATACTTCAAAAAATTTAAACTAAAAAAACCCTTCTACACAAGCCACATATTCAACACCATTCAAAGACCTCGACGAAAAATGTTGTACATATTAAAATCACTTGGGCTTAGGCTGGATGCAAGATTGGTCATTCCTCAATGCGGGGTCACGAGCGCGCCTGACTCCGCACTCATTGTGGTAGCCCCCCCCCCCCCCCCCCCCCCCAACCGGAGCCGGCTGCCGAGGGATGAAGGAAGGTACGCGGCAATTGAAAAATAATAATATGGTATTTTACACCATCATAATATTTTGTTGACGTACTTTTTATGAGCTGTCAAAACGATATTCTCCCATAGATTTTGTATGGGAAAACACCTTATGACGACATAACACTAATGGTTTGGGCTGCGCACAGCAAACTGACTGACTGATTGACAAATGTTAAACAGTCAACCAACCATTTTATATTTATTAAATAATTACATTTTTAGTAATTACGTACCTGCAGAGATAATAATCTCTGCCTAGGGGCGAGGCGGTTTGACAAATTGACACAAGGAGAATGTCTAAGTGTACGAACTAAGTGAAGAGCGTTAACACTTAGTGTAGAGCCTGAGTGCCTGCTCAAATCGAGCGTCCAGCGGGGCTGGGCGTGCGGCGTCCATATCAAACAGACGCATTAACAGGTAGGTGTCCTGAGTGGCGACCGAGCGGCGCGAGAACAACTTGCACGTAACGCTGCACGCTCTTCACTCAGTTCGTACACTAAGGCATTAAGCACTAAGTTTACATAAATAAATAAAACCCAAATAAAAATATACCTACAAACTAAAACAAATACAATTTTGTACTTATAAACACCGTACTAACAAACTTCTAACAAACAAACAACATTAATCATCGCAAAAATCTTACAATACGAAAATCACATCCAATTCGTTCCTTATTCACGACAGATGCCGAAACATCCCCGCAGGGGGTGAACCCCTTTATCCCACCCCCCTTTTGTGATACACGCGAATACTTGACGATTTTTCTCAACCAGTGTATTTTAGAAGATTTTTACACATAATCCGCTGTAACGATCGGATTCTCAGGGGATTTCTACCGGAATTACTTTTGGTTTTTGAAGGTGTTATGGCAAGGAAACGTGAAAGACTGGTTGATCTCATACTTCATGGGAGTTTTTGTTATATCTGTCTGTTGCTATTGTTATATTTGGAATATATAATATAACTTATTGAATTTATTGACAAATGTTATAAACCCTCAATACTTTAACCGCCTTTACTGTCTAAACATTTCTCAAAAGAAGAATAGTGTTTCATTCAAATTAATAGAACGCACAGTTCCACATTTGAAATTTAAATACAAGTACGTCACACTCTCAAGTGCATACTACATTCTACATTTAAAGGCTCACCACACGGCCAGTCTGTTTGCTCGAAACTGTACCACAGAGCAGACTAAACGATTTTTAATGCAACAGAACCAACATAAAAATCACTAGCAAACTGTTTAGGGCGTCGTGAATTTTTAAAGAGGCGCAAATGAGAGGGTTCGGTTACCGGCCCGACGAGAAAGCAAGCAATACATCCCACCTTTTGTTTTTGACTACCCTCAAAAATAACCAACAAAAGCTGACCCCTCGCTTTTTGAAAAATTTCCGAATATTTGCGAAGTTCGCTCCGTCTGGCAGGTCATCTAAAATTGGGCGCATAGAAATAACTTAAAAAGAAAAATTAATGCTGCGAAAAAGAAAATGGGAATGTTGAATGAGAAAATGGCGGGAGCTGTGATGCTGGTCCTGAGTGTCTACTGAGAGTGTGGACCTAGCCTGAGACCGAAATAAATTTACAGGGCTTAGTACATATTTCGACTTAGCTTTATTGCCGTCTCTCCTTTGCGCTAGTTTGACTGTGGTGTCATTGAGACAGGAACAATGCTTAGTCAAGGTACGTGCTAACTAAAATTTATTAATGACTAGCTGCTGCCCGCGATGTCGTCCGCTTAGAGGCTATAATGCAGCAAATATCCTGAGCCTGTTCTGTTCAGCCTACCATAGCTTATGTGTTGACCCGACTTCTCGGTAATATTTATGCAAAAGAAGATAATATGCAGGTCTCTTTAAAATTTATCAAACATTCAAAACCGGACAAACATACAAAAAACAAATACAAAAGTTGAAAAGACGCGGCGTTTCATACAAAATCGTTGTTTTCTATAGATTAAGGTGATTAGAGCAGAATAAATGATCCTAATAGGCCAGTATTTTGTTTTATTTTTTTTGATTACTAGATCATATTGCGGTACTAAAGTAGGTATAAATACTTCAAATTATTGCGACAGACTTTTAGAATATTCTGACAAATGTGAACGGAATATGACAGTTGACTTTTAAATATTGTACCTGCCAACTTTGAGTAATAAATTACGCAAATTAATTAAAACAAGTCAAGTGCAAGTTGGACAAATGGAAGGGTCCACAATAAATAAATATTTTAGGACAACTCATACACGGCCAAGGCCATTTGATGCTATGGTAACTAGAAAACTAGATAATTTATAAATACATACATATTAAAAAAAGCCAGAAAGTGTGACCACATCAAGGGGTATCGTGTCACCCTGTGTTGTGGAGGTCTGATTGATAGTCGCTTCACGTGAAACACTGGTATCCAGCTGAATCCTTTAATGCTGGAAGCCGACCCCATAATACTTGGGAAAAGGCTAGGAAGATGACCTATTAATGTTCCGCCATACAGAGAATAACGTGGCATTATTTTTCTACAATAACACCTTTGTGTGGCAAAGCTTTTGAGATTTACGAGTTACAGTCCGGTGACAGACAGGCTTACGAAACGGGAAGCAGATGTTCAACAAAAGGTTATAAAGTTAAAACCCTATAAAACCACTTTTACTTTTAACTAACAATTCACCAAGCAATCGTGCTTTTATTTACAACAATTAAGCAACGAAAGTCGTGAGACTCAATTAGTATTTGCACAAAATTTAAGAAGACAAGTACAAAATATATTTTATTACCAATAGCTCACGACTACAGCGTAACCGTGCTAACCCATCTAATTTATTGAATCGAATGTTTATCCAATTATCGATTTAACAACAATGGGATCGATATAATCGCTCGATATAGATCGTTATCGATTATATCGGATAAGGTATGTTCGTGATCGCCTATTGTTTAGTTCTTGGCGATTCCGAGATATAATTGTAATGATAAGAATCGAAATATGACAATAGAGTAGATATAGCACTTCGTCAGACGGTTTTTTGTGTTGTTGTCCTTTTTTTTTGATTGAATGGTTGCCGTTAGTCTTGACCTTTGAGTTTGATTTGGATGTTCCTTATGTTGGCTAGGAAATTTTGACCTTATCGTTCGCTACCTCTTGACGACCAACTGACATCCGGCTGTCGGAGTATCCCATTTCATTATAGTCCTTTTTTTATTCACAGACTGCTTTTGTATGAACAATTTTGATTATTTACGTTCTTGGTTTTCTAGTACTTGAACACATAAAATGTTATAATTTATGCTTGTACGTTTTTTTGGGGTAGATGTGGAATTTCCGCCGCCATATTGTTTATCGCGTAATCGCTAAAGGGTTAAATTAGCAAAAATAATACTGTTGTGTAAATGTGACCAATATACAAAATAAATTAAGTTATATAAAAGTTTTTATTATTTTCATGGGGTTTAAATAAATAAACTTTATCTATAAGAAATTTACAAATGTCACCAGCAAATACTGGCTTTGATTCACTTAGTTGCTGTAAAGGCTCGTAAACTTTTCTAAATTTATAGCTAGGACACACAAAGAAAAATAAACAAAGTTGGGAAAAAGCTAGAGAGATGATGATGACACGGAGAATTATAGACAACTAAAACCAACAGAGCTCATGCAATGTTCCTGAGACAATAATGTAATAAGTCTATTTAATGCTTTTACAAGGCTGTAACACAAGGCTGTAACAATTTCATCTTGGATGTCAGGGAAAGCCTCAAACTCCCATCAATGTCGACGTGATGTATTTTTCAATGGATGTATGGATGTTTGTTATTCTTCCTCACAAAATGTACAGACTGCATTTTGACGGAAATTTACAGTAATAGGGATGACGACTACATTAAGAAAAGACATTCGGTTTAGACCGTCCGTTAGACCGACCAAAAATAAAATAAAATAAATAAATAAATATTCTGGGACATCTTACACACGGCCATCTGATCCCAAGCTAAGCAGAGCTTGTGTTATGGTAATCAGACTACTGATATACATACTTATATAATTTTATAATACATACATATTATAGATATATAACACCCAGACACAGAACAAACAATTATGCTCATCACACAAAGTTTGTCCTGGGTGGGAATCGAACCCACGACCTCTGGCTTAGCAGTCAGGGTCACTGAACACTAGACCAACAGGCCCGTCATAAAAATACTGGACATGTGTTGTTTGCTTGATCAAATTTATAAAAACATACAAAGATACAGAGCTTCAAGTTCTGAAGTGGTGATTTGACGTTTTTGTTCAGTAAAAATTGTACCTAGGCATGACGTCACGCGAAATTTCAACGCACAGTGCGATGAAATAAAAAAAAAATAAAAAAACGTGTCTATAATTTTTTTGATAAGCTTACAGACGGACTAATAACTTTTTTTGTCATCTCGCCTATTTCTTAAACATATAACTTAACAGAGTGACAAGAACTAGTACCACAAATAATGTCCTAAGTCCCAAGTTATCATAGTAACTTCAGCTTTTTGGCTCAAAAACCGTTGTCTGAACATGCATCCACTCGGGTTTGTACCGCGACCGGGTGTCTTGAGGGTAACTCTTATTTTCTTGTTGTACTCTAAATGGAATGGAACCCTATGTACTGCATGTTGAGGACTTAGAGTGGCGGTACTTTTTTTTTTGGGAGTCTGAGAGGCGAGAAATTTGCACCTTGGGTTGTACGTATGAAGAAAGGGCTCTCAGCCCCTGCAACGAATTGTGCACGTCTTACATAAGTCTATAGTTATGTAATAAAGCTCAGGAGGTTTTTTGTTTACGTGGTGTTCTCTGGTACTATAAAAAAATGTTTCTATTATATGATAGGCAGATCTGCCCGCCTCTCGTATAAGAGGTTGCAGGTTTGAATCCGGGCAAGTACCAGTGTGACTTTTTCAATTCATATGTACTTTCTAAAGTTTATCTTGGACATCACTGACATCCTGTGCCACGGAAAGCACGTTAAGTCTTTGGTCCCGGTTGTCATTCGTAAAACTTTGACAGTCGTTACGGGTATTCAGAAGCCAGAAAGTCTCACCAGTCTAACCAAAAGGTATCGTGTCGCCCAGTTGCTGGGTTGTGGAGGTCTGATAGGCAGTCGCTTCACGTAAAACACAGGTATCTAGCTGAATCCGGTTAGGCTGGAAACCGACCCCAACGTAGTAGGGAAATGGTTAGGGAGATGATGATATGATAGACAGATTTATAAGGATTACAATAGGTTGTATCACATAACATCACGTACCCATGAACAGTGAGTATAGCGCTAGGTAGCTGGATGCAGAGTAGTATTACTCTCTGAGACCCTGACAGTCCGCAGCTTGGACCCTGTTTCAGATATCGGTATGCATACGAGTATGTATAAGTATATTAATAGTTACATTTTTAAAAAATCGTTACTGGCTGAATTATTATAGTCATGCTTAAATGTTAATCATACTTATAAGTCCTTTATGCCTGTTATAGGTCAGTCAGCGATGTGCCTATGGGTCTTATAATTAGTACAAGTTCAACAGATTATTTTCAATTTAAAAAACATCGGAATTTCGTGAGACACTACGTTTTTGTTTACTAATAGCTAAAAAATAATGTCTTATAGTCTGCTTGCGACCACGACCTGTGCAACCAGGTCGAAACATCAAGCCTTCCAAGGTATTTATAATCACTGTTCGCGTTAATATCCGGTACAATAATATGTGTTAACATGAATCGCGAAAGTTTAAAAGTTAATATATGTCTTACCAGTGGAAGCTGGACTTTTCTTCTAAACTAGGTAATTCTGCACACTAGCAAACAACATCACACAGCTATCTTGCCCAATTTATCGAAACTACCTAAAGCCGAAGTTTCCAAACTGACCATTACATTAACTTATCCTAGACAAAGGAGCTCTACCTTTGGCAACCCTGGCTTCCTCCATTATTATCGCAAAATAACATTCCAGTATCACATTCAATTCCTTTTAAACCTAACTTATAACGTCCTTACGTCTCACAATGTGGTCAACATTTTAGTCAAGTTAAGTTTCGATAGGATTAAAGGTGCTTGCATACGTAGGTCTGGCCAGTAAGTTTATCTTATTGGCAAGACCGACTCGTGAGACAAGTGGCATTGTGGAATAGATAGCGGAATAGAATAGATAGTCAAATGTATGGAGATGTCAAATTATTTAGCGAAAGCTTATGTCAACCCCATACATTTGACAATCTATTCTACAATGCCACTACAATTCTACAATGGATTTGTAAATCTATGTATTACCTATTAGGGTGGAAAGTTTTAATGGAGCCTGAAGGAAAACTACTTTAAATCGTTAATAATAATAATAATAATTCATTTTAAGTTAAGATAAATCATTTTATTTTACTTATAGAATAAAAAGCTTTTTTTGAAAAAAAGATAACCGACTTCAAAAACTAAAAGCTCAAAAATAACTATTTCGGAAGTCGGTGGCAACACAAATCGACCGGCAGAAGAGAAGCCACCGACTTCCGAAATAGTTATTTTTGAGCTTTTAGTTTTTGAAGTCGGTTATCTTTTTTTTAAAAAAAGCTTTTTATTTTTTACTTTTTAGTTAGAGTCTCAGTGTCTGACTACGTTCTAAGGTAGCTCTCAAAATGAACTTATAATTTTATAAAATGAAAACGGCTCTATGCGCGCAACGTCACGGGATATCCGGGATATATTAGTGTTATATACTAAAACCTTCCCCAGAATGTAACAAACACTTTGCTGAAAACCGCATCAAAATCGGTTCAGCTGAACGCGAGATAATCGCGGACAAACATACATACATACATACAGGTCGAACAGAGAACCTACTTTTTTTTGAAGTCGGTTAAAAAATCGTTTATTTTATAAAAGAAACAAAATGGTATTTAAAACATTTTTGAAATTTCGCTTACCACAGTTGGATATCGAACCGGCCAAAATCCGAAAAAGTATCCGTAAAAAGCATCCGTGAAAAAGGATCCGTAGTTTTATACCATTAGTAGGGTTGACAACTATACTGTTTTAAACAGTATTATACTGTTTTTCACTAAATTATACTTTTACTGTTGAACAAAAATAAAGTATACAATATACTGTTTTCAGCATCGAAATGCAGACACATTATTATTTGTGTTATACTTAGACGCTCACAAATTTGTTAGTCAGAGGGCGGCAGGGCGCTCTGTTGCGGCGCCGTTTTTGTTTGACAAATTTAATAAAATCAAAGTAATTAGGTACAAGTATAACAGTGATAAGTTTCGTGTACAAAAAATGGAAAGTGATAACGAATTACATACTCCTCCTAAAACATTACTAAAATTGTTTCATATCTACTTTCTGTTCCCGCCACTTCAGCATTTACTGAAAGAGTTTTTTCAGTAATGAATGCTAAGTGGCGGGAGAATAGAAATAAAGCATCTATCAATTTAATAAAAAAGAGCTCCTCATTTATTTTAATTTCAGTTATAATTGTGATGAGGCGTATGAAGTTTTTAAAAAAGATAGTAAATTAGTAAGTTGTGCGAGAAGCTCTAAAAAATATGTACCTATTTAAAACAATAAATAAATAAAATACTGTTCTTTTTTCTAAAATACTGTTTATTAATCTTCATAGACCTGAATATACTTTATTTCTTGTAAAAAAAGTTGGCAACCCTAACCATTAGACGTTAGGGTCATTCATAGGGATAACAATGCCAAAATATCAAAGCCCAAACTGACGGTCATAGAGACATGTAAATTGGAGGGTATGTTCTTCTTAAAGAGTAAGCGTCCACTTTAAAAAGATTTTCGGTAATTTCAGCTCTAAAGGAGTAAAACAGGGCATGGAAGTTTCGACATTCAAGTAGGCGAAGCCGCAAGCCAAACTGCAAGCGAAGCCGCAAGCGAAAGCTAGTTTTACATACAATCCGTTCACTTTTCCCCTTTCTCTCCTTCCCCTCCATCCTTCCAATGATACTCATAATATTATTTTGGAAAAACTGATCAAAGACTAAGCACTCTATTAGCGCTAACTCTAAAGAAAAGTGTACACAGTCCTCAACATATTTTCCGTAAGCTAAATAGGAATATGTAGGAACATGCGTAGATAACTATCTCACTAGAGCGGACAGGTTTGGACAAAGTAAGTTAAAACGTTGCTACGAGTTAAGTGAAAACAGCTACTGTGTGTAACATACATAATGTTAAGGATAGTAGCCATTGGCGATGGCGGCAAAAGTATTTTTTTTGGATTCGATTTTTGGATCCATCTAGGACAAACTTTGTGTTAAGAACATGATTGTTTGTTCTGTGTCTGGGTGTAATTTTAATTTTATTTATAAATTATATAAGTATGTGTATCAGCTGTCTTGTTACCATAGTAAAGACTCTGCATAATTTGAGATCAGATGGCCGTGTGTGAGTTATCCATTAACCTGAATTAAAGGAATTCCTAAGAAATTTTGGCCGAATAAACAGTTGATCAAAGATACAAAAAATGCTGCTTATTCTCTTGGTAGCTTTCATTGGCTATAGTCTACCGGGGGCTTCAGTCGGCTATAGCAAGTGGTTCAATGATCGATTTTTGACGTGTAACGTCAAACTTTTGACACATATCCCGTACGAAAACTCTCAAAGCTGTCAAGTGTTCAGTTAATGACTGGTCACGAGACTTAGACTAGACACAATACGATATTTTACACCATCATCAATTGACGTACTTTTTATAAGCTGTCAAAACGATATTCTCCTATAGATTTTGTATGACAATACACCTTATGACGTCACTAAGTAAACAACGCAATTTTCTAACTATTTATTGATTACAAAGCCTCTAAAATTCAAATTTTACGGTAAATTGAATATGAACCAGATTTTTAGGGCTTTAATAAGTTTTCTTATAAAAATTAAAATTAATTAAATTATGTCTTACATTTATATTGGTTAATGATGTAAAATACCATATTGCAATAGCAGACTTGAACCCCAGAACGATAGCCCGAACATTAACCCGAATGAATAATGGCCCAAAGAAAGTTTGCCCAAGTGAACGGTAATTCTTGTGGCCACATTTTCCATTGAAAACTCACCTTAACAAACTCTTGTATGTTTAGCATTCAACAGTAAAAGCAATATGTTGTCGCCGCTAAAACAGTTTACTAAACAAGGACACATTTTAACGTCTTTGCAAATGGCCACTGTCACTTAGAAAATTTTACTGCTATGTCCATACTAGGCCTGCAACGCACATTGACTATGCATTTTAAATGGTTTAATTTAAGTTTTGTACCATATTTTGCAATTTAGTGGGTTGTTTATTTGTGTTAGTTTCTTGCAAAAATAGCAGGCCTGTTCAAGAAATATCAAATTAAAGTTGTTTTACATTGAGTGTTAGGCAAGGCTTAATGCCTTTACTATACTCTTAATTTCTAAAGGGGACATGTTAATATCACTACATAGTGACATAGTAGAAAACAAAGTGGCTCTCCGCTGTCTGTCTATCCCAATGTATGCAACTGCATAAAACTGTACCACGGATTTTGATGTGGATTTTTTAATTGAAAGAGTGATTCTAGAGAAATGTATACAATGTGTAACTGAATTAATGCACTTTGAGAAAAATAGTTTGTTCAGAATCGTTTACTGAATCGATTTTTGTAATTTTAATATAGGTACACTCCCGCTGTACAGTCAAAACAAACTAAAATGGATGAAATACCTACTACGCTAGACCCTTATACAAGTGCGACTGTGTGCATGCGTAGATTTCCTTGTAATGTGACTATTAATTGGGGTGTCTGGTGGTGTGCGTTTATTCCGGGACATGTTGTATATGTATAATACGTGCATATTATAGTAAAAAAAAGCCGTGATTTTCAAAGTTTTATAGCACACGTAAAAAGCTGGAGTGAAGCAGCTAGTTCCTCATAAAACTGGCTTGCATACACAAATATTTTTTTCCGACTGATAAGTCCAAAGAAATTAGAACGATAAAATATATTTTCTGCTTTATTATGTTATAATAAGATTAGATTAATAAATATTATAAGTACTCTCTAAATAAAGAATAAGTCATAAAGTAGCCAAAATTTTAAAACTCGATAATAATAGAATTAAAATTTTCCGATTACACAATAAACTTGGCTTCTTATAATACATAGATTAAGTTCTTCTATGTTGACCTAGGATTAAACAAAGATATAAGATGTGTATTAAAAGCTATTAGCATAATTATAATGCTATTTATTTTATGTCCGGTTATCGGCAATAGGCCCCTTAGGAGCTCTTCACACAAAACATTTACCGCCTTATTACAAAACAAGGTTTTTCTCTAAACCAGGTTTAAACCATTGAGCCAGGTTTTGTAATTTGAATCTTATTCTGATACAATCAAGATTCGAAATACAAAACCTAGCTCAATGGTTTAAACCTGGTTTTGAGAAAAACCATGTTTTGTAATAAGGCGGAATGAGACTACGTGGGTATCCAAGCGATTATAAAATGAGTGATGTGTTAAAAGGTTTTCTACAGACTAATCTTGATAAATGCTTAATTCTGACACTAAAAGCTAATGTTGTCTAGTATCCGTAGTAGTAACTATGCACCTCGCGCTGTGACGTAACGCTGGCGGTAAGCTATCGCTACTAAACGAACGAGGCGAACACGGGGCGCCGTGTGGAGAAGAGGGAGAGGGGTCGCATTCCACGGAGGTGCACTGATCAGAAATGCGGGTTGTAATGTTGGCCAATAAGACGGCCGCGGAATCAATCGTATCACCTGGGACCTTTTCAGGAGCCAGAGATTTTAACAAATTTTATTATCAGTCTAGGCTGTTCCCAGTTGTAATTGCCCCTTTGTGCCTATTGGCCTAGTTCTGTTCTGTCTTCTATATTTTTCTGGTGGACTCTACTGTTGATTTGGGCTTGCAGGAGGTGCGGTAGTCGAAAATAGTGTGTGTCATTGTCAAAATAGGTAAGTTTGTAAACACTAACACTAAGAGTTTGAGTGGTCGTGATGGCCCAGAGAATCGCCTGTCTCTTATGTTTGAGGTTGTAGGTTCGAATCCGGGCAAATGACAATGTGACTTTTTTAATTCATGTGTACAATAGACAAAATGGAATCATGACCCACCATAAGCTTATTTTCATACAGACATTAAAATACAATTAGGTCGACAACCGCGTAAACATGATTGTATTAAAAATGTCACACGTCTAGTCTTATTATTTTGACAGCTTCAAACGATTTGTCGTCGAAATGGGTCATGATTCAATTTTGTCGATAGTACTTTTTAAAGTTTATCTTTAACATCACGTCACATCCCGTGCCTCGGAAAGCACGTAAAGCCGTTGGTCCCGATTATCACTAGTAGAACTTTGACAGTCGTTACGGGTAATCAGAAGACAGAAAGTCTGACCAGTCTAAGAAAGGGGTATCGTGTCGCCCAGTAATTGGGTTGTGGAGGTCCGATGGGCAGTCGCTTCACGTAAAAATCTGGTATTAAACTGAACCCAGTTAGGCAGGAAGCCGTCCCACATATAGTTGGGAAAAGCTAGGGAGATAATGATGAGGAAGTTTGTAAATACATTCCCCAAATGTAAATCACGGACTATCTATCACCACCTAGGCAAAAAGAGTATCAAACTCCAAAGAAACCCATTACTGCACACATGTTAAGTTCACAAGTGGTTCATTAGCACCGCACGGGACTCGAACTCGGTACAATGACGCCGCGGGTGTCGCGAGAGCCTATTGTGAGGCGTACAGTTGGTATATCGATTTGTTTGTACTTGATTAAGTTTATCTTTGTAATTTTGGGGTAGGCAGATTTTGAAGTGGTAATAGTACTAATAATCTTGATTTATACGAATCGGTTTGTCCATAACACTACTGTATTAGAAAATAAAAACCGGTCAAGTGCGAGTTCTACTCGCGCAACGAGGGTTCCGTTAATTTGTTTTTTAGTGAAATAACTACAAATTTACGGTTTTCGGAGTTTTCTCTTTACTTGTGCTACATGACCTTGCTTCTTGCCAAATTTCACGATTCTAGGTCAATGGGAAGTACCTTATAGGTTTTGAGTTTTGATTCCCTTGAAAATGTCTAAATATGCAATATAAACCGCCGTATCTTTTTATTGCGTTGATTTAGAAACTTGAATTTTTCACTGCTTTAAGAGATAGCAGACCTCAGTATGTGATATTAATTTGAGCTTGATATCTCAACGCGTTTCTGAAAAAAAAGGTCTTGACAGACGGACGAACGGGAGGCCGGACGGATGTAAACTAACTACAAATTTACGGTTTTCAGAGTTTTTCCTTTACTTTTGCTACATGACGTTGCTTCTTGCCAAATTTCATGATTCTTGGTCAATGGGAAGTACCCTATAGGTTTTGAGTTTTGATTCCCTTGAAAATGTCTAAATATGCAATATAAACCGCCGTATCTTTTTATTGCGTTGATTTAGAAACTTGATTTTTTCACTGCTTTGGGAGATAGCAGACTTGAGTATGTGATATTAATTTCAGTTTGATATCTCGACGCGTTCCTGAGAAAAAGGTTCTTGACAGACAGACGGACAGACAGACGCCTGATGTGAACTAACTACAAATTTACGGTTTTTAGAGTTTTCCCTTTACTTGTGCTACATAACCTTGCTTCTTGCCAAATTTCACAATTCTAGGTCAATGGGAAGTACCCTATAGGTTTTGAGTTTTGATTCCCTTGAAAATGTCTAAATATGCAATATAAACCGCCGTATCTTTTTATTGCGTTGATTTAGAAACTTGATTTATTCACTGCTTTGGGAGATAGCAGACTTGAGTATGTGATATTAATTTCAGTTTGATATCTCGACGCGTTTCTGAGAAAAAGGTTCTTGACAGACAGACGGACAGACGGACGCCTGATGTGAACTAACTACAAATTTACGGTTTTCATAGTTTTCCCTTTACTTGTGCTACATGACCTTGCTTCTTGCCAAATTTCACAATTCTAGGTCAATGGGAAGTACCCTATAGGTTTTGAGTTTTGATTCCCTTGAAAATGTCTAAATATGCAATATAAACCGCCGTATCTTTTTATTGCGTTGATTTAGAAACTTGATTTTTTCACTGCTTTGAGAGATAGCAGACCTGAGTATGTGATATTAATTTCAGCTTGATATCTTGACGCGTTTCTGAGAAAAAGGTTCTTGACAGACAGACGGACAGACGGACGCCTGATGTCAACTAACTACAAATTTACGGTTTTCGGAGTTTTCCCTTTACTTGTGCTACATGACCTTGCCTTTTGCCAAATTTCATGATTCTAGGTCAATGGGAAGTACCCTATAGGTTTTGAGTTTTGATTCTCTTGAAAATATCTAAATATGCAATATAAACCGCCGTATTTTTTTATTGCATTGATTTAGAAACTTGATTTTTTCACTGCTGTGAGAGATAGCAGACCTAAGTATGTGATATTAATTTCAGCTTGATATCTCGACGCGTTTATGAGAAAAAGGTTATTGACAGACAGACGGACAGACGGACGCCTGGTGTGAACTAACTACAAATTTACGGTTTTCAGAGTTTTCCCTTTACTTGTGCTACATGACCTTGCTTTTTGCCAAATTTCATGATTCTAGGTCAATGGGAAGTACCCTATAGGTTTTGATTTCCTTGCAAATGTCCAAATTTGCAATATAAACCGCCGTATCTTTTTATTGCGTTGATTTAAAAACTTGATTTTTTCACTGCTTTAAGAGATAGCAGACCCGAGTATGTGATATTTATTTCAGCTTGATATCTCGACGCGTTTCTGAGAAAAAGGGTCTTGACAGCCGGACGGACGGACGGACAGACGGACAACAAAGTGATCCTATAAGGGTTCCGTTTTTACCTTTTGAGGTACGGAACCCTAAAAATAGATTAATAGACCATTAAAAGGGCATGTAAGAACGGCATTACCAAAATCAAAGAAAAAAATATCTAGAACGGTAGGAGCGGTACAATACCTCACGTATTGTACCGCTCCTACCGTTCTCGAAATAATAATAATAATACGTACGTAAAGATACAAAATATTATATTATAGCAACATGGCGCCCAGTAAGTGCAGTGGCATATGGATCGGCTGCTGTACTGATTTTCGTTAATTCGATTCCCACTCGTACAAGACCATAGTGTGGAGCAATGTTATTTAAAAAAGGATCCTCGTCTGTCTGTCTGTTTGGAAGCCAAAAAGACACAAACTGCTTATCAGATTTTCTTAGATATCCATTTCGGCAATAGAATATTTTTAACGGAGCGATTCATAAGGAATGTTTATATATTTAAATGCATGGACATTTTATTTTCTTTGGTTGCAGGAATTATTGTCGGTTTCAGTTTCAAAAAATTAAATATAAACTCTCAAAAGCAATTAAACATTGACCAATAAAAACAGACGAATCTTAAAAGCTGTACAAACACCTGGCCTAGTTACCAAACGAAATAATTGTTTAACTGCATTTTTCATTCATAAATATGTAGTTATTTTTAATTTATTTAAACGTCGTATTGCACCCTCAAGGCAAGTTGAAATTGATTGAGCGAAATCGTTAAAAAGTCGACAAATACTGATATTTCGTGTGATCAATGACAAATAATTGGTTAACAACATATGAACTTTAATTGTGGGGAAATTATCAGTTAATGTCGGGCCACTAAATAAGCGGGTAATCTTTAAGAGCGATTTCTAAGGCCGAGATAAATTAACATTGCTTGGGCTACACTACATAAATAAATAAATAATAACCTGGCACAACTCACACACGGCCTCAAACTAAGCAGAGCTTGTACTATGGTAACGAGGCAACTGATAAAACATACATTATTTTAAATATTATAGATAAATTACAGGCAGAAACAAATCAAACAATCATACCCATGACTCAACGTTTTTCTGGGTGAGAATCAAGCCCACGACTTACGGCTTGGCAGCCAGTGTTACTTACCACTAGACTAATAGGCACATTAAAAAAATTTACACTTGTAATTAATTAGTTAATAATTACAATAGGGATGTTGACTACATCAAAAGAATGACATTCTGTTTAGTCCGTCTGTTAGACAGTCCAAAAATACTGGACACATATTTTTTGCTTGATCAAATTAATAACAAAATACAAAGATAAAGAGCATCAAAGTTCCGGAGAGGGGGCTTGTGACGTCACTTCTGAGTAAAAATTATACAAAGGCGTGACGTTTCACGAAACTTCAACGCACTGTATTGTCGTACTTTTCTGTTTACCAGAAAAAAGAAAAAATACGTGTCCCAAATTTTTTGATTATCTAACTGACGGACTATTTACTTTTTTTTTGTCATCTCGCCTTAAAACCCATTTTAAAGGACTAAACCAAACTAAACTACTTTTTCAGCTTTTTGTATTTAAAATGGTGTTATAAAGCATTCTCAAGCTCCATTTTACCATACCAGCGGAATCGCCAACCTACTGGCTACATTCCAAGCCAATATTGAGATGTAGCGTTAAACATAGGTTGCAATTGGTTGTAAAAAGGCGCAGTCGCAGGTTCACATTCGACCGCGCACAATGATTATAAGTAGGAATAAAGATGGTCAATCTTTTTGAAAAAGTGCGATTGTTACGACACAGAAGAGTAAGAGAATGGAGTGTTCAGTTTTAAGTAGGATAATTGGTCTGTCTGATACCACTATTTTAAGGGCCTGTTGATCTAGTAGCTAGTGACCGATTCCCACCCAGGACAAACTTGGTGTCCTGGGTGCTTTTGTTTGTTCTGTGTGTAGGTGTAATTTACCTATAAGATGTATGTATTTATAAATTAAAATATTAGTAATCTGATTACCATAAGCTCTACCTAGTTTGCAATCAGATGGCCGTATGTCAGTTGTAGCAAGATATTATTATAATCTCTTGTTTTATGTGATGGGGCGTGAAAGTTATGTAGTTCCTTACTTTTGTACTGTTATTTTCAAACATTGACATATTAAATCGTTTTTTTGTGTCTCATACTCGTATTTTTACCAAAGCCTCTTGTTAAATGCTACAGTTAATTCCAATACTATTTTAATTTGTGTAATAATATAGATAACAGTATTTTCTATATTTACCGTACCTCCATGCAAGTGCTTCATGTGATGATACCTGTAAGAGAGATTTTAATAATGAATAAAAATAAGTTTAGCTCGGTTTGTAATTTAGCACCACTGTCAATCATTGTTAGAAAAAAGAGAGTGATTGTAGAACTCAGAACATTTACCAAAATATGATAAATTTAGTACTCCATTTTTTCTCACTCTGTGATAAAACACTTATTGGTAAATGCTACTCTCGATATTTCTGGATGTAGTTGATGTACAATAATGATAAGGAATTGAAGGTTTTTAGTGGGAGGGCGTTATAATTGAAAGGGAGGTTGAAGTGGTGAACAAAAGAGTAACCTTTCCCACACTCGACTTAATAATGATTGTGTAGGTGTTCGGAATTATGATTGTCTCTGAGTGTAGAGTTTGGAGAATAGATCTGGGTAGGTTTGTTATTTTGAGACGATTGATCTATTAACTAATAGGAGAACAGTGAGGAGAGACCTTTGCCTTAAGAATGTAAAGTATTGTGTAGAAATATAGATTACCTACTATTCTTATAAATATAGAAATTAGCAAAAAGTGCACTTAAAATAATAACTTTATATACTTATGAAAATTAAACAGAAAAATGAAAATAAAATAGCATAAAAAGCCTTTTAAACAGCCCTAGTTGAAAAAGAGACCAGACTATTGACATTGCCATGTTTCAGGACAATGCTTAGCTAAAAAAAGAATAAATGTTTTTATAGATATAATAAAGTGGGGCGCACTACTTGAGCTTACTAGCAAACAAATATTAGAAATATAAATTGCCAAAAATGTTAACTATTAGATGAGAGTCCGAGAGATTCGATACTTTTTTTTTACTTGAATAGTCTGCGAAGTTTGCCTTAATTTCGACCCCTAGACACTCTACTTAAAAAGCATATTACAAGCGGGCTTTAATATTACTGATGAATTACCTTCAGCAATAACCTATACTTTAGTTTAAATCACTACTAATTTAATCCATCTATCCTACCCTAGTATCTGTCATCCAACAACTCCGATTTGCCAAAAAGGATCGAGCTCTTTTTGTCGATCCGGATCGGTCGGCAGATCGGTCGAGCGATCGGCAGCAAAACGTACTCTTTGTTTAGTGATCCATGATTTTGTAGCGACTGTTAGTTTACATGGAGCGAGTGAAATCTAACCTTTGTACTGTCTCTTTGGCTAGCTGTCAGTTGTGTGAACTTATGTTGTAGGAACCGAAATTATATAGGAGTTGAATGTGTGTGATCTATGCAACAGAGGGTTTAGCGCAAACAAATCAGTCACTTATATCCACTTAATTGTTTGCTAGATGAACTTAAGATGGGTGTAATTTTTAAGTTGTTTTTTTTTTGTACATGTCGTTTGAATGGTGTGGGCTCCCAGGAAGAATTTCTTTCTGCCTGCACAGCTGAAGAGATATATTCCTTATTGTATGGTACTAATAATATAGTACAAATCGTAAGAAGTCACCACTACCTAAGCATTTGCAATGCGGGCCTGTTGGTCTAGTGGTTAGTGACTCTGACTGCTAAGCCAGAGGTCGTGGGTTCGATTCCCACCCAGGACAAACTTTGTGTGATGAGCATGATTGTTTGTTCTGTGTCTGGGTGTGATTTATCTATAATATGTATGTATTTATAAATTATTTAAGTATGTATATCAGTTATCTGGTTACCATAGTACAAGCTCTGCTTAGTTTGGGATCAGATAACCGTGTGTGAATTGTCCCAGGATATTTATTTATTTATTTTATTTATTAATACTTGAAGAGACATTGCAGATGCGTCGACCAAGCCATGCCAACCCAAAGACAACAACAGACAGGATATGTTTAATGTGCCCGTAAATATACCGACACAACAACTCAGCTTTGCGACAGAAATACGTATAGTGCCTACAGACCTAATTTGTGCTCAAGCAGATTTCAAAGAATAGGCGAGATGACAAAAAAAAAGTAATTAGTCCGTCAGTTAGATAATCAAAAAATTTGGGACACGTATTTTTTCTTTTTTCTCGTAAACAGAAAATGACGACAATACAGTGCGTTGAAGTTTTGTGAAACGTCACACCTTAGTATAATTTTTACTGAGGAGAGACGTCACAAGCCCCCTGTCCGGAACTTTGATGCTCTTTATCTTTGTATTTTGTTATTAATTTGATCAAGCAAAAAATATGTGTCCAGTATTTTTGGACTGTCTAAAAGACGGACTAAACAGAATGTCATTCTTTTGATGTAGTCAACATCCCTATTACAACAGGTAGGGAAATAAAAATTGTGGAATTGCATACCCTATAAAATATGACCTCACCAAAATGTTTCGTACAACTATTCATTTTGCTAAATAGCAGAAAGTTGTACTCATGGAAGACACATCTCCCATCATTCTCAACGTAGCGCCTTGATCCGCCATTTTTCCCGTCACTGACTACTATCTACTGCCAGCCTATTCAGGTTTCACGTTAAGCCTCAGAATTTTGTCCGCTCACATAATTGTATGGATAATGGCGAGGTTGTTCTTAGAAGCTGTGTTGTAAAGCTTGGTGTAGACAAGCGTGCTACTGTGTGTTTGTTTGTTTATTACAGCAGAGTTAATAAAAATATTTTAAAATGAAATTTATTTTGTGAGATGGTTGAATAAAACTTTTACACGTCTGAATTGTAATTGCTTTCTTTGCAGCAAACGATGGGGTTGGTGGAGACTCTGAGAAGAAAATAAACACTCGATACAAACTCAGAGGAACATAAAACAAAACATAGAGGTCAGTCTCTTTTAAAATCTATGCAATTGTATTGACCAAATCATGCGACGACTATTTAAATTATGTCCAAGGTGCTCTCTTAGTGAGAGAAGCACATCACAATAGGTAGAGTATATTTGCCTTTTTCTAATACTTCGCATCGTTTATATTCCGGTCTAATTATATATTAAAAGATGATATATTTGGAGTGGGATCGCACCCGTGAGACTGGGGGTATTGGGGGGGGGGGGGGATATTGTAAATGTTTTAAGGCGGCAGTGACCACTTCACGTCAGGAGGACCATCAGTCACTTTTGTTGTTTGCCATTTTTTTTAAGTCTAAGTTAATTTAAGCTGTTTGCGATTTGATCTTATACCTAGATGTTTTTAACATAAACTATGGTATAAACTACATGGTTATTTGGCCAGCATTTGTCAAGGGCCACTACAAACCGAACGGACCACATTTAAGCAATTTGTATTTCTCTCTCTTACAAATAATATAAACCATTTACCAACGTGTGGACTAGGCTTAAGGATAAGAGATCGGGATCCAAGGCATTAACGTTTTTCACAGAAACCACTATGGCAGAAAAATAAAATGAATGATGGTGAAACTATTACTGTGTACTGAGGTCGTAAGTGAAATTAATATGTGAGCTGTGTTTTATACTAGCTTCTTCACGCTACTTCGTTCGCTTCCAAATTGTAAGGTATACAGTCAGATTTTTGGTACAGCAAAATAATCCATACTAATCTCTTTTAACTCATCATTCTCTTAAAACTTTTTCACGCAATAACTGCTGAACGGATTTTGATGAAAGTTTACAGCTTATACACCAGATTAAGACAGACCCACGGGAGCAGAGCAGTAACCAAAGATACGCTTCAAATCCCGAGATCAATTTCAAAGAGAAAAAATCCCAAGATTTATTTAAAATTTAAAAAAAATCAAAATTCAAGGTATTTATTTCACTTAGACCATTTACAGGTACTTATGAATTGTCAAAGCGTCGGTCGGTTAGTCAGAAAAGTGACGCTAATTGCCTGTTTAAAAAAGGTATATTGTATTGCCCTTACTAATAATGACTGTGTAAAGTTATGCAATGAATAAAGCCTGTGTAACCATACATTTTTTGACGTATAAACCTGTCATAACTTTATGCAGCGTTTATTAGTAAGGCGCTTAATCTTAACACAATTTAAACCACTGCACGTGCGACGTTGCCAAGCTTTTATCAATGTCATCGGATGTCTAAAGGTGCAATATTAGTGGAATACTAATAAAAACGGAGGCTAATTATCTTTGTCTTATTTGCCCTATTTCTAAGAGGATTTTATTATTATTTATTTGTAATGCTGTTGACCACACAGGATTGTACAATAGAAATTCCGGAAAAATCCCGATTAACATCAATATTTTGATATTTTTAATACCAGTACCTAATTCTGACGTCTGCTAATTACTAGTCACTCTCTCTACATATCCGTCTAATCCGTAAAACCGTTAAAATACGATTAGGTAACAACACTAAGAAACATTTAACCATTTATCCTCACAAATTTTGTGTTTATAATTCCTTTATGAAACACCGTTACTTCTAGCTAAGAAACTAAAACTAGAAAATGGCAGTGTTTCGTTGGAAGACAGATGAAGTCGTTTCTTAGTTGTTTTCATCTATTCATGGAAACTAGATTTTGTAACAATCAAAGATTTAAATGTCGTGATGGCCAAGCGGTTATAGCGCCCGCCTCTCTTGCGAGAGGCTGTGGGTTTGAAGCCGGGCAAGAGGCCCTTTAGGGTCAATACCCCCGACAACCCCGGCAGGTTGTGGAGCAACCGAAGGAACAAGGGTGGGTTTTATTATTGAAATTGTAGTGCTTTAATAAAATACTTAATGAGAAACTTACAAACGCACTAGTCACCCTTATTTTTTTAATGGAAGGACAACCTTGGAAATGTCTACTTTCCAACAAAAAAAGAATCATCAAAATCGGTTCATAAACGACGAAGTTATCCGCGAACAAACATAAAAAAAGCATATATATATAGGTACCAATGTGACTATTCAATTCATATGTACTTTCTAAAGTTTATCTTGGATATCGCAGTCATCGGTGAAGGAAAACATCGTGACGAAACCTGGACTTGTAGTGAATATAAGTTCGTAATTGCCAATCCGCCTTGAGTAAACGTGGTGATCAATGCTCGTGCCTTCTCTGTATGAGAAGAAGCCTTTGCCTAGCAGTGGGACATTAATAGGCTGGTATTAATATTATATTATAATTTTATAGCACGCATATCGTAAAATTTTCAACTCTCTACTTGCTTCGATTCAAGAGATACAAACCTGTTGACTGACAATCAACAGCGGAAGTTAATATTATATAATATTTAAAGTAACCATAATCAATAAGTCAATAGTTTAATACAGCCATTCATAACCAAACCTAAATTTCCCGCTGTTTCATTCAATAAAAATAACAATATAATCCTAATTTCCATATAACTAAATACTTCCGAGATCAATATCAAACAATTACCATCTAAATAGCATTATTGCCCTTAAAACAAATCTTTGTAAATGTAAAAGAAACGTCAAAAGAAATTCTGGGCTTGGCACCGTTGTAGAACCTAAATTGCCACTTGTATTAGCTTTCCAATTAATTGCCCTAAGGGGCGGAAAATCCACAGAGAAAATGAAACTTTAAACCTCGAAATTAAAATTGAAAATCGTTTATCGCGTACACAGTCAGCACAACATTATAGTCTTTTCCCACGACGGTCAACCATGTGTAGCTGTTGTCATCGAGCGATTTCTAATCGATTTTCTGCCATAACCTACCAGTTATTGAGTTGAGAATCCATTGCGATGGGACAAAAACCTGAGTCGTTACTGCTCTGGTCAGTTCCCGAAAGTAGAAGAGTTCTAGGGCCCTTGTATGGATATATGTAATTAATGGTTTGTAGTGTTCTGCTATGGCATTTCATGGTTGGCTTGATGAGAAGTCTTGAGCAGAAACTGTCACTCCACATTACTAAAAAGTTGCTAAGTGCTTTGTTCGCAAACGCAAGCGTAAAGAGCATAAGTACTTATTTGTAAACTAGCTGTAAAGTTATGGGTGGTTTGAAAAAGATGGCGGTGGTTTAGAGTTCCGTAGCGTTGGTGTTGTGATTTAATTACGGTGGTTTTTGTTTAGGGAAAATATCATTAGGGGAAATCGGTTAGCCGCGGATGTTAACTAAGGTATTCAAGACCAGACAATTAGGGAACCTCGAGAACCAACTCGAGGATCATCATCTCTTATCATGTCCAGATACAATCTTTCTACCCTTCTCCCAACTATATCAGGTCGGCTTACAGTCTAACCAAATCCAATTGAATTCCAGTTTTACATAGAGCGACTGCCCATCAGATCTGCACAACCCAGTGATAACGAGATTGGGTTGTTTAGCCTGGATGTCAGAAAGTTTGCAATTAATAGGTTTACATTACGTTTTTACCAATAGACAGAGCACAGCAAGTAAACCTTGATTCAAAAGCAAGGTTCACGTGCCTAAAAGGTGCATAATAAAATTTCAAACAGTTGTTAAGAAGGTATATTAAGGTAGCCTGTGGTCTGGCGAAATGTCAATCTGACAGCTGTCATTATTGTCGGGTGTCATATTACTGCCACGCGAAATTTACCCCTATGATCACTGTCATTTTGTTGTTTTATTTGTGGTATGGTGTGGTTCACTCAACTGGCCTAGTCTACAAACCATATCAATGGCCAGATGAAGGCCCACGTATATTTTAATACTACAGAACCTTAGCTACACGCAAACATACACGCGTACCTAGTTTTTTCTCTACAAATGGACTTGCGTATTTAGTCAGACCACCCAGTTATTAATAGTCAAGTAAGCAGATATATGAATGTGGAAAAGGCTTGTCTCAGTAATAGGACCACATTTTACTACATTTGTGTCCACTGTGAACGATTTATGAATTAATTAAAAACAAGAATGTGAGTAATGGGTATAAAATATTTTAATCTTTTACTTGTATTTTACATTTAGTTTAAGAAAAAGATATGTAAAGCCGATGATTCAGTGTTTAATTGAAGATTGTTTTTGTAAAGTAATTGGTTCTGGATGTTTGTGTATGCAGGCAACTTTTTCTGTTTATTTATAAAAATAAAACAGCTTATTATATTCACATTGCACATTCTCTGCCACCAAAAAGTCAGATTTAAAGGGTTGTAAAATATTGATGCGTTTCCGTTGGAACATTAAAGTAGGTATAAAAGTTGCGTATGTGGTACAATAAAATTTCAACTAGATACCTTTTCAGGCGCTTGAAAAGGTATCAAGTCAGACAGATTATTAATCTGCGCAGATTGACATCTGACAATGAAGTGATCCTCTAAAGATTCCTTTTACTTTTGGAGGTCTTCATTTCACACTTTTTTTTTTTTTAAATTAGGTTCGAGTTGACTTCCAGCCGGATCCAGCTGTACATAACCACAGTACAGCGTACCACGTTACCTCTTGGTTAATTTTGGGCTTCTGACAACCTGAAGCGATTATCGAGCATCCTACCATCGTAAGTTTCGCTAAATGGTCTCCTAATAAGAATCCTCTTGGAATTATGAAACACTAGCTTTTGCCCGCGGTTTCGCTCGAGTTAGAAAGAGACAAAAAGTAGCCTATGTTACTCTCCATCCCTTCAACTATCTACACTTAAAAAATCACGTCAATTCGTCGCTCTGTTTTGCCGTGAAAGAAAGACAAACATACAGAACAGACTGACAGACAGACAGGCAGACACACTTTCCCATTTATAATATTAGTATGAATTAAAAAAAGCAAGAAACTTCATTTATAGTACCTTTCACCTTACATTTGCAAAAAAATCGATACTATTCATAATATTCCTTACTCTGTATTATGAAGATCTGAGTACATTATGATATCATTAAATCATTGTTTATTTGTCATTAGCGGGCCATCCACTAACCTTCATTCCTGCCGGATTGTACAATCCTTACAGAATGAACGCCAGTGGATTTGCAACAACGAGAAAGAATGACGGTATTAAAATCCCGCCATCCGTACCGTCGCGACAATCCTTACGGAATGAACACGAGTGGATTTGCAAGAACGAGAAAGAACGACGGTATTAAAACCTCGCTACCAGTCCTGTCGTGACGGGCGCGGCGCGCTCTGTGATCAAGTTAGAGTGTCTGTTTATTTGTCCGGCGTGATTGAGCGCTCGTTTGTAATCATTTTGTGTTCGTCTTCGACCCGGAAGGACAAAATGGATTTCCAAGGCATAGACACACAACACAATACAGTGTTATCATCTTGACCAGTTCGTTAAAAGACGAGACATCGCCTCTTAAATATTTCTTAAAATCATCAGATTCGTCGCATGCCAGATTTTTTTAAAGTCCTATATTTCCTCTTTTCTAATAACCACTTTTTCCCCACATCCTATGTCTTCATTTAGGTTTAAATAAATATTTACTTGCAATAAAACTCAAAGCAACAGCAATCTCTTTCTTAAAGGTACACATGTTTATTTATTAAACCTCATGGACATAATGTGAAAAACACTGCCCACAGGCGGACTTAATGCCTAAGTGTAGGGCCTGAGTGCCCGCTCAAATCGAGCGTCCAGCAGGGCGGGGCGTGCGGCGTCCATATCAAACAGATGCATTAACACGTAGGTGTCCTGAGTGGCGACCTAGCGGCGCGAGAACAACTTCCACGCAACGCTGCACGCTCCGCTCAACGCTCTCCACTCAGTTCGTACACTCGGGCATTTTCTCCCAGTCTACCTTAGGGTGATGCATAGACAAATCATGGTAGATGTAAAATGCAAGGGTACAAAATAATACCAAAATTAAATATATGTATATATTTACATACTATAGTACTAAATACATATAGGTACACTCACATAAACATAAAGATAAATATAAACATAAATATATAAACATAATTGTTGCAAAATGAAAATAATCCATAAAGATTGTTTAAAATGACGAGCATTCCTCTTAAATGACAACAATCTTCATAATATAGTAGGATTGTCACCATCCACACACGCGCAATCCCTCGGTATGACTGACAAGATGCAAAGTGACAGGAATGTACATAAACGAGTGGATGGTCACTGAAGGATTGTTTTTCCTGCCGGACTGGCGCGTCGTGATAAAGTCAGGGGAAAGAACGAAGGATTGTGGTTTAGTTAGTGGCTTCAACGGTTTTATTTTATCCCGTCGCATTTCTGTACGGATTGCACGACGGGACAAGCCTGAAGGAATGAACGTTAGTGGATGGCCCGCTAATGTGTAATGGTGCATGAAGCGAAGGAATTAATTGCCTTTTATAATGATTTTTTAATGATTGTTTTTAATAGGCGTTCAAGTTATTTGTATTGAATTAGGAAGTAATGAGATTGACGTAAACATATCTATGTTGTCATTGTGCAAACAGTGTTGTTTATAATTTGTTAATCGAATTCTGTTTTCAATATTGTTTATCTAATATATTTTTTGACTTGCTTTCTACCGCGGCTTCGCCTACTTGGATGTCGATATTTTCATCCTCGATTACTCTTTTAGGGTTTTTTCCAAAAAAATACTCTTTACAAAGAACATACTCTTCAAGCTTCATGTTTCTACAACCAGGGGCTTGCATGACGTTGAAATATCACCTAGTCAGTCAGTCAGTTTACTGTTAAGTCAAATCAGTCCTGCCGTTCTCTAAAACTCGAGGTTAAATAACAGCCATTGATTTTTATATATACATTTAGATACTAAAACCAATTTCCGTGCTTTTAAGCGCTTTTGCCATACATATTATTGGAATCAATTGTAACAGCTCACATTTATACGACCCAGTAATTTTATTACAAATTGTGTTCCGTGGTGCTAGGCAATCTGGGCTTCTCCCAGTTGTAATTGCCCCTTTGTACCTTTTGGCCTAGTTCTGTTCTATCTCCTGCTTGTTATGGTCGGAAGTGGAAATAATTTTTTCTTACTCCTCTGGCTCCTTGCTTTCAGGAGTTGCAGTGGTTGGGAATAGTGTAGCGGGATTGTCCTAAAAAAAAAATACATTTAGTTAGAGGAGACAATTGTTTTGATAGCAATCAACGTTCTGCCGAAACTATTGAAGCTTGTGTATACTTATTTTTGAAAATTCAACCCCGCACGCATTGGGGATGAAAATTTCGAATAAAAGCACTTCAACTCTTTGCCTAATTCTTTTATTCGATTTCGTATATTTACTGTGTTTTAAATCCACAATTAATATATCCTGTAATACTTTTTCGACATCAAAATATTTATAAAACAATACCGCCCTTTAACAATTTTTAACACTCCAGCCAAAGTCTAAGTCCTGCAATCAATCAGCTATAAACCCCGGTACACAAGAGCGTTCAATCAATTGATAGTTTAAAACCTATAAGTGTTATTAAACACTTCTTGCTTCGCCCATCCGTCGTGTTCTGACGCTGTAATCCTTTGTTATTGAGTGCGCACCCCGTCGATACTTTGATTGATAAACTGTGTGTACTAAGGCTTAGGGCAGATCTGTGTAGTTATGCTGAGCTTTTAGTTTTTTAGTGATGGGTTGAAAGGTTGGAATGAAAGTATAGATTTTTAAGTTTCATCGTTTTTTGTAAGTCTACATTTTTTTTTAATCTTTTAAACAGTTTACTGACTGGGGTAAACGAAAACGTCGATGTGAGACTTGGACTTATAATTAATGTAAGTTCGATATCGCCAATCCACCTTTAGTAAGCTCGTGTCTGGGTGATCAATGCTCGTATCTTCTCTACAAGGCGTATTTTTGGTCTTGCACAACCCGCTAGTAGATGATTCTACTCATGAAAACAAACAACTTTTATTATGGAACCAACTCTGAAATCTCGAAAAAAATATCAGCTGTTTCATGCATTATGGTCGGGAGGGCATTGAACTTTTGTTAGAAACAGCTGAATTTTTTTTCGCGATTTCATAGTTGGTTCCATAATAAAAGTTGTTTGATTTCATGGGTAGAATCATCTCCTAGCGGGCTGTGCAAGACCAAAAATACACCTTGTATATGAGAAGAGGCCTTTGCCCTGTAGTGGGACAGTAAAAGGCCGGTGTTATTATTAAATATTAAAAAAAATATGTGCCGAGATGTGCTTGACTCGTACCACGAGAGTTGGTTCGAGGAAGCGAAGGAATGAAAATACTGGAAGGATTTGGGTGATGCCTTTGCCTAGCTTTGAGACAGTATGTGCCAGAGAGAGAGAGAGCCAGAGAGGTTAAATAAGAAAAATAAATAATTAACAGACTTTTAATGGACATATTGTGAAAATTCCTTTAGTTCACCCACAGTCCCACACTACAATATTGCGACTTAAATTTGGACAGTTTAGAACAAATTGACTTTCTTTTAGATAGTACTTATTTTACATCCAAACTCCATAAAAATTACAGTACCATTTATTCACTTTATCATAATTATTTCTTTCTAAACCCAAGTTACTTAATTCTATCTCCCACTGGGCTATAAAAGTACAGTTACATTGAAAGAAAAACGTAAAACATTATGTATTAAAATATGCAAGTTAATGTTATTCTAATGAAGCGGTCGCATCAATATAACGGATACACCCGGCTCCGCTCGCTATTTATAAGCGTGCTCAGTAATAAAGTGATATGAAATAATCAACGGAATAGTCAGATGTTATCACTTTTGTTGCTTCGAGTACAGTTGTGTATAGTTGGCTGATAAGGAATATTGTTTCAGAATATTATTCTAGGTATATGTTAGTAAAGAGCAGTTTTAGCCTTAAGCACTATTTCTTTCTGACCGTACAATATTAATTAATTAGGTTTTGTTTACCTACCTTTATTTTGTTCGGTGAGAAAGGGTTTTTCTTTTTGATTGTGAAAAATTAGCTTAAAGAAGGATTTTCCGAATCGCCATCACCACCCTAGCCTTTTCCCAACTATGTTGGGGTCGGCTTCCAGCCTAACCGGTTTCAGCTGGATACCAGTGTTTTACATTTTGTGATTTATCAAATTGTAGGAAATGTTACTAATTAGACTTGCCATTAATATTAGCAAATTACTTGGTAATCGCCTTTTTCGGGTATTTTCATTATATTTGGCCTATTTTTAGTCCAATTTCTTTTTTGCGTCCTACATCCGATTTATCTTCCAGCAAACCCTATTTCTAAAGAGAGAAAATGCGATTGAGGATACATGGCTAATAACTTTTTATTTAGCTGACTTTGTGAACCTTTACGACGACTAACAACTGTGCAAACACATTTCTAGAGTGTGTTAATTATTACCAAAAAGCCTGTATATTTTTGCATAAAGATGGACAAGGGACATCGCAAACTTATTTAATTTATGTCCAAAAAAAAAAGCTTTTGTATCAAAACGCCTCCGTTCAGCTTTCCACTTTCCAAAACAAATGCAAGGAGTTATTTTGTTTATTCAAGTTTAGAATAATAGAATCCTTTGTTTGCGTGAAAGGATTACAGATGTTTAGTTATACAGGGAGTTATAAGACACATGATATACTTAGGGCCTACGCACATTTAATTTTATTCAGCTTTATTCAACTTATATCCATAGAAAACCACGTATACGTTTACGTTCAGCTTTCCACGTCTGTTCTGCTTTCGTATAAAATTGTTGTTACCTTTGGACATAAATTGAATAGAGCTGTATAAATGCACTGCTCTGCACAGCTGTACGTACTCCTCAGTGCTCCAATCCCTAAGCAAGAAATGTTTTACCTCGGGACTACTCCTAAAATGCCACAATACACTAGAACGAGTTGCGGTGCTCAACCGCAACACGATAACACTACAATGGATCAAAGGACACAGCGGATCCCTGGGAAATGATGCAGCTGATGAGCTGGCAAGGAGAGGATCCAACACAACAGCGATTGGACCTGAACCGACAATACCCATTCCCTTTAGCCAAATACGTAAATAAATAGGGGAACACACTCACACACAGGCTGAACACTGGTGGCACTCGGCACCAGGCTGGCAGACAATCCAAGGAAGCTATGCCGACCCTGGATCGTAAACTGACCAGACGCCTACTGCGACTGGACAGACCTAGTCTGCGCCTGTTGACGGGGACCATAACAGCACACTGCTCACTCAACAAACATTTCCACAACCTAGGTATCACAGATACCCCTCTTTGCAGAGCGTGTATGGATGCCGAGGAGACGGTCGCGCATGTACTTCTTGCATGTACAGGCGTGACCGAAGTCCGGAAAGAGATTCTTGGTTCCCCAAGTTCACTCCCGGAGAAGTTTACTGAAGGTGATCTGCTTCTGGAGGGAGGTGGGCTGGCTGGAGTAACGGCCGCCGTGGCTCACGTACAATGGTCCTACCTTAAGAGGACTAAGTGCGGAAACCAAGCCTCCCAGAAAAGGGAGGCCCATGATGAAGAACCACGTATACGTTTACGTTCAGTTTTCCGCGTCTGCTCTGTTTTCGTATAAAATTGTTGTTACCTTTGGACATAAATTGAAAAGAGCTGTATAAATGTACGTACTCCCTAAATGCCACAATTAGTTTTGCCAGTGCTCAAGCACCTAGCAACACGAATTTAATGCTCCACAATTCAATAAACTAACTACCCTGCCAGTTCTCTACACACCTGTACAAGCGAAGTAGCGGATTTAACGCTACCAGTCTCACATTCACAATTTATTAGTGATGTCAAAACATTATGTAGTCAACAATTTATCGATACTTGCCCCGGAGCCGAACACTGAAAAATCGACTACTGCACGTCCGCAAGCATAGGGATTGCGTTTCGAATAAATAAGTATCGATATTCGATATATTAACGGTGTTTATAGTATTTATGTTACGCTCAAACTATACTGAAATGTCAGCGAGCAGTTTTCGTTTCATAGCCTTTTGAGCTTTATTTATATTGAAATAATACATAATATCGCTTGAATAGGAGGAATTGGTCAGTCGGGTGTTACTGCTCGAGGCGTCGCGAGGCCGTCTCTTTCCGACCAAGCGATATTCAACTTTAATTTTACGTTAATAAAGTCTAAAATTCTTTGAAACTAAAACTGCTCGTGGCTCTTGGTTTTGAGCATTATAGCTTAACGGAAGCTAGTGATGTACGGTATTGGTTGGTACTGGTTAGTGGTAAATGTATGGGAGGGTTAGTTTGTGAGTTGCTAGTGATGGGAATGAGTTGTGTTTCACGAGTGATGGTTGTGAAGCTTGTTAGTACCTGTTGACTTGTGATTTGTGTTATAGCGGTCTGTGTAGTGTGCTGATTTATCACATGGCTTCTACCGTCGTTATTAATACTGTCCATGGTTTCCATAGTTATTAATATTGTCAATTTACACGTCTCAGACTCGTTGGTATCGTATCTTTTCACAATTATCTGATCTACCCTAAAAATTTGTTTGTTCGAGGGGTCAAGGCTGATTTTCGATTCCGAACTTATATTCACTGCAAGTCTAGGTTTCCTCACGATGTTTTCCTTATCGATGTCATATGATGTCCAAGATAAACTTTAGCAAGTACGTATGAATTAAAAAGTCACATTTTTTTATAATATTTTATTAATATTTTGGTGGTGTTTCCAAAAATAGCTTTGGGGTTTGCGTGTACGTCATACAAACAAAACTAGGAACTATGCAAAGTTTATGCTTCTACCTTCGGTAGTTTCAGATCTCCGTTAGTTACCATCTAACACCCCTGTAACTGTAAATAAAAAAAAAATGCTATGTAAGTAACGTTAAATTTTAACAAAACTGTAATAAAATAAAAGTAGGTAAATATGTCCACGATAAATAAAGTACAGTCAAAAACAAGTGCACATAAAAGTAGAGAACCCCATTAACCCGTATTCGCTGAACTGATGAAATCAAGAATAAAAATCGGGACAATGCTCTCTGAAACTGTACAGTAATGATGAATGACTCGCTACACCTACCTAGACAGGCGCGGTTCTAGTGTTAGCGGGGAGGTAAAATAGGCGGTTTAACCTTTTAACGACCAAGTGACAGCCGGCTGTCGGGCTGCTTTTGTGTCTCGAATCACGTGTGTTCGAAGGTTTAGTAAAAATCTGGGCAATGTTCTCTGAAACTGTACAATAATGATGAATTACTCGGTACAACAACCTGGTAGGGCGCGGTTATAGTGTAAGCGGAGAAGGTAAAGTCTGAGTTTGTTTCGGATGTTTCTTCTCAGAGTAGTCAACTAGGAAACATAGGCCCTATCACCTCAAGTTCCAAGTTCCCCAAAATGATTTTTTATACATGCATTCCCAACGTCCCCAAATGTAAAATTAATTCATTTGTAAAGTTCACACTACAACAAATAACTCATTGTTCGCTTAAAATAATAAAATCAAAATATTGACGTGAGCGCGGTGGTAGTCGAGCGAAGAAGGTAAAATAAGCGAGACAATGTTCTCTCGCATTGTAATATAAATCATCATATATATCAGCATTACCTGCGGCAGTCCATGTACAAAACTCACCCTATGCACGCCGTTAATAAAATACGAGTACAAGTAAATTAAGAGTAAAGAGGGAGAGAGAGTATACAAAATAACTATTATAACCCACTATTAACCCGCAAAAGAATGGAATGTCCTGCCGGCGGCGTCTGTGTTTCCAAATTCATATAAATAAATAAATAAATATCCCTGGACAACTCACACACGGTCACCTGATCCCAAACTAAGCAGAGCTTGTACTATGGTAACCAGACAACTGATATATATACTATATACTTTATAAATACATGCTTATTATAGATAAATTACTCCCAGACACAGAACAAACAATCATGCTCATCACACAAAGTTTGTCCTAGGTGGGAATCGGACCCACGACCTCCGGCTTAGCAGTCAGGGTCACTCACCACTAGACCAACAGGCCCGTCTTCCGGATATAACCAGGAAGTATTCAAGAAACGAGTGCATAGGCATCTATTGAGTAAGCTCGCTCCATCGTAGGACCCATCTATGCCCTCGGGCTAGTCTAGGACCAAGAGCAAGACCTTAAGAAAAAAAAATGTGTGCAAAGCTAGAAATTAAAAATATAAAATAGAATCTAATACTAATATTAAGACTCACTAAGAAGCCAGACAGTCTGGCCAGTGTTACCAAGAGGTATCGTGTCACCCAGTTACTGGGTTGTGGAGGTCCGATAAGCCGACGCTTCTTATTGAGAAAAGGCTAGTTAGGTAATGCAGTTTAAGACTGACTAGCTGTCCCCCAAAGTTTTACCCAAGTTTTTGGTAGCGTGATAGATTAAAAACACTGCTAAATCGCAGTCAGTCGATCCCCACCCACTCCTACGCAAAATAAATGCAACTCAAATGCATTTTTACATTACGGATCTGATAGCGTTATCACAGAAGCTGTTTGACTAATGATAGCCTAAAATCTACCATCATATCTTCACGCCGAACCGAAGTAGGGCGGGCAGGCTTAATTACAAACGGATGTCGTTAGTCAAACACCGCTGTTGTATTGTGTTGGCGTCAAATAAATTATTGCAGAAGGTTTATTTAGAATTTTACGTGTTTTGTTTAAACGAACGAAGATTGCTCTCAATCTGTGCAGATTGAAAGCAATCTTCGTTCGTTTCGATATCTAGATTGGAATTCGATTATTTTTGAGAAACGGAAATTATGAAGTAAACGTTGTCTATTTTAATAGACAAAAATGCCTCCTTTTTTCACCAAGTTTTTTTGGCATTAGTTGACGCTAGAATAAGATATGCAACCGATTTTTCACAGACTAATACATATAATAAAGATGGTGATGCTACCTAAAGATTTTTTCATACAAAAAAAAGATACATACATGAAATAACAAACACAAAAATAAACAAAAAACGCGTCGAATTAAGAACCTTCCGAAGGAAGTTCTCATACTCGTAAAAGAAAGAACTTTACGACTATTAAAAAGCTTTAAAAGAAGTAAAAGAAGGATTACAGTATGCGATACACTTACTACGGGTCTGTATTGATGTCAGAATCAGAATAATAACAACACATAAATATTTGGCCTCTATCAAGTGATATTTCTGAATCAACTTTACAGTGTTCCCTAGTAAGTACACATTTATTACAGAGCCATTTATAATTTGTTGCATTTACTTTATGTTTTCCAATGGGTTATTAATAAAATTGTAATGATGTGTTTATATTTCCTGGCTTTTATGTGACTGCTTTGTAAAATTAATTGTTAGTTACAAGTGGTAAATGGCTAGTGTTAGCCGGCATTTGTGATTCAAGTTTCTTGCTTCCAACTTTATTCTTTACTGTAAAAACAGTAATCAGGATTTTTACGATGTTGCGTTTTGAGTAAAAACGTTAATTTAAAAGTAACTAGGTTTCAATTTGAAATAACAATGTAATCTTTTGTTTTTACTAAGACTTAATGTGTTACTTTGAGATTTGCTTTTAACAATGGTTTTTTGTGTGATATAAACTTATGTTGGTGTTAACTCTTAGGCATGATTTATTTTAATTACAAAGGTGTAGGTAGCTTCGCTCCTGATTATTAAAGAAACTTTTATGTCTCTTTTAACGCTAGGGTCAATATTCCAAAAAAATCTACGTAAAAACTGCAGGGCAATGGTGAAAAGCACGTTTGTATGATACTTTTATACCGCTTATAAAATTTGAAAATAACCCTTTTTTATAGTATAAAAGTAGAGTTTCTACTTGCGGCTTCGCCAGCGTGGATGTCGATATTCCATTTCCTATTTTACCTCTTTAGTGTTGCCTCCTTTTTACAAAGAACTCACCCTGCAAGTTTCATATCTTTACGACCAGCTGTTTGGGCTACCAGTCTTATTCTGTCAGTCAGTTTACCATTCTATATAATAACATATCTATATGTAGATTTATATTATTATTTTCAGCACCATAATAAAAGAGCTCACAGCATTAACTACACTGAACGCACATAAAAGCGAAACTATAAATCTATCAAAATCCACGCGACGAACGAAACCGCACAGTATAAATCTGGCCATTTTTGAATTTAAAAACAGAAAACGAATTCACTATTTAAAAAGCACATCCAACGTATTTGAATACGTTCGTTTCAAAATAGAACATTTTTAAATTCGATTCCTTATTTGAAATAGAGCTGTCGCGAATGAATCATAGAGTAGGAATGAGGGGTTAAAATAAATAAAACCTCGTTGGTTGTGTGGCAATAAAATGGATAGTGTAATTTGAGATTATGGGATGGATCTCTAGTTACTTCTCGGGACCACAGCCTGGGGGCATGCCTCTATAGGCTTTAGGTTACGAAGTTTTCGTATTCTTTTGTTTTAAGAATATTTTAGGCGATTTACTATGAATGGAATTTGATAGGATATAGATTTGGGTTCGAAAACGTGACCGGTGGGATTTTGAACGTGTTCATTGGACATGAAAAGGACTGTTGAATGAAAGTGTACTGGGTGTTAGTAAAGTTTCTCACTTGAGATCACCGTATATTTGATCTATTTCTATATCTTATGGGTGTTGACAAACGTAAAAACCGTAGCCTAACTTGTTTATCAATATTACGATAGTTATTAAAAAAAACATCAATTTAAAACTTCCTTGTTATCTTTAACCAAGTCCTTAACGTTCTGCAGTTGAGTAGAGTTTATTTGATATCTTATTTCATTAGGATGCTCGTACAAAGAAGGGTATTCTTTGTACGATGATCACTCATTTTATTGATATGATCTCTATCAAACATAATATGATCTCTATCAAGGATTACTCACTGGTCTTATCTAAAGACTATTTAAAACGTTCATTACAATCGCTTCAGTCGTTTGTGAACCCATTTATTTAAAAGAAAATCATACACACACAGATATATACGTAAATTAAAAGAGCTTGAACAAAGCCAACTGTATCTAAATTCGACCAACAATTTCAACAAATATAAAAAATACCAATCCTAACCAAAACAAAACTCTTATTCATTCTTAAAAAAGCTAATTCTAAAAAACCTACCAGACCAAATGACAATAATAGACTGCCTCCAAAATAGTATATGCAAAAATACCTTTCGATTAGTCCCAGACATTTTAAGGTCGTTAGTATTTACACCGGCGATAGGGACTTAGGCTTAGGGTACATTAGGAGGCGTCGCGATATTTGACACACGCGAATAAAGGTAAGAGCCGATTATGCGTATGCGACGTCGTACCACTAAGTTGTAATGTATGGAACTGTATGTGACATGACTCTTAATTATTATTTTTTAATTGTTTATTTTGTTATTTACCTACATAGTTTTCACATATAGAAGCACCAAAAATAAGATAACCAAGATTTTGTAAAACATGAATTTTTAAAAGACCGTAGCTGGATTTTCTTGCTTGTTCTTCTCTATAGAGAACTACTACCGACGTACCTAAGTCTACCTACAACAGGCACAGGCAATAAGCGTTATTTTTTTGATTAACCGACCGACTATTTAACAATTCATAAGTGACTATAAATGGTAGTGAAATAAATGCTTTGAATTAGGTTTTTTTTTCAATTTTTACGTCGCTTGCGTGATGCAGTCGTGCTTGCTGTCGTGATGCAGTATGTCTTGTCTACGCAAACGCATTCGGTCTGTTTGAGCCTAATAAACAAATGAATGCTTACGTGTATGACTACACCGTACATCAAATGTCTTTGCGATCTTTGATTTTTTTCTGCAATAGAGATCATATCACTGTAATCTCGCAATCACTTATCAGCGGAATTCATGCAAATACGCCAGATTTTCGCATATAATGTAGCCATACCATGTTTATTTCGTTTCGATTTTCCAGTCGCATCTCAAATCGTTGCTTACTGTAGGCCCAGCCATAGTGTGCGTCCACAGTGAATGCTGGGGCTGAGGCTGTGGTGGGTGCGACCAGCGAGGGCGTGCGGCGGCTACAGTGACGGCGTGTCGTTGTAGCGATGTGGCGAGTGACAAGACAGAGTCAAAATCACAGCGCGTCAAATCGCTTGTTATCTTGGCACGTAGCGCGGCCGTAACGCGGGGATAGAAGCGTTTAGAAATACGCGTGCCTCATAAGAAAACCCAAAGTCGCTCAACGCACAATTGAAAGAGCTATGCTCGGAATTTCCCTACGTGATCGAATCAGAAACGAGGATCAGATCAGAATCAGATCCGTAGGAGAACCAATGTCACCGATACAGCTCACCGAGTCGCTAAGCTGAAGTTGCAGTGGATTGGACAGCTGGGCGAACCGATGGTCAATGGGGGAAAAAAGGTTCTCGAATAGCGGTCCCATACTGGCAAGCGCAGCTTAAGACGGCCTCCCGCCCGGACGGATGACCTTCTTAAGGTCGCATGGAACCGTCGGATGCAAGCGGTGCAGAACAGCTGCTTGCGCTGAAAAATGTTGAGTGAGGCTTATGCCCAGCTGTGGAAGATTAATAAGGCTGATGATGATGTCGCTCTGTCCCGTGGTGCTAGGCTTACGCCTTTGTTACTACACTAAATGGACGCATAAGTGGGCTTCATACTCTTGAAACTTTGTTTCCTTCATCGTCGCGCTATGCTTGCAGTGTGGTTGAGGCCGAGGACTGACAGGGGCGGACCGCACCCGAATTACCGTCGCTGGCGGGTATGATTGAAAAGCGAAAGGTGAGACGCGACGCACTGGGGGATAGAGTTACATTAGTCTTTAGTATACGATAAGATTTCAGAATGACATTGTTTTATTTAATTTGTGTGTTGTTATTAAATTTTTTATGTTGTGATGGCGTGGTTGAGGCGCATGCCTATTATGTAAGAAGTTGTAAGGCAAATACCAATGTGACTTCTACATGTCTTTTATTTTGAACTGTGTATTATCTTGGACATTACAAATATCGGGAAGAAAAACATCGTAAGGGAATCTGGACTATAAAGTCAATCGTCGCCAATCTACCTTGAGCAAGGGTGGTTATCAATGCTCGAGCTTTCTCTATAAGAGAAGACACCCTTGCCTGCAGTGTGAAAGTAATAGACTGGCATTACTACATTATTGGCAAAAAATATTGATGTAGATATTGTTGTTGACAATGCATCTACGGGACCATAATTATGTATTGGTGATGTTGGGTACTTAACATTACGTAGACCGTCAATCTCGTCCATCAATGCCATCCAGTACTGTTATTTAAAAATAATATCAGTATTTTAAAGATATACATATACACTAATCCTTTCATTGTATATTTATTTAGAACGAATAAAAAAAAACAAAAAAGATATCGACGAAATTTCGCTTAAACAATCGTTTTACGAGCCTACTATAGAAAATTATCAAAAGACAAGTAAATCGCTCGTTTTTATTATTTTCATTCAAACCATTTAACATCTTCCCATATACTGCATAATCCGAGATAATCCGTCGGGCACGGCGGTGCTTGCACGCTGCCCGCGTTGGCTGCACTAATCGATTTTACGTCTATTTCAATTAGCCGCGTTATACTAAGCCGTATAGCCTATTAACTATAAATACTGCACTTAATTATTTTAGCTCACTTAGCTAGCTGAGGTCTTTGATGAGCAGTTTAGATAACATGATGAATAGTTAGAAGGAAATTAATTTTAGAGTATTATGGCTGGCTTAATATTCCACGGGTATTCTACGATAGTACCCAGTAATCTACCATAATATTCCAAGTCTAAGTAGCCTGATTCGTCAACATTGTACGATTTATAGGATCTGTAAGATATATTATGGATGTAACCATGGAAGTCATATATCTATATAAAATGGTGAACTGACTAACTGGGAGATTTATATCAAAACAAAGCCCAAACCGCTGCACGCTGGTCATAAAACTTGGAGGATATGTTTTTTGAGAAGAAGAAGTATTCGCTAAGAAAAGATTTTTGGAAATTCTTACCATAAAAGAGTAAAATAGGGGACAGAAGTTTCGACATCCAGACGTGCGAAGCCGCGAGTGAAAGTTAGTATTGTAGAAAATACCCAGCTAATCAAATATATAAAGTAAGCAATAGAATTTACTGTTCAAACCACATCATATTTTTAAGGAACTTTTGTGAGTGGGAAATCATCAAATGACTTCTTCCGTCTTGGGCGTGTCAGACTTTTACTGACTAAAACCCACTCATGTTCCTTCTGTTGCCATTTATGTTCCGGGGTCACGGTAACTATTATAACTATTCCGCAACCCCGGACACGTAAGGTATTGAAGTTCAAGCAAAAATTCTTGTACCTATCACTATCTTACTAAAAACAATATTTTATTATTGCAGAGATCTTGAGATATATAATTGTTATTATCATCATTTTATGTATTTTTAACCCTCGACGCAAAACAAAAGAGAGGCGTTATAAGTTTGACAAGTATGTGTCTGTGTCTGTCTATATCTTTGAACCAATGAATCGATTCGGATGTAGTCTTTTTTATTTGAAAGTAGGTTATCTAACAATGGTTCTTGGACAGGTTTCATTAAAATCCGTTTCGTAGTTTTGAAGTTATCAACTATACTGTTGGCTGCTGTTAACTTCAGTGTGGGGAATTTTAAATTTCTAATTTACACTTATTTACTTTTTTTTACCGTAATCACCAAATTAATGACACCAAATTGGTTCATCAAAAAAATCTATTCTCAAAGATATTTTGTCCCACCCGACACCAAACGGTAGACACAAGGATCCTGACTAATAACGGCATTTTTCTCCTCTCAATGAGCCGTCTCATAATTTATTTTTAGCTCCCATAAAAAGGGTTTTTTTTTAATTGAATGAAGTTACAAGGACAGTCTTCATCATGCTCCACTGCACCCTACAAAATTGCGGTCTTGAAACTTAATATTGCACACGCGGGAAAAAGGACCAAAATTTTGACCTTGTTGGTCTTTTTTCCTTGGTTTCGAAGGTGTGAACAGATATTTTGGTTTCGTAACAGGCTTTAAGGATGGTGTAAAACTTTCGCTACAAATATACATTAAATTACTCTTTTTCAGATATCGATACGAATAAATTTAAATTCTCACGACGAACGTACCAACGGTATGTCATAGCCTACTTATTAAAACAATTTTATTTCATTCTTAAACACTTTACTAAACAAGGCTCGTTAAAAGGAATTCTGCCCACCTCCGATGAAAAAACAGCGTGAAGACTGGAATGTGAATTTGGAAAAAAATATAGCCTACACGTATATAATTATTACAATTAAAGTGACTAGGCTTTAGGTCAGCAATTAATATACCTATGGGCAAAAAGTTGCTGGAGGTGTTATGGTCACACGCGCTCTGTTCCTGTATGTCACTGAACAAGGTGTCAGGTTTTTGTCGGTTTGAGTTATTTTAGTCCTTGTAGGTATGAATCGATATGTCATTGTGTTAAGATTATTGTGTATCCATCCATACTAATATTATAAATGGGAAAGTGTGTTCCTATCTTTCTCTATGGAGCGGAACCGTGGACGATCCGTCAAAGAGATCGCAACAGAATAGACGCGTTGGAAATGTGGTGCTGGAGGCGATTACTGAGAATAAGCTTCGTATCAAACAAAGACTTTCTTCGATTGTGCAAATAAGAACACTCACAATATTTGGCCACATTATCCGCAACGAAGACTCAATGGAGCGATTAGTGGTGCAAGGGAGAATAGAAGGGCAGCGTCCTCGTGGTCGGTCACCAACCAGATGGTCGGATGCTATAAAGACTGTAACATCCAGCTCAATCGTGGAGTGCGCGAGGAACGCCACTAATAGAAACAAGTGGAGAGAAATCGCAAGGGCAGCTACTAGGACTTTCCATGATCACGACCACTCTGACAAGAGTGCACGATTAAGAAGAAGAAGTGTCTGTATGTCTGTCTGTATGTTTGTCTTTCTTTCACGGCAAAACGGAGCGACAAATTGACGTGATTTTTTAAGTGGAGATAGTTGAAGGAATGGAGAGTAACATAGGCTACTTTTGGTCTCTTTTTAAAGCGAGCGAAGCCGCGGGCAAAAGCTAGTAATAAATAATACTACTAACTGGTAACTCCGTGTATTTCTGGCAGGAAGAAATTAGTAAAAAAAATGAAACAAATTTTGCTATTCCACATAAGATATTTTTCACAGCGGAGTAATTCGCTGTTCAAATTTCATTGCGGTGTCCAAGACAGTTGAATCGTTTTTCTAAAACACGTGGAGCTTCATTGCGCGGCATTTTTCCGGTGGACACCACAGTTAATTCTGGCTTTCAGAAGTTGCAGTGGATGGGGATAGTGTGGCCAATTTATACCATATCAAACACAATCATTCATACAAGTCCCAAAACTGGCGTGTACAAGTACGTCCATAATAGTAGCCTGCCGATAAATCTTCGAACACACGTGATTCGAGACACAATAGAAAAACAATAGCAGCGCGACAGCTGGCCTTCGATTTGTCGTCGAGAGGTTAAATAGAGATAGAGCAGCCACTCGTAGACTTACGTGGGTTTTTCTAAATCGTTTAAATATATTTTAATTCAAGCGCACCAGGCGCTTGTCTTAACTTTGATCTATACACATTTCCACACGCTCTTAGTACACTAAAAATAATAAGAAAACTGTTTTGGTCCAGTGGATAATTTTAAAATAATTACTTGCACAACTCGAAAATTATTACTTTGTGGAAGTTCATACTGTGGCATTTTAAGTTTTCTATCTCGTCCCGTCAGAAATAGTAATCAGAAAATATCACTGGATACTATTAATCCGTCAACACACAATTGAGACACAATAGAAAGACAATAGCAGCCCGACAGCCGGGTCTCTGTTGGTTGTCGAAAGGTTAACAGTAAGAAGCCTAAAAAGAAACAAAATAACATTCTTTCGAATTCCGAAATGAATATCAAAGTAACAGCAGTAATTTTTTACATGTCATTAAACTCACAAAATGGCCGCTCCCTTTGACAGCTGATTTACGAAAACGTCTTTTGAAAACTTTTTCAGTGCATTACAAAAATGTGAAGCCATGTAAAGATTTACAAATTTGTCAAATTAAAGTGTTCGCGGAGATTCTTGCGATGTCTTTAGAGGCAGCAAAAAGGTCGGGTTGCACACAGAAATATTTACCAAGAACTTGCATTCTATGCAATTTGTAAGCTGGCAACACTCGAGCCGTCGTGGTAATTTGATGATTTTTTAAGTTGGCTAAGTGTGTGTCGTATTTTATGGGAACGTCTAAACATAAAATCTTTTTGCTGTCTTAAAACTTATTCATACTGGTTACGGAATGCTTATAATAGTTACTGTGACCCCGGAACATAAATGGCAACCGAAGGAACGTGAGTGGGTTTTAGTCAGTAAAAGTCTGACACGCGCCGCCCAGAACGAAAGAAGTCATTTGACGATTTCCAACTCCCCAAAAAAAAAACTTATTCATTTATAAAATACATAGATAGGCTTTTAGGAAATCTTTGGGCGTGAAAACGTAACAGACAAACGGACAAAGTTACTTTCACCATTAAAATATTACGAAATAAGGATGTCACATCAATTTCTCTTAGTAAATCAATGTTCTAGCATTCACAGAATGCATTCTGCTCAAAAAATATTTTTCTACTTCGTTCCAATGCCAAGAAGTGAATGACCGACCATGAGTTCTATTTCTTATTTCTGCAAGCTGAGTTCATTTGTAGAATATTTTAAAATAGTATGATGTTTATTGCCAATTAAAAATCACTTATTAGTGTTTAATTTACCTAAATTTAATTACATTTAAAGTATGTTGTGTCTGGTTGTCATAGTACAAGTTGTGCTTAGTTTGAGATCAGATGGCCGTGTGTGAGTTGTCCAAAGATATTTATTTATTTTATTATAATTAAAACGCTTTAATTATCATCTATACTATTACTAATGGTTTTAAAATAAAAAAAAGCAGTTCATGGGTTAAGACAGACGAATTTTGAAGTAGTAACTTACATTCATTTGGAAATTTAAAAACATAAACATTTCTTTCACAGACTAAAAAGGGTTAATTGTTAAAATAATATCCACACCACACCCTCTTACATAAAATCTCACAGTGATATACAAATACGGTAGTTTCCACCATTATCAATTGACGTACTTTTTATGAGCTGTCAAAACGCAATTCTCCAATAGATTTTGTATGGCAATGGCAACTATGACGTCACTAAAATAACAACTCAGTTGACTATCTATTTATTGGTTTCAAAGCAACTATAAATCAAATTTTATAGCAAATTGAAAATAAACCGAATTTATTGGGCTGAAATTAATAGAGGTTTTATAGCAATTGTGTCTAACATTTATTGGTTAATGGTGGAAACTACCCAATTGTCTAATTTAAAGTTCAGTTTTAGATTTCAGTCTCCAAGTTTGTTTTTGTCCTAACGTTTTCGAGGTACGACCCATTATTATCCTAATGCAGTAAATATCGAACGCATGGTTTCGTGAAGTTTTATTTTAATTAAAAAATAAATTAGTCTTATGGTCTTATTTATATTCTTAATCTTATAATGACTGAAATAACTGCCACACACGAAGTTCACTTAACATCAGAATTTTTAAATGATGTTTAATTTTTCGTTGTAATTTCGTGTCATAAAATTACGAGAATTTAAAGGTTATTTCTATTTAAAGTTTTGCTTAACTCTAGGTAATTTTAGTGTTTTTAATTATATTAGGTTAAAAGGCTTTAAGGGTTACTACTATTTAAACTTAGCTTAACCCTAGGGGATTTTAGTGTTTCCGATTTTATTTACTAAGAACCTTTGCTCAGAGGTGAGGCAATGTGGGTTCAAAGCCTTCAATATATGGGGTTGCGGAATAGTTTTAATAGTTACAGTGGCCCCGGAACATAAAGGGCAACCGAAGAAACATGAATCGAATCAGTAAAAATCTGACACGCTCTCAAGTCAGTTAATGATTTCCCACTCACATAAAAAGGCTTCATAATATTCTTAGAACGCTGGCTGACAGATGGACCTCCGATTGGACTGTTGAGCTGCAGAGTTGCTTTTCTTCGGTTGACAAATAAAGTGATGGCCAACACATAAAAGGTCACTGCCGCCAATTTCCATCTGCAATATTTTCGGCTTTGGAATCCGTTGCCAAGTCCGAAGCAAAAATAATATGCACTTCTAATGTAGACCACGAGACACGGAAAAGTATGAGGCTGCGATAAATAGACGTTACATAATACATACTTTGGCTAAGCCCTTTATCTGTCACTGTTACACAACTGTCAAACGTCAAGTGCACGATAGAGACGGAACATAGCTAAGCAAAGTGCGTACTTAGTAGCGTCTATTTATCTCGCCATGAGTGTCAATGCTATCACACCCTTAGACCGGGATAGTAACCCACACGCGCAATGAAATTAGGCTCATATTTGTTTAAATCTTAAAAAGAATTTAAGGGACATATATTTTTTGACCCGACAAAATGAGAGCACTACTCAAATATATTTTTACACAGTCATTTTTGGATTTATTCCAAGAGCACTTCGCATTTTTATTCCCGTTTTATAGGTATATAATTTATACGTGATTTATACAAAGTGCATGCACTTAACGTTTCTCGTATCAAATGCAAAAATGGTAATAAAATTACGACAAATGTATGAAAAATAAAATCGAAAATGTCGCTTTGTCTTAACATTTTGATGGGCCGGTGGTTTATGTGCAAATATGGCATGTGGTTTTTGTTCTTGGCACTTGCCAAGAACAAAAACCACATTATTAAGAATTTTTAATAATACACCATATAACATAAATAATAACTGCATGCGTGTGGGCGAAGATCAGGCTAAGCCGCGTCTCACCAACACCTACGAAAAACAGTGGGCTGACGCAGGCCGATAATTGATAAATTTATTAAAACTTTATGTGCAAAATGTCAAATAAACCCGTACAGAGCCAGACTTAATGCTTCAGGCAATGATAATTATTATAATGATGGAAAAGATTATTTTTATTTTTATCATAGCAAAAAACTAAACTTTCACTTAACTTCTACATTATAAAATGGTGAACTAGTTAAAGGAACACCATATCTTAAATTATTGTCATCGCCGATGACCACTTTACATAAGGTGAGACATAGATGATAATAATAAGTGTCTCATGTTATTATACCTGCACTCATATCGTTCAAACTAGAACATAGCGAGCTTGTAAAAAGCTTGAAACCTTTAGAAATCATACCGATGGGATTCTTTCTTGCTGTCCAATAATTTTAGGAGAAGAGGCTTTTGCCCTTAGTTATTACGTAGGGGGTTTTTTTTTGGTGAGGGAGAAATCATCAAATGACTGCTCCCGTCCTGGGTGCGGCGGGAGGGCGTGTCAGACTCTTACTGACGAAAACCCACTCATGTTCCTTTGATTGCCCTTTATGTTCCAGGGTCACGGTAACTATTATAAACATTCCGCAACCCCGGCAGGCGTTGGCCCTGTTGGGCCCCTTCCTCCTGTTGGGCCCCTTCCTACGTAGGGGTTATTAAAAGGTTGCTTCATGTATCTTGTACCAATAAGGTTACCCTTATTGGTATTATTTAATTAGTAAAAGGTGAATGTGGGATGCTGAGTTTATATTTTAAGACTGACCTTTTACGTTATAGTCAAATGTTATGAAAAGGAAATTACGATCAGCATATAAAACGTTAATTAATTGTTGTTGTAAATTTACTCTGAGTTGATTTGGATGTGTCTTATCAGAGTAGCCAGCACGACACCGGCACCATCATTCGCATAAAATAATAAAATTCTACATTATGGATGTGTAAAAGTGTTATAATGGTATTTATTTTTAAATAGGTTTATTCATTCTTTTTTAAAACTATAATTCCCATTATTGTCCCACGGCTAGAAAGGCCTCTTCTTAAAATGAGAAATAAAAAACATAAAAAATAATGTTTTTGTCTTTTATTTTATTATTACTTCAAAAAAAAAAATATAGTTTAAGGGTTAACCCGTAGTAATAGTTTACGGTATGTGTAAACTAGCAATTGATAATAGTTCTAGATCTTTTCGCGAAAGTTTGTTTTGGACCAACAAAGTATGAAAATTGCCTGATGATTATTGGCTCATTGCTATCATAATATTCTCTAATACATAGTGTGAAATGAGCTCTGCTCTGTGTTCCCGCAAAATGATACTGTTCGATTCGAAATGATAAATTTTGCACAATGATAACGATGATACAAATAAAATCGCTCTGCCAGATTCTAGTAGTTACAAAACAAAACTAGCCCAATCACCCAACAACCGCACAAACAAAAGAACATCGAACTTAAGACAACACACTGCTAACACCACATTTCGATGATTTATTTCGAAATCGCACAAACTCGTAAATAACAACAAAAGATCGCCGGTCGCACACACTTAACACTTTCGTCGAATCGTTACACTTCGGGCTGGTTGTTAAATTGCAATTTGTTGTAAATAATCGATTTTTGATGGTTACCCCGCTCTTGGTGTGGTTCGAGTCTAGCCCGATTATTTTCTTTAAGTAATACATTGTTTATTTTCCTTTTCAGGTCATAAAACCCATTTAAAAGAGTTTAAAATGCTATTAGCAGGGTATAATGTCTTTATTTGTTGCTAGGTACCCTGGAGGCTGTGTTTGTGCAGTTAAATGTAATACATCATTGTCTTGTCTTAGCTTGTACGGAATTCCACGTTGTTCTGCAAAGATTAATTTTCAATGTTTTATGATTGGCAGTTGTAATTAAATTGTTGTTGGAGAATTGAAGACTGTTTACACGCCTCTTTGTGTGTTCGTGTGAGATATCTGTAAGTTTAAAGAACATATTTGAGTCTATTCAATAAAAGCAAGCATATTGCCCACCATACATTTCAAATAATATAGTATAGCATAGTGTGAACGAGTTCTAAATAAATGAATATATTATGATAAGCGATATTGTTGTAGCTAGGCTATATATACCATAGCGTATTGTAAAAACGAAAACATGAACAAAAAGCTTGGCTTGCACTAATAAGATGAACAGATGTTAAAGCTAAAAAATATTTATCCGTACTAATATTATAAATGCGAAAGTAACTCTGTCTGTCTGTCTCTTCTTCACGCACCACTGAACCGATTTGAATAAAATTTGGTACAGATATAGTCTGGGACCCGAGAAAGGACATAGGATAGTAAATCCCCCGGGAACGGGAACTACACACATCAAAAGTGTCTAGGGATATTTCAATTAAACCTAAATAACTAAAATTCTATTAACTTTTTGTTAAGACATCTACACATTAAAATAAACCTTGTTTAATAGCCTATCTAATCTGATAGTAAACTTTTAGATAAAGTTAAATTTAAAAAAAACTTTGAAGAAGAGGAAAAACTCAGACAAAATTTCAATCTTAACTTTATTTTTGAAACATCAATACTTAAACAAAACAACTATTTTTTTTATAAAAAATCTTGAAAACTTAAAATTAATATTCCGTGGATCCACCTAAGACTCTCCTGACACATCTGCAGCGGTTCTGCATACTCAAAACAAGGGTGTCAATATCCTGTTGTGGAATACTGTCCCATAATTGCGGTTTCTGAAGCCATGACCAGTCAGAGCGTTATATCCAGGCTTGGTCATGTTATCGTGTCACGGGGGAAGTGGTGGAACGGCACCGAGTACCTCAACGCATTACAACACATGTACAGGACCGATTCATAGTAAATGCTGCACGAAGTCAACCAAATGCAGCGGCGATGCAATTGGTTCAAAGGCTACAGAGAGAGTATGGTTTGCTGGTAAGCGGTCAAACTTTGAGAAGGCGACTGCATGAAGTCAATCTACGTGCTCGTAGGCCATTTCGGGTACCAGCACTAAGGAGAGGCAATCGGGGATGAAGATTACAATGGGCTATTGCACACGAAACCATTCTCAATGGTCACTTGTACTTTTCACTGATGAATCCAGGTTTGGATTTCATCCTGATTCGCAAAGAGTACGCATTTGGAGAGAACCTGGACGTTGGAATCGACGGCAGCACCCACAACAAGTTCATGCATATCAAGGTGGCACGATTATGGTTTGGGCAGGAATTCGTCTCGGCGGTAGAACGGACCTCGTTTGGTTACAAGGCAGACTGCTCTAAAATACCGAGATGAGGTGCTAGAGCCTGTAATCTTGCCCCACAGACAGCAAATGGGACAAAATTTCCAGCTAATGCACGACAATGCCCGTCCACATACGGCGCGTATCGTTATAAGTTGGTTACAACAGCATGTTATCCAAGCTTTAGACTGGCCTGCACAATCCCCTGACTTAAATCCTATTGAGCATGTGATGCCTGGGATATGCTTCAGAGAAAAGCTCTTAGGAATTTCCCTGAAGATATTGTGCATGAAAACCAGCTTTTCTTGCATCTTAGCAGGACTTGGGACAGTATTCCACAACAGGATATTGACACCCTTGTTTTGAGTTTGCAGAACCGCTGCAGATGTGTCAGGAGTCTTAGGTGGATCCACGGATTATTAATTTTAAGTTTTCAACAATTTTTATAAAAAGAATAGTTGTATTGTTTATAGGTTTTGAAATTTCAAAAATAAAGTTAAATTGAAATTTTGTTGAGTTTTTCCTCTTCTTCTAAGTTTTTTTGAAATTTAACTTTATCTGAAAGTTTATTATCAGATTAGATAGGCAATTAAACAAGGTTTATTTTAAAGTGTAGGTGTCTTAACAAAAAGTTAATAGAATTTTAGTTATTTAGATTTTATTAAAATATCCCTAGACACTTTTGATGTGTGTATTAAAGCTAGTTAACCCTAGAAAGATAATCATATTGTGTAGTACGGAAAAGATACTCATGCGTAAAATTGACGCATGTGTTTTATTTAGCTGTAGGTTGGTGTTTAACTATTTATTTCAATAAAATTGAATGTTATATATATTAACACATATATAAGAATAATTAAAACTGCAGATAATATATTTATACATATTTATTTATTAAAAAAAAAACGAAAACTATAAGCTTCTGTCATAAATCAAATATTTTTTTTAACCCTTACTTTTTCTATTACAAATTATTTCTAACTATAATAATCAGCCTTTTTTTTAAATAATCAACAATAACAATATCTTATACATATTAGGAACATAGAATTCTATAAAAATCAGTTTTGGCCCATATCAATGTTATGCTCACGACATATTATTTTTTTACACTTTTCCACACCCATCTCGGATTATACTTTCACTTGACGTCGGCTGTTCCTCTTCTACGTCATCTATAAAAGCTTCTTCTGTATCGTTCTGCACGTCATCTTCACTCTCATGATCACCTACTTCACTGTCGGTATCCTCACAGGGAAGCTTGTCGTCACTTTGCATGAGACTGGCCAGGATACGGTCTTCCTCCAAGTTTCTACTTCCCATTGTTGCTTCAATATCTATAAAAAAGAAATTGTTTATGTGAGCAATGATATACAGTTATAATAACTTAAAAAAATAAAAACAAATTATACAAATCAAAATCATAAAAGTCACGTAAAAGATAATCATGCGTAATTTTAACGCACGCGGTCGTTATATTTCAAAATCGGTTACACTTACCTTACTGAAACGTGCGCCATATGATAGCTCCCAGCGACGAATGAGATGTCCTAAAGGCACACCTATGAATTCGCGCTATTAAGAAAGACAGAGCTATATTTCGCAAACGCATGCGTCATTTTTACGCAGACTATCTTTCTAGGGTTAAATAAATAATCAACATGTTGTTTTTTATTGCAAAATATGGATCCATGTTTTAAACCACAGTCGTTGCCTTTGAACGAAACACGTGCAACCACAACAATATTTTAACTTAAATTAATATTTACTATTTAATCATTATTTTTAACTAATTTTTTTTAACCTCTTGACGACCAACCGACAGCAGGCTGTCGGGCTGCTATTTTCTATCTATTGTATCTCGAATCACGTTTGTTCGAAGGATTAATTAGTCAGTACTGCAAATAGACCACTGTTTAAAAAAAAATAAAAAAAAATCATATCTAACTATCGGTAGGGTAAAATACCGTTTCACAAATTGAAACCATTAAAGTATTTTTTTAATCACTACAGCACGTAAAAAAGGACCAATCGTATAATATTGCTCCTCTTAAACGAAGGACCACCATCAGTGACCCGATTACATCCAGCAAAAGTAATATTTCTTTACAATTCTTGACAAACCAGTACAGCACCATCTTCTTAGAAACAAAACATAGAAGCAACTTGTCACAACACGTTTTTGAGCAAAAAACGCCCCATATACAAGTACCTACAAATATTATATTCGAACATTTATTTTTATTCCGTTTAATCGAATACTCGTTAATTAACGGGATCGATTACATTTATTCGAAATGTCATCGGTACGAGATCGCTATGTAATTAGCGAGATAATTATTTACAGATGTTTCTTTGAGAATTTCACGTTCGTTCTGTTAATATTCATAGTCGACTGTAAAAAGTTTTTAATGTAACTTATACGAGTTTTTTGCGACCTTTTTGTTGTTTGTCTCTTTGATTGTAGTTTTAATTAATGAGATGACGGATTGGGTATTGTTCTTTTAATGAATGGGCAGTTGTTTTAAACTGACCCAGTCTGCCATCTTACAATAATTAAAATAACCCATCGACGACCAAGCGACAGCCGGCTGTCGAGCTGCTTTGTCTTTCTGTCGTGTCTTGAAGGTTTTATTACGATAAACTAACTCACCATTGATTATTTATGTGTTACAGCGTGGCAGACCGAGGTGAAGATGGCGGGACGAGCTTGAAGCTTACTGACAGGAATTGACCAAGACTGATGCAGGATAAAAAGGGATGGAGGGAAAAAAAAGGGGAGCCTTTGCGCTTGTAAGACACACAACGGGGTAATAATAATTATATTGTGACAGTCAATGTTGTGTTTTTTTTATGTTAAATACCATTACCATCGTTTAACACTAAATCACTGAAGATGAACAGAAAGAAAACTACATTTTGGCAGGGGCAACCAGATTTAATTCACTATTCTTGCTAATGAATTGAAGTTACAAACTTTTAGTTTTGAGACATTAAGAGGAAAATGATGCAAAACCGTCTTAATTTTTTATCCTCGACATTTACTCTGATGTCGACAGTCATTTTAAGATTTCAACGAAATCATAGACACGACGTGCAGGCAATCAAATAGATTGAAACGTTCTGAGAAACCTACACAATTTCTCTTTGACGAAACAACGAAGGAATTAATTTCTAGAACACGAAATTACGATTTATTGCGGATAAAAATGTGGGGAATATACCTACTTTTCTCATAAAAGTGTTGAATGAAACACGAGTTACTATGAAAAAGATAAAAATGAATCGACTAAAGAATACTAAAATAGTCTTTATCGCACATTTGTAGGAGGTAAACAAAATAATATTTTCTTTTTTATTTCCATGTTTTTTCCTTCCAGTTTAAGATTGTACAAAGACAGAATTCAGAATTAGGTTTAAAAACATGGTTGTAATAGGACGAATCAGAAAACATGTAAGACAAATCAGTTAATATATGAATAGTTTGAATAGGTTCTTTTCACTTTAAAAACACACACTTATTTAAAAACAATATCAACAATATTTAAATGTCGTGTTTGTTTTTTTTTTATAATGTAAGCATTACCTTTTTTAGGTTTCCGTAGTCAACTAGGAACCCTTATAGTTTCGCCATGTCTGTCTGTCTGTCCGTACGTCCTCGCTTAATATCTGTGACCGTTAGCACTAGAAAGCTGAAATTTGGTACCAATATGTATATCAACCACGCCGACAAAGTGGTAATAAAAATTGGAAAAAAATGTTTTATTAGGGTAGCCCCCCTATATGTAAAGAGGGAAGTGATTTTTTTTTTATTTCTACCCTGACGTGTGATATATTGTTGGATAGGTATTTAAAAATGAAAAGGGGTTTATATATATATATAATATAAGTTCTTTCTAGGAAAATTATTTTGAACTTGATAGAAAGAACAGTTTTTGTACAAAAAAGACAAAAAGGTTGTACAAAATAACTTCTGCGTACTTAGTATGTCAACGTAACAAATAACCTTTTTTTTAACTTATAAGTGGGAACACTTATTGTGACGGACGGGAAACTACGGAACCCTACATTGAGCGTGGCCCGACACGCTCTTGGCCGGTTTTTTTTTTCTCTTAATAACAAGAGGGCCTAGACAAATGGGATTGTAGAATGGATTGTAGATTAGAATAGATTGTCAAATGTATGGGGTTGACATAAGCTTTCGCTAAATAATTTGACATCTCCATACATTTGGCAATCTATTCTGTTCCACTATCTTAATTCTACAATGCCACTGGTCTAGGCCCTAAGATGCACTTTATAAAATAAAGATTACACCAACATACTGCAAAGAACTACTATTTTTGGTCCTATCGGTCAATGACAAGAACAAAGAAACAAACAAAACAAACGCATGAAACATGGCGCCTCACCAGGATTCTGTCACAGCTGTCATGGCGCACAAATCACAAGCGCAATCATCTAGCCCGGAAGAAATATCTGTTGGCTATAAAAATATTTGCTCTACGCGACGTTGCCACTCTTCAAAGTGTTTTGCTTCATTTGCGTATCGTCTGTCAAAGTGGGCATTTCATCCATCATCGTTTAATCGTCAGTGGTAGAATTGCGGCCAGCATCGGTCATTGTGTGACTGCAAAATTTTTACACTGAACCTTTTTTCGATTAATCGCAAATCTCTTCTGATCTTTTGGTTTCACGGAAAGTAAAATACACTTACACTCTTTATTTTGTAAAGTGCATCTGGTTTTTAAGAAAAAAGTTGGTGCTTACATCATAATAAAAAAATAACCAATATAACCCAATTTTTTCTTACTTACAAAAATAATGTTACTTCTTTGCAGAAATGAAGTGACCCATTTTTGTTTGTATTTATTTTGCTTTGAACAAGGGCTTTCTAGAATTTATTTTGGACAGATAAATATTAGTATATCTATGGAATATATTGTGGTTGAACTAGGTCTTTAAATGAATTTAAGTTAGCAATCACCAATCCGCCTTGAGCAAGCGTGGTGATCAATGATTTCTCTGTAATGAAAATATGAGGATATGTTTTTTATCACAGAAGATCTAAGATCTTTAAAACTCTGCAACGGATTTTGGCGCATTTTTAAATAGATATAGTAATTTAAGAGTTAATAATATACCTAATAGAGAAAAGCCAAAATTTTCAAAGGTTTACACGCCCGTGCAAAAGCTCACGCTAGTTGCTAGATTTTATATAAAAACCAAATTATTTAATTACGTAAAACCTAAAAAATATCACAAAAAAAAACCAGATCACGACCTAACCAGATGCGTCCAAACTAACCATATTTTTATATTTACGAGACCCTAGTGTTCTAAATTTAATTATAATTAGTATAGCAGTGACGCTGGAAGGTCGCGTCAATTGCGCAGGCGCCGGTCGGTTGATGTCACTTGGTAATTATGCCACCAGGCCCGACGGATTAATTGTAAGGGCTGACGTACACTTGATGGGAAGATTGACAACCTGATTTAGAAATTATGGTAACCTGGAGAACTGGTGACAGCTTAATTGGCCTGGTGATCAAGATAAGACTTTAACATAATTGCTGAAGGTAGTTTTTTGTTTTATAAGTGTGTTGTTTGTGTTTGAATGTTTGTAAACGGGCCGTAATTTCAGATGACGGAGAAAATTCTAGGAGATAATTATGTTTTTCAGAAAAAATAATATTCTATACAATTTAAAAGATGGTCTAATATTTTATACAATAATTTTAATCATGAACTTTTTGATGGTTAATCTGTTAGAGTTTTGCTGGATATATAGTAAAAAAAAAGTTTTGATCTTTTTAGAACACGTTTTTATTCTATACTTGGCTGCATCTTAGTACAAATTTTAATTTTATTAGATTATCACTACTAAGTAAGTCAAGTAGGTATGTAGATATACTGTATTGTACAAATGTTGCAAAAAGCAGCTTGATAATACCTAAGTTTACGTAAAATCTAAGAAAAAAGACATCCTTTACGCCTACAGTGCAATTCAGCAAAACGTCTATGTAAGTTATCAGCGATATAGGCTAGAGGTCAATATTTTAGCATAAGTCAGTCTGATATGTATATTATACTCAGAATTTAGATGTAATGACACATTTTCATCAAGTGATATTAGAAAGTGACCACTTAATGCAAATAAACTTACAAAAGCACACTTTTACTAAACTGCTCTGAAGTAAAGTATGCACTATTTTTTACCAGCACATTATCAGTCCACTGAACGTCAACCCTCAGTTTCTCTGAAGTGAATTGTACTAATCCATTACAGTGTTGATGACCTCAGACAAATTGCACCAAGCCAAATGAGCAGTTGTTACTAAAACACAAACTTATATTTACCGTCCTCCTGAGAACACAAGGACCAATTTCAACCTTACCTTCATAAACATTCGGAAGAGTTTGAAGAATTTTAGGGGTGTTCAACCGCAGATGTATTTTGGTCTTGTTTTACGCGGGGCATGGTATCAGTAGGACCAAATAGGTTTATGTTGATGTGATGTCAAATGACAGGAGCTGATATTCAAATGGAAGACTTTGTAATGAGGATGGAGTTATGGCTATCATCCTGTTTATCTTAGCAAAAGAGTTCTCGTAAATATTGTGAATGTGCTGTTTGTGGGGTCTTGCTTCTATGAACCTGTCTGCTGTTGAGTTTGTTACTTGGTCTTCGTTTATTGTAGTGAATATAGTGTAAAAAAGTTGGCTGTTCAGAAAAACTAAAATCTCAGAATTGACTAAACTTGTCTGGATACGTGACTGCTTTGTGTTTTTTCCTTGTGATATATGATTATTTGGACATCGTTTATTTTGAACATTAACTTTGGTATAACCTGTGTATTGACCAGGAAAATAAGTTAGGTAATTTTCTTTACCATTTCATTTGAAGAGTCTTCCTGTTTTTATTAATAAATGCATTCTTGCTGTCATAACTAGACTTTTGAATTACTACTTTTTATTTAGTACATGAAAGATATAGGTAAACATGAAGAAGCAAAACATTGTGAAAAACTCTACATATAGTTAATTAACAAATCCTTTAATAACGCCACTGATCAATTAATATTTTGGCAAATTTCAAAATAATGACAAGAATACAAACTGACGTATCCACGAATCAAAATTAAAACAACCAAAGTACACCACAGAACTTAAACACCCATCGCTCCAAATATAGCCATTTAAGACCAAGATGGTCTTGGAGATTTTTTAATGATACGGGCACTTGTTGCTCTGTTACGGCCAATTTCTGGCCCCTATAATAAAGTTTGACCCGGCGTCGCTTGTCCTAATCGCCGTAATGGGTTGTGACCACTTGACCTCGACTTAAATCCATTTAGGGCGTAGATAAGTGGCATAGAAAGGTACTAAGTGCTGATGTCAAAAGTGGCGATGTTGGTTTGTGACCTGAGACTTGAATGGATGGCTTTGAGCTTGGTGAAAGTGGTGATAAGATCTTGGCATATAGATATGAGATTGTTGAAGCTTTTTTGGTTGTTATTTGCATGACCTATCTGGGATTTAAGATATTTTTCCTTGTTACGTCGTTTTTCTACAACTATGTGTGTGTCTGCCTGTCTGTTAGTTTATTTGTCTGTGGCACTATTATTTTTAATAAACAAATACAAAAAACACAATAAAAATGAAAATTTAAGCGGGATTCTCATACAACAATCTATTATTATTGCTATTTTTTGCCAACAATGGGTATGAAACCCTTTTTTTTTTTTTTTGGTGAGTGGGAAATCGTCCAATGACTGCTCCCGTCCTGGGTGCGGCGGGAGGGCGTGTCAGACTCTTACTGACTAAAACCCACTCATGTTCCTTAGATTGCCCTTTATGTTCCAGGGTCACGGTAACTATTATAAACATTCCGCAACCCCGGCAGGCGTTGGCCCTGTTGGGCCCCTTCCTGTGCTGACTCCTTCTCTTTGAGTGGGTATGAAACTCTCTGTGCGCAAGTTCGACTGACACTCGACCATAACGCATCATTACTGGGCACTGTAAAGTACAACGAGTACCTACGATGCCCTAGTTCTTTTTAAAACAAAACAATTGTAGGAAGTACCTACATAACACCACACTGTAGTTGATAGTCCATCTCAATTGAGATTGATTAGCACTATTTTTGAAGCGAACAAATTAATTCTGCTGTTTTCTATTACGTCAATTGAACCAATTGTTAGTTTGTTGGGAAATTAGATGGTACGTGAAGTGTTGTTGTTTCGTAATTGTTGGGATAGCCAGGACTTTTCTGTGGTGAAATGGGGACTAAGTTTGTTTTAAGATGAGGTTAAACCGCCCGACCGTAATGCTAAAGGATCTAGGACAATGGCCATATGCCATATCTCATTTAATGAGTTTTTAAAGTTTAAGTTACAAAACCAGGTATCCTAAATTATTTAGGATACCTGGTTTTGTAACTTGGGTCGCACCACCAACAAAATGTATGGTGTCACTGGCTGTCGCAACTGGTGGCGCCACCAAGTAAAACTCTCGCATTTCTTTTTTGTTGGTGGCGCGACCAAGTTGAGCAACTAAATGTCATAATAAAATATGGCCATAAGAGTCAGGTGATCAGAAATGTTTTACACCACAACGCAGTTACTAGATAATTCGACAAATAATCAAACTCTCTGGTTTCTACCTACCTGCAGCGACTGTCAATGTACGAACAATAACCAGAACCAGCGACTTTATGAGCTGTGTGAGGCACCGGATATATTATATTAAGAAAGTAAATACATAATATGAATTGAATAAGTGGAAGGCATCTGGTTTGTGGTTTAGAAATCACAACCTGAAACATGAGAGGCAAGAGAAACTGAGCAACTTCATCATCTTCATCATCGGCAGCCAAAAGACGTCGACGACGTGATTGTTAGACAAAAACCTCCCCCACAGATTTTCACAAATTGGTCCTGCGCCACCCACATCCAACGGAACTTCAATTTTAATACTAAAATTTTAGTGTGAAGAGTTAGTTACTTAGATATACTGTATCTATATAATTTTGCATGTACTTTAAAGAATGATAAATGTCTATAATTATTAAGGCGAATGAGCTAAGCCAATTGAGACATAAAAATAAAATAAAAATTCTTGCTGATATTCTCATCACAATTAATGACTGTCGTCCCTCCAGACTTAAAATGCTTAATAACTACTTATTTACCAGTCCGCTACAAGTAAGTAGAATAGAGATATTCTTGTTGATTTAACCATCAATTTATTTAGATTATTCTTAAGTCGTACCTTACCTTTTTGAAGCAAGTCTGCGCAAGCGACGCTGAAATTATAGCTTGTTATTTGTCACTGCTCCCGGCTATTTTAGTCGGTACCCAGGATTGACAATGTTGCTAGAGTAAATAATTATATCTAAAATGAACGTTCTAAATGGCTTGTTGACTAGACTTATGATCTGGCTAATAAGTTTGTCTAGATATTCTATTTTGCGTGTTATGAAGGTGAATAGATGTGACATGAGTATTTCTTGCTAGTGGGTTGGGTGCGAGAAGAAATGATTTTGAAGAGATTTTGGATGTGGTATTAAAATGGGTTTCAATATAATCATTACTGACCACCGTAAGGGTCGGAAAAGTGGCGACCACGTACTGGAAAACGTAGCATTGGCAATCCTTCTATTTCTCCCGCAAGATGGGCTGACGACCTCATCAAGGTCGACAGGTCCCGTTAGATGCGGGGCAGTGGACGTCTTCCGGATGATGATATTGACTATGAATTTCTTATGTCAGTGTTGTTTAAATTATGGTCAAAGCGCCCGCCACATGGGTTCGAAAATACCAACTTGACATTTTCCAATTCAACATATATTTCTAAAGTTAAATATCCTTTGCCTCAAGAAGCAATTAAAACCAATTGGCCCCCGTCGTTATTAGTAGTTCTTTGACAGTTATCACGGGTACCTGTGGTAGGGATTATGTGTTACCCAGAACTGGGTTGTGGAGGTTTGAAAGCCAGGTCTAGGTAAAACACTGCTATTATGTTGGACCTGGTTAGATTGCAAGCCGACCTTGCCACATTTGAGGCTACAAAGACGATGAACGAACTCTATTAAAAAGAACAGAAGGCAAACTCTACTAATAAAATGTCGTCCAAATTAAAGTCACAATTTTGTCTCAGACATCTAGAAAAGTCTTTCTAGAAACTTGTAGCTTAAAAAGTCACAACGAATCGCAGCTCAAAAGAATCTTTGAAGAAACGAAATTAGTAATGCCAATCCGAATTCATACCATACAGCACAGAAATCTCGTAGTATTACTAACATCAGAGGTATTCTTAGTCTTGAAAGATTTGAGTTATCATCTAAACTCCACCATCAAATCATTCAGTCTTATTAAGATTCCTAATCAATTCAACCTCAACCATATTCATAACCAGCTTCTAGATAGATAACAATGAAATCAAGCACACCAAAATGCTTGCAATATGATGCACATCCTCTGCTACCGACCATCATAAATTGAGTCCTCCCAAAATAATTGACACCTCTTTTGGTGCGACTTTAAGAGCGATTTCAACTTGTGTGGAAGGTAAGTTAATTTGGTTGTTTAAGTAACAAAGTGCTGATCAGTTTGGTAAAAGATACATTTGTCATGTCGTCCATATAAATCGGCTGTCGGGTTGGGTACAAGCAGTGTTGATCGTCGTTGCCATAGTTTTATTTGTATGTCTTTGGTAGATGTTATAAGTTATTTTGTTAGTTAATACTGGATTGAGCGGTTTGTGGAATAGATTGTTGTTAGAGCGCGGTTTAGCGAAGGATTATACCGGATTTAAAATAGTGAGTAGTTGTCATTTAGATCGGATTAAGGTCACTGAGGTTATGTACACATAGTTTACCAGCGATACCGATATGTTTTTTCTGGAATAAAAACCACATCATTTTATACATAGTTTATTTACACATCAAACATAGTTTATAAAATATTACGACCAATATTTTATATACTTACTACAGACGTAAAAATACCAAGATTCATAATGTGACGAGAGAAAATATTATAAATTTTAGTTATTTAGATAATATGATTGTATCAGATGTATACATCAGAATGTAGAAATGGGATTAAAAATAATTATGGCAATTAATAGTACATTCCATGTTGATATCACGAAAAATCGGTCTACCTTTTTCGATCTATTATCTTTAATGTAATCATGTTTACCTTCTACATAGTTTTGTGTCAGTTCCATAGAATTTAAACATAGACTAACCAATCCATTGCTAGACGTAGAGAATTATTCTGTAATTGAATTCATTCGTTGCAAAATATAACTGTTTGATATAAAGCTTTACTGAAATTGTTGACATTTCTAAACCATTGCTAATATTATTTCAAATAATTGATATTTTGTAATTTGACGTAATTTTACGTTGAAATTATTGTTGTTTTATTTATATCATAGTTAATTTAATGACAATTTAGGCTTTGTTATAAATGTTGTATCTCTATACATAATTACGCTATAATAGGCGAGACGACAAAAAAAAAGTAATTAGTCCGTCAGATAGATTATCAAAAAATTTTGGACACGTATTTTTTCTTTTTTCCCGTAAACGAAGAATGACGGCGATACAGTGCATTGAAGTTGCGCTTGACGTCACAATAAGATACAATTTTTGCAGGACGGTGACGTCAAAAGCCCCCACTCCAGAACTTTGTTGCTCTTTATCTTTGTATTTTTTAATTAATTTGATCAAGCAAAAAATACGTGTCCCGTATTTTTGGCCGATCTATCAGACGGACTAAACAGAATGCCATTTTTTTAATGCTGTCGTCATCAATATTAAATTACAATTTTAATACCTGTGTTCACAAAATAAATGAATGAAAATGCGGTTTTGCATTTGTCAGTGATAGTTTTGGCAATTGGACAGAGAGCTACGATAACTTAATCTATTATACCATCTATTCTACAATGCCACTTGTCTAGAGGTTCTGTTCAGTTTTTACTGAGAGTATTTTAGGTATAGGCAGTCATAGTCATAGTAGTCATAGTATTTTATTGGTAAGGGATTCTTACAAGTCATATTCAGGTAAAACACAATACATTACTTATTAAACACATGACATAAAATTGTTAGATCACACATACAAAAATTAAATCAAGTCAAAAGAAAATGTCACAATAAAAGTCACAATAAAAAGTCACAGTACAAATTACATTTCAAATTAATATATGCCAAAGTTTAAATCATCTAAAATTCGACAAAAGAATAAATCGCTTGCTCGATAAGCCATCTTTTCAAGCGAGCTTTGTAATTCGGGGACTATCCCACCACACTATTCTCAACCACCACAACACCTGAAAACCAGAATAAACTAAGAAATCCACCAGAAAAGCAGACATTGAACTATGAATCTCGACAAATCCCGGAAAAAACGGCTCAACTATCTTAGTTCCCGCCACGAAATTACTCAGAAAGAAAAACAGCGAAGGAGAAGAAAAACATATAAACCTTTCAAACGGACGGACAGACGAACAGACATAAAGTGATCTAACAAGGATATAATTTGTCATTCAGACGTACGAAACATTAAAAAGTCAGTTTCACACGTCGAATAAAAATGTTACTTCCACAAGAAAACCATTATTCCTATGACCGTGAAATTCCGTAAAAAATTGAAATATGTTCGTAACAGGCGTTGTAAGGATAAACTGATGATAAACGAGTACTTTTCAATAGTTTTTATTTCATGTATAATTGGCTTAATAACATGGTCATTGAAACTGCAATTTGCAACAATGTTGCAGACTACGCCCAAGAAATCAGGCAAAGAAACAAGAAACAATGAAACATCAACTTTATCACTTAAAGCTTAAGTATATTTTCAATTGTAAGCTGTAACAGAATGATTCAGTACCGTACTTCGCGCCAACAATCCGAAAATACACTCAGTGCATTTGAAAATAGAACACAGTATACGTTATACGTTCAGTGTTGCCATAAAAAAAATCATGATTGATATGGAGTTGCTAATCAAAAAATTATTGACACGGCAGTTCTGATCCCTGTAATCAGCAAGACTGTGAAGTAATTAGACAGGTACTTATTTAAGATGATTATTTTTTTCAATTAGGAGTTTCCAGATCGTGAAGGAATTGTGTTTTCTCAAGAAAATTGCTCACTCACCAAAACATACAAGTGAATTATAGTGACCTGGCGCTGAGAAAGCTTTAAATAATCATACCAACTTATTATTGTAAGGAATAAGCCTTTGCTCAAGAGAGGGACCATTGCTCACCCAGCTTGCTCAAAGTTTGTGATTTTAGACTATCGAAATAAAAAATTATAAATTAAAATAAAATCTCGGGACAAGTCACATTTATGGACATACGGCTATTTGATCTCAAGCTAAGCCGAGCTTGTATTATGGTAACCAGATAAGTGAATAAATATATTATACACGTTATAAAATAACTTGATCATGAATAAATGCCATAGGACTATGACTATTACACCCATTAAATCTATTTCTATTCCTAAAAGACGACACCAAAACCAGTAATATGTCTGCTTAGGTACAACCCTGAAGAGATTAAAAACTTCTTACGACTCGTACATGTTAGTTAGCACGTAATAACAGTGCTACCGTTTTTTTCTGAGATCACTTTAATAGGAGGACAGAATTTTCATTCCAAATACCACTGACCTCAAACACAAAGGACTTACCACTTTTTAAAGTTACTTTTTAATATAAGTTCCACTTTTGCTCCTTTGTACCATCGACCCAATGGAATCATGACCCACCATAAGCTTATTTTCCTACAGACATTCAAATACAATTAGGTCGATAATCGCGTAAACATGTATTAAAAAAATGTCACACGTCTAGTCTTATTATTTTGACAGCCTCAAACTATTTTTTTTTTTGCTGGCTTCGCGTAATACAGATACTCATAGTTATGACGACTACATACTCCTTACAGGAAAACCTTTACCGTAAACCTTTTTTTTGTCACATTTTGTAAAAGTTCTATTAATACTATTTTGAATAAAACCTTATTTGATCTTCTTTGATTGATTATTTAAAAGAGTTGCTGGCCTTCTGTCGTCAAAAAATTTAGAAACGCCATTTGTGTTTCTTTTTTATTTCTTATTTTTTTCAACAAATAAAGGCTGCCACTTGTTTTTTTTTATATGACGGTCAGTTTTGAATGTAAGTTTGAAGATATGAAAAACTCTTTCGTGAGTTTTAAGAAATTTGTAAAACGTATTTGAATATCATACTAATGTTATAAGAGTAATGTTAACGTTTGTGAGGATCAATCCATGGATGTTTGTTACTCTTTCATGCAAAAACTAATACCGCCTTATTACAAAACAAGGTTTTTCTCTAAACCAGGTTTAAACCATTGAGCCAGGTTTTGTAATTTGAATCTTATTCTGATACAACCAAGACTCGAAATACGAAACCTAGCTCAATGGTTTAAACTTAGTTTAGAGAAAAACCTTGTTTTGTAATAAGGCGGTTAGGGTTTAGTTGAAACTTGACCCAGCTACATAAGATCACGCAACGACCCACGGGGTCGGAGCACTAACAAAAAAGCTAGTAACCCGGGTAAAACTGCTGGGGACAGCTAATAAATATTTTAGTTCGTTTTGCAGTTCGCACATTTTATGCTTTGTCAGAAAACTTTAGACTTTCTGTTGACCTGCATTAAAGTTCACAATCAAATACTGTAATGTAACCCGTACATGAAATGCTTCTTTGAGCCACCGCAAAAAGTAGCTATGACTAGTTAAGTATATTTTAATTTAAGCTAGTGTTAGAGTAAACCAGATGGATGGATGACCTTGTGAAGGTCGCAGAAATATTGTTTACAGGCGGCACGGTACCGCATGCTGTGGAAAAGTCAGGTGAGGCAGTCCAGCAGTAGACATTTACGGGCTGGTGATGATAATGTTTTTTTTTGGTGAGTGGGAAATCATCAAATGACTGCTCCCGTCCTGGGTGCGGCGGGAGGGCGTGTCAGACTTTTACTGACTAAAACCCACTCATGTTCCTTCGATTGCCCTTTATGTTCCAGGGTCACGGTAACTATTATAAACATTCCGACACCCCGGCAGGCGTTGGCCCTGTTGGGCCCCTTCCAGTGCTGACTTCTTCTCTTTGAGGCGCGCGTGGAACACTAACGCGCCGTCGACGCGATCCTGGTCCTAGCCGGGCGGCGAGCTACCCATCGCTCGCCATCCGCAGAACCGCGCCTACGGTGGCCGGTAGTCGTCTTGCGACTCTCGACGTCTTCGCCTGGGGTGATGATAATGATGAATGATTTTAATAATTTGTTTTCCTGTAAGGGTTAGAACTTTAGAAATTCTACCTTTTTCAAGATAACACATACCCTATGTGTTATCTACTAAGGCGTTGAAAGCAGTTTTGAAAAGAGCTTTTGTTATTACTTTACAATAGGTAAAACCGTCCTAAGTGCGGTTTAATTTTTAAAATAGGAACAATAAAGCAATAAATAACACGCATGGGAACTAAAAACGCCAGCCGATCTTTCAAAACTAAAAATACGATTTAACATTTTTTTGTACTTTAGCCAGTAAAAGGTCCGAATTATCTTACAATCAAACGCAAAAAATCCTTCACATTGTATCTCATAGTTTCATATTAAGTCCTGTATTATTTAACAGCAATTATCTACCACTTATAGACTATCTATAACATATCCTTAAGGCCGACAAGCCATTCAACACCTAAAATATCTAAGTGCACAAAAACTCAGCTATTCCGGTAACTGGGCAACATTCGCTAGCGTTACTTTGCCCAGTAATTTAGCTGTCAAACTCAAGAGTGATGAATTGGTCGAGCGTCAACTTTGCCCATTGTACCTCACTGATTATTCCGAATAGACATGAGCTATTAAATGAATTATCTAGTTTTTACTATGACTTATAGCCTGCTTATAGATTGATTGGTGAGTTTTCTTCTTAGTACAAGGTTTTGATTGAGAAATAAATTACTTAAACGTTTATTTGATTTATATTGGCAATTTTGTTTTCATGTTTTCGTTGGGGTTTGTTAGGTTCTTAACTTTGCCTAAGTGAGCCCCTTAGGCAAAGTTCTATGAGTTCGTAGTCGTGCTTTCTCGGCGACTTTTATGTTGACCTGACCTGATATTTATATAATTTATTGAGATGTAAACAGAGTACAGGTACCTATTAATGAAGTGATTAAATGATCAATTTAATTTATCAAAGGCCATTGCATTGTATGTCTTTGGCTATAAACGACTACGAGTAATAAAATGCATGAGATGTGTGATTAACCAATACAATAATTCTTAAATACATAGTAATAAAAAATATTAATAGGTGGTTTTGATTAAATGTGATTATATTTGGTTTTGATTAGTTATATATTTATTTTATTGCTTACTTGATAATGGTTCTTTGAATATTATTACTGCATAAATATTTGATTAACATTTTTGTTATGTGTTTGTTAAAGTGTTTAAATGTTTATAATTATGTTTGTAGAAGCACTACAGGAGATTCAATACAGAAACCAGTGTTAGACACCATCTTTAATAAAGTAGAAATAAATTTTAATAGGTTATTATTTCTATCCAGGGCCGCACTTAAATGACACTAAATGTTTAATATCGCAAAACTATTAAAACTAAATGTTCATTGAAATTATCAAAATTTTATAGAATAGAAAGTTTTATTGTTATAGTGTACTATCATTTAAACCTTCGAACACAAGAGAGGTTATAAGCAACGTTTCCTTTGATGCCTCCTCCTTCTTTTTAATGACCAAGCGACAGCCGGCTGTCGCGTTGCTATTGTCTTTCTATTGTATCTCAAATCACGTGTCTTTAAAGGATTAACACGTACTTTGGCTTAGCCATTCTTCGTCTCTATCTTGCCACCGTAAATTTTTAATATTGCAAAGCCTTCATCGTCTTTTTCAGCCCTGGGGCTCTAGTCTACTATTGCAATGGTGGTTCAATTATCGTTATTTGACGTATAACGTTAAACTTTTGACACATACCTCATACAAATACTGTCAAAGATGTCAAATATCCGGTCAATGACCAGTCATTGAGACACGATTGCAATGGCAGACTTTAGCCCTGTTCTTTAAAAGGCAGTGAATCCTGCGAACGCAAGACAAAAGCAGCTCGACAGCCGGCTGTCGCTTGGTCGTTGAAAGGTTAATCCAGGACATTGAGTACAATATGAGTTTCTGTTAAACGGTGAAACGAATTGATTACGATCCCAGTTACTGGTTATTAAGTGGGGATTCTGTGGCCAGCTGTCATACGTCGCATCATAAATAAGTACTTGTGCAATGGATGGATTCTGCGAATGCGCGCCCTGGATGTGCGAAGTTTCGGATACGGAAAGATTTTAATTTAAAAATTGCTACAAAATGGCTGAGAGTAATAGCCGTAATAGCCGCCAGCCTCTGGTATAAGAGGTTGCGGGTTCTACTCGAAGTACCAATTCGACTTTTTAATTTGTATGTGCATTTAAAGTATATTATCACTAAAACGAGGTAAAGTTGCCATAAGAAAACCTGGACTTACAAGTAATATAGGGGAGTGTCCATGAACTGAGTGTCCACCTTGACTAACTATGGTGATCATTGGTCTCAATCTCAACGGTCTTGACACTGCAGCGGGACGCACATAGGCTGGTAGTAAAATTAAGTTTCTCACGGGTGTGCTACAGATCTTTGCATTTCTCGACTTTTCTATACTACAATGACGCGGCCGGCGTAGAACTTTATTTTATCAAATGTAGAGAACGACTTTATGAGATTGAACACCGTGATAGAAAAATATTAAGGAGAATACATCACATATCTTCATACCTTTAGTAAAATACAATACAGTTACATTGTATTAAAATACCGCATCCATTCCACAACAGCTGCATGTCAAACCTGGGAGCGCCGTACCGCATCTATTCATTACACCGATGCAAGTGTACAATCACCAATTCTATGGGCCTGTAATGACCGACTACCATCGTCAATTATCTACACATTACTAAGAGACCCCAATCGAACCCACACTCTATTATGAAACCGTGGCCTCAGGCCCTATCTGAAACATAAAAAACACTGTCGACAAATTGAAATGGTAATTAGGTTTTAAAATAACACCCATAGAATGAAATTTGTTAGTCGGCCGCAAGGCATCTTTTTGCTTTTCCATTATACCTATCGACGTATGATCAACGTACTCGAATGTATGAAAGGCTATTAAAATGCCCGATTATTTTTCACTTACGATCGCTTATGTCATTATGGGCAGTTGATAATGATCGTACTGTCACTAATTTTGATGTTTGGTTGTTATTTTTGGGCTGCTAAGTGCGAATTATGAAAGAGAGAGTTTTGCTGCATAATTTTGAAGGCTTAATGACTGACAGTACTTGGTAAAAATAAGAATACAATAAAATAGTGAACTTCAATATGAATTGGAATGTGACCAAGAATGAGCCGAGCCTTCAATTGATGCAAAATTACATATTCGGAGTATTGTCAATTACGGGTTTCTTTCCGTACGACTTACCTGTGCACCTCACTCTGTGACTTAACGGTGACGGTACTGGACAAGAATGCTATCGCTACTTACTAAACGAACGAGGCGAATTAGGAGCGCCGCACGGTGAGGCGGGAGAGGGGTCGCATTCCAGCGAGGTGCTCAGAAAAGTCGTAAGTCGTCGTCGTCAATTCGAATAAAAATATTATTAATTTTACTACCATATTATTAATTAGGGAAAGTCATGACCCCAAACGGAGACCCCTCTATAGATCTGGTGTGGTCACAGAATATTTTACACAAGACAATAGGACCTGCTTCTTCGTACGTGACGCAATGGAATGCTTTCACTACAAGTAAATAAATAAATACTTAAAACATAATTACATTAATGGACTTTTTTCTAATAAATACTTATGACTCTATTTTTATAAACAATTTATAACTATTTTTATTAACTTTATTTTTAGAAAAAGCAAAATCCAAATACTTAAATAAAATATGAATTTGCACTTAAGGTACCCAAATATACCGGTTAAACGACTGCCTAATTGATAATAATCATAAACGTATGCGCATTCAAAATAAGTCTTGTTACAGACTACAGAGTGTAATATAAAAGAAAGCATACAAATTCAATTTTCAATTTTAAAACTCATAATACCATCAATTACCCTTTTAAGGGCTGATTAATGAAATTAATACTTTTGATAATTGAATTTATTATGTAAATGTTAATTTAATGTTGATTTATATCTTTTATTTTTGTTATAAATATTTAAATACCTTCCTAAATACGGCCCTGTATTTTACCGTTCCGTTAATAAAAAAAGCGCTTTTAAATAAATATCGAGGCTCATTTGTTTTGTTAAATTTATTTTTAAAAGGCGTTAAATCACAATAATTTACAGCTCTCTAGATTTTCATCAGCTGATTTAATTTACTTTATAAAATATACAATTATTATTGATTTATTGAAACTTAGAATTGATTCTTTAATTGGGATATAACTTCGATTTTATCTTGTCCCATCTAATTTATGGGTTTGAAATAATAAATTGAACACGTGAAAATTATTAACACTTTGAGGTCAACTGATGCGTATCTAGTAAAAACCGTAATAGTTTATATTTGGTTTTATTATATTTTTTAATTTTAATGATGACAAGCAAACTCCGCCTTTCAAGCATGAAGTCACGGTTGTGAAACCGGGCAGGTACCAAGTGACTTTTTAAATCCATAATATAATATATACTTATGTATATTTGGGACAATCCCACCACTCTATTTCCAATCACTGCAACTCCTGAAAGCCAGATTCAACAGTGTGGAGTCCGCCAGAAAAGCGCCGAAGCAATGAAGCTCGACGAGTCCCGGAGAAACGATTCAACTGTCTTGGATCCCGCAACGAAATTAATCAGAAAAGAACTGCGGAGGAGTAAGAAAAAAAATATATTTCCACTTCCCTCCATAACAAGCAGGAGACAGAACAGAACTAGACCAAAAGGCACAATTACAACTGGGAGAAGCCCAGATTGCCTAGCACCACGGAATACAATTTGTAATAAAATTACTGGGTCCTAAAAATGCGAGCTGTATAATATGTACCTACTTATACATAATATAATATAATAATAATATGTACTTTTTAAGTTTCACCCACATTTTAAGAAAATAGCTAAGTAGAGTATGTTGGTATAATTCAGTAGTTTCCATTGACGGTAGCCCCATTCAAGGAGGCTAAGGAAATTAATTAAAATATTCTTGTACTAGCTTTTGCCCGCGGGTTCGCTCGCGTTAAAAAGAGACAAAAAGTAGCATATGTTACTCTCCATCCCTTCAACTATCTCCACTTAAAAAATCACGTCAATTTGTCGCTCCGTTTTGCCGTGAAAGAAAGACAAACATACAGACAGACAGACACACTTTCCCATTTATAATATTAGTATGGATTTTGTGTGTAGGACACCATTGACGTTAAGACAGGAAACATCAAAGTGTCATCTTTTGATTAGCCTGTTGGTCTAGTGCTTTGTGACAACCCTGACTACTATGTCAAAGTTTGTGGTAGCTATTCCTAACCAGCAAACAACGCGATTGTTCCAAATTCTCTATTTTCCAAAATACCTCACAAAAATCCGTACTATCCTTACTTTCCGTACTTATATTATAAATGCGAAAGTAACTCTGTCTGTCTGTCGGTCTCTTCTTCACGCCTAAACCAATGAGCCGATTTGACTGAAATTTGGTACAGATATAGTCTGGGACCCGAGAAAGGACATAGGGTAGTATTCATCACGGAAATCACTCGGGAACGGGAACTATTCCACGCGGACGAAGTCGCGGGCAAATAATAAATAAAATAAATAAAAAGCCTTTATTGTTGATTCTAGTTTACATAAAAAGTTTAGATGTGCCTAAAAAAACTAATCTACTCTATTATTACTTTACACTACAGTACTAACCACTATTATCAAAATTAAAATTAACTATTTATATAATATTAGCTGTAGTATCAAGTCGGCAAACGGTTATTCTTATTCCTCAACTTGTCCTCCGACAAAGGCCTCCTCTAAAGATCTCCACTCTATCCTATTCTTTGCTGTTCGGGACCATGTTGAACCAGCTATCTTCCTCAGATCATCCTCCCATCTCTTAGTCTGTCTACCTCTGTGCCTTTTGCTGTCTAGTGGATACCATTCTGTTATTTTTCTTGTCCATTTTTCTTTCTTCTCTCTTGACATATGTCCTGTCCACCTCCATTTTAGTTGTTTGTATGTTATGTACGCATTCTTGAATTTTGTTTTGTTTTTAATGTCTTTTAATTTTTCTTTGTCTTTTCTTTTAACTCCCATTGTACTCCTCTCCATTCCGTTTTGACACACTTTTATTTTGTTTGCGAGTAATTCCGTCAATGCCCACGTTTGACACCCGTATATTAGGCATGGCAGAATACACATGTTGTATACCTTCCTTTTTTCTTTCATAGGCATTTCTTTATTCTTCATTACTTCGCTGAGAGACCAATATCGTTTCCAACTGTTGGCTACTCTTCTTTCTATTTCCTTTTTCATGCAGTCTTCGGTAGATATTAACTGTCCTAAGTAAATGTATTCGCGTACGTATTCTATTTGCTCATTGTTTACTTTTATGATGTCTGTTTGTGAAGAGTTAGACATGATTTTCGTTTTAGCTAGATTCATTGTTAACCCTGCCTTTTTACTTTCATCGGCTAGTTGTTGTAGCATTTTTTCTAATATTTTTGGGCTCTCAGAGAAAACGATTAAGTCGTCTGCAAAACGCAAGTGGCTCAGGTATTCGCCGTTTATTTTTAGTCCGGGCAAAAGCTAGTATTAAATAAAAACAAAATTCCAATTTCGGCCTGAGCGGACGAAACTCAGCGGTCGCCTACACAGCTGGGCGTCTTCCGGGGTTGCGGAATGTTTATAATAGTTACCGTGACCCTGGAACATAAAGGGCAATCGAAGGAACATGAGTGGGTTTTAGTCAGTAAGAGTCTGACACGCCCTCCCGCCGCACCCAGGATGGGAGCAGTCATTGGATGATTTCCCACTCACAAAAAAAAAAAAAGCGGGGCGTCTTAACCACTAGGCCATCACGACCGGACAAGAGCTAAGGGGCTTACCAAGTGGCATTGTAGAATACAAAACGAAAACGAATAGATTGTCAAATATATGGAATTGACATAAGCTTTCGCTAAACAATTTGACATCTCCATACATTTGACAATCGTTTTCGTTTCGCTATCTATTCTACAATGCCACTTGGCTAGGCCCTCTGGTATTGAATAGAAAACCATTACCTCAACTTACATTATCACTTAGCTCTTTAAAATACTGGTTAACGGCAAGATGAGGTCGGATAGTGTTGTCACCGTGACCTTTGACCTTTGTCACCCATAAGTCTTGGTGGTCAATGTAATGAGCTTTCATACGATCGTGATAAGATATAGTAGTGAGGTGAAACTTTGAGATGTGGTGTAGAGAAAGCTATGCTACGCTATGTTGTTGAAACGTGTTGAATGTTTTTGTAGAAAAAATGTGAATAAGTAAAAATTATGTGTAAAATTATATGTGGGGGTTGGTTAATTAAAAACTGTTAAATCGAGTTAAAAATTAATACATAAAATAGCTTAAAATCATAAAACTAGATGTAAAGAATCAATTTACCAACCCACTGCAATTTCGAAGGTTCAAGAAACAAAGCCACCGGGCTTTGTTTCTTATTCAAAATTTTCAAACGTGTTATTTTGGAACAATTCAAGGATTCTAATGTTACCTCATACGTCTCAATCCATTCAGGAGTTTAGAAGTAGTGGTGGATACATGCATACGTACATGAATTATGAACATATAACACTCCTTATTGTAGGCAGTCAAAAGAAACGCCTTTCTGTAATTATCAGACATTTAGTGCAATTTTCAGCAAACACAAAAACACATAAAAACAAACCCTCACTTTCTTCCAAGAATCAACCCCAATTCAAAGAAACTTCAACCACTTCGAAAAAATCTCCATATCCCGCAGTACACCTCACACCTAAGGCCTTCCACTCACGTGCGATTAATCATAAAGCCCCGCCCAGACGCGACGACAGCGTCGCGTGACCGCACCGTGCCCACTCAGCTATCACCCGGACACTTAGACATTGGACACTTGGTTTTAGCATCTGCTGTCGAACTGCATTGCAAACCCACCCTTATTCATTTCTGTTTAGGTGTAAAATTGCTTGGAGTCGTTAATTAATGTGTGATTATTAAATTTGTTGGATAAATCTGGCTAGATCGTTCTTGAGATCTGTCTTTCTAAGGCTTGTTAGTACTGTGATGAGTTATTTTTGTGTATTAAGTAATTGAGTAAAGCTAAATGAGGAATGTTAATACAAAATTTTCACATATAGCTGTTGGTCTCGGGTGTTTTTAGACCTTTGGCAAAAATTTCACATATAGCTGTTGGTCTCGTGTGTTTTTAGACCATTGACAGTTGTTACGAGAATTGGGTTGCGAAAGAATTATAGGAAGCCGTTCTTATTTAAAAAAAACTGGTATTCGATGGTTTTTGTTAGACTGGAAGCCGACCCTAACATTGTTGGGAAACGGCTACAGAGACAATGATTTATTTTTCAGGCTTGTACCGGCCTGCCCATCCTCGTGATTACGGAAATTATATAAATACATACACATTACACATAAATTACACCGAGACACAAGAACAAACAATAATGCAGATCACATAAATATTTGTCCTGGGTGGATACCGAACCTACAATCTTTGGTGTAACAGCCAAGATCACTAACCACTAGACATTGAATTCATAAATATTATTTTAATATCAAAAGTCTGTATGTATTTAATGCGACATGCAGTGTATTAGTGATGCGATAAAAAGCGTCAAGACATTTTTATGTCGCGTCGTTAGTGTACATCTGCCCTAATTGTATTGTATTTGAATTTAGACTTTTTAAATTTAATGAGGCAGGTGTGATTTTAATACAATTTTTAGATATTTTTTTTTATTTTGGAGCAAGTTGGGGGCAATGGCTCAAATATTATAAAAATGTAGAGTTTATTTGTTTGGTTGATAGCGCTAATCTTCGGAACTACTAGATCGAAATGAAAAGTTCTCTTTTAATGTGTAATAGCCCATTTATTGACCAAGCTACGGGAACAACAATACGCTAAAATGACATCACAGGCTACACAACAACCACAGGAGCGAAACAATAGCTAAAAACACGGGCGAAACCGCAAGGCATAGTTAAAGTAGTTAAAGTATGTTTATTAGTATAAACATACATTATAAATGCTACATAAAAAGCTTTTTTAAAAAAAAGATAACCGACTTCAAAAACTAAAAGCTCAAAAATAACTATTTCGGAAGTCGGTGGCAACACAAATCGACCGGCAGAAGAGAAGCCACCGACTTCCGAAATAGTTATTTTTGAGCTTTTAGTTTTTGAAGTCGGTTATCTTTTTTTTAAAAAAGCTTTTTATTTTTTACTTTTTAGTTAGAGTCTCAGTGTCTGACTACGTTTTAGGGTAGCTCTCAAAATAAACTTATAATCTTATAAAAATCTACAATCCAAGAAAGAGAAACGCGACCTATGCGGGCAACGTCACGGGATATCTATTAGTGTTATATACTAAAACCTTCCCCAGAATGTAAAAAACACTTTGCTGAAAACCGCATCAAAATCGGTTCAGCCAAACGCGAGATAATCGCGGACAAACATACATACATACATACATACATACATACATACATACAGGTCGAACAGAGAACCTACTTTTTTTTTGAAGTCGGTTAAAAATGATATTGATCTGGTTATATGGCAAGGTCAAATGCCATGTTAGTTAAATGTCAAACTCTAAAGTATCTTAATTTGACAGGACTAAGCTAATATTTATCTTCTGTCCTTTTCTTAATGAAATGGAAAGAGAAAGATGCACTTAAATTAAATCAACACCATTGCCAGTTCGTCACTTAACTTAAAACTAACTAACATAAATTAACTTTAAAAAATCATTAAACCAACAACTTACGAATACAGCTAAATTGTTACAGTTAAATAGTTGAAGCGGACTTACACAAGCAATGCAAGTTAAATAAATCCTTACTTAATAAACAAAATAAACTGTTTACTCAGGTCAACCCTAGACTAATTCATAAAGTACATATTACTTAAATAAAACAGAAAATACACAATCCATTTAGCCATTTGAATACCATCACGAGAGTTGGGAAACATGACGCCATTCCACAAATTAGAAAACGAAATTAACTACAAATATACCAAAATAACTGCACTCGAACACACCCCTATCACGTAAACAATAGAGTCTGAAATTGTGCAAATCATGTGTAAAAATTGGTCGGTATAATCAACTTATGCATTAGGATAATTGCATATGGCCGCCATTGCTATGTTATTAAAAAAACATTAGACGTTGTCATATTAATTACTTTATAAGATACGTCAGTTAAATTACAATTGAAGCGGGTTTTATATACGTTTGTTAAAGTCATAATTGTATTGTTTTTAGATTGCAAGTAATTAGGCGTGTTTAAAACTTGTTTGATAGGGTTTTCTGAGTTTTGTTGATTTAATTGTGACTTTATAAATGTTTGAATGTGCCTGTGTAGTGCTGAGTTTTGGTTTTGTCTATTGATTTAGGTTTAATTAAAAAAAAACTTTTTCCAAAAAAAAGATAACCGACTTCAAAAACTAAAAGCTCAAAAATAACTATTTCGGAAATCGGTGGCTTCTCTTCTGGCGGTCGAATTGTGTTGCCTTGCCACCGACTTCCGAGATAGTTATTTTTGAGCTTTTAGTTTTTGAAGTCGGTTATCTTTTTTTTGGAAAAAGTTTTTTATTTTTTATTTTTAGATAGAGTCCCAACTACGTTTTAGAGTAACTTTAAAAAAAAATGCACGATTTTCTATAAAAATTGAGGAGTTCCCTCGATTTCGGCATGATACCATCATCAGATCCTGGATCTGATGACAATGGGACCATTTGGGAAGTCTACCCTTTCAAACAAAAAAAGAATTGTTCAAATCGGTTGGCAAACGACGGAGATATGCGCGAACAAACATAAAAAAAAAAATAATACAAACATCCGAATTGAGAACCTCCTCCTTTTTTTAGAAGTCGGTTAAAAAATTTTTTTTCTTAAACGAATATCAAAATTGTTAAAGGCAAAATAACTTAAATTACAAAGTCAGCCCATGTGAAAGTGCCCATTCATCAAATCACAATACTGAATGAAATGTTAGTTTTGAGGAGTTTCGCTGTCTATCTTCAAAGTGCTATATAAGATCTTTTTTTTTTGTATGGGACAACTTTTTAACATTTTGTTTCTCTTTTGTTTGTTATTGCTAATAAAAAAAAAACAGTAAGAAAGAATCACAGAAATCGATGATGAAGCAGGAGCGGGTCGTTATACGAAAAAAATCTATTCAAATCATTTATTGCACACCACATTAAATAAAGGCAAGAACAGATAAAAAAAATACGTAACTAAATTGTTTTTTTTTGTTTGGTGAGTGGGAAATCATCAAATGACTGCTCCCGTCCTGGGTGCGGCGGGAGGGCGTGTCAGTCTCTTACTGACTAAAACCCACTCATGTTCCTTCGATTGCCCTTTATGTTCCAGGGTCACGGTAACTATTATAAACATTCCGCAACACGAAACTAATATTAACATCATAAGTTCAAAACACTTCTTAAAGAGACACTATAATATAACTAAATGATGTAACTAAAAACTCACTCAAAAACATTAAAGTACAAGCCGGCTCTTAAAATAGTTCCGTCAAATGTTTTAATTTCTAATTAAGGAAGCAAAGTGTGATGTTATTCTTGTCACTCTCTAGTTCATTACAAGAATAGATGAAGAGTTTCAAATGTGTGTGCAGATGCGACATATTCTAGTCGTAGTTTTATGCCTACCTTTGGATTTGGAAACTTAAAAAATGTAAGTAATAGGGTTGTCTTTATAATATAACCTGCATGAAATTTGATAGAAATATCGTATTTTAAATTACTAAACAATTTTTACATACTTGAAACTATGAGGAACTTATGGTTTTTTTAATTATATTAAATGTCCCGAATTTGATTGAATGAAAACCCAGATTGACAGGTGTACAAAGTTTTATGTAAAACTTTCCTAATCTGGCCTCTAGTAAAGAACCATGTAATGTTGCATATCTTGTATTATAACTCAAATATTATGAGTAGCTTTACATGATGTAAATCTTGAATTTTCCTTTTCTAAGGACGCAACGAAGAATTGTCGAACACCAGTTTTAAAATAAACTAATATTATTACACGCAATATACTTTTTTTCCTCATATTTCTTCAGGAGTGATTGAGTTGTTTCCTCTATTAATTCATAAGCTGTCTGTACTTTTACTACAGTTAGGCAGAAACTTAGCTCCAAAATATGTCACATCTACACATATTTATTCTTCTCAACATACACCGCCACTAATTGTTGTTTGATTAATGACTATGAAATTCAGCTTTTTAATTAAAACGGACGCGTGTCAGACAAACACGAAACACGTCGTTTTCTGTATTCCTTTATTTTTGTTATAATTTCTTACACTTGATATGTAACTTTATTTTGAGATGAATGTAACGTGAGAGACTTGTGTCTTTTTTCTTTGGAATTGACAGAAGTAGCCCTAGACTTTTTTTTTGGAGAGTGGGAAATCATCAAATGACTTCGTCCGTCCTGGGCGAGGCGGGCGTGTCAGACTTTTACTGACTAAAACCCACTCCTGTTCCTTCAGTTGCCCTTTATGTTCCGTGGTCACGGTAATTATTATAAGTATTCCAGTATATTTCAGTAGCACTAGTCTCAGAGCGAGATAAATCTCACTTAATAAAATCAATCATAAGAGACTCGCGTTTCGGTAAACGATTTTGGTCACACAGGTCAGTTAGAGCTTGACGGGTTTTCTCTTAAGCTTAACGGTTTTTCTTCATACGACGCTTAACGCGGTTGATAAAATTAAAACTAAGTGTTACCAAAATCAAAGTCAAGGTACTATTTGCTAAGTAGTATTTGCTTTAAACATGTGTGATAAAATCGATATGGATTTTTGGTGTTACAATATAAATTTTTAGTACAACATCAACCTCGAGAGGTGTACAAATGAGTGGTCTCCATTTCATTATTATAACAATAAGTTAATAGCCAATGTAATATTATTAAATAAATAGAAAATTAAGTCATGCAATAAATTAACTTATAAATAATGCTGAATAATACAGAAACACAATAATTCAGATAAATTCAAAGTCGTGATCTATAAAGAATCATTCAAAAAATCTTTTATTTTGTAATAACTGTAAATATAAACTCCCTAAGGCTGGGTTTCCTCACGATGTTCAGTTCCACCGTTCTCTGAAATGTCCACGATTACTGAGAATTAAAAGTGAGGAACGAGTAATTGAAAAATTATTGATACTTGCCCGGATTTGAACTCACAATCTCTAACAACCTCTTGATTGGCTTGTATTACTTACTGATTGTTATTGATTTTTATTCTGATTTTTAACACAGAAGCTTATATGAAAGTAGTCTACTCATAATAAGAAAACTCGCAAAACAGGATTTGAAACACATTTTCGTAGTTTTTTCTAGCAGACGACTACTTTAGAAGTTAATCTCCCTAGCCTATTGTTAACCACGTTAGAGATTCTAGTCTAACCAAATCCAGCTGAATATCAGCCTTTCAACGACCAACCGACAGCCGGCTGTCGGGCTGCTATTGTCTTTCAATTGTGTCTCAAATCAGGTGTGTTTGAAGTATTAAATTGAGGAACTGCCTATCAGACCTCCTCAACCTAATTACTGGGTAACATGATAATCTTGGTTAGACATCACGGTCTTCAAAGATCTGCTAACGACAACCGGAACCAACAGCTTTACGTACTTTTAACATTAGGTTTCATTTTATATCCAACGCAATTATTTGCAACTGCCAGTTTTTAACAAAGAAACATAAACTCTCTTCAGCTTTAAAGCAATTAAAAAGTAAATAATAAGATTTATAGCTTTTATGTTATCAATGATTGGTTTACAAGTAGGTGTAGTGAACAGCAAACATTCGTCAAAATATTTAAACGGTATAGGTTGCCTTTTATAGTAGCAACTAGCAGATCGTCCCCGTATTTGGAAAACTAAATAACTCCGTTTTTGGCGATTTTGACTTTTCCCTATTTTTGAATCATCCAAAACATGACGCATGTTTCTGTCTTACAGGGATTTTCTTATCTTATTCCGTTCCAAAAATATAGCCATTTTTGTCGTTCAGATGGAATAATGCATATCTTCAAACTAGTTCAAATTTTTTGAAGGAAAAATAAATAACTCGATAAATAAATCAATAACTGTGGTCAATGATTAGTTGAATCCTACTAATATTATAAATGCGAAAGTTTGTGAGGATGGATGTATGTGTGTGTGTATGTATGTTTGTTACTCTTTCACGAAAAAACTACTGGACGGATTTGGATGAAACTTTACAGTAATTTAGGTTGTTTATCAGAGTAACACATAGGCTACAATTTATAATGATTTTATGTAATTTTGATCATAATAAAACGACAAATGTCAATTAAGTCGGAAAAAAATCTTCCATCTGAGAGCTATCTTGGCGTGCGCTGCCTAAACCAATGGAGTTACATAAAGATGATGTACCACAGGATTGTTTGTCTTAAATAGATCTAAATAAAAGTCCGCGATAGCATATATCTACCTCTTATGTGCAAGCCAGTACGACCAAAATTGTGAACCATAAATTTAATTAAATTTGGTACTATTTTACAATGCACATATTAGTATATAATTATTAAACTCTTACCAAAATGAATTTTTTCTCGCATTAAGTATATAATGAAGATAAACTTTGTCTTTCACACTAAGTAATTTGGCAGAATAGTTTAAAAGTTATCACGGTATGATTGACTTGAACGAAGCGCCAAACGGCAACAGAACATCCACGATGAAAGTTGGCACCAAGAAATGAGACAGTTGCGAAAATCAATAAAATTATCTTGGGCCAAGTAACCAGCGATGCAACAACCCAACTCCATCCATCGACACAGTCATGTCATCTGAAGACTGTACGAGCTACCCTGGGGAGTTCCTTAACTCTTTGGAGCTATCCGGGGTGCCATCACATTAGCTCAAATTAACCTTTCAACGACCGACCGACAGCCGGCTGTCGGACTGCTATTGTCTTTCTATTGTGTCTCAAATCACGTGTGTTCGAAGGATTAAAAGTCGGTATACCCGTTTTGTTAATGCGCAACTTGGACGCCCCGAGACTATGTAATGGCACTAGATTGCGAGTCATTGAACTAGGCACCAATTGTAACTGGAGAAGCTAAAGGTGAAAATGTTCTTATTCCACGCATTCCAATAATACCTAATAACTTACCCTTTAATTTCAAATGTTTACAGTTCCCACTTAAAGTTGCATTTTCTATAACTATTAATAAATCGCGTGATACATTTAGGCACGCCCTGTTTTTCCCATGCTCACATGTATCTAAATCCCAAAATCTACATATTTACGCTGAATAAAAAAAAAAAACAAATAACATAGTTTACGGGAGTATATTGCAGTAAAAACACAGATAATTTAACACAGATGTTAACCTATTCCAATTACATACGTATTAATTCTTTACTTATTACAAAATCTATTAAGAAAACCGCATCAAAATCCGTTCCGTAGTTTTAAAAATTTAAGCTTACATAGGGACAAAGAAAGCTACTTTGTATTATACTATGTAGCGATTAAATGCAAGTAACATTGGTCCGACCTGTTTATTAGTCAGTGTTTAGTAATCCGTTTGTGCTGGATAGGATAATCTCAAGCCCGGGGAAGGACATAGGGCTACTTTTTATAAGCACACCATACAGGTAAAGATTGATGAAGAAACCACTGGTCTTAGCATTTTGAAATTTGCAGAATTCCATTATAGCTTAAAATAATGAGCACTTAGAAAGGAATTCAGATAATTCCACCTTCAAGAGATTCCCTCTAAATATTAAGTATGGGATATCAAAGATTGTCATCATCATCTCCCTAGCCTTTTCTCAACTGTGTTTGGGGTCGACTGCCAGCCTAACCGGATTCAGCTGAATACCGATGTTTTACGTGGAGCGACTGCCTATCTGACCTCCACAACCCACTGGGCGATACGATACCTCTTGGTTAGACTGGTCAAAGTTTCTGGCTAATCAGTAACGACTGTCAAAGTTCTACGCATGACAACCGAGACCAACGGCTTTACGTGCTTTCCGAGGCACGGGATGTCAGTGATGTTCAAGATAAACTTAAGAAAATACATATGAGTTGAAAAAGTCACATTGGTACTTGCCCGGATTCGAACCCACGACCTCTCACACGAGAGGCGGGCGCCTTATCCACTGTGCCATCACGACTTTCAAACGGATTTCAAAGATTGTATGGAAACTACTAGAGATCGAGACGTCACTTTTCTTTTCTGACTAACAGACCGACTATTTGACAATTAATAAGTACCTGTAAATGGTCTAAGTGAAATAAATGCTTTGAATTTTGAATTTGAATTTTGACTAATTTTGAAGTTAGAAATTTGGGATGTACGATGTGAAGTTACATTAAAATATATCACGCAACATAATGTGGCAGATCAAATTAAACGCGAGCGAAGCCGCGGGCAAAAGCTAGTTTTTAATAAATTAAATAAAATAAGTTGTTGAATTTTTCTTCAATTTGCATATTCTATCACAAAACTAACAAAGTTCTAGGAAAACTAAATAACTGTATTTATTTAATTTTGCTACTCAGAATTCTGTCAAAACGTACATTACTTTATAAACACTTGATGTTATCTATTTCTTCTACAACTAGATAATGATTAATTACAAGATGATAGGCAAATAAAATCAAATAGATTAAGTTATTTATAATTGCCATAAAGACAAAATGTACGTAAAGAAAGTTATTAAATTTTTAGGAGAATTTGGCGCGAAATATTGTAGTGTCTATTCAATGAATCTGAACAAGGAAGAGCGCGGTGGGAAGCGCGGATGTCAGCGCGTGCGGCTGATGCATCGCTCGCGTGATGCAAATGAATTTAATAACACTTTAAGTAACAAATTAAGTAGTCAAAGCTTTGATATTAAAGATGGAAATATTTTGTATTAACAATCCTTTTCAGTCGTTATGTCGTTATGTCGTGATGGTCCAGTGGATAAGGCGCCCGCCTCTTGTGTAAGAGGTTGCGGGTTCGAATCCGGGCAAGTACCAATGTGACTTTTTCAATTCATATGAACTTTCTAATGTTTATCTTGGACATAACTGACATCCCGTGCCTCGAAAAGCACCTAAATCTGAATCCGGTGACACTGGAAGCCGGCCCCAACACAGTTGGGCAAAGGCTAGAGAGATGATGAATTCTTTTCAGTCGTGCAAACAGGGTTTAAAATCCAAACCAATTTGCCCTAAATTTCTATTCTTTGACTGGGCAACTAGGGGTATTAGAAAAAGCAGGGACAGATTATTTGAGCTGTATGGCCTTATAACAACACAGATACATATGCCAAATAATTTAAAAATGTTTGCAAGGCAGCCAAAGCCTTATTTATTAGCAACAAGATACAATCATCAGATAATAAAATAAAGGCTGTTTGGAAAGTGATCAATAATGAAACAAATAGGAATAAAATATATAACATTGATTACACCTGGACCCTTCCCATGGTCGCATAAGCAAAAATGACGATTTGACTTAGGAATTTACGTCTTTTTTTACTAATATACCAATTAAAATCACAGAAAGTTTAAATTCATCGCCCACATTTGCTGTTATTTTCTAAAAGCAAATGTTTCTGCCTGCCGTGTAGAATTTAAGTTTAAGTTATTAACCCTGTGGTCATTGTAAAGGCCTTTAAGCAGATCAAAATCAAAGCAACTGAATGATCTTTGGGGCATGTCAACTAATGTTTGTAATTTGATTATTGAGACAATAGCGCTTTATTTAGCATAATTATGTATTTAATTTGTAAATAATTCAAGGGGTTTTCCCGGATTTAATGAAGTACAACAAAGTTATACCAATTTTCAAATTCGCGGATAGCAAAGACGCTAATAATTATAGACCTGTTTCTTTTTTAGCGGTTCTCAGCAAAGTATTTGAAAAAATAATGCTTAATCAAATGCTTAGTCATTTTAACTGCAATTTAACATCTTACATGACCAACAGTATGGTTTTTTTTTTTTGGTGAGTGGGAAATCATCAAATGACTGCTCCCGTCCTGGGTGCGGCGCGAGGGCGTGTCAGACTTTTACTGACTAAAACCCACTCATGTTCCTTCGATTGCCCTTTACGTTCCAGGGTCACGGTAACTATTATAAACATTCCGCAACCCCGGCAGGCCCTGTTGGGCTCCTTCTTGTGCTGACTTCTTCTCTTTGAGGCGCGCGTGGAACACTAACGCGCCGTCGACGCGGTCCTGGTCCTAGCCGGGCGGCGAGCTACCCATCGCTCGCCATCCGCAGAACCGCGCCTATGGTGGCCGGTAGTCGTCTTGCGACTCTCGACGTCTTCGCCTGGGTCTTAGTCCGGGGCGAGAGGCTCGTCGTTGCCTCTCGCGCGCCGCCGCTTCCTTCACTAGCATAACTGCTTCGTAAAAGGAGGCGACGGCATCCCATTCCGTCTCGCCCCGAAGCATGGCCTGAACCAGCGCTGGGCGCGAGAGGTCTCCGCCGCCGATCGCCTCTACTAGGACACGTCGATGCTTCGCCCATGCGCGGCACACCTCCACTGTGTGCTCGACCGTGTCTTCCAGGCGACCGTTACTGCAGTGGCGACACCCAGGCGACCAACAGTATGGTTCCACTAAAGGACGTTATACTACTGACGCCGGTGCCGCTTTAATTAAACATATATTTCAAGCATGGGAAGAGTCGCAAGATGGCGTTTTCTGCGACCTCTCTAAATCATTTAGTTGCGTAAACCATGAAACACTTCTTTTGAAGCTTGAGCATTACGGGCCCCATAAATTAGCGCTTAGCTTAGTGAAATCCTATTTGAATGATAGACTGCAACAGGTACAAATTAACGGTGTAAATTCAGTGGGCTTAAAGGTGAAAATGGGCGTACTGCAGGACAGGCATCTATATTGGGTTCATTCCTATTTTTAGTTTATACAAATGATTTACCAAGTTTACTGGAAAACCAACCGCAAATGGTGTTATTTGCCGATGACACTTCACTGATTTTTAAAGTAAATAGACGTATGTACAACATCTTGACGAAGTAAATAATGCTATGCTTGATATCCACAACTGGTTTACTGTAAATAATTTACCATTAAATGAAAAAAAAAAATTAAATGGATAAGATTCACTTTGCCCAATGTTAGAAGTACTAGTTGTAATGTAGTATTAAGTAGGGATGTACTAGAGTTCGTCGATAAAACAGTTTTCCTGGGGATCACGCTTCACTCAAAGCTGCAGTGGGGTCCTCGCTTAATATCAGCCGCTTTCGCTGTCAGAAAAATCCGACAATTAACGGACGTGGATACCGCAAAACTAGTCTATTTTAGCTATTTTCATAGTGTAATGTCTTACGGTATTTTGCGTTGGGGACGTGCTGCAGATATAGATTCCATCATTATTCTGCAAAAGAGGGCTATCAGAGCCATATATAACCTTTACAGAAGCGAATCTCTTAGGAATCTGTTTAAAAATTTAACATAATGACGGTGCCTTGTCAACATATAATAATATATGAAACATTATATACGTTTGAAAAAATCTGCATCTTTTTAAAAAAATAAGTAGTAATCTATTGTTTAGGTAAAATATAACATATTTTATGATAAAATACAGCTTTTTATTTTAGATGGCACCAATAACCGTTAAACAATATCAAAGTAATAAACGTTCAACTTTTACATTTAAACATATTTGAAGTTTGATAAATTCAATAACTGCATTTATTTCACCTTCTTTTACTCTACCAGATGGATCTAGGTTGTAGGAAAACTAAATAAATAGCCGAAATAAATAACTAATTGCAGTTATGTTACAAAAAGTAGTTGTGGCAAAATTAAACAACTTGGTTTTATATTTTTAATTTTTTTATAGTTGAAGATAGAGTCCAGTTTGCTTAAGCATAATGTAAAAGGTAATCAGGTTCACAAAATATAAAATTACCGAGACTAAAATTGTCTCAATTTTTTTAACAAATGAACATTTACTGAAAAAAAATCACTAAATCGCGTTTATCTCAAAACTAGAAAATCGGAGTTATTTAGTTTTCCAACTACGGGGACGAGATGTGTTTAGCTACCTTCACTTAAGTTTTACGACTCTCTTTCAGTAAAGGTAAATCACAATATTTTAAAGCTGTAATTTTTCAAAGTTTTCTTTTGCATTTGCTACTAACAGTCCTCATCATCTTTCTAGTTTGTACTTAAATTTTACGATGCTCTCACAGCACAGTAACCAGGAAATATCTTCAGCACGTCAATAAAATATGAAAATCCCATCTGTACACTGACCACAAATGGCTGGTGGTAGCAAAGTTGCAATACTTACCTTCTTTATATATGTTTTTTTATTATTGCTACAACATTACATCTTTCTTAGTTTTAATGAGAAAATACTTAAGTACTCTTAGACTCTCAGGCGTAAATCTACGCGAGTCACAATGCTTTTTAATATTGTTCTTTTAATTACGACAGACTACCGGTTAATCACTTTTAGGTTGATCTGTTCTTGTGGAGATGCGGGTAATGCGTCAAGTGTATACCGTGCTCCTGACTTGCGGAAAAAGGCGGAACAGCGGGGTTTTAGTCGGCAAGAGTCCGAGAGCGAAGATAGAGGGTTATGTCAACCCTCTATCTTCCCCTGACGAATAGTATCCATGGGGATTTCTCCACGTTAAAAAGGTAGATCTGTTTAATTCTCTTTTAGATCTTGCCTGGTGTTTTGAAGTGGTGTGGTACTTCCGTCACTTGGAAAGTTAATAAAGCTGTTAAAGGGTAGTCGGACGAGCAAGTACGTGTAGGTACTTGTGGCTCGAGGGCTTTACTCGCACTTTGTTTCCACAACTGTTTGTTCTATATCTGGGTGTAATTTATTTATAATACGTCTGTATTTATAAACTTTATAAGTTCGTATATCAGTTGTCAGGTTACCAAAGTACAAACTCTGTTGCCAGTTTGGAATTAAATGGCCGTGTGTGACTTATCCTAAAATATTTATTTATTTTTTTAATATCCGCTACTACCGTAACAAAACCAGCAGCATTTTCTCCAAGTCATAAAGTTCTGTACTAAATCGTTAATAGTGGTGTAAACGGCTTAGCCACGATGGTGACTATTGTGCGGTTCGCGCCGTCGAGAACCGTTAATGACGTATTCAAACACCGGTATTTATGTTACGTCCACAGAATAGAGCGATACAGAAGGCTTACTTACAACACTCTCACGCATACCGAATAAATACGCTTACGACTTTCATTTGATAAAAAAGAATGAAGTTGGTTAAATATAGCTTTTTTACAGTATTTGTTTATGATAACTGTGTTCATGTGTTCCTGTATAATGTTGAGACGGATGTGTGGACCAGAGAATAATGTGAGAAAGAAGTATTTTAGAGGAAGTTGGAAAGTGGCACCAGTTACAGAAAAGTTAATAGTTGCAAATCGTGGTATGTGTATGTGTATTATGGTTGCATCTGAAGAGGAGAAATTGAAACATTTAGCTAAGAGAACTATGAGCATTAATGTACAGGGATAGAAAGGATGAGAAAGGCTGACGAAAAAGATATGGATTGTGTGAAAAATATTATGAAGGAGAAAGGAGGGAGTGAAAGCACGACTGTTCATAGATACAAGCAAGATGAAATGGGATAACGGCAGGAAGACCATTATACGCATATGTGTGTGTGAATACGTGTTCTGTCCTTTCATGGAGTTAGTATTCTGTCTTCATTTATTCTGTGTTTAATGAGTGACGGTACCGTACCAGTGTAAATATAGGTGGGTGAATATGGCCCGTTGTAATGTGCAATAGAAGTGAAAATGGATTTTTGGTTTTATGGCGGTATTATGGTTTTGGCTGTCTTAAGTGGTGAAAGGGCTGACGTTAATGTCTAAAACGATATTATTTGTTGGGAGTTGAGTTGCTTAAAACTTGAAATTCAATGTGATTTATTGCAAGACTTGCTTAGTGATTAATTCTCTAATTGAATACCACGTTTCAGTTTGGTTACTTAAGTAGCTTTCGTCCGCGGCTTTGTCCGAGTGGATGTCGAAACTTCCACCCCCTATTTTGCCCTTTTAGTCCTGAAATTTCCAAAAATCCGTTCTTACTGGGTACTTGCTCTTCACAAAGAAAAAACCCTCAAGTTTCATGCCTCCTAGAGGCATCTCATCTCGTCAATTATCTAGGACCAGCGGTTTGGGCTGTGCTTTGACATATCAACAATCAGTTAGTTTATCATTTTTATACATTTATGCAACAGCAAAGTTATACATTAACTTTACAGCTACACACAAGACAAACAGCTAACCAATTCAGAGATCAAAGAAATTAAGGACCTTACACTCAACAAAATAAGTTACATTCTTGGTCAAAGCCCAAATATACTGTCTTAACACGACTTCAAATGCTGGTATCTATAGCGACTTCCACGACTTTCACACAGTGCAAACGATCCAATTTGCCATGGACTTGGTGATCAACTTAACCATCATGATAAAGACATGTTGGTCAATGAACAATTGAATTCAAAAACGGTAGGCGTAGGATTGACAGCGTACCCGGAGCAGTAGCCAGGGGTGGCAGAAACTATTATACGTGAATCACAATGTTTTTTAATTAATTATAGATAGAAAGTACGATAGATGAAAACATTTATTGGTACAATGCAAAACAATACACACACAAAAAATGCTAATATAACATTATTTAAAATAATCTACAAAGCTGTGCGTATTAGTGAAAGGGTATTTATCGAACCATTAGTTAACTATATCTATAATCATCTTACACCGTAAGTAATTTCAGATCTCAATCACGTTATCTTACTCAACTGCAAAGAAATCAAGAGAACACTAAGCGCCTTACTAATAAACGCTGCATAAAGTTATGACAGGTTTATACGTCAAAAAATGTATGGTTACACAGGCTTTATTCATTACATAACTTTACACAGTGATTATTAGTAAAGGCATAAGACTTTATATTATAAGCCTATATTTTTTATATGACGCCTAGCTGTAACTATTATAAAATACAACAGTGTGAATATACTATTCGGTAATGGCAGACCAGAATCATGCATTCTAGCAGTTAGTAAATACAATTTTTTTCCTTGGTAGTTTTTCTTAGCTTTACACTTGGCAAAACCAATATAATATTGTAGGCATAAAAATAATTATGACAAAAATAAAATGTTTAAGTAAGTCTATGAATAAGAAAAAGCGAAGAATCGCGATCGATGTAAGGATTGGAGGGTAGGCCAGGAGTGGGACTGAAACGTCTTAGAAAAATATCTATGAAGAATCTATCTAGAAATACAGTATAGATACTCTGTGGACTTTAGCTATGTTAAACTATTTGGAAAGATTTAGTTTCAATAATTATAGCTGGCAATAAAATAAAACTCTAACAAAAAAAAAGGCTCGATGGCTATTGAAAGTGTTATTAGTGTTCTCAGTCCAAAAGGGTCTTTCCTACAGTACCTAGACGAGTTCTTCCAGGTACAGCAACAGACCACACAATCTCACAAAGTTCACAGAACTACCAATTCCCACATAGTAATTATTTTCTTCTCAATTTCCACAAACGCTGTGGCAACCATGACGCCGCGAGCCAACACGACTGCCGCCATTGTATGGTAATACAACTGTGATACGCATACACCATGCGCTCACGCATCTAGTATTTTTTTAAGACGTGCTTTCTTAGAATTTCGGGACGTGCACATTCGTGATGTTATAGGCAATTCCGTGAGATGATTAGTTGTCGGAAACGCACATACGTATGTGTTCTTTTGTTTTTTGTAATGTGGATTTTAGATGGCGGTGGGAGGTTGGGTAATGTTGTGGCTTTATTATCAAGTTTCTTGTTTAGTACCTAGTTGCCCGTGAAGTATCAGACCTTTTGGTAGTGTATTGACCACGGCCCACTAAACACCGTCTGCTTAGAATATTTAGCAGTTTGACAGAAAATGTCAAGACTCATGTCATTATTTTGTACGTCATGAAACACGGTTAAATTTGAAAATTGATTGTTAGTTTCCTTCCTCCCTAGACAAGTGGCATTGTAGAATAGATAGCGAAAACGAATAGATTGTCAAATGTATGGAGATGTCAAATTGTTTAGCGAAAGCTTATGTCAATTCCACACATTAGACAATCTATTCGTTTTCGCTATCTATTCTACAATGCCACTTGGCTAGTCCCTCTTATCAATAAATGCAGTTACGTATTCAATTTATAATTAAGCACCTCATTATCAAAATCAATGCACTTACCACAATCACGGAAGGTCAGTTGTTAAGGTTTAAACAGATGCCGCTGATTAGGAAATGTTTCACAGTGATGACTACACACAGCTGTTTCTAATGTTAAGATTAAATCAACTTAGAAATAAGGGTGATACAGCCGTCTTTAACTAAATATCTACTGTGATATAGCTTTTTAGTTAATTAAAATCATTTATTGTTACAATTTGGTAGTTACCCGGTTTGTCTCTATTCGTCTTAATCATTGGGTCTTCAACATTCTGAGTCTCGAATCTTCATGGACTGCCCATGATTTGACCAAAACAATTGTATGAACTTTAAAAGAGACTGACCTCCGAGTTTGTTTCGGCAGTTTCTACTAAGAGTCTGTTAAGTAAATACCTGCCTCATTGTTCACTTATTTATATTTTTACCGCTACTTATAAAAATCAACTTGCCTTGTACTTGTAATTTTACTTTTATTTATACTTTTTGTTCTTTCTATTTGTTAGTTTATATTGGTATCTGACAACAATGTAAAATGGATCTTGAGGTGGAAATCTGGTGACCTGTAATACAGGTTTTCATTACCTACCATAGGCACCAGCGATTCACAATGTAACTGTACCTGTTTATGCCAATAAATGATTATTATTATTAATAATAAAAAAAGCATTTAAGCAACACGCAATATTGACGCGAAAAGAGTTACATATTCAACCAATTTACAAAATAGATATCATTAGATCAAGAATAACACAACTACAGACAGGTCTTTAATATACAAACATAAAATCCCTTGACACTTCGTTATCATTTTAACGATATCGATATTAGAAATTAATATAAAAGCTGTATTCTATACATTTGTTTTTATGTCACAGGTTCTTAACAGGCTCTGATAGAGATAAGATAGACGCTACAGGCAATATTTAAAGACGTCTAGCTGATAATAGCAAGGAACAAGAGAAACAGACGCGAAAATGGTGCCGATTCCCTTGGTCACAAATTAGACTAATTTTAAGTTAAATGTAGGTATCTTTCTCTTTCCATTTCTTAAAGAAAAGGACAGAAGATACAATTTAGTTTAATCCTGTCAAATTAGACAGCGCCGGAAGAAAATTGACGTATATTTAGACGCCATGTTTTTAAAACGCGTCTAAATTATCTATGGAGTGTCTAAATTTGACAGGACTTAACTAATATTTTATCTTCTGTCCTTTTCTTAATTAAATGGAAAGAGAAAGATGCACTTAACTTAAATTTACGTTAGTTTGTGAACAAGAGAATCGGCACCAATATGTCATCAAAGGTAGCAAAAGGGACTATATTTTACCTAAACGCCAAGAGGGCCATAGTATAGAGTGGATAGAAGATTATTATTATGACTTACATTGTTTAAAAGGGAACTTAATAATATAGACAGCTCGTCGAAAAAAAAGTTATATATTTAAAATAATAATAGGCAGAGATCGGAATTTTAACCGAAGCTTATGAATCCATATTAGTGCAACAAAACTTATTAATTTTGGTTATAGAATAAATTGCTGTCCAGTGATTTTTTTCCCTTACCAGTTGGATCATAGCGTGAACTTAAACAGCCTTAAAATCTCCGTCTATAATATCCAAAAAAAACAAATGAACAGGTAGCTCTCGAGATTAAATGAACAATCCATACTAATAGGTATTATAAATGAGAAAGTAACTCTGTCTGCCTGTATCTTCTTCGCGCCTAAACCACTGAACTGATTTGAATGAAATTTGGTACAGATATAGTCTGTGACCCGAGAAAGGACATAGGATAGTTTTCATCCCAGAAATCCGCCAGAAACTGGAATTATTACTCCACGTGGACGAAGTTGCGGGCTAAATCTAGTTGACTATATTATAATAGCATAGATTTTTTACGCTTTTAACTGTAGGCATATATTTTACCTACTTACGCTTCTACACAGTCTTGTCGTATTCTTAGACAAGTACTTAAAGACATACAGCTGATAACGTGTGCCTCAGGTTCAATTAGTAAGAACTGGAGCTAACAAGGGACACTAACAAATTAAGTATAAACTGGAAAAAACATTAATGGTAGGATTCTAAAGATCTGTTTTTGTACTGTGGCCATGTTGACATTTTTTCTAGGATTCATGTAAGTTTGAATTGTATTGCTTTTTTTGTATTTGGCCTAATTTTTATATTGGAATATTTGAAACTTAGCCTCTTAATATCGACTGTAAAAACCTATATTTTTTTAATTATAGCTTGTAGTTTTATTTTAAGAAACACTTATAGTAATACTAATTATTAAACTTTGGTTTTATAGCCTTCTATAATAGCTTTTGAGGACTTCATTACTATTCCGCTCTCGTAAAACATTGCGTGATGTTATGTGGCCTATCTGCTTATCTAATATGTACCTAAGCTAAATTGCTATATTTTTTGCGTGACAGAGTGGCAAACATCCATGCATCCACCTATACCTATTCTCTAAAAATCACACAATTTTAACCAGTATCAAAAATAACAAAATTTACCTTTCTACATTACAATATTAGTGTAGAAATTTTGACTGGTAAACAGAAATATTAAGGATTTTAAGAGGTAATTACCGCACAACCGAAACTAGGATTTTTGGAAATTTACCCCCTGACAGAGTCAAACGGATAAAGAAAGTTTGTATGAAAACACCTAATATATATATTTAAAATATGGTAAACTGACTGATTGATCAACAATCAATCATATCAACGCACAGCCTAAACCACTGGTCCTAGAAACCTACACCTTGACGAGTGGGTTTTAAAAAAAAAATTGGATTTTTTTACCCTAAAGGTGCAAAATACCTAGTGATAGAAGTTTCGACGCGCGGGCGAACCCGCTAGCAAAAGCTAGTACAAAACAAAAAACCTCTCAGATAACTATCAAACGCATCCAGCTACTTCAAGAAGCCAAACGGCACGAAATTACAAAACGATACTCATTCGAAATCTATTAACTAAAAACATTTGAATGTAAAAACATTTTCCCCACTACAGAGTTACGTATAAGAGCGCATTGGTTCGTCGGCAACATTTTAAATTCACTCATTATCATAATATGCCGATCAATATTCGATGTTTGCTTCGGCGAGAACCTATCTGCATGCTGATTGCATCCCGTCCATCGGTGCGTCCGATGTGTTACACTCTTTATTAGGGTGACCATAAGAACGCTTTTCTTTTTGTCTAGCTTGTGAGTTAGTGTGAGTGAGTGGGTGAGACGTGGGTTCTGCGAGATTTAGGTGAGTGAGTGAGTTAAGTTATAGAATCAGATGATACTTTGTCTATTTACAAGTTCATTAATTCGTCTTTGTAGATTGATTAGAGTTTTGCTTAGGTGAATGGTAATCAGTTGTTGTGTATGCTATAAATTTGTTAACAGGGAATGTTTAAATTGTTTTGTCGTGCATCTATTGTTTTTATGGCTATAATAACACATAGGCCGAAATATTCGGTATTTAGCACGTATTCAGGCTTCGCTATTCTCTGTCTTTATCTTGCCATCGTAGTTTGACAGTTGTGTGTCAGCGTTAGTTATATTGCTTAGCTAAACCGCTGGGTAAATCACATTTATTTTTATCTGGCAAACGCCATTTAAGTATAGCTTTTTACTTAAATGGCGAGCAAAAGCTTCCGGAAAGAAAAAAATACCTATGAATTCGGGTATAAAATAGAATCAGCTACTTACATTGTAATATTACATTTTTCCTATAAAATTAAATATGAAATACGGAACTCTAAAAGCAAAACTATTACTTTATACGAACTAAAGGCTTTTTTAGCATAATATAATTAAACCTCCCGATATAAGTTATAGAAGGAAAGTGTTTATAATAAAATCCTGACGTGCGTCTACAATGATGTTGCTTCGACATATTAATTAGCCAATAATTTGCAATATGCTAATATAATGGGGGTTGGAATTCACTGAACTTATTAAATATTGATGCCTTCGTAGATGTAAGTTATTCTTAAAAGGATAAGCTGATATTAAGTTGTAATCCGCTTTTTATTTTGTTTTTAAAATTATAGAGATCGCATAAAAAGTGCATATTATGCCTTTACTAAGGTCGATACTTTTTAGTAAAATCTCATAAAAAAAACACATAAAAATGCAAAACAAAACTGAATGAGTCATACCAATAACTTAATTTTTTCCATTACCAAAAACAGCAAATATACTAACCTAACACTAACCAAATCATTAAATTATTTAAAGATGCCCATTTTCTGTAATTTTTCGCGTCAGTCTAGTCGTAAAACTGTGGCGTCACTACAAATGGTTTAGGCGGCCAACCCCGTCTTTATACCAAAATAATAATTTTACACAGATTAAAGTAATAAAATGTATCAAAACACTTATTTTTCCTCAACAACAAAATTCTTTGAGATACTCGTTATATGACTTTAATTATGCAGTTAAGTATACGTCACCAATTATTACCAATAATACACAATTATTTGTCACCCTATATACTTACAACGTCTAGTTACAAATCCACAGAATAATTTCCTCGCAAAGAATTACAGGTGTCATTACGTAGTTAGCAAACAAGTATCACTGTAATTTATATTACTATCCGGTTTTAACCGGTTAATTACCGGGTGATTTGGACCTGTCCGAACCCGTTTTTGAATCATGGTTGCCCCAATACACTATTGAATGTCGTTTCTGCTTAGTTACCTTACGTTTCATTTGTATCTAAGTACGTTTTGATATTATTATGAGTTAACACTTGCGCGTGGCTTCGCTCGTGTTGTTGTAGATTTTGTCAGTGCTTTAAGACAGTTCTTTTTTGGAATTAGAGGTATTCTTTAAACTTAATGGTACAGCTGTCAATTTGTTTGCCAATTTTCATGGAGATCAAATAAACCATGGAGATGGGTAACTATTCACACTTAATTTTATCGATATCTATATAAAACTGTAAATTGACTGACTTTTTGAGTGATATCAACGCATATTACAAACCGCTGGACCTAGAGAGGTTATTTTAATGAAGGTGGGTAAGAAACTTCACACTTAATTTTAAAAAATAAGTTTTAAAATCGATACCTATATAAAATGGTAAATTGACTGAATTTTTGAGTGATATCAACGCACATCACAAACCGCTGGACCTAGAGAGGTTACATCTCTAGGTCCAGCGGTTTGCGATGTGCGTTGTGGAGGGTTTGTTCTTTGTTAAGAGTAGATAATAAAGGGTTTTCGGGAATTCCACCCCTAAAGGGGTAATAGGTCATGGAAGTTTCTAGATAAATTTATCTATATAGCCTGCTGTAAAGATGAAACCGTGACAAACAAACTCACATTCGTATTTTTAGTATTAGTTCCAACTTTTATTAGTGCAGTGAGCACGTTATAATTAACACAATATTTATGTAATTGGAATATCTGTATTCATAATGTTTTTCGCTATAAATTTTTACAAGGCTGATGTTTAAGATTTCTCTGTAGAATATTATAGGTTGAGTAAAGACAGTGCATTTTTAGGGTTCCGTATTTGAAAAGGAAAACAAAACCTTTATATGTATTTTTCGAATGTCAGACTGTCAAATCTATAATATGGGTTTAATGAGTTCCAAGGGTTGTCTTCGTAAATCAAATTTTAAGAAATTTGAATGGGATCCATTTAAGTTGCTTAAAATCTGATCTTGGGAGCAATGAGCAAAGTACAAAAAAAAAATCAAAAACTCTGAACTCCCTGAATTTCTAATACTTAACTTATTTCTTTTTATTCTATATCTAAAAATGATAAACCGACTTACTGACTGATTGTTGATATAGTCAACACGAAAAGATTTTTGGAAATTCGATACTTTAAGATAATATCTTTCGACATTCATGTGTAGCTTATTCACTAATAATAACAAAATCTTTATACAGAACCTTCGTTGCGCTATTCCGGCTCGTACTTGGTCAGTTTCTTTGTATGAATAGTGTCTTATGATAGTTAATATGAAGTTTTTAATGAACTGTCCGCTTTAGTAGTTTATTTTTATGTGACATACAATTAAAAATTATTGTTTTTATATCCCTCAGTTTTATAGTTTATAGTTTTGTTTACCTAAGCTTTATTTTTATTTTAGTATTTTTAGTTTCTTACTTTTTTTATATGATTGTCTATTATTAAATGGGTTATACTTATAAGCTATGGTCTGCTTTAGGCTAACGAGTGGCGTGACGATGACAATTTACCCAACTATATCTTAAAAGAAATAGTTTTAGTCATTAATTGGTTTTATTGCCTTCTGACCATGCAGTGATGGGACTACTTTGGAAATATGCTCTATCAAATAAAAAGATTGATAACAAAAGAACTTTTTGAACATCATGTTTTTAATTAAATTCGTTATAATTTTGTATTGTATCCCAATTTACACATACATGCAAAATTTCGGTTAAAGATAACTGCTTTAAAATTAAGTTGCAAGATACCCATAATCATAGTTACATACATACCACATTACAAATTAATCCTTCGAACACACGTGATTTGACACAATAGCAGCCCGTCAGCCGGCTGTCGGTTAGTCGTCCAAAGGTTAAATAAAAGCTTGTAAAAACACTTAAATTGAAGCACAATTGTCGGAGTAACCACATAAGAAAAATACAGAAGAATTTATTCCTGCCTCTTTTTTGTAATAAATTGGAAAGGCTCTGTACCATTTAATCTTCCGTATAGAACCTTCTACTAAATAGGAAACCTGTCTTATTTCTCTTGAAACTAAATAAGCAAATGGCCATAACAGTTCTGTATGCACAAGACCACACAAGACATTTCTTTATGGTCATAGTCATCATACGAGTAAGTCTTATTCCTGGACGTTTACGATCTAGGAATACTAAATTTTATGTCTAGTTTAGCTGTCACCCGAGGCTTCATCGAATTAGTATTTTACAATCCAAACGTTAAGAATTTTTTTATTATTCTTGCTTATAAAACAATTTGATTTCATTTTAGTAGTTAAAATATTCACCCTACATTTTATAGAAAAAAGATTTTCTAGAAAAAATTAACCACGACCCGAAAAACAATGACAACCAAAGAATGATCTTTAATTAATTTTGACACCTACAACTGTGCGTAACAAATTATTGATTACTATTTTTCTGTTTTATTTCAGGTCTAGGAGAAGAAGAAGAAAACGTGAATAGCATATAAAAATATAAGAACAAAGGAGTCAGTTATAGCATAAAGAAAGTAAATTGCAACGATCCTAAGCATCATGCGAGAAGTGAGGAAGAAGAACAATTCATACTCTTTCCTCATTGACATTGTATTATTTTTCTATTTTATTGTGTCGAATGTTTCTTCTTAGAGTAGTCGGCTAGAAAATACAGGCCCCATCGTTCGCATAAAATAAGAAAAAACAATAATCTACATATTGTAAAAACATGACAGATTTTGAAAATTTGACTTCTAAAGATGACGGAAGCGACAATCACGCGGGTGGAGCCGCGGACTAGAGCTAGTAACGCATAGAAGTGTTATATGCATTTAACTAATATTCACAAAACAAACATCATTTTATCATTATTATTTTTGTTCCCTTCCCCCTAAGCTTGTCCTTTATTTATAAACTTGGCTCTTAAAAATGCACGGTGGCTCTCTATATGTGTCTAGCAGTGTATGTGTGTTTATATAAAGATCTAGACGGGTTTTCTAGCCGTTTTGAGATCTTATTGAAGTGATATCTTGAGTCTGAGTCATCTTTTATTAAGTCTAGGTTTCATGTTTTTTTAGAGTTCCGTACCATAAAAAGAAAAACGGATCCTATTTTTATATATATATTTTTTTTGTACGTATATTTTTTATGCAGATTATTTTATGTTTTACCTTTTTCATTATTATTCCAATGTTTGTGTATATTAATTAAAAACATGTTTAAATATTCATATAAACACACCGGGAACAGGATCCAAGCTACTGGGAGCTTAGATCCCGATCTCCAGAGAGAGACAATGCGCAGTGTCCAAGAGTACGGCCTTCTGAATCAGACCCTTGATCCAACTACCTAGCACCAGCAACTTCAGATGTTAGTCGAGACTCTTTACAATAGGCGAGACGACAAAAAAAAAAGTAATTAGTCCGTCAGAAAGATTTTAAAAAAAATTTGGACACGTATTTTTTCTTTTTTTTCGTAAACGAAGTATTTTTTTTTTATTGGGACAATCCCACCACACTATTCCCAACCACTGCAACTCCTGAAAGCCAGAATCAACAGTGGAGTCCGCCAGAAAAGCGCCGAAGCAATGAAGCTCGACGAGTCCCGGTGAAACGATTCAACTGTCTTGGATCCCGCAACGAAATTAATCAGAAAGAACTGCGGAGGAGTAAGAAACATAAATATTTCCACTAAACGAAGTATGACGACGATACAGTGCGTTGAAGTTGCGCGTAACATCACAATAAGATACAATAATTTTTGCATTACGGTGACGTCAAAAGCCCCCAATCCGGAACTTTGTTGCTCTTTATCTTTGTATTTTTTTATTAATTTGATCAAGCAAAAAATACGTGTCCTGTATTTTTGGCCGATCTATGAGACGGACTAAACAGAATGCCATCTTTTTAATGATGTCGTCATCCCCGTTACATTATACTTTAAATTTTCGCGTCGCATATTTATACTACACTGCTTTTCGGGATTTTTTCTTTACAATTACTTATGCCATTGGCCTTCATCACTATTGGCTAATGATTGCTGAAGGCACATCCCATATGTCGACAACCTCGCAAACTAAAGGTCATAGCTCATTAGAGCCACCCGGCACCCACTCCGCACCAACTCGCCTTATAACCGAGGCGATCCGGTGACGCTACGGAGTTGATATAGTGAGCGCATGCCCATACAAGTCCATATAAAGAATACTAGCCGCAGGAGGCGAGTCGGTGCGGAGTGGCTGCCGGGTGGCTCTAATGAGCTATGACCTTAAGTCAAGATACTTGGCCTGCTTATCCTTCTCAGCTTAATATAATTATTATTATTTTATTCCAACAAATGAGTTCTCCTAATTTCCTCCGATCGTTTAAGCAAAATCTCAAACATTAACAATAAACTGAAATAAACTCATTAAAACTGAAACCTAACATCGATCACTAGTTATGACGTAATACTTATGACGTAAATAATTAATTCGACCTCACGTAGCCCTAATTAACACGGCTATAAGAGCCGCCCTAATTAATAAGGGTAGTTTATATGCGCACTTTGTTAATATGATTTAGTTGTTCGATGATCTAAGTAATTATAATATTAACTAGCTTTTGCCGCGGCTTCGCTCGCGTTAAAAAAAGACAAAAAGTAGCCTATGTTACTCTCCATCCCTTCAACTATCTCCACTTAAAAAATCACGTCAATTCGTCGCTCCGTTTTGCCGTGAAAGAAAGACAAACATACAGACAGACAGACAGACACACTTTCTCATTTATAATATTAGTATGAATTATCTATATTAATATTATAAAGAATAAAGTTTTGATTGTTTGTTCGTCATGAACAAACTCTAAAACTGCTGAACTGATTTAAAAAAAATTAACCAATATATACTAATATAAAGCTGAAGAGTTGTTTGTTTGGTGGAACGCGCTAATCTCAGGAAATACTGGTTCGAATTCAAAATCTTTTTATGATGTGTAGCCCATTTATCAAGAAAGGCTATATAAACTATACAAATATAACATTACGCCACAATCTACGGGAGCGAAAAGTAACCAAAATCGAGGATGTCCCGCGGGGGATATCTAGTAAATTTTATAAAGACGATTCGATAGTTTGATTGTAAAGAACAAACTTAAAAACTACTAAACCGATTTAAAAAACCAGCCAAGTGCGAGTCGGACTCGCGCACTAAGGGTTCCGTACTATCATCTCAAAAAAATACGTTTATTGTATGGGGACCCCCCTTAATATTTTATTTTTGTTAATTTTTAGTATTTGTTGTTATAGCGGCAACGAAAATACATAATTTGTGAAAATTTCAGCTTTCTAGCTATCACGGCTTATGAGATACAGCCTGGAGACAGACAGACAGACAGCGAAGGCTTAGTAATAGGGTCCCGTTTTACCCTTTGGGTACGGAACCCTAAAAAAAACAATAATGTACAGCTATATTCTTTATTCTTCTTTATTCTTTATTGCACAAGAAAAACAATACATATAAAATAGCAAAAATGTATGAGTTATATGTACAATGGCGAGCTTAACCCAAATTTGAGTTATCTTCCAGCAAACCTTAATTCTATAAAAGATATTATACTATATTATCAGCGTGCAAAGGCTATATAATATCACGCTATATCCCACGGGAGCATAGCAGCATACAAAGACCTAACATAGCACGGGTGAAACCGCGCAGAACAGCTAGTCAACAAAATTAAAAGGTTATTTAAAAAAAAGTGTGTAAGTAATTAATCTTTTGGATAGTTTCTGGGTCAAGCAACTTTAAAATTTATTGCAGTTGCTAGAAAATTAAATTAATTGTTATGTTAATTATTTTAATTACGTTGCATGTTGTTCTTTTGTTTTCTAATGTTAACGATGATTGTAATTTTTTATATATTTTTTTACTATGATTCATAGCTGTCTTAGATTAAAATTTTAAAGTAGATAAAAATAGAAATGTAATGAGTGCCTTCCTGTTAAATACAAAGTCGCACACTGTCGGTTATTTTGCACTCTGTCGATTTTTGATCCTGTGACTCCTGATCTCTCTCTCTCTAACTTTATTTTCTAACTGCACTTTTTGCAAAAAATAGGTACTGTGACGAATTTACACTTATTTTTTATGCATGTGACGAATAAACTTTGAATGTATGGAGTTTAAAAAATGTGACGAATTTACTTTATAACGAATGTACAATAACCCGTTACAAACTAGAAGATCTTACCTTTTGTGAAGTTTGATTACTAACCGACTTCCAAAAGGAGGAGGTTCGTCGCTTAACTAAAACCTCCTTAAACTGATTTAGAAAATTCTTTTTTGTAAATGATAATTAATACTTCAGGTGGTAAAATAGAGCCTGGTCATCTCCATAGCCTTTTTCCTAACTATGTTGGGGTCGGCTTCCATTCTAACCGGATTCAGCAGCCTACCAGTGTTTTACGTGAAACGACTGCCTATAGGACCTCTACAACTCAGTTACTAGGCGACACGATAACCCTTAGTAAGACCGGTCAGACTTGCATCTTACTATCCGTAACGACTGTCAAAGTTAGAAGAATAGCAACTGGAACCAACACGTCTACGTGCTTTCTGAGGCACGGGATGTCAGTGATGTCTAAGATAAACTTTAGAAAGTATATATGAGTTGAAAAAGTCACATTGGTACCAAATTCGGACCCACGACCACGAGAGGCGGGAGCCTAATTCAATGGGCCATCACGACAGTTACTAGTAAATAAAAAAAGCTAGTAAATAAATAAAATATCTAGACCGCAAATCTTCGTTCTGTCCATGCCTTAAGAAAATCTGTCTAGATAATATCTGTGATACCGTTTTCTGAGTCATCATAAACCTAAATTATATTAATATTAATTCAATATGGAGAACTTAGCGTCCATTGTGAACACGCGTAGGCGTCGCTTGCATTACCGTAAAGTCTAATTTTATTTCTTTTGTGGACTTGAAGTGATTTTAAATGATCATTTTATTATTATCTGTGAATATATTGTCCAGTTATTACTGTTTTTCTATATATATTATTGCACCTGTAATATGTACACAACACGGTACGGTATATTGTGTTATACAGTATCATCAAAATCTAGATTAACTTGTAGATAATGCCTTACGCATTTAGTTCTTTGAATGGTAATTCTGTCTGTCAGTTAGTCAGTTAAGCGTTTGTGGCTAAACCACTGAACCTATTTACATGAAGTTTTGGTATATGGAGTAAACTTAAACCCTCACACAAGACCTAGATCACTCTAGACACACAACACAGTCTTACGTGGCTATTAAAAGCATTATACAAAAAAAAGTTATTTTGTAAATTGGTAAAGGAAAACACTTTTTAACCGACTTAAAAAAGGAGGAGGTTTCTCAATTCGACCGTAATATATTTTTATTGTGTAAGTAATTTTTTATAAGTTTTATTGTGTAAGAATTACTTACACAATAAAAGAGACTGAGGAAGGAGCTACACTTTCAAATGAATGAGGATGGTGGTTCTCATGGTTCTTATCCGCCTACTTAGATAAGAAAGATTACAAAGAAGCCTCTATAAATTCACGCGAAAGCTAGTAGGTATCATAAAATTAGTCAAAACCTAATCAATTTATTCCCCACCCAGACAAAACCGGAGGTAAATAATACATTAGCATTTATCCAACATTATTTTATGAAAATGAAATTAATAAAACCTGATTGTTTCAATCATTTTCACACGTCTATTTTCAATTAAAAAATAATTATTGACGGCAAAGAGTATGCATTAATTCACATTAATATTAATAATTAAAACGTCACATAAAATATAATAATACACGGAATTTTTAAAGTTTGAGGAAATGACATTTCTCAGATATGATTTGTGTATCCTCCTGAATAATATTATATTATTCTTTGAGAGTGGGTTTTAACTTTTTTTATTGATTTTAATTAGTGTAAAGATTGGTACTTTATCTATTTACTAATAGTGACCCGATCAGCTTTGCATGCAAGTTATATAGCTTTTTTTAAGTCTTTAGGGTTCTGTACCAAAATGGTACAAAAAGAACCCTTATAGTTTCGTCATGTACGTTCGTCCATCCGTCCTCGGTTTGCCGTTCAAACGGTTAGCGCTATAAAGATGAAGCCTTGCATAAATATGTATATGTACAAAGTCGATAAAGTGCTAAAAGAAAATAATGAAAAATATTTTTTTTGGGGTAAGTACCTCCCGTACCTAAAGTGGAGATTTTCATTAGAAAGGTAATATGGAGAGGTTGCTATGATTTTTTTTTTAATTTATACATCTGTTTGAGATAATGGACCTCTAATAACTACGGCTGGTTCGAACAATTTGAAAAAATCGTGATGGCTAATCACAAAAAGTTTGTCCTGGGTGGGGAACGGACCTACGACCTCCGGCTTGGCAAACAGGGTCTTCATATTGATTACATTCAACGACGATTTGGCTGATCTAACAATACAATAGTACTTCAAAGACCAGGGATGTATTTTGGCTCATCTAACAATACATTCTTCAAAGACTAGGGATGTAGTGAACGAGTATAGAATTGTCCAGTTTCATAATGTTTGCTGTGGATATTTGCGGACGGAGCCGGAAGGGGGGGCGACGACCTTTGTATGTCAACAGGCGAACCGTCAACGCGTCGGACAAACAGACATGTTGTGTGGCCCAAGTGTTGGGAGAGCACGGGTTTTTGTCTTCCAGTGATTTCTAATGGACAGTGCTAGTAGGAGTTTTTTTTGGTGAGTGGGAAATCATCATATTACTTCCCCCGTCCTGGGCGGAATGGGAGACATTTACTGACTGTGTTCCTTCGGTTGCCCTTTATGTTCCGGGGCCACGGTAACTATTATCACTATTCTGCAACCCCGGCAGGCATTGGCCCTAGAGGGCACCTTCACGTGTTATTAGGAGATTACGAGCTTTTGCCCTTTAGTTTAATTTCTAATAGGAATTTGTGTTGGAAAATCAACGACCACTGTCACAAGTGGTGGGAATAATGTGTAATTTCTGATACGTAGTTTCTTATTGGATTACTTAATTCGTTTCCATTGTTGTTTGAAGTCTTGTAGATTAATAAAGTGGACTATCTTATTAGCAAAATAGAATATTGTTTTATAGAATATTGTATAAACATATTGTAAATAAGTCCACAATATGTAAATCAAACGTTGCAACATGCTGCTCAACGCGGATTGGTGATTTTGAACTTATATTAATTACAACTTTAGGTTTTCCAATTATGATTTTTCGTTACGAGAGGTCTTAAACAAATACACAGCAATCACGGCACGCAGAAAATAGACTACTTATATAAAATCCAACTACTTTCTTGAATAAGTTTAAGAAAGTATTGTCTGATATTACAAGTAAAATAACGTTACTCACCTACATAAAAGAAAACGCGTTACAACGACATACTATTGGGAATTTTAGTGTAGCGCGTGACATCACCATATCTGTCCCTATATACGTTTAGATCTTCAAAACTGCACAACTCATTTTGATGGGTTTTTTTATTGTTAGAGTGATTTAAGAAGAAGGTTCTAATTTATAATTCGTGCATATTATAGCAGAGAAAAGCCGAGATGGCAACACCTTGCAAAGCTGGGGTGGGTCGCTAATTGTATTATAAAGTCGAACGCAAGGCATTGTTTAAGTATATTTTCCACACCGCGCTTACATATTTTCCTTTGCACTAACCTTTTAAAACGCTTCAGCCTACACCCTAACCCAACACCAACATCGTCTTATGGACAGGGCCAACATAATGTGTACACGGGTCTAAGACAACACTGACCGTTCTCAAGCCTTGTTCCGGAGACGGACAATACAAATTAGGGACCGTACGTGCTTGTACGAGAAAACAAGTGAAATCTTCGTTAATCTCGTGTCGGCACGGGCTGAGGCTCGTGTCGTGGTGAAAAGTGTATGGCGTCATCTAGTTTACTGAGAGCAACACTAACTCAACGGAGGGATGGCCTGGAACAGTTTAAAGTCGCTCTGCTTTCAAAAGGACTTGGTCTTGGTATGAGAATAAATAAATACGTTGGTACAATTCACACGGCCATTTAATCCCTTAAATATACTCATACAATTTATTGGTACACTATAATTAAAATGATATCCAGACAATATAGTCATGGTCATCACATTAAGATTTGTCCCAGGTTCGACGCGATGGTTTATAAAACTTTAGCAGTGTAGACTAATCAATTAAAAATTTATATTAATGACATTTTAAAGCCATACAAATTTTAGGTAACCCACTGCAAACCCAATTTTTAGTAGGTACCCTAAGCATTATTTTTCATGTTTTCAATATAATTTACGAATAATGCGTATCTGCATAGCTTAGCTTATATAAGGAACTCACATTGATTTTTTGTTGAGAGGTTTACAGTAATTCTATTTATTCTATATAGGTATCTATTCTAAGGTAAGTTATGTACTACTAAGTACTTAGTAGCCGCAAGCGTATTGTGAGCATCAAGAAATAATTCGCTATTAAACACTTAAAAGCCCGAATGCAATCAATTGAAGGGTATAAAGACAGACAGACAGATGTACTGCTCTGTGATACGTTTTTACCTGGTTTTAGGGTTCCTAAGGATGTAGTAGAACCTAGATATTTAGTATAAACAATTCTGTTTAATTAAAAAACATTTTGTGATACTCTTAGAATCTATCGACCCTAAACGCAATATTTACATTAGCTTTCGCCTTCGGCTTCGCCCGCTTGGACGTCGAAACTTCCATTCCCTATTTAACCCACACCCTTCCCGTATGGAATTTCCAAAAACCCTTCCTCAATAGACTCTTCATATAGAACATACCCTCTAATTCATGTCTCTAGGATCAGCGAATTGGGCTGGGTGTTGATGTACCACCCAGTATGTATGTATACATTAGAGCGCCTACTCGGCGCTAACGCCGCAACTACGCCGCGCGTCTGCGCCGAGTAGTTGCGGCGTCAGCGCTGCGCATACGTTGACGCCTACGCTGGACAAACGCCAGTGTGAAGGCGCTCTTAATGTCCAGACCTTATTGAACAATTGAAATTACGGGCATTCGTACATCCAGACAAATTGACGAAAGTTCTTTAGGCAATAATTCAATCGACCCAACGTTTTTCGTGCCATCGTAAATTTAGTAAAATGAAAAGCAAATAATCAGCCCACCGGAATGAACCAGAATAATTTAATAATTACAAGAAGAACACAAAAAGGATTATATTTACGCCTACAGAACCATTACAATGCAGCCCAAACTTGTCCTCTTTTTTCTAGATCTCAAGACAGCCTCTCAAGTGAAACTATGCTAAGAGGTCCAATCAAAATAACTATATCTGAGGCGATAATTGCCGCCAGCAGGATGAGAATACGTGTCGATCAGCGGTCGCTAAAATGGTGCGTCGGTATATCCTTTTTTGTTAAGAGTAATCTTCCATGCTGCGCAGTAAATAAAACATAAAATGCAAGGTATTTGAAAACTGGATCTAAAAGAAATAGTTGTTTTGTTTTTATATAATGGAGCAGCTTTTAGATTTTTCTTGGCGGGTACTTATTGATTTATGTCAGTATTGGATTTTTTTTAAATTGACGACAGATATTTTTTAATGTAATGCAATGCTGTCGGTTGTGATGGACCATTGGATAAGGCGCTAAACGGTAACCAGAACAACCCAAACTGCTGGTCATGGAACATGAAATATGAAGGGTATGTTCTTTGTAAGGATTGTGTAGCCACTAAGAACTTCTCGGAACTTCCATCTCTAAACTGGTAAAAATAAGGGATAGAAAATTCGACATCCACACGGGCGAATCTGTGGACGAAAGCTAGTAAGCGTATACAATTTGTAATCCATACTAATATTGTAAATGGGAAAGTGTGTCTGTCTGTCTGTCTGTATGTTTGTCTTTCTTTCACGGCAAAACGGAGCGACGAATTGACGTGATTTTTTAAATGGAGATAGTTGAAGGGATGGAGAGTAACATAGGCTACTTTTTGTCTCTTTCTAACGCGGGCAAAAGCTAGTAGAGCTCTAAATGCTAGTTAATTATATTAATTATCTGAATAAGACGGCACTTAAGTTTTTATACTATTAACAGTATTATTTTAAGCACGAAATCGCAGATTAAATTGTCTTCGTCTAAAGACAAACAGATAAGCAGAAAGACCACCAGTAACTTTTACGATCATAATTTTATTATGGTATGGTTAAGTTTAAGAGATATTCTGTTGAAATTACTTCAAGATACTTGCAAGCTGTGATTAAATTTAGTATTACTAGTGCATACATTTTCCAAGTTACTTACATGATAAGAAACCTATTTGAATTCCAATAGCACTCAAAGTTCAAACTGCTAAGACCTTCGAAAGATAATAAAATATATTATTATATCAGATAATTAAATATATAGCTAATTTCTAATAAGTTCCTTCTGCTGTAATATTCATTTATCTGATAATTTTAACGGCCATGAATGCCTTTAAACAGAAACGCTGACTTAAACTTTGAGTGACTAATAGATGGAGTGATAAGTCTTTGTTAACGAAAACATGACAAAAAATGTGCACATTATGTGAAGATGAAATCAGAAAAATACTAGGTCCCGTAGTTCCATACGCGTTTTTGATTCCTGCTTAATTTCGTAATATTAAAGTCATGATATTCAGTCTGCTTCCATGAATGAAGTAAACCAAACTAAAAGGTGTTTTCGTTGCGATCAACCAAGCAAACAAATTATTAAGCTTTTTAATATTATTATGTATTCATTGAAACAAGATCAAATTCTTATAAGGCACCAAGGATTCAAAAATAATATTGAAATTATTAGGCATTCCATTAACTGTCTTATTAGAAAAGAAGCCAACCTCAACTTAACTCGTTGACCGATTCAAAAATATAACAATAGTTTAAACAATTAAACTTTGCACCCGTGTGCAAACTTTGACGCTTGACGGGTTTTGGAAAACACTAAGCAGAATCCTGTTTTCTAATTCTTTTTACTGGTCTACTAATTTTACACATTATTTTATTCCCAGTATATTAATATTACATTTGGTCTACGGCCGAAACGGGACAGTAGACGGTTTACAATTTTTTTTTAAACCATCTGTAAATAAATAATGGCGACCTCGAGTTTACTAAAAATTTTTTTAACACATTCATGGTTATTTTTAAATTTGGTTTCACCTGCTTCAATATATCAGGCAAGATTTGAGAATATGGATTTCCTAACTCAAACTGAAAAACCTTAACAATTAGTAACCTTAAAGTTAACACTCCATTGACAAATGCTTCCGTGGTTCCACAGTTACGGTTATTTAGATACACGGTACTGTAAGTAAAGGCTCTACAGACATTAGCAACATTGTTGTTAACTGCGGCCTGACTATGGGTTCTGAGAGGCAGTTTAAATTAATATCGTATGGAGAGGTCTTTATATGGGCAAGACAGTTAGATACGTTAAGTTAGATGCCTTTACATTTTTGTGACGTTTTTTTTTTGAGAAAACGGTTAGAGTGCCCTGGAATATACGAGTAGTTTAAAAATATAATATTGTTTAATATTTTAATATGCACACAACTTTGTTCATTTGGACGTAGATGTGAAGTTATTGTTACGTTTTTTCTCACTACTATATTTATAATGCCCCGATTAGAATGAGTAAACTTAACAAAAATAACAAATTGAGCCTTTTTCGAGTTAAAGACCTTTAGACAGATCGTTTAGTCAAAGACCTCACTAGCCTCTGCGCTGCATTGCTATTTTATTCTAGGTTGACAAACTTTTGGCAAATATCAAAATAAATTAACCATTTCAGCGTGCCACTGCGGAGGACGTTGAGCGATTGGATTTCCTCTATTGGTAGTGAATGAATCATTTGGTCAAACTCCGATTAGGTTAGGTAATTAGGTTCGACGTTAATGTGTGACCAAAAATGTAACCAAGATTTTGTAAAACATAATATTTTTAAAAAGAGTGTCCGTGGAGTTTCTTACCTGATCTTCTCCATAGAGATCTACGTTTTAGAACAGGCAATTAGCGTCACTTTTCTTTTCTGACTAACCGACCGTCTCTTTGACAATTCATAAGTACCTGTAAATGGTCTAAGTGAAATAAATGCTTTGAATTTTGAATTTTGTCGTATTTCGTTCTCCTATGGTTAAACATAATTCGTTGGACAAATGCCAAAAGGACAATTTCTTCCGCCCAGTGTCAGACTTTTACTGATTAAAACCCACCCTAATCCTTGCCCTTTATGTTCCGCAACCCCGGCAGGCATTTCATATGAGGCCTGTAGTTTGACTAGTAGTCAAACTCTCAATATAATTAAAATAAGTACTTATTTTAATTATATTGAGATTTTATTTTTTATTTAGTAGCCGCCGCTAAAAAGCCTATTGAGCCACTAAACTCACAGGTTAAAATAGCGGACAAAGAGAAAGGGGGTAAACGGAGCCTGCCAAAACCAAAACAGGTTCTGAAAAGGCAGGCCCCAGTGAAGGACACGGGTGACAGCGATGGTTTCATCAAGGTGGAGAAGAGGAAGAAGAAGAAGCCTCCTTGTCGGAACCAGTGCGGTACTGCGCTGGCAGGACCCAACACGCTGTTGCGTCCAGCCGTACCGACAATGTTGATGTACGTGTCAAGACTGCATCATTCCACGAAAGTTGAAGAGGTCGTGGAGTATATGCGGGTGAAGACCAACTGGACTTTGAGGGTCGAGATGTTGGAGCCGCGTCACAAAACGAACTTCAAGTCGTTCGTGGTGCGTGTTCCGACGCAGCATCTCGAGAAGTTCCTCAAAGAAGAGTTTTGGCCGAAGGGTGTTATGTTCCGCCGGTTTCGTGGCCAGCTACGTGACACCAGTCAGCGAAACACGACGCCGACACTTCGTGTACATTAGTTTTAAATTTTTGTTTTTAGAAATATATGTATCAGTTTATTTGTTTAAGATTATTTTATGTATTTTATACTATGGGCCTCCGATGCCTGAAATAAAATGATTATTATTTACGTTTTCGTATCTCGGGACCCTGAGGTCCCGGACCTTTGGCAGGCGTACGAGGGGCCGAAGCCAACTCGCAGAGGCCCCTTGAGGAAAACTTTATGTGGAATGGGACACCAACCGGCGATTATCCCTATATGCACCACTCAAGTGCACCTAAGGTCAACCCCCGGTTGGTGGTGGTCTATTGCAGTTCATGGAATAAAGAAAGTATTGGACTATGGGTTTGGGTTGCTAAGATGGATTACTTATCTGAAACTATTGAATGGCTATGGCCCCTGCCTAACCAATGCTTGTATACACGGATAAAAAGGCAGGGGGTGACTTGCACACTCAGTAAATGGGCCCCCGAAAACGGCCGCTAGCACATAGTGACGTAGCGACAAAGGGGCAACATATATCGAGGTGCTGGAGTAGTGGAGAGGTATTCCACGGCTATCAGGACAATCCCGGAAGTAGCCAATTAAGGCAAGAGTGAGGTGGGAGCCTTGTTCCTCGTCAGTGCTCACTCTGGCCGGCCAGTTAAGGCAAGCCAGAGATGAAGAACAAAGGGTCTCCCAGGAGGTCAGGTCCACGGGGTCGCTACTGCCCGACAGCTCGCCACAAGCTGCCCTGCGGGTTGATTATTATTATTATTATTTGTTTAACGTCTTACGTTTCTCGGGTCCCTGGGGTCCCGGACCTTTGGAAGGCGTACGAGGGGCCGAAGCCAACTCGCAGAGGCCCCTTGAGAATTTTATGAGAAATGATGACCAACCGACGATTATCCCTATATGCACTATGCAGGTGCACCTAAGGATAATCCCCGGTTAGTGTGAGACTATTGTAGAACTATGTAGCAAACAAAAAAATTGATCTATGGGTTTGGGTTTTTAGGTGGACTAGGTACTTAAGACTATGGAGGGACTATGGCCCCTGCCTGACCAATGTTTGAAAGCACGGATAAAAAGGCAGGGGGTGACTTGCACACTCAGTAAATGGGCCCCCGAAAACGGCCGCTAGCACAAAGTGACGTAGCGACAAGAGGGCAACATATATCGAGGTGCTAGAGGAGTGGAGAGGTATTCCACGGCTATCAGGACAATCCCGGAAGTACGGTCAAGATCCCTACCAGCATCTTACTGGAATACTTCCTTCCCCCGAGCACGTTTGCTCTTGCGAATCTCCACTCTAACCAGCCAATTAAGGCAAGAGAGAGGTGGGAGCCTTGTTCCTCGTCAGTGCTCACTCTGGCCGGCCAATGAAGGCAAGCCAGAGATGAAGAACAAAGGGTCTCCCAGGAGGTCAGGTCCGCGGGGGTCGCTACTGCCCGACAGCTCGCCACAAGCTGCCCTGCGGGTTTATTTTATTATTATTATTTGAGTCTATTAGTTATAGAAACTTGATACGAGATCATATATAATGAGCTGGATCCATTTTCGTATTAAAACGACTTAATAAGAAAATAAACGTCAACATTTCATTAGCAAACAGTATTTTTTTCTTCTCACATAATCTACTAACATAAGCTACCAAAATATTAGGATTTAATTTGCCTCTACCAAGTATTAATTAGGCACGAAATACCACGCATTTGTATCAATTTGGCACAAATTATCTGGCAAATGACTTTGATAGGCATCAAATCCCTCGAGATTGTAATCAGACGATGTTTTCCGCCCACAGGACCTCAACATTATATATTAATGAATGTTGAGGTAGGCGACACTGTTCTCGGACTATTTTCTGTATTTTTAGAATATTTTGACTCACTTCTGTAAGCTTCCTGTGACGTGAGTAAATCTTAATTTGGCAATGGTATGGGTTAGGGGAGTGCGCAAAAAAATCCTATATGCCTCTAGTAAGAATTAATAATAATATATATCCTCGGACAACTCCCACACGGTCATCTGATCCCAAACTAAGCAGAGCTTGTACTATGGTAACCACACAACTGATAAACATACTTATATATTTTTAAATACATCTATATATATAAAACAAAGTCGGGTTTGTATCAACACTTATAACTCGAGATCGGCTAGACCAATTTTCATGGTTTTTGGTTCGTTGGATTTGTCCCCGCCCCGAATAGCAGAATACATCTTAAAAATAATGAAAACTCGACGAGAACATAATTATAAAAGATGAATCATTTTCCCTTAATGTTACTTTGTTTCGTACCTGTCAAACATTTGTTGTCCATCCTGTCAAATACTATAAGTAATGGTTGACATGCGTTCAGAAATAATGACAAAATGCATTCTTTCCCACCAACTATCCAATTCAATTATTAAACTCCTTGGATCAACAACTAAATATTGGTTCCGTAGTAATCATGCTTCGAAACTTAAACCAACCAAAACTGTGCAACGGAACACGTTTGGTGGTAAGTAAATTAATGAACTATTTGATTTACGCCACAATACAGGAAAATTCAAAGGTGAGGAAGTTCTCATTTCGAGAATCCCCATGATCCCAACCGACATACCATTCGAGTTTAAACGACTTCAATTTCCAATCCGTCCTGCATTCGCGACGTCTCCCGTACTGGGTGCGGCGAGGGCGTGTCAGACTTTTACTGACTAAAACCCACCCATGTTCCTTCGGTTGCCCTTTAAGGTCATAGCTCATTAAGCCACCTGGCAGCCACTCCGCACCGACTCGCCTTATAACCGAGGCGATCCGGTGACGGTACGGAGTTGATATAGTGAGCGCATGCCCATACAAGTCTATATAAAGAATACTAGCCGCAGGAGGCGAGTCGGTGCGGAGTGGCTGCCGGGTGGCTGTAATGAGCTCGAAGGAACATGAGTGGGTTTTAGTCAGTAAAAGTCTGACACGCCCTCCCGCCGCACCCAGGACGGGAGACGTCATTTGATAAAAATAAGGATGCTACACTGAAAAGTGCAATCCATGCAAAAAAAATAAATAGCAAATAAAGTATCGCTGAATTTTATTAGTCAATTTTTTAAAATTATTCTAATTTAAAAAGTAATAAATGTGATCATTTGTTGCCTATAGAGCGAAACAAAGTTCGCGGGGTCAGCTAGTACATAATATAGATAAATCACACCCAGACACAGAACAAACATTCGTGCTCATCACACAAAGTTTCTCCTGGGTGGGAATCGAACCCACTACCTGCGGCTTAGCAGTCAGGGTCACTATAACCACTAGACCAACAAGCCCGTCGACAATTAATAAATAAGAAATAGAGAGAAATACCAACAATTACTACTTAAAGAATAATCCCGATACTCCATTTATTTATTTTCAGCAAATGTCATGATGGCCTGGTGAAACCTTGACTTGTAGTTAATCTGAATCCGAAATCGCCAATCCTCCTTGAGCAAGCGTGGTGATCAATGCTCGTGCCTTCTCTGTATGGGAAGAGGCTTTTGCCCTGCAGTGGGACATATGGTATTATTATTTATTATAAATGTCATACCACTGCAGATATCCTTCTGCATGCAATTAGCAATCTGCTTTCGCATTAATCTATACGAGCTTCTTCATGTGTGGTCGCAGGACACGCAAATGGCAAAGAGGCTCGTTACAGAAAAGTCCATATAAGCCTGGCTCGCGGATAATGCGTCAAGTGTGAACCGGGTCCCTGACTTCAGATTAAAAAGAAGACACGTGAGTTTGCTGCTATATCTATGTAATGTGTCTGTTTCTATACAAATTGAAGTCTATTGTAGTAAATGTGAATTCCAGAAACTAATATAATATGATAAATAAAATACTAGTTTATGGCAAGAAAATGAGTGATTGATGTGCAATAAAAAGTAGAATGAAGTCATAGTTTTGATGACAATAAGATTGAGATAGAACGAGTAGCCAGATTAACCTTTCGACGACCAAGCAACCGCCGGCTGTCGCGCTGGCAAGAAAATGAGTGATTGATGTGCAATAAAAAGTAGAATGAAGTCATAGTTTTGATGACAATAAGATTGAGATAGAACGAGTAGCCAGATTAACCTTTCGACGACCAAGCAACCGCCGGCTGTCGCGCTGCTAATGTCCTTCTATTGTGTCTCGAATCACGTGTGTTCGTAGGTTTAATATTATTAGAAAAAAAAAGATAAATCAACGAAAAAAAAACCGTCATGACAATTCAACACAGCCTGTTCAGGCCGACAATTGGTCCCATCACCATACCACCAAATTAGGCCACATAGCTGAATGATAACACGTGGGTGTCACAGAGTGTTTACAACATAAATATTGTGTATACACCAGTGTCTGACACTAACTACCGACAAAAGACACCGACACTCTAACAATACACTTTATTGAGAAAACAACTAATTTAACAATGCTCTTATAGATTTTATTGACCATTGGACGCTATAAATTAGAATTATGGTGGGCTAGTTTTTGCGTTTGAGTTTGTTCGCGTGGATTGTGTCGCGAATGCATATGAATATATAAGAAGCAGATTAGAAAAAACCTTTTCTAAAAGAATAGTTACTTTCAAAACTTTAAAGCAGAATGTATTATACAATGTGTAACTGAATTAATGCACTTTGAGAAAATAGTTTGTTCAGAATCGTTTACTGAATCGATTTTTGTAATTTTTAATATAGGTAATATTTTATCCCAAAAATAATTAAAACTATGTAAACTGCTGTCACACTTCCGCTGTACAGTCAAAACAAACTAAAATGGATGAAATACCTACTACGCTAGACCCTTATGCAAGTGCGACTGTGTGCATGCGTAGATTTGTCATGTGACTATAATTTTCTCCCACAATCTGCACAACTAATTTATAAAAAAACAGTAATAATAATAATATAATAATAATAATATATCCTGGGACAACTCACACACTGCCATCTGATCCCAAACTAAGCAAAGCTTGTACTATGGTAACCAGACAACTGATAAACATACTTATATAATTTTTAAATACATACATATTATAGATAAATCACACCCAGACACAGAACAAACATTCGTGCTCATCACACAAAGTTTGTCCTGGGTGGGAATCGAACCCACGACCTCCGGCTTAGCAGTCAGGGTCACTAACCACTAGGCCAACAGGCCCGCCCGTTTTACAGTGTTTTAAACATAATAATAAAAATTCAGTGTATGTATTATGATTATAACATAATATTCTAATTGGGGTGTCTGGTGGTGAGCGTTTATTCCGGGACATGTTGTATAGTAAATGGGACATTGGCTGAATGTTTGGGTGATATATCAACGCACAGCCCAAACCGCTGGTTCTAGAGACATGAAACTTGGAGAGTGTGTTCTTTATGTAGAGTACTAGCTTTTGCCCGCGGCTTCGCTCGCGTTATAAAGAGACAAAAAGTAGCCTATGTTACTTTCCATCTCTTCAACTATCTCCACTTAAAAAATCACGTCAATTCGTCTCTCCGTTTTGCCGTGAAAAAAAGGCAAACATACAGACAGACAGACAGACAGACACACTTTCCCATTTATAATATTAGTATGGATTCACTAAGAAAGGATTTTTGGAAATTCCGCCCCTAAAGGGGTAATCATCCACGCAGGCGAAGCATCGGGCAAAAGCTAGTATGGTATAATAACTTAACTTCCGAAATCAACAGAAACCCGATGCTTCTAAAATTAAAGTTATTTTTCTGTTTTTACTTCATTGAAGTAGTTATGTTTCTTATGGAAAAGCTATTTCCTCTGCTACCAATTTTATCAAAACTGTAACAGTAGTTTTACAGTGAAAGCCCAACAGATACACAGACAGACAAACACATAAAGCTATTTTCAGATTTCTAACTAATAGTATGGATTTAAATTAATCTAAATCTTTTTATGGAAAGAAAATGATTAATTTTAGTACAACATATGGATAGAAATATTAGCATGGTCGTCACCTAAATGATCGTCGCCTAATAAGTCGTTTTGTAGAGTTGTATCACTAAAATATAATTGATGATTTCTAACAGACAGACCATTTAGTTAATGTGATATAGATGTCTGCTATTTTCGGGTTAATGACGTAAGCAATATGTGGGATGAAACTGGCAGTTAAAAAACAGTTGGTCTATTTTTAGTATGAAAAAATTAAAAGGACGAACGCACGAACGTAGGACATTGTAGCTAAATCTTCCTCGGTTATATTAATTGTAGGTAGCTCTGCTCTTGTAAGAAATCAAATATTAAGTAAAAAACAAAATTTAAGCTTATCCCACCGTCAGTGTACACTTTTCACGATCGTAGATCTTGCGGCGACAATTGGGCATACCGTCAACTTGATATACACATTCACAAATAATTTATTTTTCATCCCACCTATTCGAAAAAGACGACTTTGTTCCCCTTTAAGTACGCCCAAAGTTGGTGTTTTCTATAAGAAACTTTCAGCGGGCAATAATGACGCTCCAAATTCAAAAAGTGCGCCTAAAAGTAACTTTTAATCGCACTTTTTGAATTTGGAGCGTCTTTGCATGTTTTACGCCCTGTTATAAGTGCGCCTAAAAACTCTTTGAATTTGGAACGTCTTAATGCTCACCGATAAAGAATCGAACGCAAATAATGAATGGCTGGTACGAGACGGCCAATACCATAGTCACGCCGCGGCTGAATAAAAAAAATTAAATAGAAATAAAACGAGCAAACTACAGCCCGAGTTCCCGTAAAAATTTTCACAGATTGTTTTGCAGCAAATTATTAATGTAGCTGCTATTATTATTAAGCTATGATAATAATAGCAGCTACAATAATAATTTGACAATAAAGTATGAAGCGCCTTTTATTTTCTCATAGGGGGTGATGAAAAGTAGAGGGTATCACTCGGGCGCAAAATATATTTTTGGCTACGTTCGGGATTCTATTTAAGAATCCCTCACTTCGCTCTGGATTCAAAAAACGCCCTCGCCGTAAAAATATTACTTTGCGCCCTTGTAATACAATCCACTATTTTTGTTTAATTTATTTGTTGTTTTTTATTGTTTTGTTTAATGTATTGTTTAATATATTAATTTATTTGATGACACTATAACAACAAATACGAAAAAAAAGGTAATTAAATTTTAGGTTGGTAGTTTTTGCCTAAAACGGTACGGAACCCTTCTTCAGCAATACCTCATATTGGCACGTGTTACAAACGATCAAGATAAACCTTATTTAGGCATAGTGTTCATTATATTTTTTTTATTTATCGGCTTGTGTTCACCAACCTACACCACAAGAAAAGGCGTTTAGAAAATTGATATATTACCGCTTTACCTCGTTAAATTTAATTTATTTACATTGTTATCTATGTAATATATTTAAATTATTATTTAAGTAGTTGAGAGATTAAATTAATGAGTGTTTAAATGTAAAATTTTATGTTCTCGTCTTGTAGGGATGCGTGGGCTAATTGCTGTCTAAAATATTTTAATTTATACACAAAACTTCCAAATAAAAAAATAACTTGAGATTGTTAAACTAAAAGTTCAGGAGATCGCATTGTGGAATGTCAGTTCGGTCTTTTATGACTTCCGGTCGTTTGAAATATACATGAACTCGAAGGGCAGTAATTTCGTATATTTCTTAAAATATTTTTATGTTGCTGGTTGTCACACAGCCCACCTGGTGAATAGCTGACATGTATAGAAAATATTTTTCTCAAAGATGCTTGGGAATCCGCGTTGCTATTTTTTTACAACTTCCTTGAGAGGGTGCTACACTTCACACTGTTTAGAAATATATTAAAATTAACCACGAACCTAGCTGAAAAATGCTAAAACGGTAAACTGACTGATTGACCGACTGAATCATTGTTGATATACATCAACACACAGCAGAAACCGCTGGTCCTAGAGACATGAAACTTGGAAGGTGTGTTCTTTTTAAAGTAGCCACTAAGAAAGGATTTTTTGTGAATTTTACCCCTAATGGGGAAAATAGTGAGTGGAAGTTCGATATCTACGCGAGCGAAGCCGCGGGCGAAAGCTAGTAAGTAAGGCTCCGCGCACACGGGCCACCGACGACAGCCACCGGTGGCCGCGCACTACGCGTACAGTCACGTGTATAAACATGTATACACCACGCTAACTTTAAAATCAATTTTCTCTTAGAATAACTATAATAATATTTAGATTTAGGGCATATTGTATAGTAACTATGATAGAATTACTATAAAATATGTTTCAACTGAAAGTTGTGGCTCATTTAAGAGAAATTTGATTCAAATCTTTGTGAAGTGTATATGTTATAGGCAATGTGTATAATCCGGCATTGTATAGAATGCCTAGGCTTTATATATATTGCCTAAAACGTTCAGGCAATGTATATAATACGATTCATTTCATACATTGCCTAGGTATTGTATAAAATGCCCAAAGCGCATCAGGCAATGTATAGATTTTGTGCCAATTACTGAACATGTGAAGATATTAAAGAAAATAATTGTTTTTGTTATTAAGTAACTAAATTGCAATTTTCATATTACTCTATTTTAGTTTGTTCAAAGATGTTACCTAAGATTTTATTTTCTTTCAAATTATGAGTTATGTTACCTTCAGTTTATTAATAGTAGATTAGTAGCCAAGGGTTGTAAGGAATCAATTGCAGCCCAAGATATTTAGGCGCACGACCGCAGCGAAGGCGCCTATAGTTCGAGGGTGCAATTGATGCTTACACCCGAGCTAACTACTCTGCTTTACATCTCGATTATGAGGTAAGTAGAAAAAACCCGGCATTACATGAATAAAACATTTTATTAGTTAAAATTTATAGTGAAATGAGAACAATTTTCAAATTTTAGGGACAGGGGTTTTTTGGGTATGTACTATTTCAAAAACGAAATTGAGCTTCGCCGTTCAACATTTAAAATTGATGACTATTATATTCATACGAAGACAAGGCTGAATAGTGAAGCGACCTCTTTTGTCATTGGGCTAAATGCGTGATGTCTATCGCCAGTATGATGGTTGGATGTACGCGAACTTTTTGAAAGAGTGAAGAGATTTTTTTTAAACTACTTAGCGCCCTAGGGCTTTTCTAGCTACATTATTACCTAATTGGTTACCTACAAGCCCCATTTGGGGGTAATAAGGACCTACTTACCGAATATAAGAGATTAAAAAAAGCTTATTTTAAATAAAAACTGATGGTTTTATTCGTATCATGATCAAATTTCCATAATCAAGTGGTAAGAAATGAACAGGGCGACTTTCTGCAGCAATTTTTGGTACGTTGTAAATGTAAGTAAATGTTGAAAAATTTAAACTATAGTAGAAAATGACTAGTTCTTCAATTAGGTTAAATTTCATTTGAATACATTCATTGGTTTTCATGAAAACCTCAATTGTAGATGACGGCCCTGTATACTTATATACTTTGCTGACTGTACTTAGGCATACAAACCAATAGAACACAATGTCTTATCGCTGTCTGCTAATGGAAGTTGAAATTAGGATTAGCTCTCAATAGATCAGTACCTATCTAACTAAATCACAGAGAAGAAAAATCGATTACATACATTGCCTGTGCTTCAACTGGCATTCTATACAATGCCTAGGTATTTTATATATTTCCTAGGTAAAGTGTAAAATAGTTTAAACATTGAACATCATTTCATACATTGCCTGAACGACACCGGCATTCTATACATTTCCTAGGTATTGTATAGAATGCCTGCATTGTACACATTGCCTATAACATATACATGTTTATGCTCGTGACTGTACACTGTTGTAGCGAGTGGTCGCTACCGGCTACACGCGTGCGGCGCGTCTATGCAAAAATATGAAAAAGTATGATAAGTGGCTGGCGCTGGCTACCAGTGGCCGTGGTCGGTAGCCCGTTTGAGCGGACCCATACATGTGACTGTTCCTAGCCTACCAATGTTTCGATTTTCCTAAATATGAACATTAGTGATGGGGATGGCTTCCCCGCGACAGCAAGTTGAACATTCATTCTGACTTAGCCCTAAAAGTGAATAGAAACACAAACTTTGAAATGGCGTAAAGCTATTCGACAGTGAATTATAAACACGTATCTTTTGTACCAGTTTAGTGGGATAAACTATTTGTAAGTAAGCGTTTGAATGGTTTCGTATTGTTCATGTAAATGTTGTTTAGTATTTACAACTTTAGATACTTGTTTGTGATCAATTCGTAGTTCGTCAACCAAGGTCAGTTGTGTATAATCCCCTTACAAACTTGTATTTATGTAGTTTCTTGTTTGTCCTTCTCCATAGAAATTTATCCAAGTGTTGGAACAAGCAACTAGTATCACATTTCTTACTAACCGACCGACTCTTGTACAATTTAAAAATGCCTTTAAATGTATGAAATAAATGCCTTGAATTTGGTACTTTTTAACTTTGCCATTTTTAATTTTATTTTATAAACGACTCATCTCAATTAAACGCACAACTGCACTTTCCTAAAACTCTCAAGTATCAACCCTGTCTATATTTTGTCCTACTCAAGCGATACAATGAAATCTTGATCCTTTTACTTTGATAGACAACTCAATGTACTCTTGCATGTCCTACAATGTGAAATCACTTCAACATCTACCATACAGAGAACGGATTGTCTGTCTGTTACTTTGTTTATGGTAATGTTGATGTACAGTCAAAGACACAAGAGATCCTAGTTTACTGAGATAATAAAATAATTATTAATTCTCGTGAAAATATTGAGACAACTCACACACGGCTATCTGAACCCAAACTTAGCAGAACCAACTCTATAATGACTTGACAACTGATATAGTTGTTTTTTTTTGGAGTGGGAAATCATCAAATGACTTCTCCCGTCCTGGGTAGGGCGGGAGGGCGTGTCAGACTTTTACTGACTAAAACCCACTCATGTTCCTTCGGTTGCCCTTTATGTTCCGGGGTCACGGTAACTATTATAAACATTTCGCAACATAATAAACATTACGCACCAAAAAAAAGTGGCGTGCCCAGCCCTTACACAATATTTTTGAGTTATAATATAAATATATAAATAAATAACACCCAGGCACAAAATAAACCGACTGACTGATTGCTGATTTATCAAAGCCCAAACTGACAGTCTTAGAGACATGAAACTTGAAGGGTATGTTTTCTATGAAGAGCATGTATTTACTAAGAGAGGATTTTTGGAAATTCCAACCCTTAGGGGTAAAATAATGCATGAAAGTTTCGATATCCACGAGAAGACACGTGCAAAAGCTAGTTAAATATAAAATACTAGCTTTTGCCCGCGACTTCGTCCGCGTGGATTGATATTTCCCGTTCCCGGGGGATTTCCGGGTTGAAAACTATCCTCTGTCCTTTCTCGGGTCCCAGACTATATCTGCACCAAATTTCATTCAAATCGGTTCAGTGGTTTAGGCGTGAAGAAGAGACAGACAGACAGACAGAGTAACATTCGCATTTATAATATTAGTACGAATTTTTTTGTTCACTGTACAAGTTAGAATATAAATTACTTTAGTGCATGCCAGGGTTGAAGTATTGAATACCTCTGAGTAGCTGCTCTTGGTTTAAGCAGTTGATTTGACGTTATTTGAAATACTCAAAGCTGTGTAAAACTTCTTATTTCGTAGGTAGTTGCTAGATTAAGCTTTGCAGCATAAACCACTGATCCAATAATAATGATGATATTTGGTTTCGAGTAATTTATAATTGACGAGATTTTGATATAATTATGCGTCCATGACATTCAGAGAAAACGGCAAATCGCTAGTGTCATTTGATTGACAAAAGCAAGAGCATGATCTGAGGGTCTAGACAAGTGGCATTGTAGAATAATCTATACTAATATTATAAATGGGAAAGCGTGTCTGTCTGTCTGTCTGTCTGTCTGTCTGTTTGTTTGTCTTTCTTTCACGGCAAAACGGAGCGACGGATTGACGTGATTTTTTAAGTGGAGATAGTTGAAGGGATGAAGAGTAACATAGGCTACTTTTTGTCTCTTTCTAACGCGAGCGGAGCCGCGGGCAGAAGCTAGTAAATTTATAAATGTATGGAATTGTCAAATAACAATTTGACATCTCCATACATTTGACAATCTATTCGTTTTCGTTATCTATTCTACAATGCCACTTGTCTAGGGGGGCTGTGTTTAAATCAAATGAATCGGTAAATTACATACTTTCTTAAAGTATATTTACAAAAGTTGGTTGTTATTCTAAGGGCTGATTTTTTATTCATTAGTTAACTTCTATCTGAGGAATAAATATGACATTATTTTCATCAAATAAAAGATAGCTGGCGATTGAAAAATCGACCATACATAAGTAATGTATTTTTACAAAATTAAATCATTTTACAAATCAGCTCGTGTTCCATTTTTGAACTATCTGCCTCTTTTTACTGGTAATGCTTTGTTCCTTTGTTCCGATTGAATGATTTTCCAATTCCGATTTTAATTACGAAATCCAAATTCAAATGCTCACTACCAACTAAATAAATCGAGGTAGAACAATGCAAAAGCTTTTAGTCCACAGATAATCTTACGTACCAGTTTGTCCATCCACAGACAACTATTTATTTCGTAATCAGTAATCGAGGTTGCATTTCCACAAATAAGAATATGTTATCTCTGGTCCGCTCACATTACTGTCCGCTTGTCTAAAATCTTAAGCTGGGTATAGACTTGCGTTACGGGGCGTAATGTGTGATGTGTGATGTGTCGTGTAAACCGGGGGCTCAAGTATGCTATTGCAAATTGTCTTACTGATCAGTCATTGACCTGATATTTGATAACTTTGACAGTTTTTCTAAGGAAAATGTGTCAAAAATTTTGACATTACATTTCACAGCTCGATCTTTGAACTACTATAGCAGACTTGAGCATAGGTCGCACATCTTAGCCAGCAACAAATGTGTCCTAAAGTAAAATGTTGCGTTGCAAATGTGGCGCCACATTTTCAAATGTATTCCCGATATGCGGCCTGTTTTACACAGCGAGTGTTCGCAAGTTGCGAATGCTCCACCCTGTTGTCGGTTATTTAGCAAATGCTATAAGCGAGCAAGTTACTCGTAGTTTAGAACACGGTGTAACATACTACCCGTACGACGTAACAGTGCACCTAGCACTGTGACGTAACGCTGGCGGGATACTATCACTACTAAACGAACGAGGCGAACACGGGGCGCCGGGTGGAGAAGCGGGAAAGGGGTCGAATTCCAGCGAGGTGCACAGATAAGTCGTACACGCTCCTTACGAATAGTACATTAAGCACCGTAATGCCATTATTTTATTACTCCTTCGCTGTTCTTTCTGACTAATTTCGTTACGGATCCAGGGCAGTTGAAACATTCCTCCGGGACTCGAGCTTCACTGCATCGCTTTTCTGGCGGACTTTTGATTCTGGTTTTCAGGAGTTGCAGCGGTTGGGAATAGTGTGGTGGGATTGTCCCAAAAAAATACGTACCGTAATGCCGGTCAGTACCAACCTTTACTGAATGCCACCAGTACCATAAATTTCTCTATCTAAATGGCCGTACAACGGGTTATAGCGGTGCCACACTATTGTTGACGATGTTTTACTGTGTTTTTTGTTGTGAAACTAACTTACTTCTATGCTTTATTGACTGGGATGAATGTATTGTATTGTATTCTATTTCAATAACAATGATAGGTTTAGTATCTATGAATCTGAATGGCTTGATGGTTTGGTCGATGGTTAAGGCTACTAGTGCATATTTCTCATGGAATTAAGGGAAAGGTCGCCTAAACAAAAATAAAAACCTTGAAAAAAGAAACGCCAACACACACAAACACACAAGTTAAACAAACAAGTAAAACAGAAGTTGACGGTTTCCGTTCTTTTATTATTTTATATTGCCAATGACTTTTGAAAAAAATATTTTTCCGAGTTTAGCTTTAGAAGAAACTTTAAAAAAAAAAGATTCGCCTTATCCTATTTATGCTTTTTAGTGCGATTTTTACTGAGAACCTTCTCCTTTAAAATTGGTTAAAAATACAGTTATAGTTGAATCATTTACGTATATCGATAATATATATATATATATCGTATAATTTATCGACTTTGATTCGTATACATAGGGCCGGACAAACCGCCCATTGTTCTATGTCCCAACTCTCAGTCGCTTCTTATAGACTTGATTATTTCTAGAAGTTTATCAAAACTGTCTCAAAGTGCTCATCCAAGCATTCCTACATTAGAAGGTCTTTCAAAATAGAGTAACCTAATGTAATTACACAGTCATTGGACGGTAAATAATGTGGGTATTCTGCTTTCTCAAGTATCTCCAAAGTTGCACAGTAAGTGGGTTTATTAGCCTCTTATCTATTCTTACAAAATAAAATCTATCCATATACTAATATTATAAATGGGAAAGTGTGTCTGTCTGTCTGTCTGTCTGTCTGTTTGTCTTTCTTTCACGGCAAAACGGAGCGACGGATTGACGTGATTTTTTAAGTGGAGATAGTTGAAGGGATGGAGAGTAACATAGGCTACTTTTTGTCTCTTTCTAACGCGAGCGAAGCCGCGGGCAGAAGCTAGTAAATATATAAAACGGTATATTGGCAGATTGACAGACATGAAACGCTGGTCTAAGAGACATGAAATTTGTAGGTTGTATTCTTTGCATACCTATGTACTTTCTAAAGTTTATCTTGGACATCACTGACATCGCGTGCCTCGGAAAGCACGTAAAGCCGTTGGTCCCGGTTGTCATTCGTAGAACTTTGACAGTCGTTATTGGTTAGCCAGAAACTCTGACCAATCTAACCAAGAGGTATCGTGTCGCCCAGTTACTGGGTTGTGGAGGTCTGATAGGCAGTCGCTTCATGTAAAACACCTGTATCCAGCTGAATCCGGTTAGGCTGGGGGCCGACCCCAACACAGTTGGGAAAAGGCTAGGGAGATGATGATTCTTTGTATACCTGGACTCTACTAAAAAAGGATTTTGGAAATCCCAATCTTAAAAGGATAAAAATAGGGGCTGGAAGTTAAAACATCCACGCGGGCATAGCGGCGTTAAATAAAAAATATACCTATTATAATTACTAGCGGTGTTCGGTTTTTCTACGGCTTTAGCGAATGCTCCGCGTCCGTAGCTGTAGCCTGTTGTGTAAATAAAATATCCATCATTGTCTTTTACCGAAAGACATTCACTGTTGGACAAAGGCCTCCTCCAAAGATTTCCACATGCATCGGTCCTGCACCACCTGCATCCAAGGGAATCTTGCCATCTAGCAGGGTCTACCTACGCGGTTATTACTTTTTTTTTGTTTTATCATAATATTTATTAAGTATATTTTCTAACTACCTGTAACGACTATCAAAGATCAACAAATTACGAATTACAACCGGCACCCATTGCTTGCCGTGCTTTCCAGGACATGACATGACATTGATGCCCTAGATAAACTTATAATTATGAAGTGCATGTAAATTGAAAAAGTCTTAATGTAACTTGCCTGGTGTAGAACTCGAAAAATTAGAGGCTTTAGAGACTAAGTACGTACATTTATTCAGCTCTATCCAGCTAATGTCTTAGAACACAACGATTTTATATAAAGACGCTACGCGTCCGGTTGGCTTTCTGCGTCTGTTCAGCGTTTATATAAAATCGTTGTTAAATGTGCATAGGGCGCTGTCCATAGCAAACACCTTGTAAAAGTCTAGATTTTCGTCGCAAAGTTAGCCGTATCTACACATACCACAAGCCAGAAAAAAATACAGTGTATAGTCTAATATATAAAGAAAAGACTTACACAAAAACAATTCACAAATGTGGTCTAGTACTACGAAAAAAAAATGTTCAAAAAGACCTCGAGAAAAAGTTATCGTCTCGAAATTCGCAATTTTTTCAGCGACAACCATCATATTTTTATATCTATAACAAAGAAAATTGTATAAACTAAAGACATACCTAAAAATTTTAAAACACAGAACTTTATTTATTTAAATATTCAAACAAAACTGTAAATTTGCTTACATTTTTGCGGATTTGCTAAAATATTTTCGACCTTATTTCTATTAATTCGATGCACCACCGCGAATAGCTACTTACCGCGCCTTAAACTTGATGGCTTTTACTCATTCTTCCGACGCTAAACTCGGCTGTTAGACGATGAACTGTATAGATGTGACCAAAATCGTTCAGTTAAATAACTGTGTCTAGTTTCTTGACCAAATGGCTCATACGTTTTCTCTAGAGATTATAATTTCTCTTGGATTAACACTAGAGGTATAGAACCCAAAAAACGGGTACCTACTAAAATATTATTTAAATTTAAGCATTTTTGAATAACAATTTATATCATAGATTTATTACGCTGCATTAAATTTGTATAATACAATAATACATTCAGTTGTATTTCATTTTATTAGTGGCAAGTAATAAACATGTCGTATTAACCCATTTGCAATATTTATCATGCAACCACTTTGAGCTTTGTCTTATTTTATATGATTTTCATTTATTTATTACTAAATATTGACATACAGAAATTAAAGAATTGTTTATAGCATAATTTAGATGTCTACGTTCATTTATCGTAATTTAGTTAGTTTCTTTGACCTCCGTAAATATTCTGTAAATAAATATTATAGCGGTAAATAATATGGAGTGGATAACTAGTAATACCAGCATAATATTATCACACTGCAGGGCAATGACCTTGCGAACTTAATCTTTATACCAATTTTTAACTTAATTTATGAATTGGTTTTTATTTCAGTTCTTTCCTTGATGCTTTAGTACGTAAATGTACTATTCCTATTCCGACATTTGCTGTGTTATCCAACGTGGTTTTGAAGTAAATAATATTTTTAGAGGTGGTATATTCCGCTCTATGTTACTTACGGTCTTTTTTTTTTATTAATTTATTTAAGAAACTTTTAACAAAATGTTACACCAGTTCCATCGTAACCTTATATATTTAGATCACAATTACAACGTTACTAATGAGTAAACTAACATAGCTTCTGGCGACATTGGTTTAGTTAAAATAACATATACTCCTAATTCACTAATTCACTAATTAACTTTCAGTCTCATTCGGTATATATATATACTTACGGTCTTGACGTTAGATAAATTTACTATGCCTATTTCGGATTTCGGTTATAAATTCCTTAGTATTGTAACTGTAGTTAAGAATAACTCATGAAATATTACAATTTATTGGTGTGTAAAACATGCTGAATGAGATCTTACTCTTTAATATATGCGCCTAGGCAAAAGAAAAGCATTGCTTAATTTAAATATGTATAAATATATGTTATATTGTATTAAGAATTTTACTAAATCCAAATAGTGAAACCTTAGGTCTGGCGTAAAGATTTATTAAGAGGGCAAACCAATACCTAACATTTTTCGAAAGACTTATGTATTTTTGTCTAACTGTAGTCAGTCATAATCAATGTAAGTTGTCATGGGCAGTCCAACGCCGAATCTGAACGCCACGTAGTCAAAAGTAAATTTAAAAGTCTATTTGTGTCGAAGTTTGCTAAACCTAAGATAATCTGGCTATCCTGGGTTTGACTAACATATCGGTACATAATACTTTAACCATGACATATCGATAAAGCTTAGAAAATGCAGATTTTGTACTTATCTACAGGAAAATGGTGATTGGTATAGCCCACGCATTTTTGTACAGATCACCATTGCAACTATATTATTATTTATGTACCCAGTTTTACCCGAGACACGAAATTACGGATCGCTTGGAATTTTTGATCTTTTGTTAAGTTCTCACTTAAATGTGGCCTAGATAAATGCATTATTTATCTTTATTTCTGTTGTTTATGTAGACTTCAGTTTTTATTAACTCATTAAGGCTTTGTAAAATCTGTAATCTTTTATGTGGGCAAATTCGCAAATTAAAATGGAAACTATTTATTTAATTAGAACACTGTGCCTAATATCATGGAACGACCAAGGTTTACCCAATGTCATCAAAATCGTTTCTGTGGTTTAACCGTAAACTTTCACATTTATAATGACGTAAACTTTGAAATATAGACATAAAATTTCATCCAAATCGGTCCAGCGGCTTAGGAGGTTCTAAGTGACAAAGACTATGTCAAGGTAAAAATGGATAAAGATATCACAAAGCCGATAATGTGGAACCACCCTTAGAAGCATTTGTAACTAATGTGTTACATTTCGACAGTAATTGATTTATGACAGTTTTACAACCATTTATGATTGATCACTTAAAAAAGTTGATCTCAAGATTTATTATTAAATTTATAGAAACGTGTAAATCTTTCAACTCCATACGTCAGAAATAAATTAGTCGTAGGTATATTAAAATAAATATTTTGTAATTTTTGCCTGTCTGTGGGTGCGATGCTTGAAATTACTAGACAGATATTAATGGAACTTTTATGATAATTGTTGCTGTTTCTGTTATTTCAAAGCTCCGATTTATAAGCCTCTGTTGTGTAGCTGTCATATTATTTTTGCTTTAAGTTTTCTCGTATGGAATAGAACATTTTAAAGTTGAATAAATTGGTTGTTGTTAGTTGTTAAGTGTTGTTGTTTACTAAAAACTTGCAAATTATATGAGAAAATAAGTCTAATCTCATATAACTTTGGCAACTTTTGACATGTAGATTGATTTATTTTCTTGTAAATGAAGTTTACTGGCAAAATGTGAATGGTCAAGTGCGTGTTACATGCAATTTAGGGTTCTGTACTTTCGTATTAGGTGATTATTATCTTGTTAACCATATTGTTTATTATAGATTACGTAAAAACATTTTTTTTAATATTGGTAGTTAAGTATGTTTGAAAATGAATTGATTTCATTGAATTTTAAAGTACACTGCGTCTAAATAAAAAATAAAACACTTATAAGATGGTCAGATAGTCTTCTACTCCAAAGAAAATAAATAAGTAAATTTTAGAAAAAATATCACAAGTACGCTACGTATTGATTTCGGAAAAAAATATAAGGAGCAAACCTTTCAACGACCAAACGACAGCCGGCTGTCGAGCTGCTATTGTCTTTCTATTGTGTCTCGAATCACGTGTATTCGAAGGTTTAAAAATGTCTATTCTATATTCAAACTAGAATTTATTCTTCTCTAAAACTAACGAACGTTATAATATCAAAATTATAATTTTAAGTAATAGTCAAAACATTGTAATCTCCAGGCAGGGCCGTGGGTCCGCACAGGTGCAGGGGTCACATAAATCGCGCAGGTAGAAATACCAACCCTTCCTACGCAAGCAGGGGTGCTAAACATTCATGTTTGAGACTAGTATCGCCCCCATTGTGCTCTGCCCATCATAAATAAAAATAGATAATAAAAATCATTTGCGTAGGAACACAAAACAGTACAATCGTGAAAATAATTAAACGATGATAACTGTAGAAGTAAATTACAGCTATCAAGACACATAGACTTCTTTTACTTGAAAAAAAAAACCACTTACGTTCTATTTCTGAGTTCGTTATTTTTTTTTTACAACTCACACATTGTCATCTGGTCCCAAACTAAGCCGAGTTTGTACAATGGTAACTTGACAACTGATAAACATACATATATATTTCGTAAATACATACATATTATACATAAATTACACCCAGACACAGAACAAACAATCATGCTTATCACACAAAGTTTGTTCTGGGTGAGAATCGAACCCACAGCAGCACAGCAATCAAGGTCACTAACTGCTTGACCAACAGGCCCGTCACCAATATTTAAGTATAACATCTCTGAGAATCAATATTTGTATTGAAGAGTCATGTGTAAAGGTGATTTTGTGTTACATTGTAATACCTAACAGTAACTGTTAATAGTAGCTCATTAGATTTTCTTCAAATTATTCATATTCATATCTGTATTTGCATTCCATAATGTTAGTTTTACAGATCTTATAAAGGCTTAAAGCTAGGTACAATTATGGACCCTGTAGGGCACAGCAAAAGTATAAAAAAATAAATGAGAAACATAAGTAATATAGAATTTGAAAATGTTCTTCTTAAAAATTCCTTTCTTGAATTAAACATAGGTATTTAAAAAATAGATAATATAAATTAGTGCTGATCTTAGCATCAAGCTCGTCAATGAAGCTACCAATTGCAACCAAGTCCAACTGTATATATATTGGACTAGTAGGCGCTAAACCACCAACTTTAAACCTCCGTCTATTGTTGAGAAAATCCTATTAGAGTCATCCAATAACGCCTTGCACGGACCGGAAAACATTCCCTAGCTACCACCACGAGACTAATGGCTTTGGCCTTTTTAGTCATCATATCCTAATACAAATCACAATTAAGTTCAAAATAGACATAAAACCTAAAATGTTCTGAACCTCTGACTTCAACTTATAGCATTTTTTCTAGCAATAGCCTTAAAAAACGGTTGAAGAACGTCGTCGGGGCACGTCACACATAGTTTGTAAACATGTTGAATTTTTAAATAGGTCTGGATGCGTCTGTTTTGAATCGTAATACTTTTAAGTAACTGGGTATTTATTTAAAAAGAAGAAAGAAACCATACAAACTCTTTAAAGAGAATTTGGAAGTTGTTTGCGTAACTCGACAAAATGTATGGTGCATGATTTAGTTAAATAACCAAGTTACAGACGTTACTAAAATACGATCTCAAGTGCGATATCATTTGATACTGGATTATTGCGATGACAGAAGCTCAATTAATAAACACATCTCAGTTTCCAAGATTTGCCATCCTGAGTGCACCCATTCTTGTATACGTAAGTGTCAAGTTTCGTTTATTAATCAGTCTACACTTGGCTGATGACGTTTACCTGATCCGGAACTTGAGCTCTTAAACAATCTCGTTTATTAATACGAAGAGGACCAAGTTTGGTATCAAGTACGAGTTTTGATCTGAGTAACGTTTATTAATACGGGCCATAGTTTAGACAAATTGTACTAATGTCAGTAGTATGATTCTTGTGTTTTTAAAACCTTCCTATATTATCCATGAAAATATTAGGTCAAGATTATTATATGTCTTTCTATTGTGTCTCAAATCACGTATGTTCGAAGGTTTAATTTAGCTATTTATTGATATTTTGACATTATTACTACTTTTTTTTAACATGTAATATAATTTTAGGTTATGCTACATATTTATTGTATGCCCATTCATCAGCACGTAGTGGAACTTTATTCTTATCCTTACTTCCTTACTAATATTATAAATGCGAAAGTAACTCTGTCTGTCTGTCTGTCTTTCTGTCTGTCTGTCTGTCTGTCTCTTCTTCACGCCTAAACCACTGAACCGATTTGAATGAAATTTGGTACAGATATAGTCTGGGACCCGAGAAAGGACATAGGATAGTTTTCATCCCGGAAATCCCCCGGAAACGGGAACTATTATTCCACGCGGACGAAGTCGCGGGCAAAAGCTAGTATTATATATTTTAAAGGACCTGTAACTGAAATATGGCCACAATAAAGATTAATTGAATTGAATTGACAGTTCAGAAACTTTTACGTTTAGTACTAATCGAATAGGAACGTGTGTGGGCCTGTTTTGTCTCTTTTAAAGACAAATCATTCAAGATTATATAATTATTCAACCTATGACCTACCAGGTCAAGTGACTATAACTATTACCAGTAATAGTATCATTACCGACATTCCACTGAAGTATAGGTTCAACGTTTCTGACCATAAACATTGTGTTGGACGTTTTTAAAAGCCATTAAAGTCAACGGCACTAGAATACATGGCAGTTTCGATTTATTACGTCAGTGATACGTGTGGGCTCTTAAAATAGCGGGTAATCGATAGTAGTACAAATGATAAGCGAAGTTGACCAAATCTCATTCCTTGACATGCTACGACAGACCCCGGAGGTCTAATTGAATCCTTCGTTTTAAATAATATAAGTAACTTGTAATTCCTTAAAATAAATCCGTACTAATATTATCAATGCGAAAGTAACTCTGTCTGTTTGTCTCTTCTTCTCGCCTAAACCACTGAACCGATTAGAATGAAATTTGGTACAGATATAGTCTGGGACCCGAGAAAGGACATAGGTTAGTTTTCATTCCGGAAATCCCTCGGGAACGGGAACTATTATTCCACGCGAACTAAGTCGCGGAAAAAGGCTAGTAGGTAATAAAAAAAGCGAAATACATGTGAATGCAATTAAAAGTTATCAATAGCCTAATAGCATAAGTTATATAAACCAAAATGGGTATCACGTGGTGTAAAAATTTGCAGTCGCAAAAAAAGAGATTTGCTCTGGCAATTCAGATTGCACCCAACCAAAGATAACAAATTAAAGTATTTGAAGTATTGTCAGTTATTTAAAAAAATTATAAAGCTTACAAAACGTGCACAAAATAACTACAAAATAATAACGTCGAACAATAGGAGCAAAACAGCCTGGCGGATTATAAACAAAAAGAGATTTAACACTCCATTAGAATCCATTGACAAAATAAAACTTGACGAAAACAACGTTCTTAATAATCCAACAGAAATATCAAATGCATTTAATAATTATTTTATTCAAAAAGTCAGCCCTCTTCCGGATGCTGGAAATAACGTTACGTCTTTGATTAATAACCAACTGAAATCAATGTTTCTTGCCCCAAGTTCACCCAACCAAATTAATAAAATTATAAATAATCTTAAAAATACCAACAGTGTTGGTTACGACGGTTTCGCTACGAAAATAATTAAAGCTGTGAATGTGGATATATGCCATCACTTGAGTCACATTATTAACTTGTCGATACAAACTGGAATATTTCCACATGACTTTAAAATATCAGTTATAAGACCGTTATTCAAAAAAGAAAATAAACTGTTAATGACGAATTACAGACCAATTGCACTATTATCAATATTTTCGAAAATCTTTGAGAAATATCTTTGTGGCGAACTTATTTCATATCTTGAAAAAAATAAAATTTTGTGTAGTGAACAAAAGGGATTCCGACAAAATAAAAGCATTAATCTGGCTATTTACGAATTCATTAAAAGTGTTATCTGCCATGTTGACAAAAGAGTTCCAGTTAGTGCTATCTATTGCGATATGTCACAGGCATTTGACTATGTAGACCATAACATACTAATCAGTAAACTTGATGCATATGGCATAAGAGGAAATGTTCTGGATTTAATTCGATCCTATTTAACAAATCGTCAACAGATTACTGTCATAAATAGAGTCAACCCAAAAACAAAAAAAGAAGAATCGTTCAGCTCTATGAGGAGAGATGTCACATACGGTGTTCCTCAAGGCAGCGTGCTGGGGCCAACGCTATTTATAGTGTATATCAACGACTTGCCAAAGGCAACGATACAACCAATGACATTATTTGCTGACGACAGTACAGTTTCAATTGCATGTAAGGACATTAATACTTATAAATCTGACATATACAATTCATTGACATCTATAATTACTTGGCTTAATAATAATAATTTAAAAATAAATTTATCTAAAACTAATATAATGCACTTCGGACAAAGATTGAATAATCCACTAAATATAATTTTGAATTATGATAACTATACTATCAATGAAGTTACTAATGCCCGTTTTCTTGGATTAATTATAGACAGTAAACTAAATTGGAAAGAACACATTGATAAACTATGTAAAAAAATCAGTAGTCAATCATATGCCTTGTACCAACTTGCTCCATCCGTCAACACGGATGTGTTACTCTCCGCTTACTACGGCCTTGTTGAATCTCATCTTAGATACGGCATTATCTTCTGGGGCAACTCAACAAATAAGGATATGGCATTTATAATGCAAAAGCGATGCCTACGTGCCATGTTCGGTATACAAAGTACGGAAAGCTGTAAACCACTTTTCACAAAGCACAAAATACTCACACTTCCTTCACTTTATATTCTGGAAATAGCCCTATTTGTTAAAAATAACCCTGATTTGTTTCCACGAATATCGGACATTATAATACGAAATCGCCGGGATAACAGTAAAATTCGTGTTCAGCCAGCGAAGAGTGCGCTACTGTATAAGAGCGTTGTATGCAGGGCGCCAATAATTTATAATAATATCCCTAATTCTGTGAAAACGTTAAATATAGACCAATTTAAGAAAACATTAAAAAAAATACTGACACAAAAAGCCTATTATGACATAAATGATTTTTTAAATGATACTGACATTACTTCTAGATAGTGCACAATTTTATTATATTAACCAAATTATTGAATTTAATATTAATGAAAATTGATATGTTATTTTATGTTTTTTATATTATTTGTTTTTGTATTTTTAATTTTTGTAATGTATCTGTTATTGTCTTTTTGACCGAATTTGCACACCAACTATGGTCAAACATGTTGAGCCACAAAATATTGTAACACCGATAATAAGCATCTCACAATGTATATTATGTACACATGTTTACGCAAATAAATAAATCTGAATCTGAATCTGAATCTGAATCTGAATTAATAGTTAGCTTTCGTCTGCGGCTTCACCGACGTGGATTTTTAAGTACCTACTATCTCCTATATATTTTAAGTAACCATTTGTTATTGGAATGCATACTTTTCACAAAGAACACACCCCCAAGTTTTATGTGCCTAGCCTATGGGCTATGCGTTGATTTAACATTTATAGATTTTCTTAAATTTCATTTCATAATTTTATTATATTACATATAAAAATTTTTGTTTGTAACAAGATTTTTGTTTAACAATGTACAATTAAAAATATTGTAACAACATTATTTTAAAAGAGTAAGTATGGAGTTTCTTGCCCATTCTTCTCCATACGTAACAACATTTCCGAATGGGCGGTAGATTCACTTTTGTTTATAAGTATGACGTTTCAAAGTGCCTTTTTTGGTCCAATGGAAATAAATGATTTGACGTTGACTTTGTAATTTTTCTAACTCAGTTCGCAATTTTGTAGTTTGTAATTTTTAAATCGTGACTTTTATGGCCCTTTAAGTACAAAACTGTCGTAACAAAGAAATTTCACATTTTCCATAGATTGTTTTATAACATCATTAGCAAGATGTTATAAGATTGTGATGTTAATATAAATTATTTTGTCGTTATGTTAATGTCTTACGTTTACAATATAAGAGGTTTAAAAACATATTTATTGCTATTTGTAGTGTCCGAACGAACACTCAACAACTACATTTATTTTTGTTTTTATTATTTACGTCCTAAAGTGCCTTTAAAATGGTTTGACTTTGACTTTCAACTTCGGCAAATTTTGACCAAAACGGGCTTAAACCGAATATGTGAAAGTGCTGTAATTGAATAACTACTATGATAAAAAAAACCTAACAGCAGATAGATCGCCAGTACACACGCCAGAGCACACGGATTCCCCGGAACATAAAGGGCAACCGAAGGAACATGAGTGAATTTTAGTCAGTAAAAGTCTGACACGCCCTCCCGCCCCGCCCAGGACGGGAGAAGTAATTCGATGATTTCCCACTACCAAAAAAAATCTATAGTTATGTTAAATTGCTTTATCAAAAAATTTTCGTCGTTTCTTTTAATTAGTAGAAACATGTGTTTATGTGTCGGTCTCGGATTATGAGTCACCTTACGTATAGCCTCCCATTTTTGGCGTTTTGTGAAGTTTTTTTCCAACCACACAATATAATATTATGATTTTGCCACTTGAGGCATAAACGGTAATTACGATAATGTATAGATAAGCACACCATCTTAAATCATAGCAATTTAACAAAACACTAAAACTTATTCCCTCGTAAAACCACACATAATTAAGTAACATAATCAACTTCAAAATTACCATTTTTTCTTTGAATCCTAATAAAATCCGTCGTAAATTCTTTAACATTGTTTACGCCTAGTCCATCATGGGAATCGACTCAAACACTAATTAATGAGAACAATATTAACTGAACACACCATATCTTGTGGCGCCATTTGTAAAAACAAAGGGTCATTGACCGGGTTACGTCAGTCGCACAAAGAATCTACTAGTTGCTAAGGCGTGTTTTTTTTAACCTTGAATCTACGCATGGGCTAGGGATGTGAGTGATGTATAAATAAGAAAGAAAGAATATTTATAAAAAAAATTACTTGTAAAATGTAGTACATGAATATCTTAAGCAAAAATAAGAATGAATGGAGACGAAGAGAGAAAGATGCACTTTTTGCCCATTCTTTCCTATGAGAAACTTTTTGGAATGAGTGACTAGACCCATGATGTTTCAAACTGTTTGTAAAATTGACTAATGAAAATAAAGTCTAATCATTTAACTTTGACTTTGTTTGACTGTGTAAACAATTTGAAAATGTCAAAACAAACTAATTACAGTCACTTTTGTTATTTATTTTTATATGTAGGAGTCGCTAAGTTTCTTAATAAAATGTATAAGAAAGTAATTTATGACCATGTAATGAACTTCCATTCCTTATTTTACCTTAAAGGTAGGAATTTCCAATATTTTACAATGAGCACACCCTGTAAGTTTCATGTATCTAGGAGCAGCAGTTTAGGCTGTGCGTTGACATCAACAGTCAGTCAATTAGTCAGACAGTTCACCATTTTTTAAGCTGATCAAAGCCAAACTTGGCAGCCAATTTCGGCAGGTATTATAGTATGATAATAATATCCGATAATAGAATTCACACTTCACCATATTAAATTAGCAAGCCTATGACAACTTGCGATTTACATTTTATTATCATAAAAATATCAGTTTTTATATTTTACTGTTATTCAGGCAACATTCCCAAACTAGGTATAAGTAGATTATTTTAAGTCTGATTAAAGTTTCCTTTAATGACTAGAAAGATTCCGTCTTATTTTATAATTAAAATCATAAATGACATCACTATGCAACTAATTCATGCAAACGAATTTTGTGATTGATTCTTTAGACATAAGTAATATAATCCGATTAGATTTGAAATGCAAACACTGGTGGTGTTGCCACTGGAATATTTTTAGGAATTAAATATACAGGGTGGTAATTTAGGCACTTGCATCTGTCTAGGCATTGATTCTACAATAAACTTTTCATAAATCTTAAATACCGTTTCTCTAAAGTTTAGATTTTCTAATGAATAAGATAGGTATGAGTTTCAAAAAAGTTTTATAAGAAGTAGTTGATAAAGTAGTCACAAAAGACGCAAACATATAAGCCAAGACCAATTGAACCGCTTTTGTTACAATTTTTTTTAAATAAAAACAAAAAGACGCCTCTGAATTTATCTAAGAACCATCAACTATTAGAATAACCTACTTTCAATTAAAAAAACTGCATCCAAACAGTTTTACCCGTTTAGAAACCTACAATACCACAGACGGACAGAAAAACAGACAGACACACACACATAGCCACCACCTATTTTTGGGCTAATAAATATGAAATTTAAAAAACAAAAATAGCCAGCCCTATATATTTTTGGTCACACTTCTGCTATAAGCCTGTTTGTATTCTGTTTTTATGAACACATGATACGTGTATGTTACATTTTTTCTACAAAACTGTAGAAACGAAACGGCTAAAGTAATGAACGTTGAGTCATTTGGCATACGTTTAAAAATACTACTGTTTTAAAGTGATGCCTCGTTAGTTTTTGACAAAAAAAAATTTAGTTTTATCTTTAAAAATAGCTTTTTTTTCATTATTTTTAAGTGACCTAGGTATACTTTTCAATTTGCCTTGGTCATTCCCGTACATTGCATATGTGATTGTTCTATCGGGGTGTAATCCTTACTTCCGTGTATGTGTGTGTGTAGATGTTGGTTCCTCCATCACGCAAAAAACTACTTAACGGATTATGATGAAACTTTACAGAGATAATATAGCTTACACATGCTCTTAGATATATTAAAATGCACATGCTACATAACATTACGGTAAGACGTATGGGAACGGAGTAGTATTCAAAGGCATAACGCAACGCAGGTAAAACCGCGGGGGACAGCTTAGTTTATCTATAACTAGCTTTTGCCCGCGGCTTCACTCGCGTTAGAAAGAGACAAAAAGTAGCCTATGTTACTCTCCATCCCTTCAACTATCTCCACTTAAAAAATCACGTCAATTCGTCGCTCCGTTTTGCCGTGAAAGAAAGACAAACATACAGGCAGACAGACAGACACACTTTCCCATTTATAATATCAGTAAGGGTTATGCTCGAGCCTGCGCTTTATGAGAAGAGGCCTTTGCCCTTCAGTAGGATATTTTATAGTCTGGTCATATTATTAATAATAATATAATAATAGGGTGCCCTCTATCTGGCAGAAACTTGTTTCTCCGAAACCTATTTGGCATAACTCACTTGGCAGAAACTTTTTTAAACGAACATTGTTAAGGTATAAAAATATTTAACATAATTGTTTTTTGGCCTAGTGTTTTTATGTCCGATTTTTAAATGGGATACTTTTAAGATGGCAGAATTGTATTGGGAATAGTTACCTTTGTCAGAGTTACAATTTTGCATAATTTCGTTTAGCATAACGTTTATTTAGAGCGCCGATTATTTGGCATAATTTGACTTAGCATACTACGAAGATCACAGAATTTCAATAGAAATTATTATTAGTCATATTGAAAAAAAAAATATATTGTTTTAAAAAATCACTATGGTGTGCTACAAAAGTGAGTGACAGAAATGAATCGCTGCAAAACCGACTTCATGTAGTCTTGTCTGCCCTACCCCTAGAGTGTAATTTAAACCCGCGAAGGCGCGGAGGGGCGAGGCGGCCCGCGAGCTGAGGAGCAGGTGGTTTTAACGCACACCGCCGCGGCTGAGGCTGGCCGGCTTAGCCGGCCAGCAAGCCGAAGCTGCGGTGGTGGACGTAAAACCATCTGCGACGATTAGCTCGCGTGGGGCCGCCGGAGCCCCGCAGCGCCGGAGCCGTGACAGAAGCCATGCCTGCTGCATGATGCATGCTTGCTGCATGCTTGCTGAATGCTTGCTGCATGCTTGCTGCATGCTTGCTGCATGCTTGCTGCATGCTTGCCGCATGCTTGCTGCATGCTTGCTGCATGCTTGCCGCATGCTTGCTGCATGCTTGCCGCATGCTTGCTGCATGCTTGCTGCATGCTTGCCGCATGCTTGCTGCATGCTTGCTGCATGCTTGCTGCATGCTTGCTGCATGCTTGCTGCATGCTTGCTGCATGCTTGCTGCATGCCAAAATAAGATATGAAATGCATGCCAAAAGATGATTCTGGCTGTGAATTTTCTGCGATATGATGGTTCTACTTTTGATTATTATGGATATAAAATATATGCCAAAAGATGATTCTGGTTTTGAACTTTCTACGATGTGATGGTTATACTTATTGATTATTATGGATATGAAATTTATGCCTAAAGATGATTCTGACTTACAAAATTATGGGTTTCGGTGTATGGTAATTGAGTGTATGCCAAACGATTTTCTGCGAAAAGAGGTTTATGCTATCCGTTGCTATGCAAAATAAAATTATGACGTAAAAAGTTCTGCTATAAAGGGTGGACCCATAATAATAATATAACATCTGAGGAGGCTCTCGCTAGGCAGTTGGATCAAGGGCCTGATACAGAAGGCGGTACTCCTGGACACGGCGCGTATTGTTCGGAGGTTCCTCTCCCTGGAGCCCTGACCACCAGTAGCTTGGACCCTGTTCCCGATGCCGGTGGGCTACTATTTTTTATATTTTTAAATGTTATTTTTCTTTTTATATATTTAAAAATGTAAATAATGTGTTTAAAAAATAAATAAATAGAATATATTATAATAAAATTATTATTAATGATGATGAGAATTTGCATAGGAAAACGTAGGCGTAACTAATAGTAAATAAGAATTATATTTTGCTAAAAATAAGTATGAGTAGGTAAGCAAGATTTGATCAATAAAATGTAAATGGCTTGAGCAGGTCAATGACACTAAATACCTAACACTGACGCGCTAATCAATAAATTTTCACATATTCTATGCCGAGATTATGAAAATAATAAATATTTTTTATTTTGTGTAAATTTTTAGGGTTCCGTACCTCAAAAACTCAAGAGGATAAGCGAAACCCTAGGATTACTTTGATGTCCGTCTGTCTGTCCGTCTGTCTAAATGTCTGTTAAGACCACTCGAGAAAACTTTAGGAAATTAAAACTGTATACTCAAATCTCAATACACGGCATTACCAATGTGACATTTTTTAATTCATAATGTACCATCAGCAAAGTATATAAGTATGCAGGGCCGTCAGATACAGTTTAAGTTTTCTCAAAAACTCACGGATATTTTCTAAATAAAATTTTAAGTATAGTAGAAAATTACTAGTTCTTTACTTAGGTTAAATTTAATTGGAATACATTCATTGGTATTCAAGAAAACCTCAATTGAAGACGACGGCTCTGCATACCCATTTACTTTGCTGACCGTACTTTTTAAAATGTATCTTGGACATCACAGACATTGATGAAGGAAAACCTCTTGAGGAAACCTGGACTTGTTGTCAATATGAGTCCGAAATCGCCAATCCGCTTTAAGCAAGTGTAGTGGTTAATGCTCGTGCCTTCTCTGTATGAGAAGAGGCCTTTGCCCTGCAGTGGGACATTAATACACAAGTCACATTATTTATACACAAGTCTGTGATCCCATGAAGCTGTAAAAAAATCACAAGTACAGGAACTAAAAGTTATGGCTGTTTATGTTGCAAAAATCGTATAATTTGCCACTCACAAGGAAATCAATACTCCTAGGGTACCTGCTGTTGACCTAGAACTATCAAGAGGTTAAAAAAATATTACCATGCTAATATATTTTATACCTACAAGTACGGAACCCTTTTTTTTTTGGTGAGTGGGAAATCATTCAATGACTGCTCCCGTCCTGGGTGCGGCGGGAAGGCGTGTCAGACTCTTACTGACTAAAACCCACTCATGTTCCTTCGATTGCCCTTTATGTTCCAGGGTCACGGTAACTATTAAAAACATTCCGCGACCCCGGCAGATGTACGGAACCCTCACTTTTGGCCGGTTTTTTTACAAACAATATGACACGTCAAACAGTCTACCACGATTATAACCATTTAAAAATACAGTCATCATCAATACGATTTTAGCAAGATTGTAAAATTTGCTAAATGAAAATTATAAAGGCTTTAAAATACTAAACATTTTATAGACCCACCAGGTGGGTTACCATGACGTTTAAAGTAAGATTGTTTTATTCCTGTTCCAGAGTGTGCAAATGACAGCGTTAGACACGTTGTCTAGCGCCGTCTCTTTCCCACTGAAAGTAATATCAAAGTAATACTGCTCTATGGGCTTGTGGAAGGCCCCCTGGGTCAAATCAACGCAGTTTAGGTAAGATTTTGGAAACAGAGTCATTTGGAAGAATATGTAAATGAGCAATACTTAACAATAAACAGAACTAAATCGCCGTATGAATTAATAAAGTTATTTTTTGGCAATGGCGACGATAGTGTCTTGATGGCCTATATTGTAAGTTTAGGAACACCTCTTATACATGAGGTTACAGGATAAAAACCGCGAAAATACCATGGCTTTTTAAATTCACATGTACTATTAATTTTATCTAGGTAGGACAATTTGGAAATCGTAATTTTTCTTTAGAAAGTCTGACAAACACTTGAAATCTTGTTACACAAAAAGTGGATAGCAGATGTCTGATGAGCAGTTATTCTATGTGCCATGGCATTCAGCTCCAATCAATAAAACTGAAAATTGAACCTAACATTATTGGGAAAAGTTACGGAGATAATGATGAATTTAATGATTTTTTATAAGTTTTTTTTTTTATAAAACAAGAGTTATTGAGAAAAAAATGATATGATCATATGAGCAACCCTATCTTACGTTTAGATAGAACGTTTCTCCTCAATTCCGCAGAAGCCACGTTGAATTCAACTCACGCGCACAGCCCAACACGGCCCAAGCCCTAAAAGTTTTATTACAACAAGAAAGTCTTTCAAGCTAAACTATAAACACCAAGATGGAAAGCAGTCAGCATTATTTCTACATACTATAAACTAGCCATATCTACTAATGGTCTATTAGTACCTATCTAGGAGACCACACCATATCGAAAAAAAAGAACGAAATCATTCAATGAATTTCGTATGGCTCACGTAATTGGCTATGGTTGATAAAAAGTGGTCGTGGCTATAAGGGGACGCGTACACCCGCCGAACCGGGTCATAAACACGCGACAAAAAAGTCGCAGCGACCGACATGTGTCCGCTGATGCGACAAAAACACGTGAACCGGGTAAACCACCGGCGATCGGTGTGCGCTCGTGTCGCGGCTCTGTGATGTGTGTTAAAATGTTTTTAGTCATGTGTTTTGGGATTTTGAAGGTTTTAGTTGAGGATTATTTAAAAATATCTTTAGAATTAGGAATTAGTTCCTACCTATTTTATCTATATAATTATAAAAAATGTTAAACTAACCGCCTCAATGATTGTTGAAATATCAACGCTCAGTTGGTCCTGACTGACCTCTGGTCCTAGTGACATGAAACTTGGAAGATATTATTATTACCTTTCAATTTTACCTTCCCTTCATAATTTCCACTAAGATAGGATTTTTGTAAACAACCCTAAAGAGCTAAAATAGGGACGGAAGTTCCGACATCCATGCGAGCGATGCCGCGGCTAAAACAATTTAATATATAAAGGCGAAATACGAGTACCTGTCACTGATTAATTCTCTTGGTCTCAGAAACTATACCACCTACAAATTTGAAATTTGACAGATAGGTTCCTTATAGGATCTAGACATCCGCTAAAAATAGACTTTATAAAACTTTCCCCCCTAAAAGGGTAAAATAGGGGATGTAAGTTTAGAGATCCACGCAGTCGAAGCCGCATGGGAAAGCTATTATACTATGCTCTATTTGAGTGTGGCAATATATTTATTTTTTATTATTTTTCATTTCTTATTTTACTTATCTTATTCTTTTTTAATTTGATTAATTTATTTATATTATTATTATATAATTCTTATACCTTGCGTGGCTGCCCGTAACGTCACTTTAGGCCTTGCCAGAATACCAGCGCTGCGACTCTCTGACGCAGCTCCATGCTGAGGTAGGAGCCTTTTCTGGCCTCGCCCAGGCTTTATATTGTACGCTTTGTTCGTTTATTGTTATTGTTTTAATTGTGTGTCTGTGTGTGTCCAGAATAAATGTGTTTTCTTTCTTTCTTATATACGAAAAAAAAATCGAGCCGAATATTTTTACAATTTATACCTCAAAAATGGCTAGACTAATTATTGCAATCTAAGATCTGTATTGGCCTCTGATCCGATAAGCAAAATAACTATGAAAAAATCGGTAAACATAAAGAAAAAAGAATATCCATCAAATACAACGACAGCTCTGACAGAACCGAGCATGGCTATGTTGATTCGTTAACATGACAAGGACCATTGGGGTCAGTTTTAAATAACTTATCGGCAAATGGTTGACTAAGGGACTACACACACTTATTTATTTATTAAAACTTTATGCACAAAGAAAAATATTGCACAATGGCGGACTTAATGCCTAAGGCATTTTCTACCAGTCTACCTTAAGGTATACCTTAAGGTATATGGTACTTATTCTATGGACTTAAGCTGGATAAATGTGCGTAATCCCTTAGTAAGCGTAGGCTGAGTTTTAATAAGATTATTATTTTTGCAGCTAACTTTGTACAGTAAAACTTTTTTACTATCATTTTTTTATTTTTTATTATCAACGTATAAAAAACCCGTAATTGCCAAAATATGACATAAACTAACTTGCTTGGGGCTGTTAGTCCTATGGACCCCGCGCGATATAGTGTAAGTAATTTTAGCGCGACTAGTTAAGGGTTAAATTTTTCCCAAGCGGAAAAAACTTAGCGGCCGAAAGACCTAGTAAGCCCAATGGTTATTAGCTGGTAACAACCTTTTAGTTCTGTCCTTCCGTTTAGTCAACACTTATCCTTTATTCTCTTAAATGCCCTAGTATCTTCTAAGGAAATAATGAATGGAAGTTTCGATAATCACGTGACGTCCAAGAGAAAGAACATAACATGAAGGAAACAAACTATCAAAACTTCAAGTCAACTTAAACCTAATACTAGAACCCCAGACAAAACCCCATTCCCCAAAAGCTCATCTACAATAAATCATAGGAACAAGCAGAAAACAATTTATTAAATTGCGTCCACGGGTATGTTCATAAATACGATGACCTAAGACCCCGCTATAAAACTTAGTGCGACAACTCACGGGCCGCGGTCCGCCGTGAATAATATAGCACCGTTAGGTGTATGGGAAGCTAGGAAATGTTGAATTGATTTATAACTTGGTGGAGTTGGTGCTAATTGAAGGTGTGGTTGAGTTGAACTGTGGGAAGGGGGCACTAATGAGAATGGGTTGGCATTCAATGAGATGCTTGGAGTAATAAGGGACCATTTGAAAACATTAATTGAAGTGTAGAGCATGAAGCTGTTTAAGGTTTTACTCAGACGGTTATATTTACCAGATTATCCATAAGATGACATGACACACGACATGGAAACGCCAACATTACCTAAACTTAATTGTACCTTTAGGCCGTTTGTCTTTTTCGGGCTGAGTTTTAATATGGGGTGGCGTATCGTGATGTGGTGGGTAAATAGATTAGAGTATTAAAACCAATTAAATAAAACAAGCAAAGAAAAGAGAGAGAATAAGACAAAAAATCATAAAACGCTTATTAAATAGCATTTAGCTTGATTTTTGGCCTGAAGAGCCTATCTACTTGTCAAAGTCAATCAAAAGAGCCTAATCCCGAATAGATTTAGAATTTCCAGTAACTATTAAAGAGTTCTACTGATTCTATTATAATACCAAGTTGAAATTATCGCAATACGGTTTTGTCACGAAAAACAATAGGTAGTGTGAAGATTTAAAGGAATAAATGTAAAAGTATTTAAAAAAAGCTGTTGGGTGGGAACCGAAATAGAACTATTTGAAAACTATTGACTATTTATCAAGCTTTCGAGAACTGACTTCTGGAAAGCAGTTGCGGTTCCGACAAACGAGGTATTTTGTCAAATGAAGTTTAAATATGCATGGAATCATCGACACGACAAGAAGTTAAAACGAGTCTTTTGCAAGTCCAGGTTTGACGCGGTTTGATAAATGCAATGACCAACGGTATGATATGGTGTAGAGATCACTTTCTAGTCATTTTAGTAGTCATTAGTTTATAGCGCCATGGGAGCAAATGTGTTATTCTGATGTATAAGCTATTCACAATCTATATTACTCTACAGTTTCAACTAAATTCAGTAGTTTTTGCATTAAATGCAAACACTGGTATCCAGCTAAATCCGATTAGGCTGGAAGCCGACTTCATATAGTTGGGAACAGGCTAGGGAGGTGATAAGTTTTTGCGTGAAAGAGTAACAAGCTTTCACATTGAAATATGTCTGCCTATGGTATGTACATTCCCGTTAACTTTTTTTTTATTTGATGCATTAAGACCCACAACTCATTTGACGGTTTTACACGGAAAGATTATAAATTAACCAAAATTAAAACGTAAACTGTACAGCTGTTCATAATTTATCGACAGTTTACAATATCACGAGATAGATTATAACACATCGGTGTTCACAATCATACGGTATCATACACAAACCTATTGTTACACACAATTCTACATCAAAGTGTCGTAATCCGTAGTAACACGACCCTTGGTTAAAGTTCCCAATATCGCAACCAACAAACGATTAAACAATGATAAATACAGAAACATAATACAACTGTAGGCGATCGTTAATTGAAATTAATCGCAGGGAATATATTAGTAAACCACACAATACGAGCTAAACTAAGGTTATTGTACACATGGATATGCGATTACAAAGCTTCGAATCCATACTAATATTATAAATAGGAAAGTGTGTCTGTCTGTCTGTATGTTTGTCTTTCTTTCACAGCAAAACGGAGCGACGAATTGACGTGATTTTTTAAGTGGAGATAGTTGAAGGGATGGAGAGTAACATAGGCTATTTTTTGTCTCTTTCTAACGCGAGCGAAGCCGTGGGCAAAAGCTAGTATTCTATAATATAATGAAACCAAGATTTTGTAAAACATAAAGTTTTGAAGAGTGTCCGTTGAGAGACAGTGGTATTTCGACACATTCTTTAAAGAAAATAAAGCATGACTTAACACTAGAGAGGGGTTATTTAAAAAAATAACTTGGGGATCAGCTAATCCTAAACTAGGCAGAGACTAGTCTGTAACAAGACAATTGATATACTATAATTTAGTGTAAATGCATAAATACATACAATTATAATAAAGCCGAAGGCTTTGTTTATTTGGTTGAACGCGCTAATCTCAGCAACTACTGGTCCGAATTGCAAAAAAAAACTTCTTGTATTGGATGGCTTCTTTATCGAAGAGGTTATCCATACTTACTAATATTATAAATGGGAAAGTGTGTCTGTCTGTATGTCTGTATGTTTGTCTTTCTTTCACGGCAAAACGGAGCGACGAATTGACGTGATTTTTTAAGTGGAGATAGTTGAAGGGATAGAGAGTAACATAGGCTACTTTTTGTCTCTTTCTAACGCGAGCGAAGCCGCGGGCAGAAGCTAGTAGGCTATATAACAACACGCTACGAGCGACGTACGGTAGCGGTGTAGTAACATAAACAGAAGTGAGATGGGGGGCATGTTTGTAAATATACACCCAAAACAGAACAAACAATCATGCTCACCACCATCTGTCCCGAGTAAGATCAGGATCAAGACCTCCGGGTTAGTCAGGGTCACTAGGACCAACCAGTTAATTAAAGTTTTATACCTCGTATTAAGTTTATAGTCACGGAGCAGTGTGTTAATCTTCAAGACCGGGTTAAGAACACTAAAAGCCGTTTCATCGCAAAAATAACTGATGTCACTTGGGAAGCTGCTACGCTAATGTGATTGGGCTGGACACATTTACCGCATGTCAAACAATCTTTGGGCCAAATACACGATTGGTCCTTTTCTCTACGGTTTCGCGGGTAGTGAGACGCCCGAAAGCCTGTTACTGTCTTAACAAGAGCAATCTTGTTGGTCTAGTGGTCAGTGACCCTGACTGTTAAGCCGGAGGTCGTGGGTTCGATTCCCACCCAGGGCAAACTTTGTGTGATGAGCATGATTGTTTGTTCTGTGTCTGGGTGTAATTTACCTATAATATGTATGTATTTTTAAAGTATATAAGTATGTATGTCAGTTGTCTAGTTACCATAACACAAGCTCTGCTTAGCTTGGGATCAGATGGCCGTGTGTGACTTGTTCCAAAATGAAAAAACGTATACCCAGTAACTGGCTTATGGAGTCTTGTAGGCGTTCACTCCCTGTAAAGCCCCCGTAAGGCCTCTTTTTTTTTCTAGATTTAATGACAAGAAAGTCACCATCAGTTAAAAAATTGCTGTAAATACTCCTAGTAACGTTTACATTGCATGTGCTAGTCTTTTATCAAACTTTTTTAATCACACACGCAATAAAAAGCACTAAGTAGGTATTTAGTTGTTTGACGCAGTGCATAAAAGCGAAGGTTTAACTTATCCGATGACGTCGACCGAAATCCAGGTGCGCTTGTCAAGTTAACATGCCTCATAGATGCATCAGATGCAGACCCCTGCACACATAAATAGGCAGATGGTGTTTAAATAATTTTAAGACCCTGTCAAATAGCTGTGTTCATGCTGCTTCTAGATTCGATTTTTACATTTAGAGGCATGAAAGGACCGCGTCGACGGCGCGTTAGTGTTCCACGCGCGCCTCAAAGAGAAGGAGTCAGCACAGGAAGGGGCCCAACAGGGCCAACGCCTGCCGGGGTTGAGGAATGTTTATAATAGTTACCGTGACCCTGGAACATAAAGGGCAATCGAAGGAACATGAGTGGGTTTTAGTCAGTAAGAGTCTGACACGCCCTCCCGCCGCACCCAGGACGGGAGCAGTCATTGGATGATTTCCCACTCACCATAAAAAAGGCATGAAAGGACAAGATAAAAATGATTAAAATGATTAAAATGATTAAAATGATTTTTATTTCTGTAAATAGGTAATAAATTACACTTTTACACGTCATTTTTTTTCTCTTATTTTTTAATCGAACGATGGGGCCGGTGTTTCCTAGCTGGACTACTCTGAGAAGAAACAACCGAAACAAACTCAGAGGTCAAAGTCTCTTTTAAAGTCCATACAATATTGTATTGGTCAAATTATGCGAGGACCATGAAGGTAATAACTGAAGTGATCTCTTGATGAGAGAATCACACAGATTTGAGTGGACCTGTCCAAACAGTGCAAGCATTTGTCAAAAGTCGTTTAGCTCAACTAAAACGTAAGGAGCCTAACGTCTTGACGAACAATACCAAAGTAAGGACATTCGGGTAGGCCGCATTAAATACTCAAATCGTCAGTAATAGTCAAATATACCAGTAACCTAACAGCCCACATAGTCCTCACACTCACAATAAATAAAGTAAAAAAAAAAAAAAAAGATATACTTATAAAAGTACATAAATGTCAAGTATAATAATTACAATGTCAAGCAGAAGAAAAATAAAATTCAATTAAATATGGTATACAAGATAATATACTTAATAAAGTACAAATCAATGTCAAATAATAAAAATTTCAATGTCAATAAAATATAATAATAATGTAGACAAATAATTAACGTCATTGACCTATGTAAATAATTGAAGCAGCTTAATTCCAAGCATTTGAATCATCAATATACTCTTTAACAGAATAAAAAGCATTACGGCATAATTTACGTTTAATAAAGAGCTTAAATTTGGTAATGCTTAGTTCTTGAGTCTGGCTAGGAAGTTTATTATAAAAGCGTATACATTGACATTTAAATGAACTACCTATTTTCTTTAGCCTAGTTGAAGGAACAACAGATAGTGTAGTTAGTTGCACATCCTCTTGTGAAGGGAAGATTTCTTAAGAAGCAGGCAAGACTTTGGAAGTTGAGGGTTTGAGATCCAAGAAAAGTTATATTAGCTCTTTGCTTGATCTCTCTCAGCTTGTATTAGTTTCTCGTCCGCTATGACGTCAGTCCGGGTGACCGGGTCATCTTGTCAGCTTTGTGCGAAGAATGCTCATACATAAGATCTGACTCTATTGTAATTGGCTTCCGTGTGCAAAATTTAACCTGGACAATATTATCACTGTAATTTGTTATAATCTTCATGAATTTAAATAAGAAGGTGTGAACAACTAGATGATTGTACTCAATCTCTCGCCTACGGTCGTCATAGTTACAAGTTGTTTGAATCAGTTGTCACTTGCGTAGGTCGAAAGCAGCTTATTCCACAAAGATCCCTCACCGCCCAGATAAGCATAAAAAATGTAATATCAAAACATAATGGATTACGATTTTTTAATCCTACACTCCGATCCGTTGAAAATTGATTTCATAATAGTAAATTAATCAGCGCATCTCACATCGAGAGCTCTTACAATCACCATCGATTATAATAAAACCGATTTCTTTAATCGATTCCGATTACCAACAAGAAACGGTCGGGCGGCCCAACGACGGCGTCCAAACGAATTAATAAATACGTCATCTAGTCGGCCATCTTCACGGTTCCAAATTCAAATTACGAAAATCGAACCGAAAAAACGTCGTTTTAACGGACTTTTTTTTTGTTGGCAACTCAAGGTGCGGACGTATCATTACACCTGCTTTCTCTATTGTGTTCAGAAATTATCAAAACAGGTGTATTTAAAACTGAATTTATTCTAAGTTATACCTATTGACCCTAATTAAAACGGAGATAAAGGAACAATTTTTATCAATTGACTTATGATTTTGTTAGGTCATAAATATGAAGTTAACGTTTCTTCAAAGTTTTTCTGAAGTTAGCATTAGCATTGTATTTTGTTAACATAACTGTTAGTAATTAATGTTAAATGTCGTGGTTAAGCCCTTATGCTTGACATTCATGGTTTTTACAATGTTTTTGTTGTTAGAAGTTAATATTGTTGCGGTTATTACTGTATATTTCTTCTGACAGTGCAGTTATATTAAAATATTTGATACACGGGACTTTATTCACGAAGATAATATGTATATCATACATATTCTATGACACTTGACAATGAATAACGTAATTAGATATCGATCAAAGATTATTTGCAACTAGCTGTCCCCGAATTTCATGAAACAGGTTACGAGTTCGAATCCGGGCAAGTACCAATGTGATTTTTTAATTCATGTGTACTTTCAGTTTATCTGGGCAATCACAGACAAATAAAAATCGGTACTAATATTAGAAATGCGAAAGTAACTCTGTCTGTCTGTCTGTCTGTCTCTTCTTCACGCCTAAACCACTTAACCGATTTGAATGAAATTTAATACAGATATAGTCTGGGACCCGAGAAAGGACATAGGATAGAATAGGGTTTTCATCCCGAAAATCCCCCGGGAACGGGAACTATTATTCTACGCGGACGAAATCGCGGGCAAAAGCTAGTAATTATATAAGCCTTGAACAAGCGTGATGTGATCAATGCTCGTACCTTCGCTGTATGAGAAGATGTCTTTGCTCTGCAGTGGGATAGCAATAGAATGGTATTATAAAAATGTCTCATTGGCACTTACCCTGATTCGAACCGACAACCAGCCGGGCGCCATAACTACTAATCATCAAATGACTTCTCCCGTCCTGGGCGCTGCGGGAGGGCGTGTCAGACTTGTACTGACTAAAACCCACTCATGTTCGTTCGGTTGCCCTTTATGTTCCGGGGTCACTGTAACTAATATAAACATTCCGCAACCCCGGCAGGCGTTAGCCCTGTTGGTTTCTTCCCGTGCTGGCTTCTCTCTGAGGCGCGCGTGGAACACTTACGCGCTGTCGACGCGGGCCTGGTCCTAGCCGGGCGGCGAGCTACCCATCGCTCGCCGTCCGCAGAACCGCGCCTACGGTGGTCGGTAGTCGTCTTGCGACTCTCGACGTCTTTGCCTGGGTCGCCTTTGTCCGGGACTAGAGGCTCGTCGTTGCCTCTCGCGCGCCGCCGCTTCCTTCACTAGCATGACTGCTTCGCAGAAGGAGGCGACGGCATCCCATTCCACCTTGTTGGTCCCTTCCTGTGCTGACTTCTCTTTGAGGTGCGCGTGGAACACTTACACAGCCTAACCGGATTCAGCTGGATACCAGCGTTTTACAAGAAGCGACTGCCTATAGAACTCCACAACTCAGTTACTGGGCGGCTCAATTTCGTTGTTTAGACTGGTCACACTTTCTGGCTACTTACTACCAGTAACGTCTATCAAGTTTTTTGCATGACCACTGGGACCAGCAGTTTTTACGTGTTTTCCGACGTACGAGATACTGCACTGTAAATTAACATTTATTTTCATTTGTGTCCATTTCAATATCATTTAATTATTTGAAATTGCAGATACAATCACAGTAATTATAATTACTTTCGTTAGTGACAGAGACACGCCCACGCCTCAGCGGACTCATTTTGATTGATAATGCTTTTTCGCGTCCTTTCGTTTTACACAGGAGCAAAACGGACTTTTTTGTAGATATTTATTTATCTTGTGTGTCCAAGGGTCGATGCCTTCTATATCGATGTATATTTATAGTTTACTAGCTTCTGCCCGCGGCTTCGCTCGCGTTAGAAAGAGACAAAAAGTAGCCTATGTTACTCTCCATCCCTTCAACTATCTCCACTTAAAAAATCACGTCAATCCGTCGCTCCGTTTTGTCGTGAAAGAAAGACAAACAGACAGACAGACAGACTGACAGACACACTTTCCCATTTATAATATTAGTATGGTTTTTGGGAAGATTCCAAAGATAAACTTTAACAGATTGGTTAAAAAACTCAACAAATAAAAACTAACACGAATCTAGAATCGTTTTGTAAATCTGCTGTCAGAATTAAATGCCATATTTTGATTGATTGAACGAAACTCCGTCAGATTCGATTCAGCATCGATCAAGAATCAATAAATTGCTAAAACGACAGCACATGAAGTTAATCTTTTTTTTATTTTAAATTGTATTGCGAATGCACAAGGTTTGAGGTTGATTGGGAAAAGTTTTCGGGTAACTATTGTCTGTAAGTAGGCTTTCGTAAACCATTGTTAAGTACTAAACTACCTCCATCCTGGACAATTCTAGTCACACATCCAGAAAATTAAACACTAGCTTCAAAGGTAACATCACTAGTCTACCAAAAGTCCGTTTAACTCCTAAGCACAAGACACCAACCAAACAGGTGTTATTAGATCCCCGCGGCCATTGTGACACTAGATACGGTGCGTATACGCACTTTTAGCTAATTTATCACACGTGACAACAAATAGATAAACGGAACTTAAAACGTTATTATGCGCTTGGGACCATCCCTAAAACATATAATTGGCTCGGCTGTCATTGAGAGAATTTATTGAGAATTTTGGAGTGACATTCGCCTAAGGCCTTTTAGAGACGATTAGTTGAGAAATTAATAGCTGTTCGGAAGTTTTAAGACTTTCAGTAGTAGGTAATGATGACAAATATTAATGCAATTATACGCAGAACACGCATACTAAAAGGGTTGTCCGCTTTGCATGCAAAAGCAATTTGAAATCAACTTGCTATGGATTATAAATAAACTAGATAGCTGTGCACGGGTGTTACAATCTTTAAATACCTAGATTTTTCTACTACAATATGCATATGTTACGGCTAATACCCGAAGTGCGGCTACACCTAGTTTTAGCCGGTTAGAACTAGGTGTAGCCACTTACTCTTGGTTAAACCTAGTACGAGCCGATTGTTTTCGGGTAAAACTAGGTCTAGCCTTCATCATGCCGGCTACAACTAGGTCCAGCCATTCCCTGTTGGATAAAACTAGGTCTATCCGATATCATTCCGGCTAGAACTAGGTCCAGACAATCCCTGTTGAGTAAAACTTAGATGCGTGTCCCGCCAAGCCTTCCGCCCCGCGTCACACTCATGACTCACAGCATCTGCAGCAGCGGCGCAGGATGGAGGGCATAGCGAGGCACGCGCCTCTGCAGGTTGTGAGCGCCAGGTGCTGCTGATCTACTGCAGGTCTACTAGCGAGTGTGACTCACAGCGTCTGCAGCAGCAGCGCGTGTATTAGTTTTATCTAACAGGGATTGACTGTACATAGTTGTAGCTGGCATGCTATCGGCAGAGCTTTTTTAGATATTAAAAAAACATCCAATAAAAAGAAATGTAGAGAGTTTTTTTATTCTTATAAATCACATTGTAATAATTAACACAAATTATTAGGAGTACAATTTTTAATATAATAGGAACAATCAGGAACATTTTTTTAACAACAGACAATAAGTAGTTGCATATTATAATTTAAGTTAGTAGACCTGGAGTAGATCAGCAGCACCTGGCGCTCACAACCTGCAGACGCGCGTGCCTCGCTATGCCCTCCACCCCGCGCCGCTGCTGCAGATGCTGTGAGTCATGAGTGTGACGCGGGGCGGAAGGCTTGGCGGGACACGCATCTAAGTTTTATTCAACAGGGATTGTCTGGACCTAGTTCTAGCCGGAATGATATCGGATAGACCTAGTTTTATCCAACAGGGAATGGCTGGACCTAGTTGTAGCCGGCATGATGAAGGCTAGACCTAGTTTTACCCGAAAACAATCGGCTCGTACTAGGTTTAACCAAGAGTAAGTGGCTACACCTAGTTCTAACCGGCTAAAACTAGGTGTAGCCGCACTTCGGGTATTAGCCGTAACACATATAAATAAATAAATATCCTTCTATAGTCTAGTTCCAGTGTTTTTCGTGAAGCGACTGCCTATTAGCCCCTCACAATCCAGAATTGGGCGACACAATAACCGTAGGTTAATCAGTCAGATTTTCTGGCTTTTGACTACACGTAACGACTGTCAAAGTTCTACGAATGACAACCGTGACCAACAGCTTTACGTGCTTTCCAGGGCACTGAGTGCCAGTGATGTATAAGATAAACTTTAGAAAGTACATTTGAATTGAAAAAGTCACAACTCACAACCCCTTATATGAGAGTCGGACTTCTTAAACACTGATGGCGAGTTAAATAGCCGTTACTAAGCACTGACTTTGGCTTAGCCATGTTCCCGTCTCTATCGAAGGCTGTACGTTTGGCAGTTGTGTAACAGGGACAGGTATAGTGCTAACCCAAAGTCAGTGCTTAGTAACGTCTATATCTCGCCATAAGTTTTCACCTTCACTACGCTAATTCTCGTCAAAGATTTCGAACACAAGTAAATATTATTCCAAGGGTCAATGTCTACGTAAGATGTCGCAAGAGTCAACCGGACACCACAGCATACGAACATATTTCATTCCTTATGTTGTATTATAACTTACGACGAACCATAAAGAATGTATGCCTATTGGCAAACATTATTTGGTTAATATATGAATCCGGTATGTTGTATGGTGTGTGTTGTAGGCAGTAGCGAGTGATATTTTTTAAGTCTATTTGGAACATATCATTATCCTAATTTTAGTCTTCAATTGTTTAACCTGTTTTTAATTTTTTTTTTAAATGTTTTAAATGTTTAATTTAATTTAATGTACATGTGTTTAATTTGATTGTTTAATTTTACTTTGATTTAAATTTTATTGTCTCTAACTTATACAATTCTAAATGTTTAAAATGATGATGTATGCATGATGTGTACTCCTTTAACTGAAGGAGCACAAATCTTCATAGAGAGCTGTATAACAATGCATGTAATGTGTATCCTTTGTTGGAGTTCCTTTCCGAATAAAATAAAAATAAAATAAAATAAAATCCTAAATGTTAAATGCATTAAGCATACCAATAAATCATTTTGCTACAATTATTCTCTCTCTGCCTAATTAAAGCGATTAACTGCCTACGACGTTTTTAATTGGGGTAACAAATAGATGTTGCTTAGCACATACTTTGGCTTAGCTATGAAATATTTTGAAAACTAGTTTCAAAATATTTTTTTGTTTGCTGCTTACCACATATTATGTTATCCAAATTTAGCTTTAAAAATATACTTATTTATTAGAATTGATGTTCTAACCGCTTCAAGCTTGTCACTTAGACCATAAACTCGACTAAGACGAGTCAACTAATAATATTTTCTCCTAGCAACAGCAGCCATTTGAAAGGCGTGTATTATGATAATGAGTTTTCATAATTACCTGTGTTAATAATGTAATGATCGTATTTATTATCCCGTGTTATATACGATTGTGTGTACAGGATTAATCGTTCAGTTATAAGGTAATGTCTGGTTTCATTTGCGAATGAAAATCGAATATTTTATTCGTACATAGATATACTACCTTTCAATTAATGTCGTGATGCCCAGTGGATAAGGCGCCCGCTTCTCGTGTAAGAGGTTGCGGGTTCGAATCCGGGCAAGTACCAATGTGACTTTTTCAATTCATGTACTTTCTAAAGTTTTTGCGGAAAGCACATAAAGCCGTTGGTCCCGGTTGTCATTCGTAGAACTTTGACAGTCGTTACGGGTATTCAGAAGCCAGAAAGTCTGACCAGTTTAACCAAGGGGTTTCGTGTCGCCCAGTTACTGGGTTGTGAGGGTCTGATAGGCAGTCGCTTCACGTAAAACACAGGTATCCAGCTGAATCCGGTTAGGCTGAAAGCCGACCCCAACATAGTTGGGAAAAGGCTAGGGAGATGAAGATGATGGAGAACTTGCGCCAGCGACATAACTCGCTTGCATGTTGCACTTACAACCACTTTTACTTTTTTTTTTTGGTGAGTGGGAAATCATCAAATGACTGCTCCCGTCCTGGGTGCGGCGGGTGGGCGTGTCAGACTTTTACTAACTAAAACCCACTCATGTTCCTTCGATTGCCCTTTATGTTCCAGGGTCACGGTAACTACACACATCAAAAGTGTCTAGGGATATTTTATTTAAACCTAAATTACTAAAATTCTATTAACTTTTTGTTAAGACACCTACACTTTAAAATAAACCTTGTTTAATTGCCTATCTAATCTGATAATAAACTTTTAGATAAAGTTAAATTAAAAAAAAAACTTAGAAGAAGAGGAAAAACTCAACAAAATTTCAATTTAACTTTATTTTTGAAATTTCAAAACCTAAACAATAAAACAATATTTTTTTATAAAAATTGTTGAAAACTTAAAATTAATAATTCGTGGATCCACCTAAGACTCTCCTGACACATCTGGAGCGGTTCTGCATACTAAAAACAAGGGTGTCAATATCCTGTTGTGGAGTACTGTCCCAAATCCTGCTAAGATGCAAGAAAAGCTGGTTTTGATGCACAATATCAACAGGGAAATTCCTACGAGCTCTTCTCTGAAGCATATTCCAGGCATGCTCAATAGGATTTAAGTCAGGGGATTGTGCAGGCCGGTCTAAAGCTTGGATAACATGCTGTTGTAACCAACTTGTAACGATACGCGCCGTATGTGGACGGGCATTGTCGTGCATTAGCTGAAAATTTTGTCCCATTTGCTGATTGTGGGGCAAGATTACAGGCTCTAGCACCTCATCTCGGTATTTTCGAGCAGTCATATTGCCTTGTATCCAAACGAGGTCCGTTCTACCGCCGAGACGAATTCCTGCCCAAACCATAATCGTGCCACCTTAATATGCATGAACTTGTTGTGGGTGCTGCAGTCGATTCCAACGTCCAGGTTTTCTCCAAACGCGTACTCTTCGCGAATCAGGATGAAATCCAAACCTAGATTCATCAGTGAAAAGCACAAGTGACCATTGAGAATGGTTCCAGTTTTCGTGTGCAATAGCCCATTGTAATCTTCTTCCTCGATTACCTCTCCTTAGTGCTGATACCCAAAATGGCCTACGAGCACGTAGATTGACTTCATGCAGTCGCCTTCTCAAAGTTTGACCGCTTACCAGCAAACCATACTCTCTCTGTAGCCTTTGAACCAATTGCATCGCTGCTGCATTTAGTTGACTTCGTGCAGCATTTACTATGAATCGGTCCTGTACATGTGTTGTAATGCGTTGAGGTCCTCGGTGCCGTTCCACCACTTCCTCCGTGACACGATAACATGACCAAAGCCTGGATATAACGCTCTGACTGGTCTTCATGGCTTCAGAAACGGCAATTATGGGACAGTATTCCACAACAGGATATTGACACCCTTGTTTTGAGTATGCAGAACCGCTGCAGATGTGTCAGGAGAGTCTTAGGTGGATCCACGGAATATTAATTTTAAGTTTTCAAGAATTTTTATAAAAAAAATTGTTGTGTTGTTTAAGTTTTGATGTTTCAAAAATAAAGTTAAGATTGAAATTTTGTTTAGAGTTTTTCCTCTTCTTCCAAGTTTTTTTTAAATTTAACTTTATCTAAAAGTTTATTATCAGATTAAATAGTCTATTAAACAAGGTTTATTTTAATGTGTACATGTTTTAACAAAAAGTTAATAGAATTTTAGTAATTTAGGTTTAATTGAAATATCCCTAGACACTTTTGATGTGTGTATTATAAACATTCTGCAACCCCGAACCACTATAACCTTTAAGGGGTCGAAATTCCAAAAATCCTTTCTTAGTTACCTACTTTTCACAAAGAAAACTCCCTCCAATTTTAATGCCTCTAGGACCAGCGGTTTGGGCTGTAAGGATCAATCAGTCAGTCAGTTGATCTGTCAGTTTACAGTTTATTCTTGGTGCTAGCTTTTTGCAGTGTGGCTCAACTACTGGAAGCTGGCCATCAGCTCTGCAAATCGCCTTGACTTGAGGTAAAAAAGTTTCTCTACGTAGACCAAACCGGTCCATTGTCTAATATTTCCGTGCCACAAAATCTTCCTCCTCCCGAAATATCTTTTCTCCTCTATCTTTTTCATCATTATGAGTTTATTCTGGAGACCAAATAGTTAACTGAGTTGTTGCCATAGTGACGTCTTAAGGTGACATTTCCATACAAAATCTAAGAGAGAGTTACCTTTTGACAGCTCATAAAAAAACGTTAATTGATGATGGTGTAAAATACCGTATTAGTCTAATCAAGGTGTACCGTATTACCTTGAACTAAACTGTCTGATAGGCAGTCAATCCATGTAAAACACTGATATTCAGCTCTGTCCGGTCAGACTGAAAGCAGACCCTAACATAATTGGAAACAGACTTCTTCTCTTGACAGAATTGTCATGGTCATCGTTTCTTAAATAAATGATACGCCTAATACGAGACACCCCGGCCACCACTCTTCACGTACTGATGCCTTTTTCGTGCATTCGTGAAGTGGTTCTTCTATCGCGGTCTTAATCTGGTCAGTCCAAGCGGTGTTTGACCCTAAAAGGGTAAAGACTATTGAGATGGTAATGATTATAATTTCGATGTATGGTCACTGTGGTCAGTGTCAAGAAGTACCGGCCATTCTAAGCAATGATTAGTTATTATCTCGTTAACGTTAATGGGTGTCTATGAATATGAATGTAAGCTGTTCTTCATATTGCGGTATTTATATTAATTTACATTTATAGCGTTTACCCATAAAAGTATTACGATCTCTTGGTAGATGCTAGTGTCTGCAGAATTAATGTTGTTTCTACTTTAATTGACATCAAGCTTGGCAACTAGAGGTCAACGTTATAATAATTTAACTGTTCTCAGTAACTGTCTACTTTAATGTCAGTCAGGTCTTAGGTCAAATTGTTTTTGTGAACTATTCGATTTGATGCAGTTATCTTTTTATGGCACACACCTGCACAAGAATTGGTGTCGTAGTCTATAATAATTATTGGCAGATTATTACTGACCCACTGAACAACACCGGAATGTTTATAATAGTTACCGTGACCCCGGAACTTAAGGGCAACCGAGGGAACATGAGTGGGTTTTAGTCAGTAAAAGTCTGACACGAAGGACGGGAGAAGTTATTTGATGATTTCCCACTCCCCAAAAAATAAAAAAAACCACTGATGGTCAAAGGTCTCTTTTAAAACAGAGCATTGATTACCACACCGGGTGAAGGAGGATTGACAATTTCGGACCTCTACAGCCAGGTAACTGAGTAACAGTTTACCTAGACTATATGTTAGGCGTTCTGGCTTCTGACCTTCGTTTTTTTTAGAAGGGACATCCTGACCATTCCTTAAAGATGAACCAATAGATTTCTATCTATCGGTTGAACCGTTTAAACATTACAGATACTTTTACACTTGTAATTATAATATTTATTAGCAATTAATATAAAACTTTATAGGTAGCATAAAGTTAAAAACATATGTTTATATGGAACGTGATGGTTAAGCGAGGGTGCCGTATTCAATACCGATAAATATAGCAGTTTATCTAAGATATATTTCAACTTTGCACATAAACAAACATGTAAATGAATGTCGTGATGGACCTGTGGCTAAGATCCCATCATGTAAGGGAATGTAGGTTCAAATCCGAGCAAATACCAGTGTGACTTTTAAACTCATGTCCTTTCTAGAGTTCATCTTAGACATCACTGACATCCCGTATTTCGCGTAAGGCGCGTAAAACCGTTGGTTGTCATTAGAACTTGGACAGTCGGTACATGTCGGGTAGTCAGAAGCCATAAAGTCTGACCAGTATAACCAAGGGGAATGGTGTCGCCGTGTAACTAGGTTGTGGAGGTCTGATAGGCAGTTGTAAATGACTGATGCCAAGCTAAATCTGGTTAGGTTAGAAGCCAACCTTAACATAGTGAAGGAAATCATGAAGAGATAGCTAACATAAACGGAACATTAAAAGAATATTAGTTTCTTCGCAACTAACAGCCATTTCACGCTTTCATGGCGCAAAACTTAACGGTAGATTTTCATCAGAAACAAAACACTTACAGTAGCATCAACCTTTTATTTTACAACCTTTTCAACGTCACGTCACACAGAGCACACAATGCATTTATTATCCACATATTTCATTACCAACACAACATAAATTTTCCACAATACCCGTTAAAGCGAACGGTCAAAGCTGACAATAACTGCACTTTGTTCAAAGTCGCCGCCCGTTTGATGAGAGTGAGGCGATGGTTGTGTGTTACTAACTTGTTTTATGTGTTTATTGTGTGTTTATTAGTGCATTTAAAGGGTGTGGTATTACGAGGATTGACTGAAAAATTAATAAAAAATGTAGGTTTGATAATAAGTACTAATGAGTGCCTGTTGAAAGTTTAATTGATTAAAATTATGTCGTTAACCGTGTTTGAGTATGTAATCAAAGGAAAAATACATGTCCTGTACTTATTTAAAAATTGTTTAAAATCTTTATTTTTAAAAATTGTTACAGTTCCTTAATTACCTAAACCGATATTTGGTTATTAAAAAGATTTAAAAAATCTTTGAATGTCTTAGACGGTTATTTAGATAAAAAGTCAAGTCCTGTAATTTTTTTTTACTTTTGATAAATACCTGAACATTTGGGGTATAGATAGGGTTGATAAAAAGTACTACAATTTGTCGTGATTTAAAATTTTTGCGTGCACTAGAGTGCATGTAAAAAAATGAAATTATGTCTAGTTGATTTTTTGAGTACAACTCTCTGCTACACTTTAGGGTGATACTGTAACGACGAACAGTATAGTATCACTGTAGAGTAAAAGTCTTTAGTCACATATAAAAAGAAAAGTATTGATGACCATGTTCAAAGCATATTCAATAAAGAAATAAAGTTTAAAGGTCTATAAAGTGGTTGTTCTTTATCTGCCACAAAGATTTCAATTTTATTAGCAAAGACCACAAAGTTCAAAACCATTTTGTATCAATTTAAAATAATCTTTACGTCAAACATTGAACAGTAAACGTCAAATGTAACAGTAATATGCATAGAATTTTAATATAAAATATATTTTGTATTATGTACTTTTACTTATAAATGTACTTTCTAAAGTATATCTTGGACATCACTGACATCCCGTGCCTCGAAAAAAACGTAAAGCCGTTGGTCCCGGTTGTCATTCGTATAACTTTGACAGTCGTAGTCAGAAGCAAGTATAACCATGTGTAACGTGTCGCCCTAACGTTCTCCATTGTTCTGAGTCAGAAACACGCCCTCGGCTAGCGCTGAAAACCAGCGCCGTGGACTCGCACCTGTGTACGGGCCCGGCATTATGCTGAGCGCTAGCCCTTTCGTGCAATAAATAAGTTTATTAGAATATTAAGTTCCTTTGCTGTAAAACTTTTGCACGAATAAACTGTTTTTCTTTCTTTCTTTCCCTGTTACTGGGTTGTGGAGGTCTGATAGGCAGTCAATTCACGTAAAACAGTGTTTCATTAGAAGGCCACACATAAAACACTGGTCCCCCTGATTTCAACGTTCAATGAACAAGAGATTGCAACGCAGTACCTCATATCATAACCTTTCAACGACCAACCGACAGCCGGCTGTCGGGCTACTATTGCCTTTCTATGGTGTCTCAAATCACGAACTAAAAAACTACTCAGCTCAACTCTCCAACACTGTACTCATTACCGCGCCGCTCCCTACATATTTGTACGCCCACTACCAACTGTTAACTACGTGTAAAATTTCATGTTCGTATGTTAAACTTACTTAATGTACTTACTTGATGAGTTCAAACACGTTATGTTTGAGAGCAAACAGTTTATTAAGACTGCTTTATCTAGCTTCTATTTAATGAGATATACATATTTAAACTGTGTATCGCTTTACGGGACTTCGTAAAACCTTTACACTTGTACAGATAAAATACTGATATTAAATAAAAAAATCACTTAAGCCTAACATCAAACAATTAATAAAGGAAAAATAAAAATTGATGTTGACTATTACATGTAAAAAACTGGTATCCAGTTCAATCCAGTTAGGTTGGAAGCCGACCCCAACATAGTTGGGAAAAGGCTATTTTTTTTTTAATTGAGACAATCCCACTCACTATTCTCAACCACTGCAACTCCTGAAAGCCAGAATCAACAGTGGAGCCCGCCAGAAAAGCGCCGAGCAATGAAGCTCGACGAGTCCCGGAGAAACGATTCAACTGTCTCGGATCCCGCAACGAAATTAATCAGAAAAGATCAGCGGAGGAGTAAGAAAAATATATTTTGGGAAAAGGCTAGGGAGATGATGATGATGGTGACTCTGACTTTGGCCGACTTGCCGATCAGTAGGCTGTTTAGAGGCCGATTAATCGGCAGAGTTGCCGATTACAATGCAAGCGTGGTAATCAATGCATATAGGTCGATTACATCTGCCGAGTAGAGTGGCGAGACAGTGCCTTCGGCCGAGTACTCGGTATTTGTAAACACATTGCCGAGTACTCGGCCGAGCGCTCGGCCTAGCAACCGGCCGAGACAGTCACTCGGACCCAGTTCTATTTACTAGGGCGAGAACCCACCTCCCCGCTTCCCCGCACTGTCTCGCTCGGTCACTCGGTGAATCTAAACAGCACTCGGCCACCACTCTCCACTCGGAATAAACGATTTCCGATCCATGTTAGCCTCAGTTGTCCTTGAACTTCTTCTAATAACTGAACTGTCTCGCCACAATATCGAAAATACGTGTGAACACTTACTCGGCTACGGCACTGTCTCGTCCGAGTTACATTTTACTGTCTCGCCACTCTACTCGGTAGGTGTAATCAAGCCATTAGGATTTCTCTGTGTGAGACGCGAATATTATTAAAAAAATATTACCAATTCTTCTCTACTAGTAAGACCCCAAACTCTCTACTTTCAAACTGTAACCGCAACACACTATAATGCATGTTGTCGTGTGAAAACAATTTCCCTTAGTCTATTGAGCACTGTTTCTATGGGAGCCGTGACGTCAGAAGCGCTGTATTCAATAACCTATATTGTCGAGCTAAACTAAGTGCCTGAGCGCAGGTAGGGGGAACGCACAGTGAGACTGGAAGAGAAAGAAATATAGAAAACAAGCTATCTAGCGTGGTTATACTATACCCACATCTTTTGTAACTTCTCCGCTTCCGCAGTACGTAGCGTAATGTTATAGAACCTATAGCCGACTTCAATTAATGAACTATCCAACACACAACAATACTTTTTCATATCGGGCTACTACTTCCTGAGTTTAGAACGACCAAAAAAAATATACTCTCCGGCTTCATATTATTAGTATTACCAATTCTTGTCTATTTATATTATTAATATTGATACATTATTACCAATTTTAATCTACTAGTAAGACCGTAAATTGTCGACTTTCAAACTGTACATGTAGTCGTGTGAAAACAATTTCCCTTAGTCTATTGAGCGCTGTTTCTATGGGACCGTGACGTCAGAAGCGCTGTATTCAATAACCTATATTGTCGAGCTAAACTAAGTGCCTGTGCGCAGGTAGGGGGAACGCACATTGAGAGTGGAAGAGAAAGAAAGAAAGAAATATACAAAACGAGCTATCTAACGTGGTTATACCCACAGCTTTCGTTACTTCTCCGCTTCTGTAGTACGTAGCGTAATGTTAGACAGCCAATAGCCATCTTTAATGAATGAATCAGTCAACACAAAAAAAATTTCATATCGATCTAAGACTTCCTAAGATTAGAACATGCAAAAAATAAGATACTCTCCAGCTTTATATTATTAGTATTGATACACTATTACCAATTTTAATCTACTAGTGAGACCGTACCTATATTGTCGACTTTCAAACTTAAAACTGTACATGTTGTCGTGTGAAAACAATTTCCCTTGGTCTATTGAGCGCTGTTTCTATGGGACCGTGACGTCAAGAGCGCTGTATTCAATAACCTATATTGTCGAGCTAAACTAAGTGCCTGAGCGCAGGTAGGGGGAACGCACAGTGAGATTGAAAAAATAAAAATATCTATACTAATAGTGTAAAGCTGAAATGTTAGTTTGTTTGGTTTTTTGCACTAATCCGTTTGGATTTGAAAAATCTTTTTGTGTTTGATAGCCTTAACGAGGAAGGCTTTAGGCTATATAACATCACGTAACAAGCTAAGGGAGCAGGATCCGGAATAGAACCCGCATCTTTGGTTACTACCCGAGTAGAGTACTTAGCACATTTTTCGCTAGATCTAGTTAATAAAAAAAATATAAAAATATTCAAAAGTCCGAAAGGGAGCTTGTGACGCCACAGTTTATTAAAAATTGTACTTCGGCGTGACGTCACCGGAAACTTCAACGCGCTGTATCGTCGCCATTTTTAGTTTACGGGGAAATTTAAAAAACATGATAAAATATTTTTGATAATCTAATTGTAGGACTACATAGTTTATTTTTGTCATCTCGCCTATTTTGAAAGCAAACCCTTCGACAACCAAGCGAGCAGCCGGCTGTCTTCTGCTTTTGTCTTTCTATTGCGTCTCGAAGCACGTGTGTTCAAAGTTCTAAACTAAGTTATTTTTTACAGATACGCGCACTGTACGCTGCGCCTATTGAGGAAGCTGCGCACACGTCGATTAATACACGTAGCTGTCGCCGTAACAAATTGTGCGCCAAATGAATGCCGATTGAAACCAGCCAGCAATAACTCTTGAACGAGGTTGAGGAAGCATTGTCGAGATTTATCATTTATCCATACTAATATTATAAATGGGAAAGTGTGTCTGTCTGTCTGTCTGTTTGTCTTTCTTTCGCGGCAAAACGGAGCGATGAATTGACGTGATTTTTTGAGTGGAGATAGTTGAAGGGATGGAGAGTAACATAGGCTACTTTTTGTCTCTTTCTAACGCGAGCGAAGCCGCGGGCAAACGCTAGTTTTAATATATATTGGAGAAAATCATTTGGTTTAATATTTCTCTAAGACAGACTCTGGTTTTTAAATATTGTTAGGTCATAAATTGTAAAATTTAAAAAAGATTTCTCCGGCGGATTTGCCCGCGTGTATGTCAAAGACGGGCCTGTTGGTCTAGTGGTTAGGGACCCTGACTGCTAAGCCGGAGGTCGTGGGTTCGACTCCCACCCAGAACAAACTTTGTGTGTTGAGCATGATTGTTTGTTCTGTGTCTGGGTGTAATATAATATGTATGTATTTATAAATTATATAAGTATGTTTATCAGTTGTCTTAGTACAAGCTCTGCTTAGTTTGGGATCTTATTATTTATTATTATAAAGCTTCAAACACCCATAAAAGCAATGATATTATAAGTAAAAAGGTGTAGATAGGTTACCTAAACGAAATTCTATCTTTAAAAACGGCACACTAACGCACACATACATTACACGTCAAAGTAGGATGGTATAATTGAAGTAGTGCGAGTGAAAAAGAGATAAACGTCAAATATCAACGCGATATTCAGTATCATGTTGGTCAAATGGCAAACTTTTTAAGTGCCACTTTTTGACTGCATATAACCTATCTACACTTTTTTACTTAAATAATACTTATCATTACGTAAAAGAAAAATGTTTGATCTGCCTTTAAAATTCAAAAACATTTATAAAAATTAATGTTTATCACAATATTTCCAACACTCTATGTCCAACAATATTTGCAGCACAGTGTTACAACCCCACAGTTACAGCAACAGGGCGTGACCTTGAGAAGTTTTTGACCTTGTCCAAAGCGTTTGGTCATAGCGACCTGATAGGCGATCCGACAAGTACCCGTTCCAACCGTAAACTTAAAATAAAATCTGTTTCAATAAATAAATAAAAAACAAACCGAAATATAAATGAACTAGCTTTTGCCCGCGGCTTCGCTCGCGTTAGAAAGAGACAAAAAGTAGCCTATGTTACTCTCCATCCCTTCAATTATCTCCACTCAAAAATTCACGTTAATTCATCGCTCTGTTTTGCCGTGAAAGAAAGACAAACAGACAGACAGACAGACACACTTTCGCATTTATAATATTAGTATGGATATGGATTTAAAAAAATATATACCAAAACAACCTTCAATGTCCTTCAAACCCAACACAACATTCAACCCACAGTTTCAGCAACAGGGCTTGACCTTGAGAAGTTTTTGACCTTGTCCGAAGCGTTTGGTCGCAGGGACAGGCGACCCGCACATATTCCCGTTGAACTAGTTGCAGCTTGGCTCGTTAGTTTTAGTTGTAAAACTAGTTGGAGACCAGTTTGATGGAAACAAATGTTGGATGTAGTCGGGAGTTTGACCCTGATTTTGTTTTTGGGACTACTGGAATTGTCACTAAGCGCACATTTGTGTGAAGTTTGCTTCTAAACGGGAATGATTTGAGTTTCTATTATTTCGTTGAACAAGTTGGTTAATTTGGGAGCAATCACAGACACACACACAGATAATAGAAACTCAAATCATTCCCGAAGACTGGACGAAATCGCTGATAGTATTATTACACAAGAAAGGAGATAAAGGAGACATTGGCAACTATAGACCGATAAGTTTAATGTCTAATATATATAAGGTCTTTTCAAAAATTTTGCTTTTTAGACTAACCAACATCCTTGATGAACATCAGCCAAAAGAGCAAGCTGGATTCAGAAGCAACTTTTCGACTATAGACCATATACACGTCCTAAGACAAATACTTCAAAAATACAAAGAATACAATAAAATATATTACCTGGCTTTTGTGGACTTCAATAAAGCCTTTGATTCTTTGGAACACTACTACATATGGGAATCGCTGGAGCGACAGGGGGTACATGATAAGTATATTCGCCTTCTAAAGATTATATACGAGAAAAGTATAGCACAAATAAAAACTGAAATGACCGGCGACGAATTTCCATTAGAAAGAGGCGTCCGTCAAGGTGACCCCATATCGCCAAAGCTTTTCTCTGCGGTATTAGAGATGATCTTTAGGAAAATGGACTGGGATAATTTCGGTATCAACATTAACGGAGAGAAATTGAGCCATTTGAGATTCGCCGATGATTTAATACTGTTCGCGGAATGTCCAAAGGTTTTAGAAAAAATGCTTCAACAATTATCAGACGAAAGTGCAAACGCAGGTCTGACAATGAACATAGAGAAGACAAAATTAATGAGCAATTCCCCATCATCAGAGGATATTAAAATTAAAATTAATGACCAACAAATAGAATACGTGAATGAGTACGTATATTTGGGACAATTAGTATCAACAACAGGAAACATGCAGAAAGAAATTGAAAGGAGGATTGCTAATACCTGGAAGAGATTCTGGTCATTGAGTGAAATTATGAAAAATAAAGAGATGCCAATGACGGTGAAGCGAAAAGTATTCAATGTCTGCATCCTGCCATGTCTAACATATGCGTGTCAAACTTGGGCCCTAACCGAACAACAGCAAAATAAAATAAATATTTGTCAGAATGGAATAGAAAGAAGCGTTTTGGGAATAAGAAGAAGCGACAAAGTACAATTAAAAATAATAAAACAGGAGACTAAGTTCGGGAATGTGCAGTCCATATGCAGAAAACTAAAGTGGCGCTGGACCGGGCATATGGCAAGAGAAAAGAAAGAAAAATGGACCAAAATAATAACAGAATGGTACCCTAGAGGATGTACAAGAAATAGAGGAAGACAACCCAAGCGATGGGAAGACGATATTAAGAAAACAGCGGGTCCAGAATGGATACGAACAGCACAAGACAGGAACAAATGGAAAGCCTTAGAGGAGGCCTTTGTCGAAAGACAAGCTGTTAATAAAGAAGACTAACCGAATGCCGAGTAGATTATATGTTTAAAATTTTAGTTAAGATTTTTTTTTTTGTCTAGAGTTTAATTTTAATTTATTGTATTGTTAAATTAGCTATAACAGCAATAAAGGCTTTTTTTTTTTTTTTTTTTTTTTTTTTTTTTTTTTTTTTTTTTTTTTTTTTGCTTCTAAACTCAGCGCTTTTTGGTGTGCGTTAAGCGATCAGTCAAAAACAGGGTTTCTTCGATTACAGATATGTAAGTTCTTATTTCTTCAGAGTATTTCAAATTATTTTTGTTTACTTTTTCACAAACAGAAAAATTCTACTAATATGAAACAATAATGTGAATGTTTGTATGTGTGTGTTTGCTTTAACGCAAAAACTACTGAACGTATGTTGATGACACTTAACAATTATATAGCTCATACATGAAAATAAGACGTAGGCTACATATCACTACGCTATGACTTACGGGAACGGAGCAGTAACTAAAAACCTAAAATAACGCGGGGGACAGCTGGAACTTAAATGAAACCACAAATTACGAGTAAAATTAAAAAAAATCATCAGCACGTGCTACTGAACGGATTTCGATGAATCTTTAAAGTAATATGGCTTGCATATAAACATAACATAAGGCTACATAACGCTATGGTCTTCATAGCGGTCCAGTATTTAATATTACAAATCAAGATTAAACCAGCTGTTTTTGGTTAATACCCCACCCTCGTGGGTCCTAGCGTGAAGCTTATAGCCTATATTATTCTGGTGTATGAGCTTTATAACTGTAAATTCTTATAAAAATCCATTCGTTAGCTTTTACGTGAAAGAGTAACAATCACTTAAACACACATACAAACTTTCACAATATAATATTAGTAGGAAGTAAGACTAGTAAGGATAACTACGTAATTTGCCAGAAGTGTTAATATTCAATCTTGTCCAATTGTGGACAGTTAAAGGATTATCTACCTTCTCAAGACGAATGGTCTGTGACTTTACGACGCAACCTGGCTGGGGTCAAAAGTCACCTATCACATGACTGTCGCTAAGCGGTAATGGACTTGAAGAAACTGGTCAAGCGCTTACTAATGAGTTGTGATCGGAGTAGGTAGGGCTTTTGGGGTCAATGATCGTATGCTTTGGTGGTAATATAGACATTAGTTATTTCCGGGGTTTCTAACGACTCTTTAGAGCGTCACTTGAAGCATATTTTGTTGCGATTCTGATACACTACAGCATTTATATCCGCGTACTTAATATTATAAATGCGAATGTAACTCTGTCTGCCTATCTGTCTCTTCTTCACGCCTAAACCACTAAACCCATTTGAATGAAATTTGGTACAGATATAGTCTGGTACCCGGAAAAGACATAGGATAGTTTACTACCAGATATCCCCTGGAAACGGGAACAATTAATCACGCGGACGAAGTCGCGGGCGAAAGCTAGTATTACCAATAAGTAATGTTTAAAGTATTTATAATCATAAGTAATTTCGCCATTGTACATATAACTTTTCGTGCAATAAAGAATAAAGAGGTTTTTTTTGTTTGTTGGAGGTAATCTTTGAAAGTGCTGGTCTGAATTGAAAAAATATTTTTGTGTTCGATAGCCTATTTATTGAGGAAGGTTATTTAACATCACGCTACGACCTACAGAGACAGAGCAGTAACTAAAAACGTGGGTGAAACCGCAGGTGAACACCGCGGGCCGGGGTAGTGAAATAGTTATAATATTTACCGTGACCCTGGAACATAAAGGGCAACCGAAGGAACATGAGTGGGTTTTAGTCAGTAAAAGTCTGACACCCGCCCAGGACGGGAGAAGTTATTTAATGATTTCCCAATCACCGAAAAAAAAACGCGGGGGCCAAGCTCGCAATATACCTTTTCAAATCAACCTATATTAATACAACCCAGCTTTACCTATTCTGATCATTCCTAATTAGAGTCGCAGTAATAATAACACAATATTATTGTCCCACTATAAGTTGAAGGTTTCTTCTTGATAGAGAAAGCGCTAAAATTAATGACCACACTTGCTCAAGGTAGATTGGTGACACTTTTTATTATGTTTTTTTATTTGGATGATGTTGTAATATAAAGTCTGGCGATATTTTACAATAACTCAATGAATTTAATGTCAACACAAACGAAGCAGCGTGTACCAGCTAATAAACTTAAAAACGCTGTCATCATCGAACTATCGAAGAATATTAACTAACGCCATAACTGTTTTAAGAGTCAAAAACATCATTAAGACCATCTCTAACACATATATTTGTATTCAACAAACACTTGAATCACTAGTCGACAAAAATCTCTACTGGCCGCCAATTATTGAATTATTATTCGTGTCACTATCACAGTCCAAGAATCCAGTCTGTAGGCGGCTTATTACGTTGGCCGCTGAAGTTCGGCCGGTCCGGTCGAAAGAGGCATTTAATTATCCGTACTAATAAAAATAATATAAATGCGAAAAATGCAAATGCGAATAGTATAAATGCGAAAGTAACTTGGTCTGTCTGTCTGTTTATCTGTCTCTCCTTCACGCCTAAACCACTGAACCGATTTGAATGTTTGGTACAGATATAGTCTGGGACCCTAGAAAGGACATAGGATAGTTTTCATCCCGGAAATCCCCCGGGAACGTGAACTAAAGGGTGTCCAGTGGAAAATTTTCAACTTTGAAATTTCACATAAAAAAAACTACATGTATTTTATTTATTTTTATTAAAACTAAATGTACTACATTAATGCGGATTTCATTTTTTAAACACTATATCATCTAAATGATGACCGTTTTTTTGTACGCACTCCTGTAGTGGAACCCTTACATTTGCAATTACGCGACGGCAAAGCTCTGATGTAATGCTTTGAATTTCACGGCGAATATTGGCCTGCAGGGCTTGAATTGTCCGGGGATTGTTCTCATAAACTTTCAATTTAGGGTAACCCCATAGAAAAAAGTCGCAGGGCGTGAGGTCGGGCGACCTGGGTGGCCATGAGATGTCTCCGTACTTGCTGATCAGTTTATTTGGAAAAAATGTTCTTAACTTTTACATCGACACTCTAGCTGTATGCGGAGTGGCACCGTCTTGCTGAAATTGTGTCCTATTGTTGTAACCTGAATACAACTGGAATTGCGGTAGCAGAAATTCGTCTATCATACGGCAATACACCGGAGCAGTGACTGTTTCTCCTTGGTTAAAAAAATAGGGCCCAATTACACCGCTAGCCGAAATGACACACCAAATTGTGGTTTTCAAGCAATGTAAACGTTTCTGGTGGCGTTCTCTTGGGTTGTTTGGACACCAGTATCTCATATTCTGTTTATTTACATATTCATCAATGTGGAAATGTGCTTCATCACTAAACAAAATGTTTCCCAACGTGGTAGGTGTTCGAAAGCGTTCCAGCATTGTTCTTGCGAAGGTTTCTCGCAAAGGATAGTCGCTTTCCTTTAGACCCTGAACAATTTGCATTTTGCATGGATGGAGCCTTAATTTCTTCTGCAAAATAACATGCACTGTCGACTTTTTGATTCCTGTGGAGGCTGCAATTTTCCTAATCGACTTGCGTGGATTCCTAATGATTTCATTCGAACTTCAGACACACGTTCGGGCGTTGCTGCTGATGTTGATGGCCCTGGAGGAGTTCTGTTGAGCGTTGTCCCTTCTTGCCTAAACCTTTGTACCCACGACCAAATAAGTTGCGTGCTTGGCCCATCACTTAAACGCCGAATATTAAAATGAGTACAAAACAAAACCAACGATCCACCATTCTTTAGATATTGCTCAACCGCGAACGAGCGGTGCGCTCCTGTCCAGTGACTCATGGCTACTAACAAATCCGCAAGTACCGCGCTTTCAATGACACCCCTCCCGCTCACCTCACCCCGCTATTATTTCGATAATTGCAGTTTAAAGTTGAAAAATTTCCGCTGGACACCCTATATTATTCCACGCGGACGAAGTCGCGGGCAAAAGCTAGTCTATTCATAAAATAGTAAAGTAACTAATTGACTGACCGTTGATATATCCACGCACAGCCCAAACCGCTGGACCTGGAGACATGAAACTTGGAAGGTGTGTTCTTTGTGAAGAGAAGGTATTCGCTAAGAAAGGTTTTTAGGAAATTTTACATCTGAAGGGGTTATAATCTAAGGAATAGAAGTCCAACATCCACACGGACGAAGCCGCGGGCGGAAGCTAGTTATTAATACTTTTGATGGGTGTTTCTGACAATACTTTTTTTAATAATTTTGTAAAGTAAGAATGAAAGATCTGTTTGAACTCACCGTACAAATAAATATATTTTAACTTTATTTAGTACTGGGAAAATCGACAGGTTTGGTTTTTTGGCCTCAAAAAAATTAAAAAAAGTCCTATCAAAAATATTAATCATACTAAAATTCCTGTTTCGACCGTACCGGGCGAATTACAGTGGCCGAAACACGTACTAAGCAGTAGGCAGGCGATATAAAATTAGTTTTAACATCACAGCTCGGCTCGGTAAGCATACGAATTACTAGTTAAAACCACTTATTTTACAAAACAGTTAGCGGTGAGGTATTCCGCGACGTGACGCACGGCCGCCCAAAATAGGCAACTTTATCGTCGTAAAATTAAAATAAATTATTGATAAATATCTTGGGACATTCACACAAGCTGATCCCAAAATAGGCAGCCTGCGGTTACTAGTCAACAGGTACCTATACTTGGTTGATTTATAAATACAAATACTTTATGTGTTACTATGTGCCTAGACCACTTCGGCTATTAATTTTTAAATATTTGTGAAGTCTGAGGAAGGCTTTTAAGAAAGATTTAAAAAGACGTCCGCGTTTAATAAATCGGGGAAAAATCTAAACGTCTATTCTTTATGGAATCTTTGCTGGAAATTAAGGGCAGAAACTTTTTCTTTGTGGTTCAGCTTAGTTCTTTACACAAAGATTTGGCTAGTGTGTGGTGGAAATCGAACCTACGACTTTGGCTTGCCAGTCAGTCACTCACTAAACAATGGACTACTTGTGTAGTCGCGTTTAAAAATAACTCTACCTATTTCCTGTGCTATTTCTGACCTATGGTAATAAGTAAGTTGAGTATTTGATTTTCTTGTTTTGGCGTTCGTTTAAGAATGACAATGTGAGATAAGTATTTAATTTTTGAGCTTGTTAAATAGTCTATAGTTATACAAAAAATATATAAATAATTAGATAACTTTTATGCAAGGTTATTGAATCACATTTTGAAGAGGATAGTTGTAATATTTATTGTAACAACGTTGCCTTCAACTAATAATTTCTTCGTTAATAAATACGTTGACAAAACAAAATAAGTATATACATATACATACATTTTACCAGCCAGACCTGAAGCAAGAAACTGTAGGCCATATAAATATTTGTCCCATGTTGTAGTCGAATACAATGCTATTTTTTTTACTACATAGTTTTTCATTCTATCCATCCGTATGTCCGCATAGAAAGCTTAAACAGGCGTGTTGGTATAAACAGGCCGATTTGAAACCGTTGAATAGTGCCGTATTTAAGCCGTGTAGTGTAGCCCGGCTTAGTATGTGACTGTCATTTAGGCCTGGCCTCTTTGAAGATAACGCTAACACTTCTATATTTAAAAGATTACAAGCTGGGCTTGTTGTTTTATATTCTTGTAGTAATACTCAAAAATTCTAATTAATTTTGGACTATCTTCTTTGTAACGTAAGAATATATGGCACTCGGTAATTATGTGGCTTTCGATTAATGAAAGATTTCTTAAAATTGGACTAGTATATCCAGGAATGATCTCTCTATATCATCATATAAACTGTAGCACTGTAGGCTGTGGGAGTAGACGTGTTCTTGAGTGGAAAAAGCTAAATGTGGGACTACTTCAAGATTTTATAGGCCTTTTAAAACATTTAGTTGATGCTAAAACATTTTTTTTTAAATTGGGTATATGACTTCTGAGATTGTTCTCTCTGTAAGCCATGACGGTACCTAGTCCATATATGATGAGCTTTGAAGAAAAAAATTAACGGCTCAGTGATTTTTGTTAGTTTTAAAGTTTTTAAGGTTGGACTTGAGATACGTAGATAATGTAAGATCTCAATTTAATACGATTATATGAAACTATAATCCGAAATGGTTGTTAATCTGTAATGCGAAGTGGCTTATTTAATAACGAATAATTTTTCATTGCCCTGACATGCACATTTTTTCTTTAATTTAACTACCAGACTAGCGACTCGCCCCAGCTTCGCACGGGTATTACAAATCTTAGAAAAAATAGTTTTTTCTCTACTATAATATACACGTATTTTACATAAAAACCTTTCCTATAATTTTTCACGAAGGTCGCCATTAGGAATTTTTTCGACAATGAAATAAAGCCTGAAATTAGAGTTGAAATAAATTAGAGATTGAAATTAGAATTCAAAGATGATCAAAAGCAGAGAAACCGCCGTTAAAGCCTTACTTATCCATACTAATATTATAAATGGGAAAGTGTGTCTGTCTGTCTGTCTGTATGTTTGTCTTTCTTTCACGGCAAAACGGAGCGACGAATTGACGTGATTTTTTAAGTGGAGATAGTTGAAGGGATGGAGAGTAACATAGGCTACTTTTTGTCTCTTTCTAACGCGAGCGAAGCCGCGGGCAAAAGCTAGTTTTATATAAAAATCTTTCCCATAATTTTTCGCGAAGGTCGCCATTAAAAACATTTTCGACAATGAAATAAAGCCTGAAATTAGAATTGAAATAAATTAGAGATTGAAATTAGAATTCAAAGATGATCAAAAGCAGAGAAACCGCCGTTAAAGCCATTACTTATCTATACTAGTCTATACTAATATATAATAAAGAGGTAAAAATTGTAAGTTTGTAGGTTTGTAAGTTTGTATGTAGGGGGTAATTTCTGGAACTACTGGTCCGATTTGAAAAATTCTTTCAGTGTTAGATAGTCCATTTATCGAGGAATGCTATAGGCTATATACCATCGCGCTAAGACTCACGGGAGCGGAGCAGTAACGAAAAATGCGGGTGAAACCGCAGGGAACAGCTAGTTAGTTATAATAGTGCAAATCGCACATTTCCTATGATGGATATAAACAATTTATCGGCTTATGTCTACAGATGCTAAATGACCAATAAAATAGAAACTTTACAACGTTTTCTATACAACCCACACGCTTTTCAATCTTTTCTCTTATATGACGTGTTATAACAATATTGATTAGACGCCATGAAAATGTGGCACGTTATTGTGACTTATTGTTAATTTAAGTGTAGGAAATAGTAAAATTTTATATCAGACTAGCTTTTGCCCGCGACTTCGTCTGTGTGGAATAATAGTTCCCGTTCCCGGGGGATTTCCGGGATGAAAACTACCCTATTCCAAACTATATTGGTACCAAATTTCTTTCAAATCGGTTCAGTGGTTTAGGCGTGAAGAAGAGACAGACAGACAGACAGAAAGACAGACAGACAGAGTTACTTTCGTATCCATACTAATATTATAAATGGGAAAGTGTGTCTATCTGTCTGTCTGTCTGTCTGTTTGTCTTTCTTTCACGGCAAAACGGAGCGATGAATTGACGTGATTTTTTGAGTGAAGACAGTTGGAGAGTAACATAGGCTACTTTTTGTCTCTTTCTAACGCGAGCGAAGCCGCGGGCAAAAGCTAGTTTATAATATTAGTACGGATTTCTTTCAAATTGGTTCAGTGGTTTAGGCGTGAAGAAGAGACAGACAGACAAACAGACAGAAAGACAGACAGACAGAGCTACTTTCGCTCTTATAATATTAGTACGGATTTAAGTGTAGGAAATAGTTAAATTTTATATTAGATTTCGCCCGCGTGGATGTCAAAACTTACATCTCCTATTTTCCACCAGGGGTCAAATTTCCAAAAATCCTTTATTAGTAAATATCTACTTTTGACATTCATATGTGTACGGTGGGCAAAGTAGATAAGTATCCAGGGCCGTCATATACAATTGAGGTTTTCTTAAATACCAATGAATGTATTCAAATGAAATTGAACCTAATTGAAGAACTATTCATTTTCTACTATAAGTAGTTAAAATTTTTATTAGAATATATCGGTGGGTTTTTGAGAAAACTTAAACTGTATCTGACGGCTCTGGATACTTATCTACTTTGCTGACTGACATATTTTTTGAGTATCTATCTCTGTGTGACTTCTTAATTTATAATGTACTTTCTAAAAAGTTGACACGTGTGCCCTGTAAGATAAAAAGCATTTGTCCTACAGAGAATATTATTTAATTACGAATGAAACTACAGAATGAAACTTATTTCATGCATTGATGAATTTATCATAAACATGACGCATCATTTAGATATTCTGAAGAAAAAAAATCTACAACCATCCGGACCAAAAACAGTTAAAATTCATCAACTCCAACGATCAATTTGTCCAAAAACTCCAAATTTGGCGCTTAAACGCATAATTTGCGACGGCGAAAAAAATATTTACGACCTCACACATTCGGAAAAAGCCTTTATTTTAGGTCTATTAAAGCCCTAAATAGCGTGAAAAGCAATTTGTTTTGTACTAAAGTTTAAATTGTGGTCGTTCTCCATCGCAGTAAGGTGCGCGTAGGCTTGAGAGCTATCAAATTGTGACCCCCGCAATCCCGTTAGATCGATCCCAACTTTATAGTACAACCGTTGCAATCCAAGATTGAATTTATAAATAATTCAGATAGATTGCTCAGTAGGTGTTTTGGTGTTTGAGATTCGCCCGGTCCGGTCGAAACAAGAATTGTATTAACATGATTCGAGACGCAATAGAAAGACAATAGTAGCTCGACAGCTGGCTGTCGCTTGGTCGTCGAAATGTTAATATTTTGAGCAGTGTTACGGACGATAGCTAATTTCATAAGGTTAGAAGTAAAAGCTTATTACATTCTCAAAGTACAAATAAACGTACGTTAAGAATGAACAGAATTTTCATCCTGACTGCACAAAATTACCTTAAAAAACTATCGTTCAAAACTCCCCCCTAGAATATTAATCCTGCTTAGACCAGATCGGCCAAAACTCAGCGGCCGAATCACTTACTAAGCCTAAGATTTTCTAAGATAACGCGTCGTTTAGATAGAACAATATCTCGGGCTGTAATCTGTGGTAAGGCAGACATTGCAAGATAGGTACAACTTGCCTCATATTACCAGTTATCAGATGTGTGAAACCAAGTGCAGACTTGCGAAGTGGAGAACATATTGAAATGGGTCTAGAATTCTAAGTTGCCAACCTGAATAAGTTTATCTTATCTTCGAAATCTGTTGAGATTGTGGAACAGCGGTTGTCATAACTGTTTGTTGAAACCAGCCAAATTATCAGGAGAAAAGCTGATTTAAAACCTTTGAAAGGTCAATAAGATTTTTAAACACTTGGATGCCTCTGGTGTTAAAGTTTGTGGTTCGGGCAAATACTGGTAAGTATAACAGCTCTTGAATTCTTTTGTACTTCCTAAAGTTTATTTTGGACATCACATACAATGGTTTAGAAAACCATCGTGACGAGACTTGGTCTTATCTGAAAGACTGTCGGATGATATATCAACTCACAGCCCAAACTGATAGGTCCTGGAGACATGAAGCTTGGAAGGGGTGTTCTTAGAGGAGAGTAAACATCCACTAAAAAAAGGTTTATGGAATTTGAGGAATTTAAGCCCTTTAGAGTCAAAATAGGGCCCGCCAAGGCTTTAGAGCCGATGGACTAAGCCAGCAAGATGATTAAACCTCGTGCCTTCTGTGTGAAAGCCTAATTATTATATAATAATTATATTAAGTTGGACCATACAATTTGACAACCCTAGAACTTCTATTAAAGGCTAACGCAAAGAAGCTAATGGATTAACTTATCTTTAACGATCAGAGGGCAAATGTAGTATGTATAAACATTAAACCAATGACAATTCAAGCTTAAATACAATAGTCCCCAAAACCACAACCCAATGACGTACGAAGTTCAAAATCTAAACATAATTATCATTTAGAACTGAACCTTAATCCATTGTCTTCCATTTAAGAGCTGAGCTAACATCTACCAGTCAATGATCTCCCAAAAGGAATTGGGAACATCTTCGTATTTAAATTATTTCATACCTACATTCAAATCATTTTGTATTTCATATACACGTTTTCGCGTCATCGGACCATACTATTTCTGGTGAATAGGTGCACCATGTTTTAAATGTTGATTAGGAATATTTTTTGTAATTTTATTAACTGAACTTGAACTTTATAACAGAACTTAACACTAACGACCAGCCAAATACGTAAATGATACGTAAAAGCTTGTGCGCAAGCTGTGGGCACATCTGCACTCCCTCTTCCTTTATTCTCATATTTCAAGAAATCAGGTACAAGACCAAGATTTGGGTAGTACATATTACTTTTAAGGTCATAGCTCATTACAGCCACCCGGCAGCCACTCCGCACCGACTCGCCTTATAACCGAGGCGATCCGGTGATGGTAAGGAGTTGAAATAGTGACTGCATGCCCATACAAGTCCATATAAAGAATACTAGCCGCAGGAGGCGAGTCGGTGCGGAGTGGCTGCCGGGTGGCTGTAACTGTAACCTTTAAAGTCCTGTAAAGTTGTCCAGCACATTTTTTACGTGCTTTTTGAGGCACGAAATTGTCACACCGACTTACAAACACCGGGCTGCTACTAATAAAATCCCAATAACAATACTCAGTCTGAGATTATCAGGACCCTAAATGACCGGGAGACAAGCAGATAGGTATGATAGAAAGAAAAGGAGAAAGAGGATTTTCGCGGGGTGTTTGATAGCAACTGGTTTAGAGTTGCGTCAAGGATGCAATACGATGGGGAATGAATGAGTCTATGGCCAATAGAGCCCCTCTTTATTGGCCATAGACTTATGCCAAACTTATAGTTCGGGCTACTCGTAAGAAAGCTGTGGGTTTACTCAAAACCTAATTCACATAATTAAAACCTAATCAATACGTTTAAATACGTTACCTGATTCACAGTGAATATAATGATAAGAATGTTTTTTATACCGTAAAATGCTGTAACATTGCCTTTATAGCTCAACATTGCCTAAATTCAAAAAAGTTAAATTATTACCGCTGCGAAATGTTTTTTATGGTCTATGGTATTACTAAAAGCAAGTCGGCAATCTGTATGGCAACATTCGATCATACGTCACTCCAAATTTTAGTTAACAAACTGTCAGTGTCAGTTTCAATGTCAGTGCGGATACTCGCTTTTTACCGGCTCTCAGGAAAATTTCATTTCGTGAGTATTTATGCTTTATTTTCTAGCGTAATATGTTATATAGCAAAGAAAATATGCTCTTTTAAGTATTTAAACTGTTTTTTCTGTATTATATCTTAATTTAAACCGTTAAATCATGGTCGGCAAAGTTGTGTCAGATTTTCGCAACTTTTTACTCAACATTATCTAGGGTTAGGGCTGCCACTTTTAATTTTTTCAACAAACTCTTAATCGACCGTGGTTTTGCTTGTGTAATTGTTTATTTTTGTAATTGATCTAAGAACGTTTTATAGAAGCTGGAACTATTGTTTCTTTATTTATCATCATCAGAAATTAAGGAGCTGCAGAGATATCAACAAATTAACTATTTGTTGATCTCTCTGCAGGCTGCTGTTGTAATTTTTATTATACGTAATAGGTACCAACATTATTATTTTTTAAATGTTATTACCTACCTACATATTTGTTTTCCTATGAAAAAATGTTATTAGAATTTAAGTACAACAATTTGATTTCTTAAAAATATATTTGAATGTTAAGAAAAATTGTTGCATTTCCTTTGGGGCAGCCCTACACCGAACTCACTTTTGTATGGAAGTTTTAGAGAAACCTGCACAACTCTGCCTAGCATTGTAAAAAAAAAATTCTTGTGCTATTCAAGATTCAGTGAAGTCTGACGTGGAAAAGAACTTTATGGCAATATGGATGTCAAATCCGTTACCAAAATACCCATTCATTTAAAAAGATATTATGACAGGCAATGTTGTAATTTTTACCTCAACTTTGCCTGCGTTTTCAAAGCAATTTTTTGGTGCTTTATAGGTGTTTTTTTTACAAGTAGCAAATGTATTCCTATAGCTTAAAGTCCAATATTGGACAGTAATTGAAAAAACATACGACTTTCTTAACGATTAAAGATTTATCGAACAAAAACGTCAAAATCCGTGCAAAGTTGCAGCATTTTACCTAATTTTTGTACTGCTATTCAATTGATTCAATTAAAAACCGGCTCAATTCATTAAAGTAGGAAATTAAAAATAGAAGTTATTACTTGTAATTTCCTACTTTCTTTCACCAAAAATCCTGCAACTCAACATCGCGCGTGTAGTCATCCCACTAGAGTGAATAGGAAAGCATACAAAGTATGTCTGGTGTTAGAATATCAAACGATTGTAATAGATTATCTTTTTTTTTTTCAATATTTATAGACCATTGTAGTCTCAAGGGACGGCCTATCATTTCGGCCACTGCCTACGCGCAAAGAATTCTTAATCGTCATTCTAAGGTTTGTTGAACCCTCGTGTGTAATTCACCAAGTTATTTTTGACAACCTCCAAAAGCATAACACACCTTATCCTCATAAATATTAAGACGATAATCTTGTGGCTACAGTCTCGGCACCAGAAAATACTGTCTGGTTTTTAAGCTTGACCAAGACGAAATCTGTGATCGGAATCGACTTGGCTTATATGAAGATAAAATATAAGTTTTAAGTTAGAAAAAAATTATAATATTTGTGACCTAATGTCAACGAAAATGTACTTTAAAAGAGAGATGTCAAACTCATAACCATTTAATTTTGAACCCGTTAAATAAGGCTATTTATAAAGAAAAATGTTTGTATTATGTAAATAGCGAATATACTAATAGGTTAATTATAATATAAATTCTTTGTATAGAAGGTTGTAGAGTTCATCATAACTAAATGATTTATTGTTAATATGTATTTTGGATCTCGATTTTCGAGTTGATAATGGTAACACAAACGTATATTATATCTACAAGCTTAGGAGATCTCAAAAGCATTTCTAAAGGAGAAAAATACAAAAAGATTTTGTGGCATCACATTTTGTTTTTGGTGAGTGGGAAATCATCAAATGGCAGCTCCCGTCCTGGGTGCGGCGGGAGGGCGTGTCAGACTTTTACCGACTAAAACCCACTCATGTTCCTTCGATCGCCCTTTATGTTCCGGGGTCACGGTAACTATTATAAACATTCCGCAACCCTTGTGGCCTCACATGCCTCCACACCGCAGTTACTGGGAATCATGATAGGATGGTAAGACTTTCACAAAAATCTACGAACGACAACTGGGCTCCATGGCTTCACGTATTGTCGAAAACATTAGGTGTGTCATACTACTGACTTCTATACTCCTGGCTATTAAAAAATTCCTAACAAAAATTACAATAGCACTTTGTCCGACCTCGGAATCGAACGCATCTTCCCAGGAGTTATATTTGCGACCTCGGAACCTACAGGACAGTCGGTGTAAAGTATACTATCATAATTCATACTAATATTATACAAATAAAACGCTCACCAAAATAATATTCTTGCGTACCAAAAATAGTAAATGATCACCAAATTGTGTTAGGTTAGGTTATGTTAGAACTATGACCACACAACGCGCGAAGGCGAGGCAGATCTACTAGTGATTCATTTTATTTAAAAAAAAATCAAAATCAGTCTAATTCATATAAAAATGAAAATAGGTTATTTGTAGAATACTTTATGAAACATAATATGGTGATAATTTACTATTTTTGTCTGTCAGTGTCATGTCATTATGTAACTATATTTGGTGGTAAGTTAAACATAAGCCCTTTAATAATCGCTATAGCCCGAGAAAGGACGTAGGATAGTTTTTATAAATAAAGACAGCTTGTTATCATATAAACGAGGCATAAAAAATTGAACTTGCAAGGTTAGATTTCAGACACAAACGTCGAGACTGGCAAAAGAAATTTGATCACACATATAGACAAATATAAATAAAAGTCTTATACACTCCATTCCACAAAAACAAGCCCAGCAATCAAAAGTACCGGAAAAATAAGTTCCAAATGAGTAACCACTAAACAATGTAAAAATGTCCTACTAAATAACGACACACACAATTTAAAAGTTAATTAAAAACAGCATAACTGAATGTACAGGAAAGGGAGTTACGATTTCTCTGTAATAAGTGGGTAGGCAGCTATAGAGGAGGTAAACAATAATTTTGTTAATAGCATTATCAAGTCAATGGCTGTATGGACTGATATGGTGACTATGAGTTACTTGTTAATCGGGACGGTGTGGTGACCATGGTTTGGTTAGGTTATGAAGACAAGTAACAATCATGGAATGAGGATTTTGTAAAAACTATGTCTATACAATTTTTTTTTTCATTTAAAGAAAACAGTATTTAAGGCACAAAATAAAAAAAATATTTAGATATTCAATGGCTTTGGTTTTATTCCACATTTTGCATGATTCCGAAATTCAAGTTAGTTTTCCCTTTTATGTCTTAAAAAAATACTTGAGAGTTAGATTTTTTAGTTTAGTTTACAAATTAATTTATAAAAAATACATGTATTGTTATATTGTTGACATGTACAGCACTTACATACAAACGAATAAACGAACTGTATATAGATTAAAAGCTTAGGGCAAATCACTATGCAGCCTCAGAGTTCAGTGCCTATCAGTATACACGATATATTATAAATCTAATAATAATTATTTCAATAAAGAAAATCTTATTTGTTTCCGTAATTTATACAATAATATATTGTATTTCTTCAAAGAACTTTATAAGCAACTAGCTGTTCCTCGCGGTTTCACCCGCGTCACGTTAGGTTTTATGGCTACTGCCTCGCTCCCGTGGGACATCGCGTGATATTATATAGCCTATGTTACTCAGGGATAATGTAGCTTTCGAATAGTGAAAGAATTTTCAAAATCGGTCTAGTAGTTTTCGAGCCTATTCATTACAATCAAACAAACAAAGTTTTCCTCTTTATAATATTCGTATAGGTTAAATGGATACCTACTAGCCTTGCTAATAAGTAGAAAGACACACGCTTTCAAAAAAGAAAGTGAGTACTGGCTTATTGCCAAGGCAAGGCACAAATGATTAGGCAAAAATTTCCTAATTTACTTAAAAGCTACAATGACCACGGTTTTTCCGAACATTCACAACAATTTTCGAAAATTTCAGATCCATTGTCGGCCAGGAAAGTTGGACAACTAGATATTTTTATAAACACAAATAATATAAAACATCTAATAAATAAGTAGATTTTTGGTGGACAAAAATTAATTCATTTTCCTATCGAAGACAGTAAAAAAATACTCTCCATTGCCATGGTAAAATGCACAACAACATAATTTTGGTCACATAAAATATTGTACTTAAAAAACAAGATGGATTTTATACAAGTAGGTATACAAAAATTGATCACTGTTTCTCTTAGTAACGCCATGTTGTGGTAAGCAATTAATTTCATGAAAGTCTATATTTTTGCTTTTCTTATGGACTATTTTCACTTACAAGGCTGCGGGTGAAACCTTAGAAACGTCTAATGGTAAGTACAAACTTTTAGACCTTGGTCAAATGTCTCCCATACAGCCGTCTAAATAATTCAAAAGACAGTCTGACTAACTGACATGTACACCACCATTATAAACGAAAAAACTATTAGTAAATATGTACCTACATGAGTGGAAAACTTACACACTTCCAAATAAGGACCAAACAAGTACCATATCCAAGCCCCAAAAATTCACAGCCACACTACAAAAGCAAGCTTTTTGTGTGACAATGCAGTGCCCGCCCACGTCACATCCGGCATTTTGTTACCGTTACACTTCCCGGGACTCGAACCTGCTTTGGACAATAACTCATAATATTACTGGGAAAAAAACAAACGTGGTAATTGAACATGGTCATTTTCGCGAAAGCTAAATCAGCGCGAAGTTGTATTCCAAGAAATTTTGTGTAATGAAAGACAATTTGTACCAATTAGTGTCTACTGAATGTGTGCCTAATAATTTTTAGGTAAACGTTGATTGGAAATAATGTGAGGAAGTGCACTAATTGCTATGCATCAGGTCACGGTGAATACACTAGGGTAGAATGACAAGTAAAAATATTCTTAGGTCTTCTGCCTAACACTATTGTGTTGATTTGTATGGTCAAAAATATAGGTTATGGAATATCTTGCCTACGAAAAAACTGGCCCATGGTGATCCAAGGGCCAGTTTTTTCCAGATGGCAAATTGACACACAAAATATCATCTAAATCGGTCTAACTATTTCGGAGATAAGAGACAAACACTCATACTGAAGAAATATGTATGCGTGAATATATTATCTGCCGTTATTGCTTATGAAATCTTGTGCCAGTAAAATATCTATGGCGGTTTTACTAGTAATATAATTGCTAAAAAAATATTGAATTCTTCAACTTACCAAGCACTGGAAACTGGACTGTATGGCTGGATCCAGACTGGTATTAGACCACCATCAACAGAGCTTCACCATATGCATTTTATTTTACAATGCACTTTTCACTAGAGAAGATTGTCATTTCCTATGCCTACCATTGTGGGTTTTAGCTAACCATTTGACACTTCACCAAATTCATTTCACTAAGACTCACTTCACTGAAATTCACTTAAACCTTCAAACACACGAGATTTGAGACACAATAGAAAGACAATAGCAGCCCGACAGCCGGCTGTCGCTTGACCGTCGAAAAGTTAACAAAAAAAAACGTTTATAAATTAGCACTGTAATGTAAGTCATTGTACCACCCGTGGCCACACACTTTGTTCCCGCCAAACTACAATCTACACAAAATTGACCCAAAACAACAAGATTCTTAGCATATCTAAGGGTTATTTTGAGATATAAAACTCAAATTACTTATTCGTAATTACGTGTGTAAGAACGATGATCGAAATCACACAAAGAATGATTATGCACTTACGTGGGTAGTTGTTAAAAGATAAAAATCATCGCTCCTGTGCGTTTATTTAATTATGGATTGTGCGGTGCGATTGGTAGCGGATAGCGAGCAATAGAGATATTAGGTAATAATGGCGCAGAATGTATGTTTTGCATGTACAGATTGTTGCGATATAAGTGATATAAATCGTATTTATTAGCTGCTTTCTTCACTCGAATGAATAGTGAAAAATGGTACAAAGGGAACTCTTATAACTTTGTCGTGTCCTTCGATTCGTTCGGTTTACAGTCAAAACGGTTAGAGGTAGAAAGGTGAAACTTTCAATGACAAGTGTTTAATTTTACAACGTCGACACCGCAACCAATATCACCGCAACCGCTGGCACCGCAACCGCTATCACCGCAACCGCTATCACCGCAACCGCTATCACCACAACCGCTACCACCGCAACCGCTGTCTACTATCACCGCAACCGCTATCCCCGCAACCGCTATCGCTGCAACAGCTATCACCGCAACAGCTATCACCGCAACCGCTATCACCGCAACCGCTATCACTGCTGTCCGTTATCACCGCTGTCCGCTATCATCGCTGTCAGCTATTACCGCTGTCCGCTATCACTGCAACCGCTATCAACGCAACCGCAATCACCGCAACCGCAATCCCCGTAACCACTGTCATTGCAACGCTATCACCGCAACCGCTATCACTGCAACCGCTATCATCGCAACCGCTATCACTGCAACCGCAATCCCCTTAACCGCAATCACCGCATCCGCTATCACCGCAACCGCTATCACTGCAACCGCAATCACCGTAACCGCTGTTACTGCAACCATTATCACCACACCGCTATCACCGCAAATGCTATCACCGCAACCGCTATTACCGCAACCGCTATCACCACAACCGCTGTCACTAGCACCACTCTGTGCGCAAGCGCACCTCGTTACAATAACTTTATCTGTTGCTCTCTGGACGGTGACCACCGATTTCGTAACAACAACCGTTACATGTTTCCTACTCATTTACATTTTCTAGTTTATTTCAACTAATTATGTTTACATAATTGGGATTAATTATTTAAGTTTTTTTTATCGACTGCTTGTTTTTTTTAATGTTTTTGAGATTGGGTGGAGGTTTTGGGATTTTATTTTCTAAGGACATATTACGTCTGAGTAAAATGATGCAGTGTTGTCATGAAAAAAAAAATTTTTTTTCTTGTATAAACGCGCAACGTTAATAAAACCAAGTATCTACGATGTTAATGTATCAATAAAAGTACGGTTCAATAGGTACGCGGTACGTGCAATTAATTTAATAAAGGGTTTATTTAGGAAAAAAATGTTTAGTTAAATTCGAATAATCATAATGTGTTTCAGTCACCATTATAGTCACCCTAGACAAAATTTTCAGAGGAGGATATCTGGTATTTTTTCTAATTAAAGTCTACTTTTCTCAGAATCAGAATCAGAATACTTGTTGAGAGACCGTTTCATGTTAATCTAGCTCTTATTAGTTATGCGCATACGCATCGATACACTAATATTACAGTTATGAAAGTCTATTTAATTACTAAGTTTTAGCCTCTGAACCAATTTAATACTTCGAACACACGTGATTTGAGACACAATAGAAAGACAATAGCAGCCCGACAGCCGACTGTCGGTTGGTCGTTAAAAGGTTAAGAGGTAGATCCGAAGTTGCGGAATAGTAATAATAGTTAACATAACCCGGAACCGAAGGAACATGAGTGGGTTTTAGTGAAGTAACTATTTAGTAAGGAGTGGGAAATCATCAAATGGCTGTTCCCGTCCTGGGCGCGGCGGGAGGGCGTGCCAGACTTTTACTGACTAAAACCTACTCATGTTCCTTCGTTTGCCCTTTATGTTCCGAGGACACGGTAACTATTAAAAACATTCCGCAAATGACTAACCGCATATAGGCTACTATTAGACCAACTAAAAAAAGGAGGCTTCCAGGACTTCTATGTATGCATATTTGTTCGCGATGAGCTCGCGTTAGACTGGACCGATTTTGAAGCGGCATTCAGTATTGAAAATTATATTAAATTAAGGAGAAGGTTTTCTGAACTTTAACCGACTTCAAACAAGTAGGTTCTTGGAAAAAATCGCACTAAAAATTAAACAAATTTTTTTTTTGTTTTTTATGGGTTTTGTAAAATAAAACTTTTCATTGATCAATATTCAAGCAGACAGTGACAGACAAAAGTTAATGAACTTAGATTTACGACCTTTTATTCGTTATGTTATAAGACTTCATTGCGGACGTAGTCGAGGGTTTTTTTTTTTTCTTCCTGCCCTTATCCCATTTTACTTGGGGTCGGCGCAACATGTCTTTTTCTTCCATACTAACCTGTCACTCATCATGCTATCACTTACCCCTTTCTCCTTCATATCATTCTTCACACATTCCATCCATTTTTTCTTCGGTCTTCCTCTCCTCTTCCAACCTTCTACATTCATACTCATAACTGTCTTAGCTATATGCGTCTCATCCCTCCTCTTAACATGCCCATACCATGACAAACGATTTCCTTTCAACTTATCAGCGACCGGTGCTACTTTCAAGCTTCCTCTAATATATTCATTTCTCACTCTATCCATTCTAGTCACCCCACACATCCATCTCAACATTCTCATCTCTGCTACATGCAGTCTTCTTTCATCCATCTTCTTCAAGGCCCAACATTCCGATCCATACAGGACGACAGCTCTTATCACAGACTTATATATTTTCCCCTTTAGCTTGAGAGGCATCCGTGGATCGCAAGTTATTCCAGTGACCTGTCGCCATTTCATCCATCCAGAGTTGATCCAATGCGTTACGTCTCGGTCTATATCGCCATCATTTTGCACAAGTGACCCGAGGTAACGAAAGTCGGAGCATATTGGTATGGGTGTTCCTGCGAGATTAATAGGCACAGAACTAGAGAGACCGCCGAAATCGCAGAACAGGTATTCTGTTTTGGTCCTGCTCAATTTTAGGCCAACACTCTCCAGATTCTGCCACCACACCTCCAATTTGCTCTGTACCTCCAGGTCACTCTCAGCAACCAGCACGATATCATCGGCAAACAGCATACACCAGGGGGCCTCTTCTTGGATGTCCGATGTCAAGGCGTCCATTATTAACAAGAAGAGGTAAGGACTGAGAGCTGACCCTTGGTGCAAGCCGACAGCCACGTCAAAACTGCCAGTTGTGCCCGCTGCAGACCGGACTTGTGTACTGCATCTACTGTACATTGCTTGAATCAACTGCACATACTTCCCTGGCATACTTTTCTCCTTAAGGGCCCACCACAAAACCTCACGAGGCACCCGGTCGTATGCCTTCTCAAGGTCAATGAACACCATGTGCAAGTTTTTGTGCGCACGTCTGTATTTCTCACACAGCTGCCGGATAGCAAAAATGGGGTCCATTGTACCCCGACCGGGCATAAAACCGAATTGATTTCGCGAAATATCACTCTCTTCTCTCAGCCGCCTTTCAATTACTTTCTCCCAAGCTTTCATACTATGTGACATTAGCTTTATTCCTCTATAATTGTTGCACTCCAGCACATCGCCTTTATTCTTATAAATGGGCACTAGAAAACTGTTGCACCATTCGTCGGGTATGGCTTCTTCCAGCAACAACTTATTAAAGAATAAAGCTAACCACGCCCATCCATCCACTCGCAATAACTTCCACACTTCAACTGGTATTCCATCGGGGCCTAGCGCTTTACCATTCTTCATTTCACTTATAACTACTCTCACTTCATCCGCACTTATCATTCTGAATAGCCCTTCATTTGTAAATTTATTCACTAGCACACCATCCCAGTCATTTTCCTCATTCATCAGTTTCTCAAAATAACTCTTCCACCTATCTCTAATTTCCTCATCATTTGAAATAACCGTTCCACTTTCATCCTTTACACATCTTATCTGACACACATCCTTCGCCTTTTTTTCCCTAGCTTTAGCCAGCCGATAGAGGTCTTTTTGGCCTGATGGACTATCTAACGATTCGTACAATTTAGATTGGGCTGTTCCCCGCGCTATAGCCACGGCTTTCTTGGCTTTTTTCTTTACCCTATCATACTCACTCTTCTTTTCCGCCTTCCAACTAGCACACTCTTCAGCCACACTCTGCCATTCTTTAAATTTTCTCTTCTTTTCCCTCAGAATATTCTGCACTTCTGCCGACCACCACCATGTATCCCTATCTATTGTACCTTTCCCTTTCGTCTCTCCCAAAATATCTTTCGCTGCACACCGAATACACTCCGCTATCTCATTCCAACATTCATTCACACTTGTATCATTCATGTCTCCCATCTCTATCATTTTATCCACCACTCTCTCTCTAAATTTCTTTGCACTATCAGGATTCTCTAACATACTCCATTTAATTTTTCGGGGTGGACGCTCTTTGGGTTTTGCCCACTGTACTCTAGTAACTAGTTCCATGACTAGGAGTCTATGCTGGGCTACCACGTCTTCTCCTGGTATCACTTTACAATCTTTAAGATTTCTTAGGTTGCGGCGTCTGACAAGAAAGTAATCTATTTGCGTACAGTGGGTGCCACTCTTATAGGTAACTATGTGGCTCTCCCTTTTCTTGAACCAGGTGTTGGCTACTGCTAGGTCAAATGCAGTAGCTGTTTGCAAAAGCGTCTCTCCTTCACTGTTCGGGTTTCCAAACCCCCACCCTCCATGTATCCTTTCATAAATCCCTCTCATTCTTCCCACATGCCCATTAAAATCACCTCCCGCTATCAATTCCTCGTGGTCAGGAATAGCCATCACAAGTGAATCAAAATCCTCCCAAAACTTCTCTTTCATGCTTTCATCACATCCCACCTACGGCGCATATACACTAACTATATTCAACATTACACTATCTAACAAAATTCTCACAACCATCAATCTATCACTAATCCTTTTTACCTCCATCACACTTTCTTTCAAGTTACTATCTACCACTATTCCCACACCGTTTCTTTTTCCATCACTTCCACAGTAGAAAAACTTGTATCCTTCACCAATTTCTTTCGCTTTCGTCCCTTTCCACTTTGTTTCCTGCAAACACGCTACATTTATTCGTCTTTTCTTTAACACATCTGCTAACTCCCTGGCTCTTCCAGTCATTGTACCAACATTCCAGCTTGCATACCTCAATCTCACTTCCCGGGCTTGCTTCTTACGTTGCACCCACCCGGATTGATGCAACAACCCTTGTCCATTTCCCACAGAAGCCGGGTGCTGCCCCTGCGCGTCGCCTGTGGGGTACGCCCTAACACTATCGCGCATTCCATCTATACTAAGACTCATATTGCTAGTTAGATTTGGCAAAAGTTTTACGGTCGGCCGCCTGCCTGACACCAACCCTCTTTGGGAATGCTGTTGTTGGTGGTACCAATTTCCCACCTGGTTAACCCTAGGATGAAAGGTTTCACGTTCCCTTAGTCGCCTTCTACGGCACCCACGGGTCGAAATGGGGTGGCCACATTCTAAATCCGGTGCCACACGGAACGGGTAAAAGCTAGTAATAAGTGTTGCAAGTTTTCGATCAGTTAATTATCTTTCTGGTAGAAAACCTGAAAAACCTCATTATCATTCTTCAATAAAACAAAAGTTATCTTTAAAGCCTTTGTAACCTTTCCTATATGTCACTTCTTATAATTAAAACATAAAGAACGTGATTTAGGTATGCATTTCAACATTCGTTCCTCTAAGAGCTTGTACAGACTTGTGTTTTTTTTTTTAATGTTTGAATTTCTAGCCCAATCTTCTCGACATAAAACAATATTTTGGAATGAGCGACTAGAATCCACCATTATTAATTCTATAAAGATAATTTGGGAGACGGGCAGACCACGACGGAGATGGTGGGACGAACTGGACGGATTTATGCCCAATTGGACCGAAGAAGCGAAGGATCGCGAACGATGAAAGGACTGGCGGGAGGCTTTTGTCAAGGAGTGGGACAGTGCTCGCCGCGTCGCTGCCGGCCGCTGCCATTTCGGTGTGACTCGGGCCTTAGTCCCTGTAACGCCAGTCTGTACCCGACTTAATATTTATGAAAATTGGAAACAAAGATCGCAAACACTTCAATTTACTATGTTCTAGGCTAAACTCGCTACTGAGCAACAAAGAACGCAACTTTTGTTATATTACACGACAAGACAAAGTAATTTTCTTTTACGGTAGCATTTTAATTTGGCTGTCAAATAAAACTATTGATAAATCTCAACCCAACTTCAAGCCCACGATTTTCCTATATTTCACTATGGGAATTAGGAAGTTCACAATGGGTACTCTTGTCATACAGAAAAGGCATAAGAATTAATAACAAGACACTAACAGGAGGCTTAAAAAGTATTTCGGCCAGTAATGTTAAATAAATTTATATTGTACTGTGAGAATGAAACTGGTTTTTCAGTCTGACCGTACAATATTAACTTATAAAAATATCGTCGGAAACACCACTAAATATACGTCGGAAGGTCATCAATGGACGCTATTGAAACGCAAGCGATAGTGAAGCATTGTTTACATTATCGTTTAACAGAGTCTCGGCGCGGCACTCGACAGGACCAGGAGATGAAATTCAGATAGAGCTGGAATAAGACGTGTGCGCGCACCGGGGAACTGTTCTCCGTTTCTAATAGAGTTCATATTGTAATCATTGTGTAATGCGATTAAGTAAAGACTAATCATTGTGCGAAGAGTATAGTGATGTAGAACCTTTAGTTTGTGTACCAATCTGTGTACTGATTGAATCACGTAACTTTGCTGTGTTTTAATATACACCAAGATAATAATGAAAAGCCATTACTGATGATGTCAACACCACCCCCTTCGTTTATACTCCGACATATATGATATTAAATATAATGAAATTCCTGTTTCGATCGGACCTGGGAGCTTAAACACTTACTAATCCTTTTTCTGGATTAATGCGGATGAGAGATTAGTTTTTCTTATTAATTATCAGCTAAACTGTCAAGTCTTGCCTTGTAGTATTTATTTTAATCATATAATAGAACACCCGCTTAGAAAAAAATACGTCACTTTTTTCGTTTATTTCATCATCATCATCATCTTTTGCCAAACTATATTGGGTTCGGCTTCCAGTCTAACCGGATTCAGCTGGTCACCAGTATTTTACGTGGAGTGACGGCCTATCAGACTTCTAAAACACAGTTACTGGGCGACACGATACCACATTACTAGACTGTTCAGACTTTTTTCTTTTGACTACCGTTAACGATATTGGTCCAACTTAAGAAAACAAAAAGGCCATCAAAGGCTAAGCTAAGAAGGCTGAGTTTAACTAGCTCCAACAAAAACAATTAAATCAAGGATCGCTATTCAACTAAAAAGCACAAAACCTCATTTTACATAAAGAAAAATCTTTAATTAAATATCCGTTGACTGTATCTAATTAATCCCTCTTGCCAATGGAGCTATAAACTGTATTTTTAGAGTTCCGCATCTAAAATAAGAATGGAATTTTATGGAGCCTGCTGAATTTGAAGTATATCATCTGCAAACGTCTGCTTCTGAATATTAAAGACATGTAAACCTTTAAATTCAAAATAAGTGACAAGTTATAACCATAATAGTGTACGGGGTTTCTGTTAAATTAACCCTAAGGCCTGAACTGCGTTAAGCGGGCGCCCGCGACGGGCAACTGTCGCGTGTCTACGCGCGTGGACACGCGGTTGGGCTCCGTGGCTACGCAACGGTCCCCGTCGCGGGGACCCGTCGCGGAGACCGATTTACGCAGTGTCGCTAGTTCAATTTTAACGGTGTGCTTGTATAGTCGTGTCGATGGAGAACTTAATATATTATTACGTAGCAAAAAGACGACTAGCAAAAGCAAAACGACAGCCAGTAAGCCCGTTTATTTATTGACCGCGCGTGCCCCCGCGACGGGTTCCGTCGCACGGAGGCGGGCCCCGTTGCGTGTGTGCGGGGCGCGCCTCCCCGTGACGGACACCAGCGCTGGTCCCCGCGACGGAGCACTTTTGTATGAAACCGCGCGGGTGCCCGGTGCCCGGTGCGCGGTTTAGGCGCAGATCTACGCGAGACACAATGCTTTTTAATTGTTCTTTTAATTACGGCAGACAACCGGTTAAAGAAGTCTTTGGAATAATACAAATATTTTAAATTAAAATAGTAATTTTTTCTCGTATGATTTGACCAATTCTATTTGTATAAACTTTAATTCTTCAAACACACGTGATTCGCGACACACTAGAAAGATAATAGCAGCCCTACAGGCTGTCGCTTGGTCGTCGAGAGTTTAAAACAGATTTTGGCCTCTGACTTTATTCCGGTTGTTTCCTCTCAGAGTAGTCAGCTAAGAAACACCGGCCCCATAGTTTCAGAACCCTTACTCACAAACCCTGACTCGCACTTCCCCAGTTTCTAAAAAAACCCATTAACGTCTTATACTTATACTAGCAAAAGGTTAACGATATTATAATTAGATGCTAACTGGTCAGCCTGTTTCATGGTATCACAGTTATCTGATAACATCTCCGCGTAAATAACACTTGGACTAATAAAATTGGACAATAGGCTGCGTGTGCGCATGACGTGTTAGGCAAGGGATAAGCGGGGAAAATTGAGGATGTAAATGTGCTTGGTTGTTTGGATGTGGCATTTTTTGCAGGACTATTATTAAGTGTAGGACGACTTTTGTAATTTTGGAAAATGTAAGTACTTGAGAAAAGCTGTTTCTCGCGATTTGAACTCGGAGAGTTTTTCAAATTTTCTTAATTTTTCGTTAACAAATGATAATTAGAAAACATACTAATAGTATAAATGCGAACGAAAGTAACTCTGTCTGTGTCTGTCAGTCTCTTCTTCACGCCTAAACCACGGAACCGATTTGAATGAAATTTGGTACAGATATAGTCTGGGACCCAAGAAAGGACATAGGATAGTTTTCATCCCGGAAATCCCCCGGGAACGGGAACAATTTATTCCACGCGGACGAAGTCGCGGGCAAAAGCTACTTTTATATAAATGGTCAAGAGAATTAAAACATGTAACGTTCTCGTGAATCACTCCTTAAGAAAATTTAAAAAATAAATCTGTTATCCGTTACAGACGCCGCGATATTCCTTTGTTTTTCTTATGTGTTCTCAAGAAGAGGAAGCTCAATTATAGGACCTATTTTTTATGATTTCCTTCATATTATGAATCTAAACTATAGACTATCAAAAGTAAGGTAATCCGGGAGATCTCCTTTAAAAAGTTCCTGGGTTGTGGAGGTCTGGCAGTCGCTCCAAGCCAAACTGAGGCAGACTTTAAGACTGAGGCTACACTAGTCTGCGACGCCAGCTGCGACACATTAGCGATTGAAACAAATACATGGATGCTCACGTTTATGGCTACACCGTTCATCAAATACTACTAGCGATCTTTGATTTCTTTCTGCGACAGAAACTACATCACTGTAATCGCGGCACCGGCTACATCGACGTATCAGCGAAATTAAATCGAATATACGACAAACTTATGCTTATAATGTAGCCATTCCATGTTTATCTAGTTTCGCTCTTCCATTCGCATCGCAAATCGCTGCCCACTGTAGCCTCAGCCTAACATGTAAGTAAAAGACTAGAATATGATGGTCAAATAAACTTCAGTAAAGTCCAAAATCCCTTGTTTCTTTAATCCTTGTGGTCAAAGTACTAAAGTACCTAACGTTCTCAAATAAAGGGCAAACCAGTGACACGCTTCACGTCCCACGTAACACAAAGCATTACAATTTGGACATTAGAATACCTTATCTACTATTTTCGACCAATTTATATGTGCTGTTTATATTTTGTGGACAATTTAAATACAAAACGGGATGGAATGTGGATTTTGTAGGCGGATAACTTGGTACTAAGTACTGGTTAATTCAAGTAGTTTGCTAAGCATTGTAGCTAACGCATAATTGAGAAACTATGCCTTATTTACATATGTACTTTTCAATTTGATTTATTTTATATTTCGACGACTAAGCGACAGCCGGCTGTAGCGCTATTGTCTTTCTATTGTGTCTCGAACGTGTGCTCGGAGGTTTAAAGTCATAGCTCATTACAGCTACCCGGCAGCCACTCCGCACCGACTCGCCTCCTGCGGCTAGTATTCTTTATATGGACTTGTATGGGCATGCGCTCACTATATCAACTCCGTACCGTCACCGGATCGCCACGGTTATAAGGCGAGTCGGTGCGGAGTGGCTGCCGGGCTGACTAATAATTAGAAATAAACGTGTACTTTCTATAAGATGGCAGGTTCAGTACCGGACAAATGATTATTGTCACTTATTCTATTCATTGTGTACTTTCTAAATTTATGTTGGAGTAGTTGTCTCCGCGATTATACGCATATAGAAGCACCAAACAATGTAATCAAGATTTTGTAAATGATTTTTTTAAACAGTGCCTGTGGGTGGAGTTTCTTGCCAGTTCTTCTTCATTTAGATCTAAGTTTTGAAACAGGCAATTAGCGTCACTTTTCTGACTCTGACAATTCATAAGTGCCTGTAAATGGTCTAAGTGAAATAAATGATTCGAATTTTGATTTCTTCAGCGTCTTCGGTTAAGGCTTTGCTCGTCTGTTGGTCTAGTGGTTAGTAACCCTGACTACGCCGGAGGTCATGGGTACGATTCCCATCCAGGGCCAGATGGCCGTGTGTGAGTTGTCCGCAGATATTTATTTAGATATTTATCCAAAGTATTACCACACAAGGGACTTTTTAGACAACAGTTACTTTACAAATCCCCTCCAATGTACAACAATATAGTAAAATAAACATCATAATATAAAAGCAACACCCTGTACAACACTGCCCACCATACACTAAAGTGCAGTAACAGCAAAATCACGATTTCGAGTAAAACGCATTTAAAGTTAAGAATTGATTTTAAAAAATCAACAGAATGTATAAGCAAAAAAATTTGAATGCAGAAAGGTTGTAAAGGCATAGGTTCACACGTTAAAGCAATAAAAAAAATATATCTTAATAACTGAATTTATTATGGCCATTTATTCTTTTTGGTGCCTATTACTGCATAGCCTTTTTTGTAAAAAATACCATTTTAAACTTAGTAAAATGCAGCAAAAAGTCCTATTACTGCGTTTGGATCAGTTATTTTGTCAAGAAACCCAACTAACATGCAGTAAGGTCAAAAAAATACTGCATTTTAGTTAGTTTTTTAAGAAAAAAGTGTTCAATTTACTAGTGCAGTAAGAAAAATAGCTAGTTCACATTTTAAAGACCGTTTATTTCTTATAAATAATAAGAAATAAACGGTCTTTCACAATAATTCAACTCACTTATGTAAAATTTACATATCAAAAATAATTAACTGCACATTAAAACATTAACTGCACTTTAGCTAGGAATAATCATATCTGTGTCATTATGCTATCCAAACTAATCTGCAGTAATGCTGTATTTTACTGCGTGTTAGTCAGTTTATAATGATAAAAGAATGTTAAGTATTCACAACTAAAATGCGACAAGCTTTGATTTTACTGCATTTTAGTTGGGAGTTCGTGACAATAAATTGTATTTTCTTAATTTGCAGTAAAAATAGCTTGTATGGCGGTAAATTTTACTGCGTATTAATTTTTTTTTTAATTTTTTTCCAGAAATATAAAACTATCTAAAGAACTGTAAAATTATATTGCTTACTGCATTTTAGTTATGAAACCTAAAAATTTAATCTGCAGTATAATTTATACTGTATTTTAGTTGGGAAATCACGCCAAATTGTTAATTTTTTTCGTTTGCAGTAAGTGAAAACTGTTAAATAAAAACCATTCTAATAGTCTTAGAAATAAGTAAGTTAATTCAATAGAAAGCTTAAGAAACCCGCTTTCAGAATCACTAATAAAACGAAAAATCACAAAAGGGCTGTTACTGCTCTTTAGTCTCTGGTGGGCAGAACATATCACTCGCATTATCAGCACAATTTCACTTACGTGATGTAGTATCAGTCTGACAGTAGCAACAATAACTTGTCACGCTTATAGGATGAAATTAGACGAAATTAGGCATCGTTCCTACCGGCCACATCCTCGTTTGGTCTGTTGGTATCGTGTAGTATATGGAAATGTTTTAGATAAATGTGTCAAAATTTATAAGTATGTCATACTGAAAATGTTTTGTAAAAAAAAAGTAAAAAGATGTGTTTTTATTACATTTGCAGGCCAACAAACTGATGGGCTACCTATTAAATTAAAAATGTAAACTATGTAAACTGTAAGTAAAAACGCTTTATAGATTTTTAAATACCAAATAACGGAACAAAAGAAAAAACTACTTTTCATTAACCAAATGGAGAAAACAAGATTAAAAAAAAAACCATCCAGGTGCGAGTCGTACTCGCGCACAAAGGGTTCCGAACATACTCGTTGGAATGGAAATCTTGTTTCAGTATTTTTTTTTTTAATCCAACTACGCTACGGTTTTCAGATTTTTCATTTATATAAAAGGCCGTACTTTTTTTTCGTTATCTTAAAGTTTGATTCACAGCTTAAAAGAACCGTAGGCATGAGTACGCTTTCCCGAGATAAAAGGTCTGACAGCCAGATGAACAGACATCCATACAGATAGACAGACGTGACGTCGAAAGTAAAGTTTTTTTTCTTTTGAGTTACGGAACCCTAAAAAAGAACACAGGAAGCCATATTGCATTATAGCCAAGATAATGTTATCGTAACATTAACGGAGGCAAGATTCTGTAAATAACACAATTTCTGTAGATTACTATGGTATGTATCAAACTGGTTTAATATCAGTTAGTGAGTACGAATGAATTTAATACATTACTAGCTGTCCCCTGCGGTTTCACCCGCATTTTTCATTACTGCTCCGCTTCCTTGGGTCGTAGCATGATAATATATAGCCTATAGCATTCCTCGATAAATGGGCTATGTACCTCTGAAAGAATTTTTCAAATCGGACCTATAGTTTCAGAGATTACCCCCTACATACAAACTTACAAACTTACAAATTTTACCTCTTTATAATATTAGTATAGATATATACGAGACGCGATCTAGTTGCCTTATCTTGAACTGGATTATAGAGACCTCCAAAGGGTTACTAGTGCCTTGGTAATAAATCTTTTTGCCCAGTAGTAAGACAAGTTTTTCTTGTGGATGGGAAATCATCAAATGACTTCTCCAGCCTCGGGCGGGGCGGGACGGAGTAGCAGACTTTTACTGACTAAAACCCACCCTTGTTACTTCTGTTGCCTTGTATGTTCCGGGGCTGCGGTAACTATTAGAACTGTTACTCAACGTGGCAGGACAAGTTGCAAGCACTAGACAACACGCGGCACTAAAGCATTCGCAAATTTCGATCTATAAAATTATATAGATTTTAAAAGAGACTTTAGCCACTGAGTTTTGGATGTTTCTTCTCAGAGTAGTAATCTGGGGACCGCCGAGCAAAACAATACTGATATGTAAAGTGATAATGAAAAGCGTGTTCTGCCTTTGCCACAGAGGAGAACTACAAATTGATTAGATTATTATTAATCTCGACTTCTTTAATGGTTTTCACTCATAAGAACCCGAGTCTTTTAAGTTCACAAAACAGGATCTTTGGCCTTCCTACAAAATTCCGTTCCAAAGAGTTCCGTTCTTAGAGGTTTTCGTGTTATATAATGAAGAACTTTTCGTGATAATTTACTCAACTTGACTTAAAATAAGGAAAAAAAAAACATTTCTTTAACCATAACTTCACCAACGCTACAAAAAATAATAAATTCCCCCACTTCTTTCGTTCCCACTTACATTGCCATAATAAAAAAGGTATAAAAAATAATTAATATTACCTGCGAACACATTCGTTTTATATACGTAATAAATATGTCAAAGTTTTCGATATACTGACGTGGAACATTGTATTGCGACATCAAAATCAGGAAATGACTCTATCGCGGGTCGCTGCCTCTACTATAACCGCGATGTGGACTTAATAGATGTGACTGGATTTTGGTTTATTTTATGCTACTTTCAGCCTTCAAACTAAACAATTAGGTGTTTTATGTATACACATATGTAAGCAAAAAAAATTAAAATAGGTGTTTAATTTTAATTTCCTATAATAACTTCCTTTTTTCTAGTTTACCAATATAATGTAATATAATTTATAGGATGTAATTTCTAATAATTAATATTACGATAGCCAAAAGTCTACGACCCGCTTGATAGTATGTACCGCAGCCTAAGGACATTTGCAACTCTTTTAAATACTTTTACAATTTTCTTTATTGAGAACTGACAGGACCATAATCATAGAGAAAACCATGGCAGAGAGCGTTCACGGAAGAAATTATTTTAACACTAGCTTTTGCCCGCGGCTTCGCTCGCGTTAGAAAGAGACAAAAAGTAGCCTATGTTAATCTCCATCCCTTCAACTATCTCCACTTAAAAAATCACGCCAATTCGTCGCTCCGTTTTGCCGTGAAAGAATGACAAACATACAGACAGACAGACAGACACACTTTCCCAAAAATAATATTAGTATGGATTCCAATTCTACCTTACCACACAACCACGCTCAAAATTAACTGTTAGCCACTCTCCTACCTCTTCCATCACACCTCTATATCTCTGTCAGCCACAGAACATTACACGCAATGACGAACATACCGATCTACGAATGTTTACACATTAGCATCCATCGTATGCGCACCACGATATAAATTAGATTACCCTTTGAAAGGGAACCAACTGTATTGTGTGATGAAATCGTTTGATTTGGGTAGATTAACCGAATTGATAAGAATTTACTAGTGTTTGGTTGGCAACTAGGTTTTTTACTGGTCATTCAACAATTCTAATACTGGATAGTATTAGTAATATATATATATATATATATATACCAATATTATATGCCTTCGAAAACACAGCAATGATGTGAAGAAAGCATTTCTATGATTCGTTTAAAATATCGAGAATATCCAACCAAATGTGATTTATTGACAATTCAATCCTTTATTTCTGGCACACGAGGGCGGTGTCTATGTACTTTGCCGCCAATATAGCTGTCAACTTGACAAGTGTCATTGCATTCTTGTGATTCGAATCGAGCGGCACGAAAAGTTTTGAAAAATGTTTTCTATAATTACGTTCACATATTATTGGCAAAATTGTGGTGTTTTTTCCACAAAAGCCATGAATTAAGAGTTGAAGTTGAAGTTCCTTAGTTACACGAGTGTTTCTGTGTCTCAAGATAGTGAGTGTAGTGCGTTCTGGAAACACAGCAATGTAAAATGTTCCAGTTGAAGTCGGTAAGTACGAACGATCGAGCCTTAGACGTCGCTTCGGTGAAAGGACTCTAATGAGCTCGGGTTCTGTCTTGAGTTTGAGCTGTGAATGTTACGCGGAGAACATTTAACGAGCTCCGGGTCTATCTCCATTTTGAGGAGGGGACATGACAGCGTCACCCCTGCCTAATAGACGTTTCCGTGGTTCCTCGCAAAAGTGCAAGTCTGAACAGGTTCTGTCCAGTCCGACAGTAAACCCTCTAATGTTACAAATTTCGTATATAGTGAGTTACTTCAATCAATCAATATTCCGTGTACACAACACGGACACACTCAACAGATAGTTATGAATAACAATAAAAACCAAAAGGATTTTCATTAGGTATGTTACTCACTCAATCCGAACTCTTTCCATCAAATAGTAGTTATACACATAATAATATATAATAGATAATAACAGAATGTCAGTCAGTGGGTACAACAGATTAGAAGAAAGGATAAAATTGCAGTAATTTAACTCACAGGCCTGGAAAATCATTAAGTACCACCAAGTCCTATTTATGACTTAGCTATCATAGCTTTAATCAGCTACTATGCTTTTAGCTTGCTTATCACATAAGGCAGCAGAGAAGAGACAGTTATTAAGGTCTGTTTGGCAGTCTATTATTGTAGTGAGTGTGGTGTTTAACCCCTCAGGGCCTAAAAATCTAAATTTAATATACCTACTTAAGAAGATTATCTAGATAGATTTACGACTGGCATCTTCAGGTTTAAATGATTTTTTTTACTAATATGTGAAAGACAGTCGGAGCCTGGTAAACTTGTAAACTACCATAATTATAATTATGTACATTTACCTTATTGTTTAAAGTAAAATAGACTAATATTTATTTACATTTTTAGTTACAATTGTCAGATCAGTAGATCAGCATTTAATTAGGAAATATGTCCCACCAGCTCTTAGTGCTAGCTCCAGTAGAGAGGCTTGGCAGCCTATAATTCGTCCCGCAGAGGGTCTCAAGCCTGGTTTCACACTTCTACTTATTTAGAGGTGAGACGGGGTCAGAGTGAGGTGGTAATAGTTGACCAAGATAAATGAAGGTTTAATTCTGTTAGGAGTCAGATTAAGAAGTCCAATAAGAATTTTTCAAAGTAAATAAACAACATAAAGATCTTGGATCAAGTAACACAGAGCTATAGAAAAGAATTTCAGGTTGTACTATGGTTACCAACCAGAAAACTGATGACTATACTTATATTATTTAAGTGTACACACCTACTACCTACATAATTATATAAAACCAACACCCAGACACACAACAGGCAAACATGCTTATCACACTGTGTTTGTCCTGGGTGGGTACCAATCCCATGACCACCGGCTTAGCAGTTGGGTGACTAACCACTGTATCAAAAAGTCCATTAAAACTTGGTTAGTTAATATAATAGTTAAAAGTAGTAGACTTTCTTCAGGCCAAGGACTGGCTAGAGAAGGTCAGACCGCACCAGGCCTATTTTAATCTGAGACGATTTTTGATATTAAACTCGGAGACTAGTTTTAAGGGTGGTGGACCAGGGAGTCCCTCAGTTGCCCTTTGACCGGTGCTCGGGCACCCCGCACTTTTGCAGAGGTAAACCAGATGTCTGAGACCCTGAGGAACAATGGTTCATGTAGCGAGACGATGACCATGTTCAAATCTTTGCCAAAACGACTTCTCAAGACAGATCCAAACCTATGGTTCAGGTTGCGGAAACACTGACCAGGTTGAAATTTTTGGCAATTCAATGTCTGAAGGAAGGGGTCTTCCTTTCAGAACAGATCCAAACCTATGGTTCAGGTTGTTGCGATAATGCTGACCAGGTTGGAATCTTTGGGTTGGTAGGTTAATTACCAAAAATCCCAGCTTATACAGAAGTTAGAATACTTGCTGGGAATCCCAAAACTGGACAATGACCTTTTCATTGCAGAAAGTTCTATAGGTACAAAGACTCTCATAAGCATGTTGAGACACAACAACTGCTCATTGAGAGCCAGGCGGGCCCTTGCGGCTACCTTTACTGACCGGGCACATCTCTCTTAGAAAATTGTTTCGGGGAGGTCTGAAAATATAAACACTGCCCTAGTGTATAGGAGGACTTGCGGTGGTGGTTGGATGCGCTAGTCGGCAGTCCAACCCCCCCCTAAAAAACAGGGAAATAACATAATTGTTCCTGATCACAGACACAACAGATGCAGGCTGGGCCAAGACCTGAACAGCCAATATCTTTCAGGCAAATGGGCATCAAACCCAAAGGCTAGCGGTGGTGGTTAGATGCACTAGTCGGCAGTCCAACCCCCCCTAAGCAACAGGGAAGTAACATATGTTCCTGACCACAGACTCAGCAGATGCTGGCTGGGGCAAAACCTGAACAGTCAATATCTTTCAGGAAAGTGGGCATCAAACCCAAAGTCTTGGCAGAGCAAGCCAAGGGTAAGTTATGTTGTATTTACAATAATCAGGCCCGAGAGGTCCCTACTATGGATGTCCACTAGTTCAGACGGACAACAGGGTGTTAGTGGAGTACATCCGAATTGAAAATGGAAATTGCTTACTCAAGCGTCTGGGATAGGCAAGCAGTTTAAAAGTAACCATGACAGAGTTCCATTTGCCAAGGAACCTCAATGGCAGTGCTGAGTGCCTGTCAAGGAGAAAAGCAGTATCAAAGTGGTCCTTATCCATTAACTAGCCGCGGAGGCAATGTTCAGACAGTGGGGCTCCCCATAAGTGGATCTCTTCGCCTTTAGATGCGACTGCTGTCCTCCCAAGGTATGTAACTCCATATTATGTAATAATGCCACGGTGGACCCAGTATTTCTGGTTTCTGGATGGCTAAGAACCTCCTCCTGCGAGTAGAGAACCTGAGAAAGGTTATGTTGGCTTAAGCTGAAGCTGGAGGGGGGGGGGAGAGCCAGGTGAATTAATGAAAAGAAGATGGCACCCTCGATTTTGAACACCTATAGTTTCAAATTAAAACTAGGTTGCACTGCTGATATTTACATTGTATAAACAAACAGTAAGAACCCAGCCCAAGGGTACAGATTTTACTAGACCTTTTGGCTAGTTACAAAAATAAATTGCATATAATGATTCTATTACATAAATCAGCTAGTCCAACATACTCTGTAGCAACATGCAAACTTGTCAAAGCCTCATCCTCATTCTAGGCCACACCCAGCAAAACTTCCTGTATGGGATGTGAATATTTTGTTTGAGTAGCTGAAGTAATCTAATTCTTTATATTATTATAATAATACAAATACCAGCCTATAAACTGTCCCACTGCTGGGCAAAGGCCTCTTCTCATACAGAGAAGGCACGAGCATTGATCACCACGGTTGCTCAAGCTTGCTCTTTATATTATTATTATTTTTATTTAAGCAGACAGACAACTGCTTTAAGATTTTTCTTAGCTTATGGTTGTAGATTACACAACCTTACCTTTTGGAAACTCAATGTGCGCAAAGTTTGCAAAGACCGAAGAGACTGTGACCATTCTGGCCCAGATTTGGGTTAAAATCTGCCACAGGTTCGCATAGACAGTTTGGCTGGCTCCGTTTACAGCATTAAGATCGCAAAGAGTCGATTCAATATTCAGTTCAATATTCGTGGTCAGTTGCTACCAGGATAGTTAGATGAGGTCACTTTTTATATCCATCGGGAGAGTAATGTGATATGCATCCAAAACGAAAATTTCAGGTTGGGTATGAACATGTTGAAATTAATACATCTCTCTCCAGATAGTATAAGGTCAGCTGTAACCTCTCGTGGATAACTGGTCCATGAACCAAGCAAGACCAGTACTAGACAGAGGTAATTGGAAATGTGTAAAAACATTGTCAAAATATTACTGTAAAGAGGTAAGACCGTAAGTAGAACCAGTATTCATGTTTTAGAAGGCTTATTTTATGATGATACTTAATGGGTTTTTTAAAACTGTTTAATTATATACATGTGAATGTGATCTTAATTTTGATCTCAAGAACAGGCTGATCTTTCTGTATTCTGTTGTTGTATATTATGACCATTTCTGATTGTGATTTAATCACTGATTTGCTTTTAAGGGAAGCGGTGGAAGCTTTATAATTTATTTTTATTTATGAAAGTTGTATAACTTAGCAGTGAAACTGTATAACTTCTTTAGTGGTTTAAGGGAACCAAGAGGTTTGAGTTCATATTCCTTTAAAAAATTTTAATGTTATTTTTGATAATAAGTATACTCACAAGTTAAATTTGTTTTGGTTAAATGTTTTTGGGTAAAGAACTATACAAACCTTTGAAGAGTTTGTTAAAGGAGAATGTCATTAAAGATAATGATGAATTTAATATTGGGCTCAAATTTAACAATTTATATTCACATTGCATTCTTGTGCTTTATTATTTCTGATCACCAGCAGATATCAAACAGGTCTTCACATCATTGCTGTGTTTTCGAAGGCATATAATATGACTGTTTTGCATTAAGACAAAACAGGTATTATATGTTGAAGAAAACACAGCAATGAGGCAAGGAACTTGCTGATGATGAAGACTGCAATGACACTTGTCAAGTTGACAGCTATATTGGCGGCAAAGTACATAGACACCGCCCTCGTGTGCCAGAAATAAAGGATTGAATTGTCAATAAATCACATTTGGTTGGATATTCTCGATATTTTAAACGAATCATAGAAATGCTTTCTTCACATCATTGCTGTGTTTTCTTCAACATATAATACCTGTTTTGTCTTAATGCAAAACAGTCATATTATAAATGGGAAAGTGTGTCTGTCTGTCTGTCTGTTTGTCTTTCTTTCACGGCAAAACGGAGCGACGGATTGACGGGTTTTTTTAAGTGGAGATAGTTGAAGGGATGGAGAGTAACATAGGCTACTTTTTGTCTCTTTCTAACGCAAGCGAAGCCGCGGGCAAAGCTAGTAAATCAATAAATGCGAAATTAACTCTGTCTGTTTGTCTGTCTGTCTGTCTCTTCTTCACACCTGAACCACTGAACCGATTTGAATAAAATTTGGTACAGATATAGTCCGAGACCCGAGAAAGGACATAGGATAGTTATCATACTGGAAATCTTTCGGGAACGGGAACTATTATTCCACGCGGACGAAGTCGCGGGCAAAAGCTAGTTAGTCATAGTGTAAAGAGTCCCTGTGTTTAAGGCACTCGTCTCAAACATATGGTGGTTGAACTACACTAACACTTTAAGGCAAGCAAGAGCGAGCTAAAGAGTTTAGTATGAGGTGACGGACGTGCGGTGGACACATTTGCTATAGTAAATGCATGTATCGCCAATTCGGCGCCGTCATCTCATTGTTGTTGACATGGCGGTGACGGCGATGGACAAACAGCCTAAATCACACGCAGAAATCTTTGGCAAGCTGAAGAGTCTGTTAATGTTCTAGGCCAAGCTATGCACGCATAATGGCCCACTCGTAAAGCTAAGTGCGGTCAAGCTCAGCGAAACTAAACTAAACTAAGGTGGTTGCTATTGGGTTTAAAACTTGGCAATATGTGACCATAGTTAATCGGACAATGATGCTAATTCTCTTGAACACCAACTTAACTAAATTTAAAATAATTGCATCTTTCTCTTTCCATTTCTTAAAGAAAAGGACAGAAGATACATTTTAGTTTAATCCTCTCAAATTAGACTGCGCCCTGAAGTAAATCGACGTCGCCATGTTTTTAATCGCGACTAAATTATCTATGGAGTGTCTTAATTTGACAGGACTTAACTAACATTTTATCTTCTGTTCTTTTTTTAATGAAATGGAAAGAGAACGATGCACTTAACTTAAATTTACGTTAGTTTGTGAATAAGAGAATCAGCACCATTTTTGACCTCGGAAACTGCCTAAATCTGTTGGTCCCGACTCCCAGTTATATTTAGGGGTTGAATTTTTGAAAATCTGTGCTCATCTTCTGTGTAAATAGTACCTACACGTAAAGTTTCATGACTTTTTTGGGCTGTGAATTGATATAATGGTGTTTGGCAATAGCGACTGATACACACGGCTACACATCATGCTATACAAAACCAGTGTTAGCTGACCTCGGATTGTGTATGTTTTTCATACAATAAGAAGTCAGCTTATACTGGTATAGCTTGATGTGTAGCGCACCGTAACTAAGTTTATGTTGGTCATCACTGACATTCCGTGCCTAGGAAAACACGTAAAGCCGTTGGTCCCCTTTAATCAGAATCCAGAAAGTCTGACCAGTCTAACCAAAGGGTGTCGTGTCGCCCAGTAACTGGATTGTGGAGGTCTGAGGCAGTTGCCTCACGTAAAACACTGGTATTCAGCTGAATCTGGTTAGGCTGGAAGCCGACCCCAACATACTAAGGAAAAGTGTAGGGACTTAGGGAGATGATGACCCCAAACATAAATATGCTCATGATAACAAGAAGCATTTCCAAAAAGATAGGTACGTTAAATCACTAAGAGATAATCGCGGACAAACATACATATGTACAGGTCGAACTGAGAACCTACTTTTTTTTGAAGTCGGTTAATCAAGATTTTTTAAATAAATTGTTTATACTCTAGAGTACAACCAAGAAATTAAGTATCGACTAATTTCTAGTCGCTTAATAAAGATGAAAAGATAATACAGCAATTTTATAATTTTCTAACTTGATGATCTGAGAATATTGTTGAAACAAAGGGCTCTAGAAACTTCTACACGCACGTTAACTTAAGTAAATAAAACATTTACATAATAACCTATAAATAAGTTATAACCTGGGAAAATTATCTGTTTAATTAATAAAATAATGGAATTATTTTATTTTACTGCTTTTTAACTAACAGTTATTGTATAAAGTATTATTATTATATTTTAATTCTAGGCTATTACTGTCTGCTGGGCAAAGCCTATTCTCATACAGAAGCTGATTGGCGATTTCAGGTTACTGATTACTGGAGTTTTTTTCCCATTCTTCTCCATACAAAACAACATTTTGGAATGAGCAGTAGATTCACTTTTGTTTTATAATTATGACGTTTTAAAGTGCCTCTTTGGTCTAATGAAAATAAATGATTTGACTATTGAGATTTGTATTAGTGATGTGCTACGCGATTCTGACTTTGGCCAACTAGACGACTAGCCGATTGTCGGTTGTGAAGAGGCCGACAACTCAGCCAACTCGTCACCAAGTCGATCACATTCAGGAGTGTTCTTAAAGTTGTGTGAATAATCTTTTTAAAGCTAATTTGCGAACCAAAACCAGGACTATTGGTTTTTGAAATAAAAGTCCGTTAAATACTGGGCCGTGACGTCATTTCTAGAACAAAACGTAAAAAGGTCAAGATTATTAAGTACATACATACCCTTTATCTAAAAACTCATAATAATAAAAATAAAACTTACAAAACGTTTTATATTCATATTTCATCAGCCAATAAAATACAGAACCGAATCAAATAAAAAGTAATCTCCTACGTAACGCGTTATAAATCATATAAAAGTAACTACTTTAACTATAAAAATCTATGTGACTACTATAAAATATTAAAACATCTATTAATATATTTAATTTTATAGTTCACCCCGACCTTACAAAATGGTGTATTTGAGAAAGATATGGACAAGTTCGAGTCGGAGTAGCGCATAAAAGGTTCTGTTTAAATCCGTAGGTGTATAATAATATAATATGTATTTATGTACAGCTGGGTACAAACTTAACTTAGCTTTTATAACTGTTTCTGCATAAATAAATTGCAGTTAGTAGGTATCAATTGGACACATGTTTAAAATAGCAAAACAATTTTTAAGGGAGATATTAATAAATAATACAATTCCGGGACTAAAAATATTGCTGCTTACCAAATATCATTATGATATTTTAATGACAACTATTCTTTACTTAGATTATAATATTTTCGCACGAGTGTAAGTGTATACCTTTTTTTTCATAGCACCAAGAGATTTCACTTCTAGGTTGGCTGATAGAGAATGCCTAAGGCATTAAGTCCGTCTTTGAACATTCGTGCATGAAGTTTAAATAAACAAATGAATTGCAGAATATTTTATACTTATTTCAACGGGATACTTCCGCAAGTATTAGAGAACAGTCATTTTTATTTGTTGAACAAAATATTTTTTTAGGCTGACAAATAGATGGACATAACATTAAGGCTCTCCTACATACAAGGCCTCTTGTAAACAGTCGGTTACTAAATCTGAAAATAATTATTCATTAACAAACCTCCATGTGGACCAAACGACACTGATCGTCGTGTCTACACGTAACTTATCCTAAAAAGGCTTAAAGGATCCTTTATTCCTTTGCATACGGAACCCTAAAAACGGCATAAAACTGTAAGTAGCTCAATGTAGGAAAAATATTTTTTATATTTTTATGTCTTCTCCGTTCTCACTTCCTACGCTAAATATGTGATTATCCTGAGTTTATAAAGACAGCTGTATTTTAAATCATAATATATATAATAGTCTTAAGTGTGGCAGTTCCACCTCCAGTTTAAAAACCATCGCCGTTATAGGTACTAGCAGTTTAGCACAGGGTTAAGAATACGTTTTATTGTGGGTTATTTTAGGCAACAAACATTTTAATATACTATGCATTTTCTCGTGTATTATTTGTCTTAAGAACACCGCCTCCTAACACCTCTCCTCATTTAATACCAAATAAACCAGTCAGCTTGTATGTCATCCATTCATATTAAAAAACTAATATCCTTCGTCTTCTTTATCCTTCAGAGAAACTCGATTAAGGCTCCATAGCGCTTAACCAACGGAAGAATTTAAAACAATAAACCTTAATCTTATCTTAGACCCGATACTTAGTCCAATAATAAACATATCAGTAAAGGGGCATGTCATAATTAATTGTTACCTACCGCCAATTATAGAAGCCCGATAATAGGTCCAATCTTAGTCAAAAGGTCACACCGTTCGTGTCTTACATATCATTATATACGGCAATTTATCAAAACGATTGCAAGCAAACATTAGCGGTATACCCACGAACCAATGCTACAACAACAACGCAAAATATTCAAGCAATTATCGCCCCTATATGCATGATACAATGTTAATAATCGTGTGCACGATTTTGACAGTTATGGTCAATGAATTTAATGGTGGTTGGGATACTAGGGATGTCTAATTTGAGTGTTAAAGGTTCCGAATTAAGCTGAAGACAATTTATACTATTAGAAAAATCAATATATTTATGTTGGTACTAATGTATCTGTAGGTTTTTTAACAAGTATAAAAGGTTAAAGTTAGGTAGCAAAGATTAAGAAGGAGAAAAAGGTGAACAAAAAGCTTAACCTGTAGCTTTCACAAAGTAGCCATTAATTGCAAACTTGTCAATGAAAGACCGGTAAAAAAAACCGGTCAAGTGCGAGTTGGACTCGCGCAACGAGGGTTCCGTTAATGGAAAGTACCCTATAAGTTTTGAATCCCTCGCAAATATCTAAATGCAATATAAACCGCCGTATCTTTTTATTGCGTTGATTTAGAAACTTGATTTTTTCATTGCTTTGAGAGATAGCAGACTTGAGTATGTGATATTAATTTCTGCTTGATATCTCGACGCGTTTCTGAGAAAAAGTATCTTGACAGACAGACGGACAGACGGACGCCTGATGTGAACTAACTACAAATTTACGGTTTTCGGAGTTTTTCCTTTACTTGTGCTACATACATAACCTTGCTTCTTGCCAAATTTCATGATTCTTGGTCAATGGGAAGTATCCTATAGGTTTTGATTCCCTTGAAAATGTCTAAATATGCAATATAAACCGCCGTATCTTTTTATTGCGTTAATTTAGAAACTTGATTTTTTCATTGCTTTGAGTGATAGCAAACCTGAGTATGTGGTATTAATTTCAGCTTGATATCTCGACGCGTTTCTGAGAAAAAGGGTCTTGACAGACGGACAGACGGACGGACGGACGGACAACAAAGTGATCCTATAAGGGTTCCGTTTTTACCTTTTGAGGTACGGAACCCTAAAAAGAAGGTGACTTCAACGCCACTGACAAATGATTTTGTCATTAAAAACAACACCCACAAAACACAATAATTCGCCAACCCTACACGACGCGTACAATCGTAACGCCGAAACGGGTGCGCACGAAGCTGACCGAACAAGCGCGTAATGACACGAGCCGTCACGAGCGCGTCCGATTGCACCCGAACACGACGCGGTCGTGCGCACAATACGGTTATCAAGGTGTCATAGGCAACATTGATTTTCAGGTCGAAATTGAGAGCACGAACAGGCAATAGCGAGATAATTAGACGCTACTAAGCACTGACTTTAGCTTAGCACTATGCCTGTCACTTTTACACAACTGCCAAACGTCTAGTGTACGATAGAGACGGAACGCAGCTTAGTCAAAGTCAGTTATTAGTAATGTCTATAGATTTATCTCGCCATGAGTCTGACTTGTTTAGAACGAAGATACAAATATTCTCTTCTTGAGTATAAAGAGTTAATGATCTACCTTGCCGTTTCCCAACTATGTTGGGGTCGGCTCTCAGCTTAACCTGATTCAGCTAGATACCATTGTTTTATATGAAGTGACTAACAGATCAAACCTCCACAACCCAGATACTTACACAGTACCCCTTGGTTAGACTGGTCAGACTTTTTTCCTGACTACCCAACTGTCAAAGTTCGAATGTCAACCGGGACCAACGGCTTTACGTGCTTCCCGAGGCACGGAAAACATACAATCAAGTCGATTACAATGTAACAAAATCGAAAACCCTTAAAAGGATAGCCTCTTTACACTAATGTAAATAGAGCAATAAATAGTGCAGACCGTAAATTCTCAGTCCACCACAGAAAGGTGCAAACACGGCTTAAAATACGGTCACAAAAGCCATATTTGAACATCGACAAATAAACACATCGGACCGCATTTAAACGACGTGCATTAAAGGAACAAAATACAATAAACTCTTACAAATAATGTATCCTTTTGCAGGAAAAAAGACAAGGTAGAAAATATCATAGTCAACAGCGAAATAAGGCCGAATAAAGACATGCAACGGAGTAATGCTATCGCTTGGGGCACCTGTCAAACGAATTGCTTCGGAAATTATCCGAGTACTCGATACCCGAGGCACATCCACGATTTACGATACCGAATTCCATAATCGAATGCATCAGCTGAGTAAAATCGAATGGAAATCGTCCCGTTTTAGGTAAGCGACGATTTATGATGCGAATTGGAAAGTCGGTTACAAATCGAATTTGGAATTTCTTTTGAATTACTTACGGCTTTTATCGTTGACGCCATCAGTACATTAATAAAGTTAGCGTGCATTTTTGGTGTAAATGTCAGAAAGCGCTGGACCGATATTCGTAAGATTTTATCTTTTTGGGGTACATTTTGAAGTCTCTCTCTGGTAATTTTTTTGTAGCTTATCGCGATCTCGAGTTGAAGCCTCCTTTTTTGGTGTGTACAGTTACCAAAATCTAGAATGAAAATCTTTTAAATCCGTAAAACCTTCAAATAAATATAAAATGAAATTACCACACAGTAAAAAGTACGCGTTGCATTCATGCATTTAGTACACAACAAACTTTATTACAAACAGCACTACACTTTCACCTACTTAACATAACCAAATACCCTGCAACGTCTGTTATTGGGGCCGTACACGGTCGTAAAACGGTCCTAAAATCTATTTTCTATTTAAATCTTTTATTGCTCACCACGGCACTAAAGTCGGACAATAATCTAAGAAGCGAGACCAAATTAATTTTACTGCCGAACTCTTCGACCCCTGAATCAGTTCTAAAAACCCTTTTACGAGGACAAAATGTTTGTGATCTATGAAGCTGGCAGGTCAAATTAAAGTGGTTGATTGAGATTTAATGAGACGAAAATACATGTTTATAAAATCTTCAGTAGAATTTTGGATAGTAAATTATCCAGCACTGACTAGATAGATTTTATCGTTTGTTTATTACATACTTTTAGCGAGCTTTTCATCTATTAACAGATTTATATAACAGTTATGGGTTCAATGATTTATTTAGATTTAAATATTGTTTTCTGAGCTTTAAATGAAAATAGCTTTAATGTTGCCGCAAGCAAATCCAAGAGGTTTTATTGCTGTTGAAATAAATGTTAAATGTGGTATACCATGTCGTAAATTGTTGCTGTGGTGAAAGGATTAACCGATGTACTTGAATGAGCTATGTTTTAGCGAAAATACACGGTAGATTATTTTTATACTTTTCATTGAATGTCAAACAACTCAACGGCCTTAGAAATCTGCATTACCAGAAGCATCGCTGATGTGTTGCATTCCCAGAGATAGATTGCCTCTTGTGCCTCCTTTTGTACTTACACTAGCACCCAGCCTAATCTTGCAATCATCATCTTTGTCATATCAGCTTGCATTATTCCACATATTAGCTGGACCTAGATCCACGGACCACTTAGCTAGACTGATGCAGTTGCTGCCAGCCGTCTAAATAGCGTTGGTACATCTAACTGAGTGACGGCCCACACTACGCTTCCTTAACCGTGGTTTCCACAGCACAGCATTGATAATTCAGCGTTTATAAGTTCTACGACAGCTATGTCATGTGACCAGTTTGTAACTCTAGTTCTCAGACGGCTAACTTTTAGAGAGATTTCGGAAATGCTTTAAATAAAAGTGACTATTGACTCTGCGGAAATAACATGCCAAAATGGCGCCACCTAGTGGTGTAAATTTTCGCAAACACCCTGATTAGAGCTTACGCTCGTTTGATATTCAATTTCAGGGATAAATAATGAGAAGCGTTAAAATAACATTTTTATGACAAGTCTTGATACAAAGTAACAGCACACAGCTTCCAAACCACGTCAGACATCAAAATAATAAATTAACAAAAAAGAATTAGACGATATTAATAAGCCTACATTTAGAAGAAACACGAAATTATCAGAAACACCCGCATTTTGGCGGTATATCGTAAAAGTCATCAATTTAATAGTTTCCTGTGTTATCCAAAATGTTGAGAAATTAATAGCTATTTAATATTCAAGAACTGTTGGCTAAACGGCGCCTGAGTCGGTACAACGGTGTCAGAGCCGGTCTTATTAGTTTATGTGATTGTGTGACTGTAACACACATCCATTTTACTAACGTTTAGGTATCTAACTTTTAGGTACGTTTGCAATCTTTTTTTTTTTTTTTTTATAACTTATGGGCTTGCTCTTGGTCCCAGACTTGTCCGAGGGCATAGACGGGGCCTACGATGGAGCGAGCTCACCCAAAAGATGCCTATGCACTCTTCTCTTGAATACATCCGGGTTATATGCTTTTGGAAACACAGACGCCGGCAGAGAATTCCATTCCTTTGCGGTGCGCATAATAAAGGATTTCGAAAAACGCTGCGTGCGGATTCGAGGAATATCGACCAAGAAAGGGTGGTATCCTGCCGTACGTCTGGATGTCCGGTGGTAAAACGGAGACGGGGGAATGAGCTCGTGTAGCTCATGAGCACACTCACCGAAGTGCAATCTGTAAAACACCGCCAGGCAGGCAACTTTACGCCGATGTGCTAGAGGTTGCAGTTGGGCCACCAGCTTCTTGTCGCCAATCAACCTCCTGGCTCTGCGTTCTACCGAATCCAATGCGGCCAGTTGGTATTTGGCTGAGCCATCCCATAGGTGACAGCAATACTCCATACACGATCGGACTTGAGCTTTATAAAGTGTTAGAAGCTGTCCCGGCGTGAAATATCGCTTAACCTTGTTAAGGATGCCCAGCTTTCTAATCTCAGTCTCTATTTTTCAATAATGCCTTCTAACTTAGGTTGTATATTTAGATTTAATTTAAACCTTCGAACATACGTGATTCGAGACACAATGGAAAGACAATAGCAGCGTGACAACCGGCTGTCGCTTGGTCGTCGAAAGGCTAATTGATTTATCCGATTCTCTCTTCGAGCCATATAGTTGAATATCTGGTGTCCGAATGAAATGAGGGCCTTAGGAGGCACTACATTAGTGGAAAGGGATATACTGACTGACGTATCAACGCAAAGCCCAACCTCCAGTAGGTTGGTTAAACGTGAAATGCAAATACGAGCTCCATTTAGACACAAGGATTTGGGTGAGAATCGAACCCACAATCTCCGGCTTAGCTGTCAGAATCGCGGTCATCAAGCCGGTCAAAGTTAATCTATCTTTCGGCGGTTGGAACCGCTGAGAACAACTAAAACAGAAAATGGTACCTAAAGTGACTGACTGGGTGATTTTATCAACTCACAGCCCAAACTGCTGGTCCTAGAGACATGAAACTTGGATGGGAGTGTTCTTTGTGAAAAGTAAGTATTCACTATAAAAATAAAAATAAAAAAATTCCAATCCTAAAGGGAAACAAAAGAGGTTGGAATTTCCACGCAGTCCCGGGCCGCAGCTAGTGTTATTACATCTTATGTATTCATACCACGTAACTAGGCATGTACATACAACCAAGAGTCCCAACACATAAATTCTTCGACATTTTAGACCATCACGATTACAGTCAGGTAGGTGTACCAGTTGTCGTCCAACCATTTTATATTTATTTACACTCGTTTCGCCTTACATGTTAGTGTAATGGTATCAAAAAGCGCATGATTTTCTAGTAAATAATAGTTAAAATTCATGGCACATAGTGAGGCGCCAGTAATAGAGAAGAAAGCGCCAAATGCTATAAAGTCGACGACGTTAAGATTGTTGCGATTGAAGTAAGGTGCACATGTTTTGGGATGGTGATAGTTTTAAGTTCTAAAATTAGTTAAATAAATAAAATTAATAAATATCTTGAGACAAGTCACACACGGTCATCTGATCCCAAGCTAAGCAGAGCTTGTGTTATGGTAACCAGACGACTGATATACATACTTATATAATTTACTAGGTTAGAAAGAGACAAAAAGTAGCTTATGTTACTCTCCATCCCTTCAACTCACGTCAATTCGTCGCTCCGTTTTGCCGTGAAAGAAAGACAAACATACAGACAGACAGACAGACAGACAGACACACTCTCCCATTTATAATATTAGTATTAGTATGGATGGATAAATACATATGATGATGACGGTACCTTGCCAATTTATTAATGCGAACATCATGTATGTAAGAAAAAACCAACATGTCTTTAGTAAAGTAGGTGATAGACATAATTTTAATACCAGGAATAAAGATAAACTAGCTCAACCATATTTTAGACTGTCCAAAGTAAATACATCTTTCATGGGGTACTGTGTTAAATGTTATAACAAAATTCCTTGTGATATATTAAAACTAAACGAAAGGAAATTTAAAACATATATTAAGAATAAATTATGTCAACAAGCATATTATAAATTGGAAGATTACATTCAAGATAAAAATGCTTGGAAGCATGCTGGTCCAGCTCCATAGGATATTTAATCCACAGTGTAGACAAAACCAAACTGGTGGCTAATTAAAACTGATAATGATTAACTACTTTTACTTTTACAATTATAAATTAGACACAATTCTTTTTTCTAATAGTTGGAGGCGCTGGCTCACACATTATTTTTCATTTTTTGAGGAAGGTAATTTAATTGTAAATGTGTTACACTAAATGTTCGTGAACTTGATTAGCTTCCATTTCCTAATTAATTTTAATTTTAATTATGTTTATATACTCTTTTGACGGAAATGGTTTTGACATTATATACATTCTTCTCTTCACATTTAACAATGTACAATTAATAATATTGTAACAACATTATTTTAAAAGAGTAAGTATGGAGTTTCTTGCCCATTCTTCTCCATACGTATCAACATTTCCGAATGGGCGGTAGATTCATTTTTGTTTTATAAGTATGACGTTTCAAAGTGCCTTTTTTGGGTCTAATGGAAATAAATGATTTGACTTTGACTTTGACTTTGACTTTGACTTCATACATATATAGATAATTCACACCCAGACACAGAACAAACAATCATGCTCATCACACAAAGTTTGCCCTGGGTGGGAATCGAACCCACGACCTCTGGCTTAGCAGTCAGGGCTACTAACCACTAGACCAACAGGCCCGTCAAAGTTGCATGTTGTGTAGGGGTATGAAATAGCTGTACTTTAAACGTAAACTTTGAGGTTTTCGTTTAAAGTAAATAAATTCTTAATTAAAATTAAATTGAGTATTGAGAATAATAACTGAATCTGAGTGGCCAGTCTAAAAGCTAGTTTTGTATAGAAAAAGATTGGCATCCTACAATATTTCTTAAAAGTATTTTTTTCACATCGGCCTCTTAGTTCCCTGGGATAGATTAAAAACGTACTAAAAATAAAAAATTGCCGCTCTATCATGTCAATAAACATAATAACATAAAACATGTTAATAAACTTTTGGCACTCCATTTTCAATGAATTCAACATACAAATCCATAGAATATTTACCAAACTTTTAACCTAACATTTACTAATCTAAAAGTAAACGCCAACCACAAATGACATTGCACTCCTCAATCATTCATTCATTCAATGAACTATTCTTTTTTCAAATCTAAGTGTACAGCAGTACTGCCCACCGTGTCATGTCAATCACGAGTTGAATGTAGGATACGTCAATCTTGAACGGAATGAAGTTTTTTGATTGACATTCGATTATCCATGGATTTTGCTTACAGTGTAATAGAGATGGGTGAATTATTTTCGTTCGGTCATTATTTTTAGTGTTATGATGACTTTTTATTCACTGGTTTGTTGGTGTCAGAGTGACTTGGTTCAATTAACTGCGCAAATAATACGGTATTTGACACTATTAACCGATAAATCTAAGACATATTTTTTATAAAACCTATCTTTTTATTAGTCCTATGCATCGGATTTGTTTTTAATTTACTGTAAAATTGGATTTTTAATTGCTTTAAAATCAATAAATAGTCAGTCAATAGGGTTGCTAGCTTGTGACGTCACAATCTGGTATTGGCATACAAAGTCTATTGGAGAATACGGTAGTTTCCACCATTATCAATTGACGTACTTTTTATGAGCTGTCAAAACGCCATTCTCCAATAGATTTTGTATGGCAATGGTGATTTATGACGTCATTAAAATAACAACTCAGTTAGGGATTGCAATCCGGTCCGGCGGATCCGGTAATCCGGCGGATCCGGCACGTTTTTGTTGCCTACCGGATCCGGCATTATCCGGTTATTAAGAAAAACGCAATTTCTCTCATCAAAATGGTGCAAAAGTACTAAAAAACACGGCGTATGCAAAATCGTACAGTATCCATATTAAGCTATTGTATTTGAAAATTTTAATTTGGATTATAGAAGAATATATGATGTTGATTTAATTTAGTTTTTATGAATGGGTTTAACTTAATTTATACCATAAATAATTCACTGTTGTTTGTAATCTTTGAGACTTATTATTATATATATATATATATAAAGTCATAGAAAATTTCATGAAAAGAGTAATGGCTTATCATTGCAGCCGTGGGGGTCATTTGCCGGATATTTTAATCCATAATTAATCGGAACATGTCTTCTTTACAATACATTAAAAATATCACAATTCCATAATAAAATACTTGTTTTTATTTTGAAATGAAAAGTGCACTCTTACTGAGACACCCTTTATAATAACTGACGGAAAATAATCCATACTAATATTATAAATGCGAAAGTAACTTTGTCTGTCTGTCTCTTCTTCATGCCTAAACCACTAAACCGATTTGAATGAAATTTGGCACAGATTTAGTCTGGGACCTAAGAAAGGAGATAGGATAGTTTTTATCTCGGAAATTTTGCGGGATTGGGAACTATTATTCCACGCTGACGAAGTTGCGGGCAAAAGCTAGTTATAAATAAAGAAGAGTTGGTTTTCGCACAAATTCGTTTCTATTTTTCCCCGTAGATTATTTCACATATTATGCCATGAAGTTAGAAATATGCGCTATGTTGAACACCTAAAATACCAATCCGGCCGGATCCGACCGGATCCGGCGGAATTCTCGTGAATCCGGCCGGATCCGGCCGGATTCAAAGTTGTACCGGATTGCAATCCCTAAACTCAGTTGACTATCTATTTATTGATTTCAAAACAACTAAAAATCCAATTTTATAGCAAATTGAAAATGAAACGAATTTATTAGGCTGAAATTAACAGAGGTTTTATAGGAATTGTGTCTAACATTTATTGGTTAATGGTGGAAACTACCCAATTGCGTTTGCGACAGCTCATAAAAAGTACGTCAATTGATGATGGTGTCAAATACCGGATTGTCATAGCATTACCGAATACACAAAATACCATAGCAGAAAAGCTGTCAAAATACCTAGACTTAAAAATAGAAACTAGTATGTGGCTATTTAGTAACATTGCAATTGTTCCTATCGTCCAATCACATCATCACACATTCACATAAGAATCTGATTCTAGGTTAGCATTTGGCTTCGGCCCGCGTTACCTAATAGATACAAAAATGTATACCCAATGTTTAACCTTTCAACGACCAAGTGACAGCCGGCTGTTGCGCTGCTATTGTCTTTCTATTGTGTCTCAAATCACGTGTGTTCGAAGGTTTAATCCATACTAATATTATAAATGGAAAAGTCTGTCTGTCTGTCTGTCTATACAGACAGACAGACAGACAGACTTTTTTTCATGTTTGTCTTTCTTTCACGGCAAAACAGAGCGACGAATTGACGTGATTTTTTAAGTGGAGATAGTTGAAGGGATGGAGAGTAACATAGGCTACTTTTTGTCTCTTTCTAACGCGAGCGAAGCCGCGGGCAAAAGCTAGTTAATAATATTAGTATAGCAGTGGACAGATGCAGACTGAGTTTCGAAGTTAGTGGACATCCTAGTATTTCGGAAAGTACGTAAACTCATTGTTTTTTAGTATTCGTAAATGTTTAATAATCGTTACGTACAGAAGCTAGAAATTCTGACAGTCAGTTTTATGGGGTATCGCATGTTATCCTGTAGAATTCTAATAGGCAGTAGCTCCTTTTAATTTTTGTTTTATTAGAAAATTTACAGACAGTAACCAACCACTGACATAAATAAGGATACTACTTATAATAATATGTTATTCTCAACAATAAATAATATCACAAAAACAAATAATAAAATTAAACTTAGATACATCAATTTTCCTTGTTACCCTACAACTAGAGAAGTACCGTTGCTTTTCTGACAGTTTGTCGACAGAAATGTCATAAAATAATAAATAAATAGTCTCGGCGTTTTTATTACGAAGTAACGTTACTACTCTAGTGTTTTACAACAATATTAATAATTGAAAATGTTTGTAAATGTTATTTTGACGGGCCTGTTGGTCTAATGGTCAGTGACCCTGACTGCTAAACCGGAGGTCGTGGGTTCGATTCCCACTCAGGACAAACTTTGTGTGATGCGCATGACAGTTTGTTCTGTGCCTGGGTGTAATTTATCTATAATATTATGTTTGTATTTATAAAGTATATAAGTATGTTTATCAGTTGTCTGGTTACCATAACACAAGCTCTTCTTAGCTTGGGATTAGCTGACCGTGTGTGAGTTGTCCTAAGATATTTATTTACTAATTTTATCGATGTGTCAAAAATATTCAAAAGCTGTTTAAATAGCTAAGATTAGAATAATAAAAATAGACAAACGATAGTATTTCAATCTTTTCGGTTCTGTTGGTTTAGTGGTTAGTGACCCTGACTGGTAAGCCGGAGGTCGTGGCTTTGATTCGCACCCTGGTAAATCTTTGCATGCATGCATGCATGGTTGTTTGTGTTATGCCTGAGTGTAATTTAGCTATAATATGTATGAATTTACCTATTTATAGATTATACAAGTATATTACCATAGTACAAGTTCTATTTAGTTTGGGATAAGACAGCCGTATGTAAGTTGTCCAGAACATTTATTTATTTTATTATTTATTAATCTACCCGGAACTGTAAAATATTCCTAATCAAAATTGAACAAAATACTTCAGCTTGATTTCCATAAAATTTTGAGAAATTGTAGTAGGTTGATGTGCTGGCGTTTTTATTTTTATACCTTTCTTATAAGTTAAAAAAAACCTCCTTTTTACGTCGCCACAGTCGTGTAAAAAACCCGGCTTTTCACTAATAAGATCATAACAATGAGCCTATCAGAAAACAAACATAAAAATATATTAGGAAGTTAGGAGTAATTAGGCGACATATTGTTTTTTTTAATACCTAGTAAACATCTATCCCGTTTGCCTTAATTGATCTTTTTGTGTGCATTAATGCATTAATGGCAATCCTCAGAGGGTTACAAGGTTTTAAGTTCCTCTAATATTAAGTTAAAAAAAGAACTTCTATTAATCTCGCCTTACAATTTCTGCAAAATTTCTCGCCCTACACTTGGTTACAAATGATTATACTTTAAACTTTTGCGTTGCATATTAATATTTTACTGTTTTACGTGTGTCTGCTTGTGACCATAGCAGGTGTAACCCTGCCGAAACGTCAAGCGAAAAACAAATAAAAAAGGTACGTGCGAGTTAAATCCCGTAAAACAGTAAAATATGGTTACAAATGAGAACTAAACCCAAAACATTCAGCACAACAGGCAATTTCTTAGCCAATGACTCTTAGCCACGCTTCTTAGCCAAGATCTACGTTTTGGAACAAGCAACTAGCTTCACCTTTCTGACGAACCAACTGACGCTTTGACAATAGGCGAGACGACAAAAAAAACGTGATTAGTCCGTCAGATAGATTATCAAAAAATTTTGGACACGTATTTTTTCTTTTTTCTCTTAAACGAAGAACCACGAAGATACAGTGCGTTAAAACTGCGCATGACGTCACGATTAGATACAATTTTTGCATGACGGTGACGTCAAATGCCCCCACTCCGGAACTTTGTTGCTCTTTATCTTTGTATTTTTTATTAATTTGCTCAAACAAAAAATATGTGTCCCATATTTTTGACCGATCTATCAGACGGACTAAACAGAATGCCATTTTTTTAATGCTGACGTCATCCCTATTCACAAGTGCCTGTAAATGGTCTAAGTGAAATAAATGCTTTGAATTTTGAATTTTGAAAAATTTGAATGCTCCAACCAACACCAAATCTCATTAACCTTTTTACCGACACAGAAAAATGTAAGAACGTAATAAAATAATCTTGATTTTGAATCAATTTCAAACCGGTCTAGAGTTGAATGACATTGTTTTGGTCCCGTTCTGAAGGTAATATAATTAAACTCATTAACAAACTTATTAATGAGATCAAATCGACGGGCCTGTTGGTCTAGTGGTTAGTGACCCTGACTGCTAAGCCAGAGGTCGTGGGTTCGATTCCCACCCAGGACAAACTTTGTGTGATGAGCATGATTGTTTGTTCTGTGTCTGGGTGTAATTTATCTATAATATGTATGTATTTATAAATTATATAAGTATGTATATCAGTTGTCTGGTTACCATAACACAAGCTCTGCTTAGCTTGGGATCAGATGACCGTGTGTGAGTTGTCCCAAGATATTTATTTATTTTTTTATTTTTAATTTTATATGGTAAAATGCATCGAATCTTCAAAAGAAGGTATTTAAATGTCTTGTGAAATTACTATTGAAATGAGTTTGATGTTGATTACAGATAATATAATAAATTTGTGTTTTTGAAATAAAGTTTGTTAAAGACATGTTGTTTTTAACAAACTTTACTATTTTAGAATTAAATAGGTATTTGAGAAAATAAATGTTTTAAAAATAATATTTATTTATTTATTTGAATATAAGTAAACTAACTCTTTTAGGGATAGTTTATTAAGACCAGTGACTTGCTTAATCTATCGTTAGGAACCACGACATTAATAAAATGACCTAAAAGTACTAGAACTTTTTTAAACCTAAAAAAATAACATACAGTCACTTATACATACACAAAACACGAAACAAATACTATAAAAATATTTGCACCAACCGGGAATCGCACCCACGACAATATTAAATGCCGGTTATAAATATCTAAATGATTACGCTCTTCGGTACTTTAATCATTTATAAATAGCCCAGTACTTTACGACATAGTCCTGATGCCCCCTATTGCGTTTAAGATATGATACCAATAATATATATTATATTTACAACCCACTTATTTAAGATTTATGACCTTCTTATCACTATGTGATAATTTATGTAACAACAGTACTTAGAAACAGAACAAGTATTTCGAGATATGAGAACATGTTTCCGTAGTGTAGTGGTTATCACGTGTGCTTCACACGCACAAGGCCCCCGGTTCGATCCCGGGCGGAAACAGTTGCTTTTTGCGATTTTAGGAATTGGTTTTTCTTTCTTTTTTATGTTTGCGTTGATTTTTGTAGTGGTTAAGCAGTATTAAAATGAATACATATCTTTGTAATGATTATGTTAGTGTACATTTTTCGATTTTAGTATACGATAGACCACTAGGTGCCAAAAAATGCGGTAATCTAAACTCATATTACAGTGTTTTCCATTCTTTTATTTTAATTATGATCTAAATGGAAAGCAAAATATTAAAAAAAAAGTGCTTTTGGGCACTACTTACTTATATTGCATTTTTGAGACTCCAGCCTGCTGTGAGATTTCAAGTTTTAAGTTCGGAAAATGCTCATACATATCCATAATAACATTTTTTTCACAATTTTCAAAACTCATTTTTGAAAACGGACTGACTGAACTAGGTCACATCAATTTAAGAACCAACTTTGAAACTTTCAGAAATATTCAATTCCTATTTCAAAATTGAACTTCGAACAATCATAGCAAAAAAGCCGTTAAAAATTTAAAAACAAAACAGTCATCACGAATTCGAAAGGCAAGTCCACACGTGCATCGCCCGCATGAATAAAACAAAAAAAGAAGAAATAATAAAATTCGAATAAAATTGATTTGCATAAAAGACTGCTTTTTACAACTACACGGGGCGCCCGAACAATCAGCCTATTGTTCTTAGTAATTCAAAAAATAATTAAAACAATGCACTGGTGTGCACTGCGCTTTAGAACCGAATCCGTTCAAATGCGGGCTCTCTAACCAACTTTAACGAAAGGGGTGTAATTGGATCTATTTTGTTGGACAAAGATGTCGAACGATTATTGTCTTGATATTTTGGGAAAATAATTTTTGTTGTAGAATTTCAAGGTAGGTTTGAACTTTATTGTTCTACCTTACCTATCTATATTATTAAAATGTGCAGTTAGAACTTTGGGAATTGCTCCACTTCCATGGTTTATTTTTGCAACGGATTATCCCTATCTGTTATTCTAATGTAAGTATAAATAACCTATTTATGATAATAAAGTTTTACAAAAAAATGTTTTTTTATGCCAATATACATCTTCACAAACTGTATCATTTCAGTTAGGTAGTAAAAAATAATAACTAATTTTTGTTCTTGTATTTCTGTTTAATATTTTTGTTTACATAAACACAGAACGATATAAATAACTGTTTTACAAACAACTAAATTTAAATTGAAAATTGATTCCAAACTGTGCACATTTAATTAATTTTCCGATTCCGTTACTTTATTTATTTAAGTTTACGTTCATAAAATTGATTTTGTTATAAAAAGGAATTCGTTAGAGAATCATAAAACTAAACTAGATATTATGTTAATCATTTATGCATATATAAATGTCTGCATGTTGTCAATCAGTTTGTTTTATGAAAGCAGTTTTATGTTGAATGTAATAGGACCACACAATTTAGATTTAACAATGGACGTGTCTTCAAATTAAAGTTTTTTTTACAAAGTTTCTAGTTTTGACAAATGTCTGTTGATAAAAACAAGGTGCCTAAGATTTTTTTTTTTTGTTAAAAAATTCAGAATATGAACTTTAAAATAAATATCGTCGCATTCTCATTGGATCGACAATCTATGTCGAATTATTGTCAGTTTTTTTGTAGGAAATATTTATAACAGAAGTATTTTATTAACATTACAAATATTAAAGATTTAGGTACAATTACGTACCTACGTGCTTTAGTAATAAAATTCTTACAATTATTTAAATAAAATGTAAAATTACTAAAACGGGCTCCACATTTTGTTTCATCTTTAAAAAAAATAACTTTAATTATTATATTACTGGAAATATACTACTTCCCCGTTCCTAGTTCATATCTTAATTGATTATTTATTGCTACATAAATACCACTTTAAAATAGTATTTCTATAAGTTAACCGCTTATAAACTTTTATTAATTAAGTCCAAATCAATAGATTCTTAAATTTTATAATAAAAGTTTCTAATTTGACATTAATGTATCATTTGGTGCAATAATAACGCCATATAACTGTGGGTGGGCAGACAGAAATAAATAATCTAGTTTTACCTAAGAAGCTCATTAAGCTTAATAAATATGATGGTGAAACCGGTGATTTTAGTTTATGGCATATATTTTAGCTATACAAGCCAAAAAGTCCGCTTTTTAATCGTGCCGAATATCTTTCTGCAACATAAAAATATACTAGATATACACTAGGTTTTGTTCCCGATTACGTTTGTGTCAAAGTCAAGGCTATAAAATATGACACATGTCTAAAACGAAACGGTGTATACAGGGTGTCCCACGACAATGCCACATGGAGGGAAAGTACCTTAAATATTGTAGATAGAGCATTTTACTGATAGAAGACATTATTTGAATTTTGAAAACATTTTAAACTGAATTCATAGATATTTAAATAATTACATAGTTGAACCGGGAATCGAACCTGTTACTCGAGAAAATTAATCAGCCTGTAGTTTTATCCTACAGATCGAAAGGTTTCATCACAAGGATTATTTTTTGCTAAATAACATAGTGTCAAAAATAAAAGAAAGACCATGAATTTTAACATTTCAATACAAAATTAGTCATTTTTTCAAATGCTAAAAACTAGTTCCTTCTTCTTGAATACAAAGTAATAACTTTTGATTATTTCGTTCCCTGACGATTTTTTGGTCTTGTTGTGGTGGATATTTATTTATTATAATGATGCGTACTACTCAATTGGGTAGATTATTTAGTAATAAGTAGTTATGATTGTCAACTGTATGTCCTTACGGCAATGTAAGCTTTTAACTTTTTAGGACAACATTTTACATCAAATGTTAAAATTCACCTGTATTATAATATTCATTATGTTATTGACTGCAGTTGGGATCTGTGTAAAGAACTATATTCTGTTATTGTTCATTAAGATTCTACCGAGCAAATAATAGCTTCAAATGCCTTTACCTTGCACAAATTGCGGCATGACATTCTGGATTCGATTCCCAAATGTTATTGGCCAAAATGGCCAAGGAATTTCGCAGTAGTAGCACAAAATTTGGAAGTTGGTTGTGAAAAACTGTTACTTCGTGAGCTGTCTTTACAGTTAGCATGAAAACAACTCGATTGTATAGTTCGATATTTAGCAGCATCTTATTAGATTACAAGTGGCCTTGGTATACCACCCTCACAACTCTTCGTTTTTCCAGGACTCGTCGAACTATACTTTTCTGGGTGTTAAATATTTTATGGTGGTATTATTTCGGTAGTTAGGTCCCTCCGACGACCCTCGGTCAAACACGGGGAGACTCCACTGTTGATTCTGGCTTTCAGGAGTTGTAATTTGGGAATGGAGTGGCAGGATTGCCGCACAAAAAACTCATAGAACTTATCTATGCACTTCGCTGGTATGCAACCCCTCTCCCGCTGCCCCGCGCAGTGCTCATGTTCGCCTCGTTCGTTTAGTAGCTATAGCATTCTGTCACTGTTACGTCACAGTGCGAGGTGCACAGTTAAGCCATAAAGGTAGTATAGGGAGATGATGAATACCGTAATGTCATCATGACATGAAAAGGCATACAAATGCATTCAGGCAATAAAGATAAACACCTACTCCACGCCCTCTGCCATTCTACAAATATGAGAAAAGTGACTGCTCACATGCCGATTCCATGAGTCAGCAACTATTCAATGCTTTTCCTTATGTCCATTGGTATCTATACAATGGCTTAATATGGCCATATTTATTTACTGTCCTACAATGGAGTATTTACTGTGAATCAACCCATGTCTTTATCAGTTAGTCAGGATATAAAAATCTATATACACAAAATGGCAAACTGGCTGACTGATTGTTAATATATGAACGCACAGCCCAAACTGCTGGTCCTAGAGACATGGAACTTAGAGGGTGTGTTCTTTCTAAACAATAAGTATTCACTAAGAAAGGATTTTTCGGAATTCCAACCCTGAAGTGGTAAAATACTGGATGGAAGTTCGACATCCACGGGGGCGAAGGGGCGGACGAAAGCTAGTACACTATAAAAGGGATGAAGATTAAGCATTCTTGTATTATATGTATTAATTTATTCTACGAGATTATTAAGAGTTAGTCAGACTAACTAGATTCTTCTAATCTAATGAATCTAATTAGCCTCTAATGACATAGTATTCAATACTCATTTCCTTCACACATACATTCAGAAGCCCTGGGCAAAGCTAGTTTTAAATAAGTTATTTAACATTGAGTGGCGAATCTTGAAGCAAGATTTCATCATTACCAGTGAATCATTGGTTCACCGTAACACTGTAATTTACTTCTAATAACGGAGAACGGAACTTAAAAGTATGCGTTACGATATAAGGAAAATGCCGTACCCTAGAATTCTTTAATGGGTTATGTTGAATCACTATAATGTTGCGGATACGGATGCTTTGGCGATAGAGGAAAGTTTGTCAATGGTGCCGATTCTCTTATTCACAAACTAACGTAAATTTAAGTTAAGTGCACCTTTCTCTTTCCATTTAATTAAGAAAAGAACACAAAAGATAAAATATTAGTTAAGTCCTGTCAAATTAAGACACTCCATAGATAAACGTCAATTTTCTTTCGGCGCTGTCTAATTTGACAGGATTAAACTAAATTGTATCTTCTGTCCTTTTCTTTAAGAAATGAAAAGAGAAAGATGCATTTAACTTAAAATTAGTCTAGTTTGTGACCAAGGGAATCGGCACCAATATAGCACTGCACTCATCTATACAATCAAAGAAAAATGAGGGGGCTGTTGGTATTATCAAAATCGCGACTTTTTTTAATGCGTAATTTTTATGAAGAAAATCTTGTCAAATAAGTCACTAGATTCTTATAAGTGTACTCCACATCTTCTATAAGAATAATGGTTTAAACTGTAAATTTATCTCCTGATGACTCCCAATTTTCCTCATCATCTCCCTAGCCTTTTTCCTAACTTCGTTAGGTTTGGCTTCCAGTTTAATCGGATTCAGGTGAATACTACGTTTTCAACAGACTGCTAATTAGACTTTCTCAGCCCAATTACTGGGCGACACGATAGCCTAAGTTAGACTGGTCAGATTTTCTGGCTTGTGACTACCAGTAACGACTGTCAAAGTTTTACGAACGACGACTGGGACCAAAAGCCTTACGTGCTTTTTCGGGATGTGAGTAATATCCAAGGTGTTGCGGAATGTTTATAATAGTTACCGTGACCCTGGAACATAAAGGGCAATCGAAGGAACATGAGTGGGTTTTAGTCAGTAAGAGTCTGACACGCCCTCCCGCCGCACCCAGGACGGGAGCAGTCATTGGAAAAGTAATATCCAAGGTAAACTTTAAAGTACATATAAATTGTCTCATACACAAAAAAAAAAAATCAGCCAGGTTTCTTTGATCTTCAATCCAAATGTTTACAAGCATCGTTGGTCCCAACAGCTATACGAGAATCCTTTGAAAAAAATTACTGGTAGTATTGAAAAAGTCACCCATGCTATGGACTTTTTACCTTTGATGGTTTCCTTCCCCACAGACTAACGGGTGCATTATTATGCACTGATCTTTGACGGATGGTTACACATACCGTAATGGAGTGTTTTTAGTCGACTTCAAAAAAGGAGGTTTTCTGTTTGACTTGTTTGTATTTTTGTTCGCGATAATCTCGCGTAAGGCTGAACTGGTTTTGTTGCTGCTTTCAGAAAAGTGTTTGTTTTATTTAGGTGGTTTTATAGAGTTTTAACCGACTTTGAAAAGGCAGGTTCTCGAAAAATCGCACTTAAAAGGAAAAAATCAAAACTTTATTTACATGATTTTAAAATTCGGAAGTCAGCTACTTTTGTTCTGTTTGTGGTTTTGACAAATAAGTCTTTCTGTAAATCTTTTGGGACCTTCAAAGAGTAACTTACTAAAAAAAAAACAGTTTGATACACTAGTGTAAAAAATCTTTTAAAACAGCTTTACAACTAATTTCAAAATAATAATACAATGAACTAACTATTATTACGTTGTTAAAACTAGTATATTTTTTATTTAAAGAAGCAAAAAATCTCATGCGCTTACCGCATCCATTCGGACCCCTAAGTTTTAACCCTTTCATTGCAGTTGTTTTTAATACCATATTTCGTGCACGAATTCTCCGGGCCTTATTTGCATACGCGTTTGTTAATATGACCCTACGATTTTTTCTAGATACTCTAGGTTAGTTAAGAAAAAATTGCAGTGTAGGGTAATTTTTTTCTTAAAATAAAAAAATAATTGTCATTTTAATGGAAGTTGAAAGGAAAACGTTTCATTTTTTTGTTTTTTTTTATTGTTTCAAGCACATCTGCTCGTTTTTTTTGGGGATTTTTATTGGTTTGTCATTATGCTGAGTGTTTTGTATTGCATATTCCAATTTGCATATTAGCAAACGCATTGTTGTAATTGTTTAATTTTAATACATCTGCTTTAGAATAAAGTTTTCGACTTTTGAGTAATTGCATCGCGATTACTTTTCTAGTTAAAATAGAGTAGACAGTTTTTATGTAACATAACGGTATTTTTTTTTGCGTTATTTAGTTAACTATAGTCGCAATTTATTATCAGGAGTCATAAATTATTTTGTCGTTCGATGATAGAATCTTGTTAAAAGTATTAAAGCTCTAGCATCTAATATAATGTATCTATGAATTAGGCAGTGTAAAAAATCGATTATTGTACACACCTTAGAAAGATTTATGACTAAAAACTTTTAAACACTAAATTACTTTTATCTGCAATTATGTGTGTATTAATAATCACGTTTTATATTTGATTCTGACTGGTTGTTAATCTGAGAACATAATAAGGCCATAATGGTTAAAAAATCTCAAACAACAACTAAACGATAAATAAATAGTGTACCAAAACACATGTACCGATGGTGTTTCTCAACACATTCCCATAAAATTATGTAAATACGAAATTACTTTACCAACAACAAGCATTTTAGAAAATCTGTAACAGGCTTCATTAAACCCCTGTAATAACGCTAAGACAGGCTTGATTATCATCTATTACTCTGCCTTATAAACGTATAAGCTATTACAATACTTTATAACCGGATCGGACCGGTCCTACCTAGTTTCATTGGCCATCAACTTTTTCAAATTTAGTGAACATTGAGATTAAAATTATTGGCCGTTGGGACCGGTCGCGCTGCAAACGGGTTAGTTAGCGGGTACACAGTCACTGTTAACTTGTGAATAGTTCAAGTTATTCAACTCAATGGTGGCTATAAAAAGTAATCAAGTTTGTATGTATCTTTTGAATGGCAGCATTTTAAAGATGGGTCTAAAAGATTTCTGTCAAGCAATTTCTTTGAGATGGAAATTACTAATTTTACCTACATTAAAAACTTGCTTTTGCCCGCGACTTCGTCCGCGTGGAATAATAGTTCCCGTTCCCGGGGGATTTCCGGGATGAAAACTATCCTATGTCCTTTCTCGGGTCCCAGACTATCTACAAATTTCAAATCGGTTCAGTGGTTTAGGCGTGAAGAAGAGACAGACAGACAGACAGACAGAGTTACTTTCGCATTTATAATATTAGTACGGAAGTACGGATTCTATCTTCTATTTATGATATTAAATGCTTTGCTTATTTAATACAAAAATATTGACGTTTGAAAGCAAGGTCGTAAAAAATTTAAATTACACTTATTTTAATATTTACTTTAATATTTGCTAGGTAAGCGTATTCATATCATAAGAAGATATAATCGGAGAAAGCAAACACATTAAAATTATGTTCGTATTCGTTTCTTATGCATAGAATTTGTTTCTCGCTTACATTATTACCAGTCCTTATAGTTGGCTTGACAAGATTTACTATACCCGATGAAGAAACCTCATGTTTAGAACATTTAATTTATTTATACGAACCAGCATTATTTTTAAAAACAATTTATTGTTATTGGAAAACATTGCTTTTGGCTGGAAGGCTTGTTGTTAAACATAGTTTCAATTAAATTTTGTGATTACAGGTAATTGTTAATTATAAAGGACTCAAACAACCTTTGCGATTTTACCTAACTCAGTATGTGAACAGATTTCAACTGTTTCACTAATGTAAAGGTGGCCAATGGTGCCGCTTCTCTTGTGCACAAACTAACGTAAATTTAAGATAAGTGCATCTTTCTCTTTCCTTTTAATTAAGAAAAGGACAGAAGATCAAATATTAGCTAAGTCCTGTCAAATTTAGACACTCCATAGATAATTTAGACGCAATTTAAAAACATAGCGTCTAAATATACGTCAATTTTCATCAGGCGCTGTCTAATTTGGCAGGATAAAACTAAAATGTATCTTCTGTCCTTTTCTAGAAATGGAAAGTGAAAGATGAACTTAACTTAAATTTACGTTAGTTTGTGCACAAGAGAATCGGCACCATTGACGGTCAATTTGGCGCGTCAGTTGAACTGACGTACGTCGAAATTTGATCGTGAGTGTCGAATCGCCATGCATTTGGTTGGCCGCCTAAACCATTTGGAGTGACGCCACAGTTTTACGACTAGATTGACGCGAAAAATAACCGTCAATGGCCACCTTAACAGAATTGAAAATCTGGTTTGATTCTTATAAGACCCGCTCTACTTTGGACTGTACTCAAAGTCAACCGCATAAACAACTCACAATAATAAAACAAAAAACATGTCAGTCTTCAAAATATTCCTTTATTATTCAATCATTGTGTTATAGTAATAATTATCGCTAGTTAAAACGGTATATTTTATATCTGCTAACCTAATGAATGAGTCAATTGGAATTTAATATCTATTTTTTATCGAATATCTTAGTCAATACCTTTTATAAAATGCCTAGTATGATTTATTAATTATTATTCTAGTTATAAAAAAAAATATTCATTTTAACGCGGGTATAAAAAAAATCTTTGGAGAAACCAAAACCTGTAAGTGGGTTTAAATGTCATAAATGGCTTGTCTATGGTCAGAGGTAAATATTAAAATGATATTATTTAAATGTGAAATATTTTAGACTTCAAAAACTAGTCACTTCGGACCACTTCGGACGCATGTTATTTATGTCTTTTAATTTTATAGCTTTTCTTTTTTATAATATAAAAGTGATATACACATATACTTTTCTCATAATTTTTTCCTGTCAATTAATTAACAAAAAATGGATGAAAATCCATTCAAAAGTTATTGAGTTTATCAGGAACAAACAAAGCCGCTAAGAACTTTATGTAAGTACCTATATAAAAGATAGACTAAAAATTAAGCATAGTCAACATTTTAATCAAAATATCTTGAACCTTATTTCCTTTAAGAATACGAATAAACTATGTTTTGAAGACAATGATTTATGTGATTCTCGCATTGTACTTTCTTCAATCCACGCAGTAATAATACCGCAAAAAAATAAATATCTTGATTTTCTCAATGCAATATCAAAGAATTCCCAGTAGCATTCAATAAAAGAAATTCAAATCAGTTTGCTTCAGTTAAAACTATCTCCCTCATCTTATATTGGGTACAAAAAAAACGAAATTTAAATATTCTCCGTTCACATAATTTACATACGCCACGTTTGTGCCGCAAACGTGAGAATTGTAACTTAATACAGGGTTCATCGAACATCGATTGATTACTGGTATATTTATGCAAAACTACACACATTTTAATTTTAAATCTATACTAATATTATAAAGAGGTAAAATTTGTAAGTTTGTAGGTTTGTAAGTTTTATGTAGGGGGTAATCTCTGAAACTACTGGTCCGATTTGAAAAATCTATACTAATATTATAAAGAGGTAAAATTTGTAAGTTTGTAGGTTTGTAAGTTTTATGTAGGGGATAATCTCTGGAACTACTGGTCCGATTTGAAAAATTCTTTCAGTGTTAGATAGCGCATTTGTCAAGGAATGCTATAGGCTATATACCATCACGCTACGACCCACGGGAGCAGAGCAGTAACGAAAAATGCGGGTGAAACCGCAGGGGACAGCTAGTTCACTAATATATTCGTGGAATGTCTCACGACTATCTAAGGCTGTAACAGACTACATGTTACTTAAAAGAGTTATGTTAATTTTTGTGTTTATCGGTAAATTCAGGTAGCGATTGATACAATAAATCAGATTCAGATTGTATTTTGGTATAATAATCTCAATGACGGACTAATTACTTTTTTTTCGTCGTCTCGCCTAAGACGACGAAAAAAAAGTAATTAGTCCGTCATTGAGATTATTAAAAAAATTTAGACACGTATTTTTTCTATTTTCTCGTAAACGAAAAATGACGACGATACAGTGCGTTGAAGTTGTACCCCAACTAACAATTTAACGTCGTTCAAAAGTTTAGTAAACGTTATCTTAATTCCAGTGATCGTAATACCTAAGTTGTACTAACGTTATAATAACGTTTACTAAACGCGAAAATGGCCCCAGTTATACGACCAACATTATCGTTTAATGGACATACAAAAGTCGCAAGATGACTTCGGTACGTCATTCAAAAGTCGTATGAACGTGATGGAATTACCACTTTCGTCGCGCAGAAGTCGCATCATAACTTTACAACGGCTCGTTTGTTGTATTGTCGTCATACAGGTGTTTTTGAATGACTAAAACGTTTTATTTGAGTCAAGGAACAACACCTGTAAGACTTCTCTATTTTTCTTGTTAGTGGCACGCGTATGGATTTGATTCGAGATTTGAGTGCAAAATAATTACAAGGAAATAAAAGGTTTATTTAACTTATATTATACATCTCGCTAATAACTGTCTCTGTCTCTTATGCCGTTTAGTCCGAGTGGGTATTAAAGTTTTATGATAATATACCTATGTGTATTTATTTGAAATTTTCATGCCCCCTCTCAATTTTGTGTTTAAATGATTATATTTTTATTAATAAAATTATATTTATTTCTAAAAATGTAGGACATCTTGCTTTTGTCACACACTTATCTCTTTACGACGTTGTAAAGACATAAAGTCGTATTAAGGTTATTTCAAGACCATGCAATACGCCATGACAGCAGCTAGCTATTAGGCTTCCTCATAAATTTAAAACCCTTTTTATATTGTTCACAGTAAAAGCACAGTGCAGATTTCAAATATTTAAAATTTTTTTTTTTACTTTCCTATGGAAGTTGCACTACGTGTAAGTCTTCTCCACGAATTTTTACCTTCCATTTTTCGTAGCAAATTTAACCAAACGTTCCGTAAATATGGCGGCCTAGACGTTTTAAAGTCAAAACCTGACTTAAATGCGACTACAAGTTTGATTAAAGTCAGGGCATGACAATAAACAGACATCATCAAATATATAGGTTATATTTAAGTATCAAATAAACCACCAAGTCATTTAAGAGTCTCCAATTGACCGCTGTAAAACAGGATAGTGATCGTTATATAAACGTCACTGTGAAAACGTCTATACAACTGCTACATTACATAGATGTTATATAAAGGTTTTTCAAAGACCTAATTTGGTTAGTTCAAAACGCTTAATGGGCTATAACGTTAGTACGACTACAGCGTTGTCGTACAAACGTTTTAGCTAAGACTGTAATACAACGTCGTTTAGTTTAGTCTTACCAACGTTGCTAAGACCAGCTTATTAGGACATATTTGTCGCACGACTAAAAAGTTAAATTAAAGACGTCTTAAGGACCTCGTAGTCATCTCACTATCATTATAAGACTGCTATCCAACTTTATGTCGTATAAGTCAAGGCTTATATGACGTTTTTGTTTGTTGGGACGTGACGTCACGATTAGATACAATTTTTGCATTACGGTGACGTCAAAAGCCGTCTCCAGAACTTTGTTGCTCTTTATCTTTGTATTTTTTTATTATTTTGATGAAGCAAAAAATACGTGTCCCGTATTTTTGACCGGACTACTATCTACAAGACGGACTAACCGAATGCCATTTTTTTATGTTGTCGTCATTCCTATTATAATGAGGTTCTGTGAAAATATTTAAATTTTTAGCCCCATATGAACAATAACTCTTCGAACACGTGATTTTTCTAGACACAATAGAAAGACAATAGCAGCCCGACAGCCAGCTGTCGCTTGGTCGTCGAAAGGTTGTAAAGAGATGTCGCTAGACACTTAAACTTACTAGCATAGCAATAAACGCACATCATAGCAATACAAATTAAATTTCCACTTACTTGACGGTTTCCTATTAATTTCTTAGAAAACTGTGACCAATTTGAAAATATATATAATTAATCAGCCGTTAAAATACAAAAGACAAAAGCTTGTAATGAAAATAAGTGGTAATGAAAATGGCCTTATTAGGAGCGCAGTGAAAGCCTACCAAATTGTTCTAACCCAACTATTAAAGTTACTATACAACCGGTGTTCATAGACGTTTTTACAATAAAAATATCTCTAAAAATCATTACTTTTTTATGGCCAAATAAGGTTTCTATGGTGTAACAGAAGCTTCATGGGTCTTTTTGAGAGCCTATAGTGTTTGTCAAAGGCCTTATTACCGACTATTTTTATTACCGTAAAATCATTAAATTTATGTTTACGACTCGATGCCGATCGATGGGAGTTTTAGGGTTAATTTATTATACATTCTTTAGTTTCGTGAGTTAGGTTTTAAAGTGCCGAAGGAACTATTATATAATGGTTTATATTAGTAAACTTTTATAAAATGTTGATAGTCAATTATCAGAGTAAAACCGAAAAAAATATTTTTTTTCTTAAGTATTATTGAATCGTTATTTGAGATTAAATAATTGCGTAAAGCGTGAAAACTTTTAACTGTTAGTAGCATTTTTCCGCGCTTAATTTTATTGTCTGAAGCACTTGTAATGTACGTAAATGAAATATGTAGCTTTCCATAGTAAGCACATTTTTTAAATGAATTACTTATTACTCGACTAAAAGTTACACCCTACGAACTAAAAACGAAATAAATCTCTTTATAATACTGGTGTATATAAAATATACCTGCAACTGACAGCTACCGTCAAAGCGTCAAAAACACACAACACTTTTTCAATCACACACCAAAAACCAACAGTTTTACGCGTCACACGGATATTTTTTGCACAGCTCTAACAAGTTGACATGCAATAAAAATATTTACCTACCTACCACTACGGGTACCTCCCACATGTGGCGAAAAACATCCCATCTCGCCCCCACATGAGGGAGCTTTGCCAAATCGCCCTTTGCCAATCAATCGGGGCATCGACTCACGATTGGTTACCCCATACATCCCCTACGTCACCATCCACTCTACACAAACCCCTAAATCACGAACATCCTCATACACTCCCTACACAAAACTTAGGGTGTCACAGCTCAACGAAAACTGGCTACACACGTATGATGCAATAAAAATTTTATTTTCCATGATTTCCCCCGTTTCGGGGATCCTCGGCAATGCTCGTGGGGATTCGACCAATCAAATTAAATTTGCGATTGACGTTCCATCGCTTGAATTTCGAACTCGACGTTTAAACTCGAAATAAATTTAAATACCTATTTGTTTGGGGCCGTTAGGTTTTAAAAAATTAGAGAAATGAGAAAAAAAAAGTTTAAATCAGAAATTATTTTTTTCTTTATTAGTGAATGGCTGATTTAAACTAGTTTTAGTGGGTGATTGATCGTGGTTATATTTGGCGTCAAATAGGTTATTAAGACAACTTAATTTCGGAGGTGTGTCTTGGCTAATAGCCTATGAATATATTAGAAGCCTGTTATATGTATTTTAATGTCTGCCTAGATATATTATTATTGCTGCCTTTAGTGAGTACCTAACAGATATCATAATTTCACCAGCATATTAAACCAAATCGAGTCGTATAAGGCTTTTTATATTAAAATCAGCATTTATTAGCAATAATTATAAATAGGGACAGTGCTGATTCGCAGTATTATCTTCGTACGCCTTGAAGTCAGGGTTTTACTTACGTAGTAACTATTTAGTAATCTGTGGTTTTAATTTACTTATATGTTTTATCTATATTTACCTATAAAATCGTAAACTGACCGACTGTTGATATATCAAAGCACAGCGTAAACCGTTGGTCTTAAAGACATGAAACTTGCTGCGTTGGGTCTTCGAAAAGAGCACGAAGAAAGAATTCCAATCCTAATG